>JAOXNZ010000012.1:18813838-18824438 GCA_028566095.1 Kryptolebias brasiliensis | reverse complement strand
TTTCTTTCTTTCTTTCTTTCTTTCTTTCTTTCTTTCTTTCTTTCTTTCTATTTTGGTGTTATTATTATTATTATTATTATTAACATACCTAAAGTAAAAAGCAAAGGAAAAAGATCCAGGACTTTTAGAGGCTGATCACAAAGTTATATGCACAATTGCATGTTGTTGATATTTTGAGGGATTTCTTGTTTGTTCTTTCCTATTTTTTACTCCTATTCTATGATAAGTGTTGTTTTTGAATTGACAGAAACTGCATTCACTCTCTGTCTTAATCAGGCTTTTCTCTCAGCTTCAGATGTTCAGGTGTTATGGTGTCCCATCTGTGTGTAACACTTCCAATCTCCTCTGCTCTTCCCTCTTTAATTCTCCTCATGAAAAGGATGCAATAATAATGTAATCAAAATTTAATGTGGTATCAGATGATTAAGCTTGATCCTAAAATCATGATTTTAATAACTTATTAATTTATTTATGCACAGACTTCAACAAATGTTTGAACATAATCCTAATTCTGAGGATACTCACTTGAGTTTATGTTTGAAAACTGCTTCAAGTTGTTTTAGAGGAAACTTTGAACAGGAGCATTAACACCTACTTTATCTGTGGCATAAGCATTTTGTTGTCATGCTATGTTTTAATGGATTGCTGCACTTGTGGATTTCCCAAGTTGCAGCTTTATTACCTTGCTTTTGGGGTTAATTTAAGCATTTCATATAAACCTGGCCCGTTTATTCTTTAATATAGTCTTTTTTTATCCATTACCAATACAGATTGATTGCCAATTGTTCAGTAATGAATTTGAGTAAGGTAAAATCTTGGACTCTGTCGGTAGAACCTGTCTCTCCTGCTACTAATCCCACTTTAGAAATTGTTACACTTGAACCTGACACAGGTCCTCAGAGGTGACTTTGACAGAGATATCTCAGAGCTTGGGAAGAATAGAGGCTGCAGAGAATGAGATGCCAGCTGCAGATTTACACGCCTCCACTGGCTCACTGCACATCATTAAAGCCAGAGGCTGCTAGCAGTGGCTTCATTTCTGTCCTAGCCCACACAGGCTACATCAGGACCCTGCACATTGATTTATCTCAGCTGTCTTTCTGAACGGCTTTTCCCGCCAAGAGAGAGATGGGGGCTGACGAGATTTACGCGTGAATATGAGATGAAATTCATTTTAGGAACAGTGCATGATCCCTCTGACAGAAAAGATTTTTTTTTTCTCTTTTTTGCTCTTGTTGCCATTCTCTCTACCATCATCTCTTCTGCCACAGACACAACCATCTTTTCGAGCAACAGTGATGGACATTTATATGCACTGTGTCCTTTAAAATACCTCTGGCATGTATTTTCTCTTTGCTTTTGTTCTAAGAACTAATGGGTTTCTTAAATCTTTTAAGCTTATTTTTTCTTTCTTTTTTAAGACTTCTTTAATAGTGACTATAGAGAAGCAGACTGAGAGATGGAAATGGAATGCAAGAACAGGGTTCTGGTTGGGACATGAACTTAAACCTGCCGAAACAAGAATGTTCAATGGCTATGAGTGTTAGCTTGATTAATGCAATGTTCTACTAGGTTTTGAATCTTGTTTGCACTAATAATTAAAAATAACATATACAGTATGTTTTTAACCAAAGTTTTATAAGTAAAAACAGATGCCTTCAGAGACACAGAAGATATTGGGAGAAAGAGTGGTTCTCATACCAGTAAATCCAGACAACTGAGTGTAATCATAATGTATGTATCATAATTGTGGAACATTTTACAATAAATTGATTAACTGGTGTCAAGTGAAAAGTAACATCCACCATAAGCTTTCTTAAATGTATTCATTTTTTGTGATGACATAAACAAAAGGAGTAAAAGAAACAAGACCTTCATTAGTGCTGAATGGTTTAACTTATACCGAATATTACCCTAACTTGTGTTTGCTTGACTTAACAAGCCTAATGTGCAACTATTTACATGTCTGCATAAAGCTTAAGTTGATTCAGTCAATAAGGCAATAAACTGAGTGTCCTTAGTTTATTGTGGAAAAACAATTATTGTCAGTAACTTAGTGAAAACAATGAGCGCAAAAGAGTTTCTATAGGTTTGGTGTGTTTCCTATAAACATTTGTTTCATTCAATAAGTGAAGAATCACTGTGGCCAACAAAATAGATATGTTCACATATTCTAATATAATTGTTTCATAAGTGTATCAAGTTATGGTATCTTATGAGCCAGTCAGTTCTTCCAGACACAGATTTGTGTCTATTACACACACTTGGACATTTCCTGTCTTTTACTTGTTCAGCAAGTTAACCACAACAGGGCTGTTTCTACATTAATTACTCTCAGTCTCGATAAAGCTGACAAATGATGTCTTACCTTGTCCTGCTGGTGACATTCTGTATTCATGCTGGATGATTCTACTCTCAGAGAGGTGTCCCATGCAGTCTATTCTCTATTCCCAGCCACTTTTTACCCAACCCTCAATTTCTCTTTATCAACTCTAAGGAAAAAATAGGGCTTAGTGCCTTGATGGTAAATTGTAATTCACCGAAGCATTTACATGAAATTTAACAATGGATGCATAATACAGGAATAATAAAACATGTGTCAAATTGAATGGATATGCTCTCTGCCTTGTGCTATCTCATCATTAAGCATATGCATACAACAGTTGGAAAATATTTTGACACACAGTGACTTTGTGCATGTGTTTGCCTATGTGTATTTCTGTGCTGTACAGGAAATGTGTAGGTGGAGTTGTGCTTGGGAAAATGTTAGTGCCTCTGTATTCCAATACATGCATATATACAATGATTTTAAAATATGGATAGTTGACATTTGTTAAAGTTCAAGATTGCGCAAAGGTTTGGAAACAGATGAGTTCACTGTAATAACTACCATTGCATGTAAGTTTGTATTTGTTGTGCTTGTCTGTATTCTACAGCCTTCATGATAATTGCGAATTGGAAACTTTAGCTAGTAATTAAGTCGGAAAAAATACTTTTTTTTTTTACATCTAAAAGGTCTATTTTTACATTGCTTACACTTACTTTGCCAAAAAAAAAAGAAAATAAAGCACAGTTCTCACCAGCAATAAGATGTGCACTTTGAAACTGCTGTACAGAGATCTGGCTTTGAAATTTGCGCATTGTCAATGTACATGTGTCTTTTTTAAGTAGGCCCTGCTGTGGCTTTCTTTTACTGTTCAAAACATGCACGTTTGATCAAATAGTGTCTCGAAATTGATCTTAGTTGTCAGTGTGAGTGTACATGTTTGTTGGTCTTTGTGGTAGGCTGGAAACATGTCTGGACTGTTCTCTTTCTCTCACCTGATGACTTCTGGATAAAGCTCCGTCTCCCCTGCAACCCTGAACAGGAGAAAAAAGATTTGAAGAATATACAAAAAATTTTGCATACATTCACAGTAATGTAATTTCATAATGTTATAAATAATGTTAGTGAACAGTGGTTTGCAATGTGTGAAGTATGTCCCAAAATGGTGTGACAAGTAATGACTTCAGGTTTGATTTAAATGACCCAGCAACATAACATAATTGACAACATAGTTGTCACACCACAAAACCTAATGGAGAAAGAAGGTTCACTGCACTGGCTATTGTTTACATCAACAACAAAGCTAAAGGAGATAAAAGACAAATTCTACCCTGCTGCTCCCGCAACAGATGAGACACAAGTTCTGTGCCTCATCCACAACCTCATCTACAATCTACTAGTTCCTTATGTGAATCTTGGAATTTCTTGCATTACAACAAATGAAAATACAAAAAAACAACCAGAAGAACTAAAAATGTCAGATAAGATACATTAGATTACAAAAAAAGCACACGTACTAAAAATAAAGTGAGTTTAACTATTGTCCAGGTTTTTTTAAAAAAGAACACCTGTACTACAAAAAAAGCTCATCTTGTTTACTGACGCAGTATGGTTGTTGTGCTCTTAAAGAAATGAACACATCATAGAGTCCAGCTGGAGAATAATATATAGTGGCCCAACACTAAAACAACTATCTGCAGTCATATACAACACAATTTAAAATAGGATAATCAAGAAAAGATGGACATGTAAAATGTGTATTTATTTATTTATTTTAATAGTGCAAAACAAACAGCACAGCCAACAAAAAGACCTTCCGGGTGAGAGTATTATGCTATGCTGTACTTTGTTATTATTCTGAAACACACAGAAAATATAAGCTCATTGTACAGTTTGCCATGTACCTGTGTGTGTTCTTGCTAAACATGGTGCATAGTTAACCATACCAAAGTAGCCAAAGCAAGTTCCTTCAAAATGGAAATAGAATTGTATGGTTCTGGTTCCAACTATCTCCCTAATATGACAATGTATGTGAAGTGTGGAGAGGACAATACTGTACCACCATGTCTAACCACCAACTAGCAGTGAACCGAACCACGTTCAACTTCTCTTATAATCCATACATTGATGTGAATGCTGCAATCATCCACCTGCAACAGAGAACACTCACTCAATTGAAAAACTCTGGGAGCACTGGGAGCTTTATGTCTTTTTCAAGTTTATAAATCAGTTCAATCATCAATGCACAAGGGATGCTGGAAGAAGACAGAGTAGATCATCACATGACTGCCCGGACTATCAACCACCTCACAACAAACAGCTTTGAGACTGTGTGTCTGTTGCGACTCTCCCTATTCCTCTTCACCTGCTCATCAAACTGAAGGCCTGAGATGAACTACTCTTACCTCGTAAAGTCCTCTTATAATACAACTAATATATAACATGTCTCAGCAAACTGTAATACAGGAAAGTCATAATCGACTTCTGTTTCTGCTGTACAGTGAATCACATAAACATCAGTGCCATCAAGGGATATGGTAATAGACTTCAGATGTAGGGCCACCCAGTTTACACCAGTTACCTTCCTGGGTTTAAACATCGAGAAGCTGGAGGAGTACACATACCTGTGTGTTTTCATTGCAATAACAGACTAGTGGCATAGATTCTACTCCCACTCAGTGGTTTGTCCTTCTACACAGATGCCATATAAAGAGAGCCAAAGTCGCCTCCATCTGCTGAGGAAACTGAGGTGTTCTTCAGTAAGCAGGACACTGTTACAGCCCATCTGACTGTGTGGTGGCCTTTTTTTTGTACAGTCTGCTGGGGCAGTGAAAAGTCTGAAAGAGATAGGAAATAAATCCATGGAGAAAGTGGGTGAGTAGAGGATGTTTACAAAGCTAAAAAAATCCCTCATGGACAACACCTCTCATCCCCTTCATGACACTGTGGGGGCTCTTTCAGCAGCAGACTGCTTCACAAAAGTAGCAAACTGCTATCACAAGTTCTTCATCTCAGCTGCCATGACACTTTTAACACCAGCATGGCCTACAGCTCTTGCTGTTTTCTATTCTTTAATGTACATTGCCTACCATGCTCTTTGTTCTCTTTTTAGCACATTCCCGTTTATGCATATGGAGATTTTCTTTTAATACCATCTGTACATAGTTTTTTTTTTTCATCCCAGGTCCCCTGTTTTAGCTTATAATGTATAAATTTCATTCAATAACCATCCATTTACTGTATAGATTTAATCAGGCCCAGTTTGTTCTGCATAATTTTGTATGTGCAATGTATAAAATATTACTCATAATTTTAAAACAAAAAATAAATTATTTGTTACACAAAATGTATTTACTCACTCAGCTTTTCAAGTCTCTGTCCATGTCTATGTTTACCTGGCAATCTACTACTGTGTTCACCTTTCTAAAAAAAATACAAGATTTTAAAAGATAAATAAACAATTTTTCCTAAATTCAGAAAACATCTAAGACATTGGGTGGTCATTTGCTATGAAAAACATTTTACTTGTTAATGTATTTTCACCTCCTTTTCAAACAGCCATTGAAAACACTTTGGACTGATTTGCATTTCAGAAGTTGATTGCACTGATCAAAACACTGTAGTCCTTTGGTATCAAATTTAGGAGAAAGTGTAACACAAGCACACACGTAAAACTGCATAAAAAAACTGAAAAATACTTGGGGAAAAACATGTAACATACTTCAAAGCAATATGAAGTGAACTGTGAGTTTTTATAGTCCTTCAGAAAGTTAGAACAGATCAATGTGAGCAAGGATTTGGGATTAAAAACAGAGATTTGACATTATACTTTAATAAGGCAATTCAAAGTCAATGGAAAAGGCTCTCCAGCAGCACAGCTGTAGAACAAGCAGGTGGTTGTGTTTTTGTTGGGGTGGAGTCATACTCTATCAAACATACCCTTTGAAATATGAAATAGTGCTACATGAAAAAAAAAAAAAAAACATTTGATGTTGAAATAAACTGATATATACTCTGAGTGAGGCGAAGGAAGAGCCTTGCAACTTGCATGTTGTATTCTAGAGATTGGATTAAAGGCCTATCACCAATAATAATAATGCTGTGTTGAAGATGCTGAAGACTGCAATCTCTAAAATCATATGCTGTCATTAGGCTGCTTTGTGAATTATTTTTATCGGTGTACTTCAGGTATACATTATAGCGTTTCAGCTTGGTAAGATTCTAGTTGCAAATTTTTGTTTACCCTAATTGTACATTGTATACAGGTATGAATGAATGAAAAAGTGTTAAAACTAGAGATGAACTAATTTTAGTCCAGCACTGCAGCTGTTATTCCACATCAGTTTAAGTCCTTCACTCAGCATGGCTTGCCTGCATTGCTCCGCTCTGAAGATGTGTACAATTTTTAATAGATGTACCCTCAACAAAGTAAAAAGCTAAATATTTGGGTATGAAAAAAAAATCAGGTTTACATAGCAAATTACTAAAAAAACACTTAATTTGAAACCGGTACACTTTTAAATGTACAGTACTTTCATTTCTTGTCTTTAGGTCTCAGGTTAGAATAGAAAAGGAAATACTTAGTCAGGTTATAAAAATGGCTGTAAGAAAGATTATCACTGCTTTGAGTGGATGTCAGATTTTACCTTGATGTTTACATGGTGGCCTCTGAACTTCACATTTAAACCATGTGTTATGCAACACAAGAACAAACCTGTTCTATACCTAGTTGAGTACAGATCATGTCATGTGCACTTTTAGGAAGTTAAAATAAGTTCAAATTGAACCCAGCTTTCTGTGATGACACAACTTATCCAACTGGAGAATTTCAGGCATATTTTAACAAAAAAGGATAGAATGGGAGAACAGCTTATCCTGGCAGTGACCTGTCTTCTAAGGATAATATGAATTCTCATCCTCTTGGCTGGTGCTTGTCTCCTCGTCTTCCTCTTTCTCATTGGTAAAAGTAATGAGAGAGCTTTCCTCTGACATTGTGACAGCTACACCCTGTATCCAAGGCTGCAACAGGACAAGCTATCGTATCCCTGGCTATATTTTTGGTAGCCTAAAATCTCTGCCAACTATGTAAAAGTACAAAGACAAAGAATGTTAAAAAAATAAAATACAAGTAAAATCTGATTATTAATTTTGCAAATACACAAAGAGCAGATTATCTGGGTCCAACTCTAACACATCCCATCATTCATCAAATTTAATATTGATTTTTCATTTATATTGTCAACATTTGTAAAACACAAGCATGTACCATATTGGTGCACAATTGTTTTATTTTAAAAATCTCATTTTAAATAAGGCACTATAGGTATTTATTTATTTATTTTTGTTTTTTAAGTCACAACAAAAGTCGCCTTAGAGCACTGTACAAAAACATTCACATACATTATAAAAGTTTTCTATCTAAGGAAGCCAGCAGATTGCATTTAATCTTCACTTTGTCACAGTCTCCCATCCTGAGCAGCACATAGGCAACAGTGGAAAGGAAAACGCCCTTTTAACAAGAAAAAAAACCTCTGGCAGAACCAGCCTCAGGATGAGCGGTCATCTTCTTCGACCAGCTGGGGTTTACGAGGACAGGAAAGAGACCCAGACAAACATAGAATGACTGGTCCAGGTGTAGTTTCTACTGGGAGAAAGACAAAGAAAATCATGTTATTGATAGAAATAATTACAACAGAGCAAGTGAAAACAGCAGCAGACTGAGGAAATGTGGTCAATTTGTCCTCCAGCAGTCTAAGCCTGTAGCAGAATAACTAAAAGATAGCTCAGGAAACCCAAGCCAACCCTAACTACAGGATTGATCAAAAAGGAAAGTCTTAAGCCTAGTCTTAAAAGTAGACAGGGTGTCAGCTTCACGGACAGAAACTGGAAGTTGGTTCCACAAGAGAGGAGCCTGATAGCTGAAAGCTCGGCCTCCCATTCTACTTTTCGAAACTGTAGTAACCACAAGTAAACCTGCAGTTTGAGAGCAAAGTTCTCTGTTAGGAAAATATGGAACAATAAGATCTTTAATATAAGATGGAGCTTGGTTGTTGAGAGCTTTGTATGTTAGGAGTAACATACAAAGCTTGTTGTTGTTTGTTTTCTGCTGATGCGTTGTGTCTCTCTTTGCAACAGTTTGTGTCATGGTCCAACTTTTACGAAACATTTCCACGTGGGACCTTGTATCACACCTTTGTTTTTGCTAAAGCTTTATTTCTTACTTATATGTATGAGGCTCTTCTAATAAAGCTTTATTGTGTGCAACATATGCATGCATGAGAGGATCCAGGTGTTTGGTGTGTGTGAGTAGAAGCTCTGTTCACTGCAGCTGGCTCACTGCTGTATGCTCCTCTACACTCAGGCACTTGGACAGACCCCTTCAGCAATAATTACTGTGGCCATTAATCAGACCAGCACAGATAGCTGTGTAATCCCTCTATAATGCAGTTTTCTGGATGGGGCCACCAGTGTTAATTGGATTTGATTGGATACTGGTATGATGCAGCGCACAGAACATCTTAAGGTAATAATTAGAAGATAGATCAATTGGTCCTTTGTGACATTCATCCTATAGTATAGGCAGCACCACAGTTCTAAGGACTGTTTAAATGAAGAGAATAATTTTGGCCCCAAGTATGCAGCACAGGCACCAAAGATGTCATTATAATAAAATGTCATAAATTAATGTGCACTTGGATGTTATATTTAATAAATAAATCACTCAGTGAAAATAAACGTATAATATAGTGTGATGGATTTTTTTAAATAATGGTGAACTCTAGAACTTAAATGAGAGAATTGCCTTTTGTGGTGGTTTATTATACGCTATTGCAGGTCACAAGTTCAACAGAGTACAAAATGTTTCGAGAAGTTGTGGTGGAAGTGAAATGAAAAACAGGGATTTTATATCTACGTGGGGGCTCATGATTCTTGCATATTCGGACCAACTCACAAGCCAATCAGCTTCCAGGAAGCACCCTTGATTTGTGTGTGCACAAACCCCAAAACCAGTCATCCGAAGAAGGGTCCATGACCCGTGCTTGCTCAATTCCTGAGTTCAGAAGTCAAAATATAAAGAATTGATTATACTGTAGTGTTACGACCCGTCTAGGGGTGGTCCAGTCGTAACATTGAATGTTAAACATCCGTTGCAAATCCCAAAACAGCCAACCAATATGGGTAACGTTGCACAAGTGATTTATTTACAATAATAGGTTTTTTTTGTACAAGAGTCTGGAGTATCAAAACTTCAGAGAGAGTAAAGCCAAAATAACAAACAAAAGGAACTATCTTAAATGACCCCAAATCTTACCTAGGGAAAGTAACCCAAACCAAATTACATAAACTTACCTCCCTAACTTAAGAAACACAGGAGAAAACTGGATACCAACACAAAAGGCAACTCTCCCCTACACAATAAACTCCACCGAATGACGTTACAAAGCAAGACAAGCAAAATGGCATGACCGGTTGAGATGCGCGCGGGATGGAGTGTGGGGTGGTGGAGTGCAACGACGAACCACACACGCACACACACACACACTGCGGTTGGTCTTCCTTGGCATCCTCTTATACCCGGCACCTCCGGTGAGCACCAATCAGCGGTTGATCATTGTCAGGAACCAATCCAAGATCGCCACCTGCACACTCAACTTTGCATACTTCACATTATGACATTATGACATCAGTCGTAACAGTAGTCAAAAAGAAATGTATTTTTTTGCAGGTAGTCGTAATACCCTTTTCAACCATAAACATAAAATGTTCTTTTGCAAACTGTCAGAACATGATATAATTTTGCATCCACAATAGAGAAATTACAAAAGAAAAATTACCATAGTCATAGAGATTAAGGTTTTATTATTTTAGCCTATTTTGTAGGTTTACAGTAAGTTAAAAGAAGAAAAAAAGACACATTTAGCATTGTAATTCATTTGTTGTAGAATTTTTATTGTGTGACTTTTTTGTTGTTCCTTGGCATTTTTCTCCATCCTTTTTTACAGATATAACTATGGGGGCAGACGTGAGAAGAATTCCACCCACACTAAGTATGTTGGAAAAAAATATGTATGTTGTTCAAGTCAGACAAACCTAAAAAATATTTGCCTTCTGGAGCAGCACCAGACAGTATGTTCAGATGAATCAGGGGGAAAGTTTTTGTTTGGAAAAAAAAAATCGGAGCTGTTATGTTAATGAAGTAAGTAATAACTGAACGTATTATTATTGTTTTTTTGTTCCTATTATATAAATATTGACAAAATCAGAAAAAAAAAT
>JAOXNZ010000012.1:18784163-18802352 GCA_028566095.1 Kryptolebias brasiliensis | reverse complement strand
GTGGCCCTGGTTTGTCCTCACGGATGTGGTTTTAGGACAAAGGCCTTCCACTGCATCTCCTGTCCTAATTGCCTCTAGTACATTTCAGATCTCCTCATGCAATTCTGATACTTGTTTAGAAAGCATTTTGCAACGTGTTTTGATGCACCGAATTAGCATATTTTTTTGTTTTTATTGGACGAGTTGCTAATGAGATGATACATGGTTCGATCATGCCTAAAATGGGAGGAAAATGCCTTCAAAATGTTTTCATAGAGATGAATGTTTGAATGTTCATATGATGGATTCTCCACATCATTGTAACAACAATTTGCCTCAGACTGTCTCTTGCACAAAAGAAAAAAAATAAAAAAGGTTGTGGTCTTCATAGTGACAAAAATAACAGCTGTTGTTGCACATCTGCCATTGTGTCATAGCATCTATCATAACTTTGTATAAATGTTTATGAATGAGATGTAAGTAGACAATCAAATATATTGAGCAGTACATCTGCAGTGGTGACTTCTTCAACATAAAATGGGTTGAAAAATGTCCTAATATCCACATGTTCAGCTTCTACAACAACTTTATTGAACCCAAAAAAACAATAATAATAATAATTACCTTATCCATAGTATTGTCAGATGCCTGATCTTGTTATTTGAGCAATCTTTACTTACACTTTTCTGTAATATGCCATAAATGTTGTTAAATTTATGATGATTGGTCACAGAAACAAATGAACTTGTCGGATTTGTCTGATTTTCTTGTCTTTGCTGTCCTTTGTGTCATACCAAGAACTTGATTGTCTATGTGGCTGGAGCACCTGCAGAGTGCTACCAAACCCCCTGAGCGCAGGTGTAACTCTTCATAAAAGTTCTTTTTTTTTCTTCTATTTTTCTTTAGGTTAGGTTTAGCCATAAGCTACCAGTTATTATAGTAAAATTTAAAGCTTGCAACATTTGACTCAATGCCCCCAAAAGATAGGAAAACATACACAGATGTTATAGATGTGTGTGTTTAACAGCCTGATTGCACAGTGCACACAGCCGACAGCCTGGATTCTTGAGAGGGAATGCTGGTGAGATTCTTCTGCATAAAGTAGCTAAGAACTGTCCTTAACATCTTTTAGTTTGCAGCCACTGAAAAAGTAATGCTGTTTAATGCTGCCACCATTATAGGAGCTCACTTATGGCGTTCCACACTCAACATCTGTATTGTTCAGACTTCGTCCAGACACTTGGCACATTCTGCCATACGTTCTCTCCTGTGACTTCTGCTCCTAATCTTTTGTCCACAGGGCACAGTAACTCTTGCTTACTTGATTGGCACTCAAAAGTTGTGTTTGGTCAGGGACATCTAGTACAACACATTCCATAAAATATAACCATACAACTAGCACTTCAAATCATTCAATAAAACATTCGGCAAGCATCTCTCAGTGTAAAAAAATCATAAATCACTATCACTTTTGATCTTGTGGTAGATGCATTTCCTATTATTTGAAATAACGAGAAAACAACTGTCAACAAAAGAGTATACTGTTGATGTATTTATTGGACACCTTTGTGTTTCATTGAAATAGATCATTTACTCAAAAGGGCAAGATCATAATGGCAGATGAAAATGTTATATATATGTTTGCCCAGCTTGTTCTTTGTGTATGTTTGTAGAGTGAGACATTAGCCTTTCACTTACTCTGTAGTTTCTTGACAAATCATTTTTTGTCAATTGTTTCTTTATATTGTCAAATTCATTCAATCATTGTTTAAAAACTACAACATTTTAAGTTATGGGGCTTGATAAAACATATGTTCTTGTTTGATTTTGTTTGTTTTGTTTAGTTTTTTTGTGATTTGTTGATGATTCAAACATACAGACATAATTAGCTAACTTTCTCATTTTGACTTGCATTGTTTAAATGTTGCATTTGATCTTTCAGCAAATCACAAAAAGCTGTCAAAAGCTTCCACAACAATTACAACAACCAAGTGATAGAACAAACAAGAGCAACTTGTTAAAGTTCCAAAGTATTTGGAAATATTGAGACCAGCATAAGGCTGTTGGCAGCTTTTCTGTTTGTAGCCTAACAAAAAAGAAATGAATGTAGCTTATATTATAAACCTAGGCATAAAACTCGAACCCAAATCCCAGATGGTTATGTTTTGTGGTGGTTTGTTTTTCCTCAGTTTTTAGGTCTTAGTGACAGATTTGAATTGACTGCAAATGCAGCAATTCTCAATGGTGGGAATGTTAACAAAAGAAGGCTGTTTGAAGCCGCAGCAGCTGCGTGTACATGCAGCATAAATAGTGCAGTGGAACAGCCGTAGTTCCAGATAAATGTGTTCTGCATCATACATATCAGACGCATAGCAGTTTGAAAACTTCTCTTTCCATTCCTCTTTCCATATTTGTCAAAAACTGTTTGTAGCTTTTCATGTTTAAATAATGTGGGATATCTTACATGTCATTTTTTTTATCTAGGGGGGCATCAGAATTTGGTTATCTTCACTGTTTTCTAAGCACAATAACCATTTGACAAAAAAATCAACTCGTGACATCATGTATTAATGCAAATTTACATATCAGAGCATTTCCTGCTGTTTTTGCTCTCAGTTGATGGGTGGCTTCAGAGTGTATGGAAAGTGCTCTGATCATCTGAAACTCTAGATTAGACATGAAACAGAACAAATCTCTATCAGTTGTACAGATTTGTCTGCAAAAGCACATTCATTTAAACATTAGCTTATTCCTAGTGATAAACATGAAAGAAAAGAATTGAAAAAAAAAATCTCTAAGTCTCTGTTATTTTGGGGAAATTTAGATTAGCAGTTTAGTCACCAAATCTAGTAAGACTTTAGAAAATAAAATATGGGGACTGAACTGGATTTGTAAATGATCAGATTCTTTTAATTTACCACATCACCCTAAAAAAAGCAACTGTTTTGACGAATTTTGATTGTATTTATTATTCATCAATCCATACATTTTCCATTCATCCCCATGACCTGTTTTTCCCTTTCCAGGTCGTGGGGAGCTGGTGCCTGTTTCCAGCGGTCACCGTTCGAGAGGTGAGGGTTGTGTTCATTATGTCTAATCAAATTAATAGGACAATTCAAAAACATATGTAAGTGTATCACTTCAATCAAGAAATAATTATTACAATGAAAGGTTAGAACATAAAAGAAGCAAAGTTTGTTTCTATTAACACTCTCACACACACACATGCACACAAAGAAACACTTATAGCATATTTTTGCAATCCCCTTTGTTAATAGATGAAAACAAAGGGTTAAACTGTGGTTCCAAAGGCTAGATGCAACTATTGCACATAGTTTTTTTTCCTAAACTGAACTAAAACATTTAATTGGTCAAAGATGCGGTTCTGATTCTTAAGCATTGACAGAAGTGAATATATTATATTATATATTTGTTTTATGTTTTGTAAAAAACAACAACAAAAATAAAACTGGCTCATTCTTACCAACAATTCTCATGTAAGATCGCAGATTTGCAGTGAGTGGGAGGCAAAGAAGAGAAAGTGCATATAAGAAATTGTTGGACAGAGTAGTTGCTAAGGATACCCTTCATAATATGCAGGTCAATAAAGGGCAACAAGAGGACAGATGATTAAACTTTAAAGGTTTGTTTGGTTTTTTTTTCCCCTCAAGTGCAGAAAGATATGCAGGCAGGAAAACCATGGAAAAAGATATGCTTGGTACAGTACCTCCATGTGTTCTATTCAAGGAATGTATTTTTACTGGATACAAAAGCAAAATAAAGATGAAATCATATTTTCTTTCAATTTTGTTTTTATCCAACACGTGTACAAAATATTTTGTTGTCAATGAGTTTCCCTTTGTTTTAATTACTTTTTTATTGTGCATGTTTGGTCATTTGTGTGTGTTTATGTGCATATGCGTGCACTTGTGTATGTATTGGTTAAAAAAAACAAAAAAACAAACCTGTATGATGACAGGTTAGTCCCTGATGAACCATGATGCTTTAAGATTATTTGTTTTTTTTTTAAATAAAAGCAGGTATTGAAATAGATAATTACATTTATTTGTGTTTCTGTCTATGTCTGTATTGTTTACTGCCTTTCAAATCCTTTGTTTATATTTATCCTGGATATCCTCCAGATGCCAGTCAATCCACACTAGCTTCCCCAGTCAATAGGAAGACAATGAATGTTGGTGAGACATGGTGAGGGTGAAAATGTTTGTTTAATGTTCATCTGTGTGAGCCAGCAGTGCTTTCTCCTTGTGTCTCTTTCTAATTGTGTGAGATCTGCAACCTGTCATTTGCTGGTATTGATTTGTGCTACCAGTTACACACAAGGCTCTGGCCCCTCAGGATGATGGTCTGTGGAGAGTTTACCCACACCGTGTAGTAATTATTGGCTCTGCAACTTTGTTGTTCAGGTTATAAATAAGTGTGTACACTATATGTAAGCCATTATCATCCATGATCTGTCTCTCGTGAGGTTTTGTGTCTAAACAAAGGAGCAGTAGAGAGCAGAAAAAGGAAAAAAAGAAGCATGGCAATCCCATGTATATTTTCAAAGTGTTATGTGTTAAGACAAGATGAAGGATGCACAGACGGAGACTTCAAGATGTAATGCAGCATATAATTCAGCAATATGTTGATGCTCACCTTTGAAACAGAAGAAAATCCTGAAGACCATATGTATCTAGATTTTAAAATACACAAGTCACATAAAATCGCTGATGCTTTTCAAACAAATGTTTTTTAAATAAATTAGAAATGACAAAGTAATAATATCAACAAGGCCATAAATAGCATGCTTTTTTTCTGTATCATTTGTGGGTTTTGGCATTGTGCTCTGTTAACTAAGGCTTAAATAAAAAAAGTAGATATTAGATTAGATTTTGTAAATCTTTAATTAAATTTCTTGATTGATGTGTAAAGTGCACAAACGCATAAGTCCTTGTTAAAGGCACTCTCATTGACCAGTAAACAAGTAACAGGATGCACATATGGATTACTTGTAAATGGTTCTGGCTTTCACCAAGTCACTGCATGGCTGCATTCTAGAAGTTGGTGTGTTTTTCTGTACTTCATTTTCCTCTGTACTCGGTTTAATCAACAGTCCTCAAAGAAAAGATATTCAACTAGATGTTTCTTCTGTTTTGAGCTAAATTTCTGTGCTCTCTTGGCTTTTGTTTTCAGACATTTCAATAACAATTTGGACAATCAAAACTATTTTTTTCAGAGACCTCTCCTGCTTTTTAGGCTTCTGTTATCTTTATTTTTAGATCTTTTATAGAGAGGAAGTCCATTATTATTGAGAGTTTTTAAAGGTTTGTTAAGATCTACATTTTGCTGTGCCAATTCTTATTGAGACATGACAAAAGTTCAATTGTCTTACAGCCAGTTCTAATTTAAATAAAACATCATGGTGAATTAAAGTCTAACAAGTAAAGTGGTGCTGAACTTTTGCACTTACACCAATTATTTATTTATTTATTTATTTTAATAAATCCAGTTAAAAAGATGACATTGCTTATTTGTTACATCATTATCTACTTTTAGCTGCTCATAAACATTTTAAAAATTATTGTCTATAATATACTAAATTAAAGAGGTTGATCAATGGTTTGCATTAACTGTCACACCAGAGATACAAAATCAAGATTTGCTTGTTTTAAACGTTATTATTATGTTCAAACTTCTGGTAGCATGATGTGTGGATGCTAAACTAAGTATTTTGAGAATATTAACAATATGTTTCCAATATACTCATCCACACAGTTTAAAAACCATACACAAACACTTACAGCAGATGGAAAAGGTGCAACTCATTTCAACTCAGCTAAAGTCAGCTCAATGTTTTTGTCCTCAGAAAAAAAAATTGCTTTGCGCTCAGATGAACACAAAAATGCACAGTCACAAACTTCATAATAAACTAAGCAAAAAAAAAAAATCTGACATCAACATCAGGTGCTCAGGACAGTGATTAATGTCTTGAGTCCCAAATGTGACTCGTCTATCAAAGGTTTTGAGAAAAATCAGGTAACTGTACAACGACACTTTTACTGGCAACTTTAACCATGTGTTCTAACATATTTTGTCTCCTGATGAAAGGCTACTGAACCAATTAATAAAAGCAAAGGTGAGAACTGATTCGATCGTGAAGTTTTAAAAGATGGTCAGTAATTTGCTGCATACCCCAAACTGGTTAGGCTTCTGAAGGAAGAAGTGTAGTTTCTGCTGTGACCTTTTACAGACCTCATCAGTATTTTCACTAAATGACAGCTTGTTGTCAGTGACAACACCCAAGTATATGCCTTTGAACATGCTCTATGTCTCCCCTCTAGTAACTGATAAAAGTGGTGAATATGACATCTTCCTAAAATCTAAACAAATGTCCTTGGTTTTTTGTGGCGTTCAGTTTTAAAAAGAAATTCTCACATCATTCAAAAAAACATCCACCAGCTGACCAGGTGTGATGTCCTGCCCCTGTAGCAAACTACTATCATGTCATCCGTAAATTTCAGAACCTGCCTTCTCATATGGGAGCATCTGCAGTTGTCAGTGTATAAAATACAAAGAATCAAGAGATGACACAGCCCTGTGGGGAACCAGTAGAGGAAAAGGACCCATCAGACAGAAAGCCATTGATCTGAGCATGCTGTGATCTATCCACATGAAAGTCTAAAACCCAACCAATATTATCAGTACACAAGTTAACATTTGTCAATAATTTATGGGCTAAATATGGTGCTGAATTGTGTTAAAAACAGAAGAAAATTATTTACAAACAGTAGGTGTTTAAAGAGAAAGTTAAGTGTTGAAATGTAAGCCACATTGGTATTCAGCACATGAAAGGAGATTAAGCCGCCAATTGTTAAACAAGCGAGCAACCAGCTCCACCACCTGAATTCTTGCACTTCATATTTCACATCCAAAATCCACAGTATAGGTGTCTTTCATTTAAAACATAAACTTTATTGGTGCAAATTAAGTGCACATAATTAAATGAAAAAGGGCTAATATGTTGTTGTGCTTGCTTTGTTTTCTTAATAACCAAACATACTAAAAACTTCCCACATATATTTTATTAAGCCACAGCCTCTATGTTCTATCTGCTACATACAGGGATGTTTTCCATCAAAAGTGACTGCAGGAATAGCAATCATTTGAGATACAATAATTTCTAATTGTGTATGTATTTTTTGTTATGGATCACACAGCATGGGTCAGTACTAGACATTGACAAGATATAAAAGATGAATGCAATTTTCAGTGTTTAATTTAATTTTATGTCAGTTCTTGACTGTCTTTGATCCACAAAGCACTTTGCTTTTAGATTAAAGAATGTGAAATAAAATATAACAAATGTGGAATGGCTAAAAAGTTTGGCTTTTAACAAAATGATCACTATTAATTACAGTCAATTACTGTCAGTAAAGCTGAATGTTATGGCTGATTTGTATTCAGTTGCACATATGGCATCTGTTTTAAAATTAACTGTAAGCACAAAATATACAGTTTGATAGCATTTTTTTATACTTTAACAATTTTCATCATAATTAAAATTAAAACTGTTAAAATTCTAAAACAGCTGTAACACAGTAGCCATAAATTGGTCAGGTGACAATTGGCTTCCAGCAGGGTCTTCTCAACTGGGGAAAAAAGACAAATGCTAACTTGAGTTAAGGGTAGACACTCTTTTGCATGTCAGCCAGTAGTGAGTCTAGGAGGGATTATGGCAAAAGGGTAAGGCTTAAATTGCTGGCAGAGTTTGGAGAACAGCTTATCACTGGTGTCAGTGGGCTTTTGCACAATGATATTCACACAAGGTCAGACTAAGTTTCTCCACTTAGATTAAATATAGAGCAGAAATTTGCATAAGCAAAACATAAGCCCTGGGGAACAATATACTTTCTTTTAATATGGGTTTCTTTTGGGTCTGTTTAACTCAGTCTGTGCCTGCAGTTGTCCTTTTTTCATTTTTGTAATCCACTCTGCAACCACAAAAGTAAAATTGATTTGCATGCCATATGATGTGCATGCACTGGCCTATAATGCAATACAGGTCCTAAACTGAATCTCACTGAAGTCAAACATAAACTGCATGCTGTTGCTTTTGACCAATGACCCTCTAGTTGTATTTTTAATACTTGTTTAATTATTAAAGAGTTACTTACTCTTATAAGAAGTTTGTAAAAGCCACAAGAATGGGAAAGTGTAGAGAGTGACATGAAAGCAGCCCCAAAATGTTGCTTTTCCAATTTTTCCTTTCACCTTTGAAGATCTGGTACACATCCCAGATACTTACTTTTTTTCTTAATTATTTAAACTTTTATTAAGATTATGATTATTACTGCACATAAACATAGATATAGTGTTTGGCTCCCTAAGTGGTTCTTGTTTTTTCCTTCTGGTAATGTGAGGTCTTTCAAACTCAAGCCAACAAAGAAATACCTAAAAGCATGCTTTAGCTTTTCCATGAAACATGCTGCAAATGTCCATCACTTTTCTGGCTGCAGTTGTTAAGTATTTCCTCCAGTTAATCATTTTGATCATCCCTCAGAAGTACGGTATACTCAAAATGAGAGACACATTCATCTGATACAGTGGGTTTTATGTGTTTTGTTTCAGTGCAGATATGTGCTATTGTTATCTTTGAATATATTAGACTATGAAAAAGATACAGCCTAAATATTTCCCTCACACTTTGCCTTGCCTTGAAATGACAAATTGTTTGGATGACACAACAGAAACAGATTGCAGCTGCTGAACTTTACTGCTGTGTGAAAAACAAATAAATTGTACAATGATTGTGTGTGTGGGTGGGTGTGGTTGTGTGTATGTGTGGGAGTGGGTGTGTGTGTGACTGTATGTGTGCAAAAAATAGACAAAATGTTATATGTTAAGTTTTTCTCAGATGAAACAATCCCAAAAAAGATTATTTTCAGTGAGTAACCCATAATATAATAATCATTAAACCATATATGGTTATACCTTACTAAAATTACAAAAGCAATATGAAATGATTTTCTAGATTTGTCATTGTTAAAAAGGTTTAAAGCATTTCCTAAATTACTAATAAAAATAAAAATAAATTACAGCAAAAGCAGATGTGGTGAATTATTTTCTTGTCATCCACCGTTTCATGTCCCTGGATTTTCATGAAGTGTCACATCTGGCTTCGTATTCTATTTCTCATCCTGCTAATCTCTTTAGAATACTGTTAGATTGGTCATTTAGCCATTATCACAAGCAGGTCTTTTCAATGAAATCATTTACCAGTCACTGATTCTCATTGTCTTGTTAACCAGACTTCAAAATGACCTTTCTAGAAGAGAGTTTTTTTAAGGTAATCGAGTGAATCCTACACTCCTCTGTTATTTCTAAAGCTTTCAAGGTGATATTGAAAAAGCTCATCCTGGATTCTTTATTGCCTTTTATGTTGCATTTTTATGATGCTACTGGTAATTTTTAGATCCCTTAAGACCTGATACTCATTATGGCAATACAGTGATGTTAAGTGTTACACAGCCAAAGGTATAGGTACGGTTTTAACATCTAATGGCTTGTAGTTTGACATATGTGCACAGTTTTGTATGTGTTGTATAACTCTTGACTTTTATAATGGTACATGAGTAAATGTACATTATAACTATAAGCAGATTGTCTCTACAAATTATACAGTACTCCATATAAATAACCCTACCATCCAGGGATGTTGCTGGAACAATTTAACAGTGCAGCTGGAAATAATCAGAAAATTACCTCAATACTTTATAACTCAGCTGGTCAACTCATTGTGACAAATGTCACTAGGTTTCTTTTCTTTGTACAACGTCTGAACATTTTAATTTCTTTAAATATTGGCAATAAGCATTGTGATGAATAGTGCTTAGGTAGTGCCTTATAATGTGAGCTATTGCTAAATCATATTCCAACTTATCTATGGTTGCCCAATTTCAGTGTTATGATTTCTAACAAATGAAAGCGTTCTTTAAAACAAAGCCTACTCAAACATAGACAAATAATTCAGAACCTTCCATTTGTATTCACATCTTCTTCAGTTTATTACCTTACTTCCTTTTTTGTTTCACTGTGGCACCTGAGTCCATCTGTCTGTGGGCTGGACAAGCTGTGGGTAATTTCCCCTGCACACAGTGCAACTTTAATGTTATAATGACGCCTACAAAAACTAAGTTTGCTCCAACTTCACTTCTGAAGATGAGATGGCACCAAGACACCATTAGATCAGGAAATGCATTTATTCCATAGGATTTTGATGTCAAAAATAAGCCCATGTTTTGCTCTTGTTAGCTTAAATGGTAGCTGTCAAATTTGAGTTTTTAAAATAAACTTTACAAATAAAGATATAAGAATTAAAATTTAAAATAAACCTGTTTGTGAGCATTTTTGACAACCGCAAACTGTAACTCTTTCACTACTATTCAGTGTTTTCATTGCAAAAGCAGATCCTGAAAATCCAAGTGTATTGGGTTGCCAAAGCATGTGGCTGGGTATATCCTATACCCTGGTAATCATATTTCATCATATTAGCTGGCTTTTTGTATAAACCATAAACAGAAAGTAAATTTTCTGTAATGTTACATAATGAGTTTAAGTTACATGATCTTTTGAGGTCTTTAAGTTAGGGGAAAAAACTGCACTGAGTAGGACCTTGTTACCAGCTGCAATGTGACCTAACAACCATGATTATATATGTTAATGTATGAGTATATCTATAAATCATACTGCAAGCCAAAGTAAAAACACTGGAATACAAATGTAAACTATAGTTTCTAAAAAATATTTTAGTCAATATGTTTCCATGCTTAGGTGAACATTTATTGTTCTTTTTTTCTGTCTGTTTATCTGTCCATAGGCAGGTAGAATGTGAATGGATGGCCCACTTGATCCTTTATGTGTCTGAGCAGAAACACAGCAACCCGGTGGATTAGAGCAAGAGAGGATCGGCAGTAGCATCCAGATGCTGCAAATCTCTTCCCTGCCTCAAATGCGAATAGGTACGCCATTGTCTGGAGCACTGCTTGTTTTGCATCAACAGAGTCATAGCCAAGGAGATAAACAAGCTGAAACCGAGGTTACATCAAGTCTTAATCTGCTATGATAAAGGATTACAAGGTTTATGTTGTGCTTAGAGCTTTATCCTCTGATTGTCAGTCAAGATTTTCCAAGTAGCAAACTAAGTAAGCCTTTAATGGTTGTGCATTAATCAAAAATTCTGGCAGAATTATGAGGGTTATTAAAGATGCACAGAATACTGATGATCACGTGTGAGATGCTGAACTGTGTGTGGTTGCATGGCTGAAACTCAGGTTTCTCTTATGGCTTCTTTACAGACATTAAAAATTAGTTTACAACATAAAATAGTTGTAAGAGCTTCACATCCAGATTTGTTTTCCTTGGAGGTTTGTAATGCCGAGTTTAATTCTATGGGGTTCTTATCACTTGTGGAAGAAACATCTGATATTACTTGTACAGAAAATGCACTAGAGATGGATTAATACCAAGTTCACCTTTTGAGATAACTCTTTATCTTTAAAAGGTATTCATTAAGGGGGTGAAAAAAGTGTAATTACTGACTGAGAAAACTGCTAATGATTAACAAATTTAAATTTAATTCCTCTGATGCCCAACTTTTCAAATAAATGTTTTGGGAGACTGTCTCTATGCATTGTTATTCCTAGAATAGAGAAGTCTCCTAGGTAAATTATGCCTAACATTCTCATCTTATGGTTTGTGGCCAAACGATTAAATTCTCTTTTTTGTGCAGAATGATCCCTCTGGACCTTTAAATGAATCGTCTCAGAGATACCCAGTCCTGTCCTACAAAAATCAGACTTAATGGAATGTCTTCAAATGGCTCTTGAACTTTTCTTTGTACTTGCACATAACTTTTCTTTAAATGAGCATGTGATTTTAAGGGATTTGAATAAACTCTTTGGACAATGGTGCAGAAGTAAGACAAAACTTCCAAATCTGCTAGAGCAATCCATTTTCAGATACAAAATTTCTATGATCCTAAAATTGTAAGAAACCACATTTCGTCATGCTCCACAGCACAAATACTATCTTTCCTTCCCTTTGGTCTACCTCTCTATCAAAGTCTACCCAGCATATTTCAACTGCCTTCATCATCTTTGCATCATCAAATTCTGATACTTAACCGTGACCCCCAGAAAGGACTTGCACACAAGGCTAAAAGAAATATATAATTTCCTAATGCCCACACATTCTGCCAACCAAAACTTGCATAACTGTGCAAAAAACCTGAAAGTTTATCAAACCAGTTGTAGTTTACTCAAGAGCCAAAGAATTCCTCCTCTAAAATATTTTCACTAAGATGGAGTTTCTCCTGTAATTGGCAATGAAAACTTTTGTCATGTTCTTTATTCATGGGTATGTAGTCAGTCAGGTTAGTAGTAATAATATGTTTTGCTATAAATATTTGGTATTACTGGCCATCATTGGTATCCACATATGTGTCCATAAACTTCTAATATATTTTACCAGTCTCTACTGATCATCTAAGATAATGCATTGAAAATGATGATGTTTCATGATCTGATGAGACATATATTGATTTTATAAAGATTCACATGTGAGCCTTTTCATCTTTCAGTACTCCTCTGAACTGCTGTCAGTATCCAGTCACTAAGCCTGTCATTCAGCCTATCCCACTATTAAATTGTCTAATTGAATCATCTTAGCAATTGCTATTGTGGTTTCTTGATTTGAATAATTTTAATTTATGAATCAACACACCAAACAAAAACTAGGCTAAAATTAAAATGAGTGGGTTTTTTTGTATGTTTGTTTGTTTTAATCATGAGCCCTATGGGCTGCCAGAAGATCAGGATAAGAGGTGCAGTTACAGATTAGTGTAGATTAAAGTCAAGATTAAATGGGATAGCATGGATGTACCAAATTATAGAGTCTGGTAAAATTAATTAATTAGTTTGGATCTTAAAGATGTCATGACTGAGGTGTTGTTAAAATATCTACTTATACATGTTCAACTGATTTTGGGTTTTGAGATATGATTTTGTAGAGGAAGATGAAGTAGTTGTGGGAAAGATTAATAAAAAATATCAAAAAGGCATCAGTGAAACACAAATGATTGACAAGGGAACCATTCAATGGCCTTTGGACAGACTTGTCTCTTTCTGTCTTACCTCTTGCTTACCTCACTGCATTGTTTTAATGCCACTGAGCCCAGCAGGATATCAGTAGTGATGTCTCATAGCCTCCAAAAACATCATACATAATGAATGGTGGATCTTAAAATAAAGAACACACATTATTAATGTATTCAGAGCCTCTTTTTGAAGTGGGACAGCTGTGGGTGTCACAGCACAACCTTCTTACCTAATATCTGAGCAGGTAGAATTGTAAAGAAAGTTCTGAATTGTTCAGATGTTTGTAGCTGATGCATGTTGCTTTGTGCCACAACAATATGGGGTGCTTTCTGCTTATGTTTTGTGTGTATTTGCTTGGGTAATCAATAGATATTGTCTTGTTTGGTTGTCTCGCACCTGAGCTTAGAAGTTTGAGTTTTACTATGCTTTGTATAATGCTTTTGACTGCCTGAAGCCCACCTATACAGCATGCTCAACACGACTGCATCCCTTCACATTTATTATGCCAGTCATGACAAGATAACACTCTCACAGAAAAGAAGAGATCTGAGTGTGTTATGCTGTCTCTGAATGGCAACTCACAGCTTTTCCGTCTTCACTGTCAAAACAAAAACTTTGAGGGAAAAAAGGGAAACAATTCATTTAAATAAAAAATAGTCATTTTTAAACATATACTACTTCTGCATCTGTAATTCACATTAATCTCAAGCAACTGTCATTTTTGAAGGGACACCGAAAGCATAACTGATGAAATACTGGATATTCTCTTAAGTAAGATTTATTTGCCCTTGCTGCTCTAAGAATAACTGCCCCACAAGTGTAATATTTGTCTTGGCCTTTCAGGGAACAAGGTCATAATTGTAACAATGTCAGTCCAAGATTTTTCAATCACTCTCCAAGGACAGAGCAATCTTTACAGAGGTGATTGAATGGTGTTCAAGAGTTTTGCTGAAATAAGTTATTTTAAAATAGAAAGAAAATAATAAATAACTCAGCATATGGAGTTTTAAGCACCTAATGTTGTTTCTTCTTTAGACTTTTTGTTTCAGTTTCAAAATAAAACAGTGGATAATCAATAAAGCTGAAAATCTCTTCATTATTTGAATTGGTATTTTTATGAGTTTGGAAAAAAAATATGTGAACAAGTATAAAACACATGCCTAGAGATAGAAAGTAACTGAGCAGAGCATAAAAACCAACACACAACTTCCTATGCTTTTTTAAAAAAAGTATTTTAACTTTTTTAGTAATAATTTTTAGGTCTTAACTGCAGACATCTTTGTTTTGGAATGGGCTTTTACTGCCCTCATTCTGTGCCTCACAGCACGTAAAATGCACCTCAGTCAGATTGACTACAGGTGACAGACTCAGCCACTACAGGGTATTACACCTTCACCGTAAGTACTGTTGTCCTGCTGACTGATGTAATGTTTTCCAAAGTAATTGTTTTTGTTTTGTGTTTCTGCACTGAATCTAAGCACATGAAATTCTTTTTGGTAATTCCAGTTTTTGCTTCCAGCTGTGAAATTTTTAACAAATGCCAGCGAGCCTGTTCCTTTGACACTTGTCAAACAGAACCAGCACCATGTTTGACAGATGAGTTTGTATGCTGTTGAACTATTCCCGACAAAACTGTGTTTCACAACTTCACTAGTTTTTTCTGTAAGCTTCTTTTTATTTTTAACTAAAAGCTGACCTTTTTGCTTTTAAGTTTTATCAAGCTTTTGCATTTCACAGTGTGTCTTCAGAAGTTACAGAATGCTCAAGACGCCTTCTCTTAATTGTTGACATGATAACATATACCCCTATATCTTGAATGGTATTCTTGACTTCTTCTGTAGACATAAAAGGTTTTTATTTAATTCAATATGCAAACATTTTTTTCTTTCATCCGTTTCAGCAGTCTCTTAGATGATGAACAACTTGTTTCATGTGTGCACCTGGTTTGTCTGTCTGTTCAAGTTTACAGAAAATCTTCACAACTGCCATTTACCTTTAATCTATGAATGAACTCTTGAGAGTGACACACAGCTGCTTTGGAAATGTATAATGTAGGAATCACTATTGCTGATTCAGCAGAATTTGTGTGTATTGAATATAATTTGATTTTATTAATTTATTTTATTTTCATTGCATAAACAGGCTGTAAAACCAATAAGGATATGACTTTCTTAGTACTTACTGTGCAAATTGTTGTATCAGGCAACCATGCATTTTATATTGATGCAGTTTAAAATACACATACACAAGATCTAAAATGCAATGAACTTATACAAACAACCGTGAATATTCCAAAATAGTGGTTCAAAAGCTACAAAACAAGCAAAAATGTTATGGCTCCTATATAGCAATAAGTCCACCGATGAGTAAACACCTTGCTGGTGGAGTGATAAAAGCTTTCAATTAAGCAAGGTGGTCAAAAAGCAGCTTGACACAATTTATAGAAGCAAACTCTTAAAAATGACCTTAAAGTTTACGTATGACACTTCTCCAGGGAACTTAAAAGCAAGATGAGGACACATGTACTTGGCTTCATTCAATCACAGGATTAAAGTTTAGAAAAATGTAAGCCAAGAACAATAAAACAAGAAAGAAATATCTCCTCCAACTGGAAAGCAAGAGGGTGGTACTCTTTACTACCATATGCCAGACGCACAGACAGGCAGGTCGACAGTTATGAAGACAGATGAATGATGCAACGCCTTCAGCACTGAGGGAAATGAGATCAGATGTTGACAGCTAGATGGACACATCCCTGGTCTGGCATTCAAATGTTTTCTCACATCTGCTATCACATGGCCTGTGAACGTGCACACTCTCTTCAAACTGGCCTATCTGCAATTTCTTACTCGCTCTTATAGGCTCTACTATACATGCTGAATATTACTGAGTTTAGCATAATATTTGCAGTGCAGCAGGCTGCCTAAGATAAACGCTTCACAAGCAATAATCTTTCTGAAGACCTGAAGTCTCCAGTGTCAGCCACCGTGCGAAAAATCTGCAGGCCCATTTCATAATTCATAACCCTCAGCCAGCATTTATAAATAGGGTGTAAAGTGCTGAAGCCTGGGAGAGATTATAACACATATTAATCTGTTTTCTGGATTGTCACACTTCTGTCTGTACTCCTGTTCTATCCATTCTGGGTTTGCATACATGCATATCACCATGAAAATATTCAAGCTCAGGTTTCCTGTTGTGGCTCATGGTGTTTTAAAATATAAACAGAGAACTTATATAAACAAAACCTATATTCTGTCATGAGAGAGCGGCCCAATGCGACAATCAGCCCGAGGACATCACATTATCACCCAGGAGAGGGAAACCAGTAGGTGGCAGTCGTGTCCCATTTGCAAGATACACATGGGAGGAAACTCTGTCTGTCTCCCCTTTCGGAGTTTAATCTCCTTCTTTCTGTCTGTCTATTTCTCTGTCGTTTGCGTGGTGGCTTTTATTCCCTCATGCCCGCACGTGCACATAGATAACATTAACCAAAAAACGCAACCATAAATGAGTAGAAAAGCAAAAGATCAATTAGTAAATGTCAGAGCACTGAGCGAGGTGTGTGCATAGGTTACCAGCAGGGGAAAAAACTGTAGCAGCTCTACAAGTTCAGAGCAGCATGAAGAATATTCCCTGCCTTCAGTGCCTCAGTCCTGCGGCTGACGGCACAGTCGATCCACCAGCAGTCACTGGCGGAACAGCCTCAGCTGGGAAGAGCAGCTTGTCAGTGGGAGGTAACCTACATGATGCCCCCTTCTGAATTTATCAATCCATTGTCTGTCCAGGTTTTATTTGAATATAAAATGCTGAACGCACAGGGACATTTCGCAGAGGACCGACGGATGGAGACTGGGTGCGCGTAGTGGAAAAAGGGGCGCATTTGTCACCGCATTTGAAGCAGCCTAAAACACTCCGCAGTCCAGATTAGGAGGACCGGACTGGACAGTCAGCACCTTGTGGATGGGAAAATGTTCTGACACTTCATGACGACGCTCGAGAAGAAATGCGTGGATGGAGCGAGGGGCGGCGGGAGTCATGAATGCCTTCAGTGAACTGTGACTCCTCTCTGGTAAAATCAAGGCTGCGGAGCGGAAAACGTGTTTGAACCTGAGCTTTTTGGTGTTCAGAGAGGGCTCATTTGCACTTGAAGCCGCCGTCTGAATCCCACCAGAAGGCACTAAGTGAAGACAGCCCCTGGATTTATATTTGATTTAGTCGATGTTTTGTCATAAATAGAAGCGTTTTTATTTCCGACATAGAGAGCAACGCAACCTGGAGCTTTTATCAAGACACCTTCATCACTTCTTTTATTTTATAGGATAACATTCCACTCAGAATTTTGCGGACTGCTTTTATTGACGAGGGGGAAACAGAAATGAGCATCTCAAAATCTTAATTTGGCATGATGACCAACAGCCTGATAGGGACTTGGTGAAAGTTACATTTAAAGCGTGAGCAAGTGGGACGATAAAACAACATCAGCACTAAACTGCTCAGTGTATGGATAAAGGTCTGCCTTAGAGTCTAAATGACGAGCTTTCCAGGATGGAGCTCATGTGCCTGGACACTGGCCACATGAAGGTTCTCCGCGCTGTGCGTGCTTTGGAAAGGTCACTTTTTAAACTCACACTTTGAATCGGAGAGAAAATAAAAGCTAGAACACTTTTTTCCCCATCTTTCCCATTCATTTGAAAGGGAAGAAAGAAAATATTAAATCTGGGACCACACTGGGCATCGGTGCGCATCGGAAGAGTACTTTCAATAATTGCACTTGTGGGTGCCTCTGTGTTGCGTGAAAGAAGAGGAAATATCCACTGCGTTATAGGCTGTCATCACTATGAGAGTTAATAGCATCCCATCCGGACTAATGTGTGGATTACATATCATTTTAAGAGTGGGGACACAGTGTGTCTGAGAAGGCGACGCGAAGGATTTTGTTTTTAAAAAATCCCCTGAAAATTGCGGATTTTTTTTTCTTTTTTGTCGATGCAGTTTTTTGGGGGAGGGAGTGGAAGAGGGACCGTTCATCTCTGTCTTAAGCAGAACACCCCCC
>JAOXNZ010000012.1:18773753-18784063 GCA_028566095.1 Kryptolebias brasiliensis | reverse complement strand
ACACCCCCCCCCCCCCCCAGACTTCGCATCTTCGTGAATAAGTAAGTTACTGTTCGTCCACAGAACACACAATGTATGTCTTATACTCATCTATCCCATTTGGCATTCTTTTCATGTTCTAAAGGAGGAGGTTTTCAACCTTCTTCATTTGATCAGAGTGATAAGAGCCTGTGATTCCTAAGGTTTTACCCTTACTAATACTAGAGCCTCTTTAAGTAAAAAATATGTCTAATCGTGCGCTGGTTTGAAATATACAGGAAAGATGCGCGCGATCACGTAGATCTGCTTGCTTTCTCAGCACGCCCTTGAGTTGAGCGTGCGTGTACAAAGCTACACCATATGTCATGAACAGTCAAAATTAGTTCTACAATGTAGCATGGGATGAATGTGTGTTTGGTGAAGTATGATTCATGCTGAATACCCTTCCTATCCTTTATCCGCTGTTATCAATCCATCTATACCTGGATGTACTTAACCTACATTCAGTATCTGAAAATCTGCCATATTTAGCACGTGTGTGCTACAGTGACCTCGGAGGAAAAAGAACAGATGTACGTGGTGATGAATAGGAAATATTTAACACAAGTACTACAAAGTCAAACATTGCACCCTGGACTCCTGGACTTTGTTATAGGAATTTTAGCGAAGTGAAGTGAATACCCAGACCATCAACCCCCTCCCCCTCCCCCCCCACACAAACACAAGAACACTCACCCCACCCTTTCTTTTTACTTCATGTGACTTATACAAAAAGGCGCTTGTTCACAGTCACTGTGGTTGGCTGGAAGGGAGCTGTCTCTTCTCATGGTGCTGAAATTGAAAATCTGCTGTCTTCACTCTGCCTTTAACCAAGGTGGACATGTATTGTAGTTTCTGGCTTGCAAATCTGAGGCTCGGGACTGTTGTATCTGAATTGTGTACCACAAAGCAACAGTTGCTACTTTTAACTGTATGTGTTTGTATGTGGGGTGGGGGCCAAAGTGGCTTTGATATATCAGGTTGCAAAATATAATTTACATCCTTTCACTTGTTTGTCTGAAATGAAGATAATTATTTTAATAAGGTAGAAAAACTGTTTTTTGTTTGTTTTTTTTTACAACCAGGTGTCAATCCCTCAACCTATTATTTTTACTTTTAGGTTTAAGCATTGTGCATGTTAAGCAGTGCTGGTGCTCAAAGCCTAAAAAAGAGGTGGCTGTGGGTGTTCAGATAAAAAACAAAAAATGAGTTGCATCTCTCACGTGTGAAAGTGAGAAACATGACAGACATCATTCACCCACTGAAATAAAAGCCTCCATATGATGGAGTGACATCACCTTGGGGAGACAAATTAGACTGCTGATTTTATGTTTTTGCCCTGTCAGAGGCTTTAGTATGATAAATCCTCCTCACATATTCCCAAGATTGCAGTTGTTTATTGGCAACTGGTGCAGGGTGATTCATGGTAATAGGCAGAGAGATGATTCCTCCTCCCCAAACCTTTTCATCCCCATGGACATTTTCTTTAAGATGGATGTGGGCTGTGGTTTTGAGATGCCACATTGTTTTAAATTGGTATGGATTTGTAAAACACATCTAGCTATGATCAAAAGCAGATGATTTTAAGGGTGATGGATATTGGGTAACTTTTGCATTAGAGTTTGTTTATTCCACAATGCTAAACTGATAATAGTTGTGTCCTTTGTGTTCCCCTTTGTGTTCCCCTATTAGTTCTTCTAAACAGTGGCGATAGCCTTAGAGCAGGTGCAGCGGAGGGACCAAGTGGGACTTCCCGCTGATCACACAAAGCCTGTCTTCAGCTAATAATGTTGCTTCTATAGACATCTGTTTTATGTCTAATTTCTTCAGCTATTGTTGTTTGACTTATCTATTGAAAATCATTCTGGGCAGCCATGTCAGGAAATTAATGAACTTGTCAGCTGGAAAAGGGCACTACTGCAATGAGGTGCCAGGATCTTGCAAAGCGACAAGCTGTATACCCATGTTTCCTTCCCACAATCCCTTTGTAATTTTTTTCTCCTCCTCTGCCTGTGATTCACTTCAGATCAAAGCCAGCACTGTGAGCCTTATAATAAAATGTTCATTTCTCAAATCGGATTAATCTTTGTAAAGCCCAGCTTAGGACACCATTAGCATTCATTTCTTTCACTGCCGGAGACTTGTATCAATAATGGAGCTACCCCGACATTTTTTCATCTTCGCTGGGTATAAAATCTCTTGGGGGTTTCATTTAGTGAGAAAGGAAATAGTTACAGTGATCTGTTATCGTCTCCTTTGCTTTTTATAATAGAGACTAGCATTGTGATGTTGGAGGTTTAAAGGCGATAAAAACTCAAAGTCCTAATGCTGGAGCTGAAAGGACTCTTTATATAAATATGCTATTGCTCAAAACTGTGTAATGAATTAAATTAATACTCAACCCTAAAATAACACTATTGGAATAATATAGCTAGGTTGTTCAGTAACTCAGCTGTAAAGTTTTTGGTGTTTGCATCAAATATTCCACAAGAGTTTGGAAAGTATAGTTCTCTTGCCATTACCAATGGCTAAAAAGCACAGGAGTGCATGTTTATTACCAGGGTATTTGTTTCACCATGTGGTTCTGTTTGCAGTGACATGAGGATTTAGCTCCATGCCAAATCAAATCTAGTTAACGGAACCTTTTTTTTATTTTTCCAAATATGATTTCACAAATGAGTTCTTGTAATATATGAGAATCCATGAGAGTCAAGATTAAGACCAAAGGTGTAATAATTCAGATTGAAGCTGTAAAGTCAATCAAATTCAGTGACTGCTGATCGTATAGATGGGAGAATTAAATGTTAATAATGCATGGATATCTGCAAGGAGAGGGCACATCATATGAGCTAATGATTGAAAAATGCTTTTGTAAGCCAAAAAGTGAGGTTTTTGAAACAGATTAGTTACTGACATCATGTTGCAAAATTGCATCATACACCTTTTTTTGTACCATGTAAAACAAAACACACCAAATTCCTAAAACTACACCCGTGAAGACGGTATGGGATTATTTTTGTAGAATGTGGTAAAATGTGGCAGTGTTAACATTTTGTGGAACAATTGCTTCTTCCTAAATTCCTAATCAAAATAAAAGGAAAAAAATAATAATAGATTGCTCAGCCACTGTGAGTGACCAGTTGAGGAAGAGACTGACACTTTTAAAGTAAAATCTATTCTACCTATCACACACAAGCAAATATATAGACAGTACACACATGAACAGACAGACAAGCATGGCATTCTGCAGCAGTCTTACTCATTATTCATCTTTTCCTGCATGTCTATCTGAATATTCTGTCTGAGAAACTAACAGCTGAGCCGGGGAACAACCACAGTGCATTCAACCAGTCGATGGATTAATCAATTGGTGTTCCAGCTCAGCCCATCCATCTCAGGGAATAATCTGGGAGACATCATAAAAGTGCCATTCTATCTTTCCAGAGGCCAGGGAGCATTGCCCCTGTCTCTTATGACTGGAACAGAAGTGCATTTATTGAAATATGGTGTTTTGTGTGGCAGCCCTGAGAGCTATTTGATTGAGCTTATGTTGTTTTAAAAATACAGCTCTGTACAGCTCAAAATATTTTGCTGTGATTCAGATCTTCAAAGATTTTTTTTTCCAAATTCATCACTATCTCCCTGTTTCCTTGCTTCCTGCATTAGAAGCAGCTAAGAGCACTGACCTGAATTCCGGATGCATCATTACTCACCACTTGCTTTCCATCATCCACCTTGCCTCAGCGATGGTGTCTTTTCAACTTAGTTATCTTCACGTTTTTCTCTTGTGTCAGTATCTCTTTTCTCTACCTCACTGGAATGTTGCATGCTACTAAAATAAGAGTGACAGCAGCTGAGAAAGAACTGATGTAATGGCTCAGCTTACTTCAGAACAAGACAAATACACACTTATTCTCTCTACATTTTGATACTAAGTGTGCAAATATGCATGAAGACACGTATATGCATGCACATTAACAACAGAACATGTGCACTGAAGCGTCATTCTTTCTGCCTCACAGGCAACTGGGCACTGTCTGTTTGAAGTGATACTGGCCCCAGCTAACACGTTAATTCATGCTGCTAAATTAAAAGGTTAAATGAGGTGGGAAAGGGCGGAGGGCTATCTCTGACTGCCTCATTTTATTTATTTTTTCCAGAATGTGCCTCATAGAGGTGTAAATACTTAAGTAATCCTCGGGAAAGAAAGCAGAAGATAAAACAGAAAGAAAATTGAAGGGGGAGTGAGAAAGGAGAAGTTCCTCAGAAGCACGGCCTTCTCAATCTTATGCTGTTGACAATGGCATTTGAAGGGAGCTGTGAGTGCTCAGTGGCCTGTGCTCTAAACACTCCAAGTTAAAAACATTTGAACTGGAGAGACACCCTCCAAACATGTTTTTTAGTGGTCGCATAGCAACAGAGTCATGACTGGCGCATCCCTAGGCAGCTTATGAGCTGCTAGCTAAAATAGAAGTTGTCGATGGACAGAAGGCTTCAGTGACAAAAAACATTTCTCTGGGCCATTTTAAATTACACATCAAAGTGCTGTGAGAATAAGTCCTGATTGTCTAAACCTTTAACCCTGTCACCTGACATACATTGATTGATCAATCTTAAAAAAATAAAATCTAAAATACATAGGAACATGTACAACTACATACGTGCAAAAAATCTATATCATTTGAACAACAGTATTGTTTTTTTTGTTTGTTTGTTTTGTTTTTTTCTTTAAAAAGAAGCTGTGCAGCTGTATTGGCTATTTGACCTGTAAGAGAGGGTAGGTTTTCCCTGTGGAAAAAGCTGTTCTTTCATACTGTTTTGTCCATAACAAATTGCACACTTTATCTGCAGGGGTTGTTGCAAATATCTTGTGTCTCTTGCTTCCCAACAAAGTAAGTAAAACTTTTTTTTCTAAGATGCACTTAATCTACAAGACAGCTTTATCTGGTAAAAGCATGTGCAAAACCTGGGAGCAGATTTGCATAAATCTCATTAGGAAATTTTGAGGTACCATTTTAAATACTTTATAATTTTGTGATAAAAAAAAATCAGTGCATTTCAGTAGCCTTCATCAGTCACAATAGGAAGTATTTCCCTATTGGCTACTCATTCTGTCATAAAAGAAAAAAAATGTATATTTACACTGACAGTATTTTTTAATTATTTATTTTAAACAGCTATACATAGTTAGCTTTGATAAGAGTAGTGTATTTGCACACATTCACAGTATTCAGAAAATTTAATGGCAGGTTTGACCTCAACTGGTATACTGTTTAAGTGAATGAATATTGCCTGTCAAACTTGTTCTTGAAAACACACCTAAACCTGCCCCATAATTAGATGTGTTAGGAGAGTCAGGAGCACAAGCATGTAATTTTCAAAAACACAGATCTACACCATTGTGGACAATGGCTATAAAAGCTCATGTGTGTGCCCTCCTATACTGGTGTGTTCTGCAGACCCAGGGGGATGGGGGGGGGGGTTGCAGAATGACTGTATGCGATTTGGACATGTGGGTTGAGCTTTGCCGTCTGTCTCCCAGATCTGCTCTTCTTTTTCACTCATGAGCCCAGTTGCACTGGCAATCAGATGGTCGCGCAACTCCGCTTCGCAGCAGGAGTCTGGTCATAAGTCAAAGCCCCACAATGCTCAACAGCATGTTCAAACTGCATCTAGCAGACATATAGCAGAGTGTTGAGCTGTACGACCAAAGCATCTTTGATCATTCTGGGCAAAAAGCGCCCCATGTGTCCATAACCACAGAGTCATGCAATTTTAAAGATATGCCTCCCTGCCCTTATATACTATATATCTTACATCAAAACCAAACATTTGGACTTTATCATTCTGTGTATCTGTGTGAGTGTATCTTTCTGTAGTTTTCTCACCACTCGCTCATAATGTTTGTCTCTGACCCTAATGTGTCACTCATTCGGGCACCTGCATGTAAGCGCTGTGCCCTACTATAATATTTTTGATCTGACAAGGATTGTCTTACAATTCATTTAATCTATGTTGTCCCCATATAGTCTGGTGAGGTACCAGTCTGTTACAGAGCTCAGGTCAGGGCCTCGTGACAGGAATTGTCAGTCCATTTCTGCCTTGCATGTGAGAGGAAGAAAATACTGCATTTAGCACATCAAAAATTGACAGAATATATGCATATGTCTGGCTAATAGTTAAACCAAACAATAATTAGTTCTAAACAGATGTCACCTAATCAAATGAAAGCCTTTCCAAACAAGCAGCTTGTCAGGAAATAATAATAAAAGAAACTTTCATATTGGTTGCATTTGTTTCCAAAGCTCAAAATGCACAGTTCTTGATTCTTAGATCTTACTTAGCCAGCAATAAAAATCATAAAAATGAATACACACACAGACACACACACAAAAAAAAAAACAGTTTTACACTACCAGCAACTGTTTGTGATCAATGATAAGCTTTAATCCACCTGTCATAATGCAACATTTCTCACTGCTCAAAATACAAAATTTAATTGACAAATTTAGGCTGTCTGGAAATTCTGTAGAGAGGTAGTGAATCATTCTTGATAGAAAGTGTGTGTATGTGCATGTGTCTGCATATAGCCCAATAGCCTCCTGCAGCCTGTGCCAGACTCCTCAGCAGTTGGCACCATCCCGTCTGTCACTGATGTGGAAAAAAAAGAGGCACAACATTCAAGACCTTGTCATATTTCATTTCACTTTAGTGAGCAAATTAACAGAATTTAAACCATTTGCATTCAAGTCATAATGAAAACTAAGTAGGCATTCTATGTCAGACACATGCAAAGACTGTTCAAGATAGTATCTCAGTAAAGTAAAATTGAAAATCCAGTTAGACTTTAGCTGCATTTAAGATAATTATCAAATGATGGCAACATATATTATCTGACTACATTCATTTGAATTCACCTTTTATGCCTTGAACTTTTCCAACTGTTCTTAGAAAGGGGTTGGTTATTAAGATGCTCTTGGAAATCATTTAATACATGAAGTATCTTTCTCAACCTGTGGCTTTGAATGTTTTGCACTTTTTTGAAACACTTTTATTTAACAAAGACCTATTGGTTTTTTAAACATCTCTTGTTATCTGGCATATTTTCACTATAGCATCAAGAAGAAAAGAAAATGCATGAACTGATGAACTAAGAGGAGGCATACCAGCAGATCCTCCCTGTGCAAGTAACAAAGTTAATGATTTAACAGCACTGATACTGAATAATCTGATATTGGTCCATTATGCAACATCTTTTAATATTTTTTTTCATCAATAGCAGAAATGTTTGTGTTGTGTTGAATTCAAACGTGACATTTCAAATTGTTGTTTTTGCATGAACATCATCAACCAGCTGTGACCTCCTCATCTAGTTTGGATCTGCCAGAAGTCCTTGGTCTTCCTTGGATGTGACTGTGTGGTTTGATTCCTCCCTGCTCTGGAGTCTGACGCAGTGATCTAGTGATTATGTATAGTAACGGGAACGTTCCAGGCTCTATGTTGACTGCTAATTGGGCTCCAGAGTAACGACTGTGTCATATTAATGACCCAGATCCAGCTCATTGTTATATTCATGAGGTGTGTGGATTGCCTATTCTCTCTGGGGCTGCATGGAGCGGGGGTTTATGATTGTGAATGTGAACTAGAGAGGGTCTACGTTGATTTGAATGCATTGGCAGGTGTTGGGAACAAAGTTTGATCTCTGTATAGAGCCCATCATCTGTCTACCCTTTTGTGTTCCTGTAGTGCTGACTGTCTTTTTTCTACATGGATTTCTTTTTTTTCTGTTAACATTGGCATTAAAACTTGACTGTCAGTCTAAATGTGAAACTGATCTTCACTCAAAGGTTGTAGCCTGTTAAAAAAGAGGCATGTTAAACGTGGAACCAGGTGGTCTATGTTAAATCTTATGTTGCTTTTTTTTGTTTCAGACCTCTGGGAGATGTAATTTTTTTAGCGAAGTATGGACAGATTACAAGGTTTCTTTTTTGTGCTTGAAACAGGTGGGAGTCATACAGCAGTCACAGAGATGCAGTCCTCTGTCTCCCCACACTCCAGTGCTGTCTGCATTTGCATAACATTAATCAGAACATAAAAGAGAGTCAGGTTCTTTCTGTTTTCATTAGCCTCGTGTCTGGGTCTGTTTTTATTTTATAAAGGTCCTATGATGTTCAAGCCATTATACTGCATTATTTATTTCTTTTTGCTTAGAGGCATAGTCCTGCTATGTTATTTCCTTTTTATAATGCCTCAATTGGAATGTCGTGTTTTGTAGTTAGAAGAGGTCAAATGAATGTGAGGTGTTCCTTACGGCTATACTGGTTAAAACCACTTCACTAAGGTGGCAGAACAGAACAAAACGCCTCCTATTGCAATCTGGACAAGACAAAAGACATGCCTAGCTGACTGATTAGACAGGACAAGGTCTTTTAAAGGAAAGATAAGTGTCACACTCTGATTGTTGGAATTATAAGTTGTGAACCCCTGCTTCACTATTTCCTTATCACTCCGCATTCTGAGGACATCCAACTTCCATGCAGTGTCTTTTCAATGTGACTGTCCCTTAATTGGAACTTTAGTCACTTCATGTTAGTGTTCACTTTTGAATGATGAACCTTAATGGCAAGCTGTATTTCCTTGTCCACACTAAAATGATGCTTGAAAACAAGGGGTGTTCTGTTGGCTTCTGTCTTGCAAAGACAAATTAGATTTTAATGAAGAGCAAAAGTGCCTCAGTGGAGTCTCTGGCATAAGATTGAGCACTGAAACTTTGGTGCAGTGATAAAGCATTCATTATGGACTGTTAAGAATGGCAGCTATCAATTTGCAAATGAGTTGTATATGTCACATAAATTTTACAGAAAGGGTTGGGAGCACAACCATAAATGTCAAAAATGCAAATGATCTTCACTGGAAAGCTGTACAGTCAAAAAAAAAAAAAAAAAAAGTATGGAGGATTCTTTCCTTTAATCACGCAAAACAAGGATGGAAACCTTTTCATTTAACATGATGGGAAGATTTTGTATTTGTTAAGAAAACAAGCTTTGCTGACATATGAGAGACACAGTTTCCACAGTGGTGAAATATGAGAAGAAGTCTTCTTTACCAATTTCTGTACCCATTTGTTCCAACATCAAAGGATCAACAGCCTTTTGATTACAATTACAGTGAAGTGGACCTTAATCCAAAATAATGGAGCAATGCTGGATTGTGAATACAAAACTCAATGGTTTTGTATGCTAAAATATAGTTTAGCATCATTTTTGAGTTAAAAATTAACACAATCATGTAATTTTTGTTTAGCTTTTCATTGTCTGTCAGAAGGTGTAAGTATGTTTTTTGTTTGTTTTGTTTTGCTTTGTTTGTTTTACTTTAAAAAAATCTAAATAATTAAGGAAGCCATGTACCCTCCTGTGCACAATAATTTATTTGCTGGACCATGACAACTTTGCCTCTGGATTAAAAAAAATGGACAAAAATGCAGAGCTCAAAATATCAAAACAAAATCTAAAAAGTTTAAACCTTATGTTAAATGTCTTTTGTAACCTGAGCTCATACAATGCTATGAAAAATGTTTCTGAATCCTTGAAAAGAAATTTAAGCCACAGACCTGAAACAACCCTTCAAAATGTAACTATGTGTGATTATAACATCTTCAAACTCAACAATCCACTTAGCTTCCAAACTACTGACCTGCTGTGTTTTTAGACGTGCACTTGATTAGGAATTGTAGAGATAAAAGAAAGAACAAACAGATCATTTTAGTGAGTCTAAAAGGTTTTTTTTTTCATGCTTCCTTTTAAAGTTGATGAAAAACCTAATTAATTAAATAAAAAAAAAACATCATACTTGATCATTTATTTAATGAGAAAAATGATTTAAAATAACATCTAAGAGTCTCTATGATCAGCAATCAAAACTGGAGTCAGATGTTTTTTGTCAGTGGGATTACAAGTATGTGTGAGTGTCATGTTTAATTAAAAAAATCAGAGATGTATCAAAGTGTGATCTTCACAGCACTTTGAGGATCTCAAACAAAAAAAAGAGAGAAAAGTTGCTGATATCAGCATTAAAGATTATACATGCATTTCTGAAAAGACTGCAGTCAAGTTTACTAATACAAATAATAAATACACAAATAAATAAATAGGGCAATAATGATAACTGTAGAGATTTAGTTTTCAGATTTGTTTTTAGATTTGTGCAGAAACAGTCTAATTGTAAAAACATTTTTCCTACATTTGTTCTGATACAGTATTTAGTGAATTGTAGTAAGTTTTTAAACTTCCAAG
>JAOXNZ010000012.1:18571737-18586747 GCA_028566095.1 Kryptolebias brasiliensis | reverse complement strand
CTGTGCGAGAGGCGGGGGACACCCTGGACAGGTCGCAAGTCCATCGCAGGGCCACATAGAGACAAATGAGACAAACATAAATTATTTCATAAAAGTAAAATGTAAAAAGCCTATGTCATGCAATCTTTTAGTTTAGATTTAATGCAAAAGCAAACTGTAGGTAATGGATTCTAAGTTCTTTGTCATGTTGCAAGTTTTACTATAGGATAAACCTCCTAAAAGTGTTAGTAATGTGATTTGAGAAAATGAAAGTAGTGTCCAAAGTCTTTCCCTTTTTAAACAGAGTCACAATGTCCTCACATTTACAGAGACATAAACACATGCATAAACATGTACACTTTTTTTTTTCAAATCTGACACCAAACTGCACTCTGGCATCAAAGCCCTTCATACAAGAGCTGACACCTGGTCCTTCTCTTGTTGCCAAAGAGGCCTAGCGATTGAGCTCAGATGCCTGGAAGAGCAGGGAGAATTTACACCACCTACCTTCTGCTCATTACAGTTATACACAGGCTGCTGAAAGTCCTAAAAAGTTCAAGCTTATTACTCTGTGCTACCGTAAAAATAACCCCTACTCATATTTCAACATGCAAAGCCGGCCTTAATAAAAAAACACATGACAAACTCTGTTGATTGTAGCCAATTGATGCACACTGAAGCACGTGTGATAGTATGGTGTATCGAATGATGTTAAATCCTTCTAATGTTGGATTTTAGAGGAAAAACTAAAACATATTTAGTTTTGAACATGATTTTTTTTATATATATTTGAGAGGTTTGGGCTGTTTGGGGGTTTTTTGTTTTGGTTTGTTTTTTGTTGTTTTTTAGGGCCTTATGTAATTCATTACTTTTTTTATTTAGTCATTTACTGTGGAAAATATTTGAGAGATTCTTTAGTTATTTTTATATTTAAAATTGATGTGACAGAGTCCTCTAAAATGTCATAAATCTTTTTAGTTTGTTAAAATAAATGGCTAAAAATTGAGACATACAAATATTTATGTAATTAAATTTCACCTGTTTTTATTTTATGTTTTTGCAAACTTCATGTACTCAACCACTTGTGGCACACTGGCAAGTTGTATAAAATTCAAAGCATTGTGAACTAAGAGGCCAAAATAGTAAGGATGCTTGTGTTCCAAGTCCTCTGTGTAGAGTTATGGTTTTTAAACAAACACCCACAGAGACTCAGCGGGATGAGCCAAATAAAGCTTTATGGGTACAAAGAGATGCACAATTATCAAAAAGTGATGGAAACCAGCAACAAAGTGAGACAATTCTCTATAGAACAAAGTCACAAAGAACAACCAGAAAAAAATAGAGACTTTTGAAACAAAGCAAAATAAAACCCAAGTACATTTAAAATCATTGTAATTAACGAATGACAATTGAGAAAACTGAAAAACAAAAAGTGATGATAAAAGAAGAACAATTCTAAAAAATGTGAAAGTATTACAAAAATTTCAATATTTTGAGTCTCAAAACTAATGTGCTTAGTTTTGAGTTTTGCTTCTTGTCTATCGTTATTATGAGCCTGGATTGTTATTGTGGGAAGTATGGGAGTCTTTACTAAGTCCATGTTGTCTTAAACTAAACCAAGCTTATTGCCATAAAATACAGCATTTTCTTTTGCTACATCATGTAAAAAATAGTAGCAGAAGATATGAGTGTACATAGACTTGTGTACTTACATATCTCAACTACTGAATGGGTCGCAAAATGAGTGTAACGTGTTAAAATGAGGACAGTGGGGATTCTTATTGGAAGTGCAAGATTAAACCTCAAAATGTAGAGTATTGCCTATCAAAATGATATCAACATGTCAATAGTTTATGAAGTATAAAGAGACAATAGGAAAACAAGTCTGAACTGATTTCCCCAGAGTGTCACAGGACTTCAGGTGACATTTTTTGTTCAGAGCCAAGAAAGCTGTCATTGTAAAAACCCACTGGAGTCTGTATCTGGCTGATGATTGTGCAACCTGGAATCAATTGGATTTTTTCTGTGGTTGTGGGCCATCTGAGCATTAGCTTGCCTTCAGGCATTGCTTTGTCTCCTCAGCTGTAAGGTTGGGCACTGGACCCTCCACAAAGGAAAATAGTGGAGCACACTGTTAATCTCTTCCCTCTGCTGCATCCCAGCTGAGGCCCTTCATCACCACTGGGCCTTTTATTGTGGAGGGGAGCAGCATGGACTTCTGCTTTTACTGAGCAATGGAAAGAAAAATCACAGTTAAACATTTTTCAAAACTTGGCATTTTGATACTTCTTGATCCATTCCAAGTTTTCAAAATCTTTCAAAAGTGTAAGTTTCTATAGAACTTCATGTGATTTGTTTTCCTAAATGATTTAAGAACGATTGAAGTTGTTTAGGTGCAAGTGCATTTCTCAGTTTTAAAATAAAGGTTTTAGAGGTGCACAGAGATCAAGGAAAAAAAAGTATTTCAAACACCAAACCCAAAGGGATTGAAAAAACATTAATTCAAGATGACACAGCCAGACAGCTGACTTCAATGACAAAGTCAAATAGTGATTAGACATTTCATTGATCACTGTGCTTGTACTCTCACAGGGAGGTCAGAGCTGAAAGTCAGTTGGGCAAAACTGGCTGAGAGCCTGCATTTGTGCCTGCAGACACCTCCGAAAGACAGATGCTTGCCAATGTAAGGTCTTGAACCCTTGTCCTCAGTTTGAATAATTGTCTCCCTATTCACAATACCACCTTCCATGCTGCAAATTAAATTACTAGCTTATAGAAAAGAAACTTTCCTTGCAATAGAGTTTACATTGTACTTGTTAAGTCCACCAGGCTCATTTTGTGGGGTAACATTAAAGGAGACCACACAAGAATTTTCTTACTTGAAGCAAAATAATAACTTATTAAATTATACTAAAGAAATAAAACCTGAAAAGGAATACCTGAAATGAGAAACCAAAATCAGATTAATCAAAAACCCATCGAGGACCCAAAATAAGAAAAAGCCAAAACAAACCAACACCAACCATAAGCCACAAACCCAACCAAATAGGGATCTCAGGAGGGAGAGGGAGAGCCTCTCCCCGTGCAGCACACATGGCAGGTTTAAGCAATAGCAGCAATTAGGCCAACCAGCACCACCTGCAGAAAGCCTGTCTGCAAAACCTTGCAAGAAAAGGGCAGAGACCTACGGGGCCGTAACATACTGCTTTACCCTGGTGTTTGCTATGTAAATAGGGTTTTTGTTTATAGAAGAAGAAGTACAAAACATTCTTGACATAAAAACAGATTTAATAAAATAACGTAATTCATTTGATAAACATATACACATAATACATGCAATACTGGGTTCACTATGCAAAGATACTAAAAGAAGCTCAGGGAAAATTTCTCATTGTTATCTTTGGTGACACATAAGGTCTCTAAACCCACTGTGTAGCATGGTCTCAGGCTTGGTTGCTAATCGTAAATTCACAGAAATCTATTTGGAGTAAGGCAAATATCAGAAAGTCCTGCACTCGCCTCTATTTTCTCATTAGGCAGATAAATGGAAGATAGCTAGCACTGGAAGTGAAGGCAAGAACAGATTAGTCTCCCTTCACAAACAACCACATATCCTTGACTTTTAATTAAAAGTGCCATCGCAATTAGACACGGTAGTATAAAGCACTGCCGAAATAAAAAGAGTTCAGGCATGCTATAAAGGCAATCCGGCGCAGTTCCAGGAGAATAAAGCTTTTCACTTTTCTCATTGTGAATGTGAGGATTTTTTCTTTTCCTTATTATTATTTTTAAAACGGAAACTTAAATCGGCTTATAGGTTTTTCGCATAAGCACTGCAGAAGGAGCAAAAGAGGAGGCAGAAAGAAGAAAATAGAACTCAAAGTTATCAAAGTGGTTACAAAGGACGTCGAAGATTGAGGTCAGGAGAGGAGGAAAACTATTCTGGCAGCACAATAAATGAGAACAATTAATCAACAGTTAATGTGAATCACACCATTTATCCATCTGAACCATCTGGTTTAACCAAGTCACATTATTGAAGTAATGAATCTGTGTAACTCTGACATTTGAGAAAGACAGCAGCCAGTAGCCCCCAACATAGAGGCATCTGCTGATCATGATTAACAGTGCTCTTTTCTGCATCTTAGTCATGCAAGTCCTGATCCTGGAAATAGCAGAAACATGTATTGTGAAAACAGAAACTAGGTCTATGACCTAGTTGCATTACTTTATTAAACAGTACGTTGATAAAACACATACTATTCTCACTCATTGCCCCAAATTTGAGCATTTGCATAGGAAAAGCTAGTAGATTTCCTGCCTTTTTTAATAAAAAGAAGAGAAATACCTCTTTACACAAGCAATTTTGTTGGTTACGAAAAAGATTGTATACCAGCTTATTAAACTTTTTAAAAAATGTTTTGTGTTTATTTTTTCAACTCTTCTTTTTTACACTAAGGTCTGGTATTATATCTTACCCAGATGTGAACAAATGAGAACACATTCCCATTCTCATCCTGGTTTTACTCCTTGCAATAGAATGGCAAATTGGTTGTGGTGATTTAGTGTTCCCCACTGTAATTGGTTTTCTAGAGTGGTGACCATGTGTAGATGAAAAACAATCAGAAAAACTCCCAACAGATGCTTTAAATGCCTAAGAAGACTTGCATAAGTGCATTAGTCTGAGAGCAAACTGTAAACTACCAATCACAGATAGGGCTCAGCAGATTTTGCTTGACATTGTGTCAGGCACTGATGAGCACTGTTTAACCAAACTGCATAACCAACATAAATGGAACAAGTGGGAGAATAAACTGCAATAAATATTATGTTGTGTGTATGCTTTAAGGTAATATAACAAAAGGATATTTGATAAACTGTACATAATCCTTTAGCTATTTCAGCTTTTAGTCCATATTTACATTTTCTGATTTCATATCACTACTGTAGTGGCATTTATGTGGCTTAGTCTTAATATAATTTTGTTTTATTTATTTTAGATTAATATCATTTTACTGTGAGCTTCTATAGAAAAACATAAGCACTATCTTTCAATAAAGCCTAGACAGTAACGTCAGCATAACTGTTTATTCCACCATGATGGCTAGCATTTTGCCATGTGTTGCATATAGCTATTTGCATAGTTGATTGTGTGAGATCATCGCACCACACTAGAGATTAAGTAAAACACTGCGCCTCACACCAAACCTCAACACGGGGGTCACTGTTAAACCTAGCCCAACCCTCAGAGCAGGATGACGGAAACTCAAGCTTTAGGATCAAGACAGTAAAGGACCTGCAGAGGTGTATTCTTTATGTAGCTGCGTCCAGACTAAAGTATGATTCAAGCAATGACACAAATCACACAACATTGTAATAAACTAACCAAGGAACCTTTCCATACAATATGAGGAATAATCATAGAACATGCGATTCTCTGATGTAAGATGCACAGGCTTTATAACTTAAATGGTAAGGGACACTCAGATCACATAGTGTGGTTCTATTTGCCATTAAGTCAGGCTAACTAATTTTTAAACTATGATCTATCCCTTTTCTTTTGAAGAGGTTACAGTTGTGCTGCTTCATCACCACCCCAATCTTTGCACTTATGTAGACGAAGCAGAGAATTTATGTCCCTGCCACCAGAAAACTGCTAATTATCTTCCCATCTGTCTTTTTGTGATGCTAACATGTAATTTCAACACATTACATTCCACCATCACTGCTGCATAATGCAATGTTTATAAACGCTTTGGGTCATTTTACTAATTTTAAGAATTTTTAAAATTTGGCTCAGTTAAGGTTTCTGTAGTTTTACAAAACAGAGACCAATTACACCTCTAAAACCTTGTAGCTGACATTTTAGGTCAGTAAAAAGATTTTCTTTTTGTTTTGGAATTGCTGAAATTGGTTTTCTTTTCATATCATCCTGCAATGTTTGTATCTTTGTGGCAATGCAATTATTTTTACATAAAAACACCTACTTGTGAAGACAGTTGTGTGCACATTCAGCTTAATAAAACTTAGCAATCTGATGATGTAGCACAGTGTCATGGGTGAAACTGAACAAGTGTGACTTCAGGACAACACTATTCTGTCATTTTGACCGAAATAAGTGTTGATAATAAGCAGTATTGAACATGCTCCAATCCTTGTTTGCACGCAGTAAAACCCTATTTTCTCACTGTTCATCTTGATATACCTGTTGGGGGTTCACTATTTTGTACTGTAATAAAGATGACTGAAGGTTCTATTGCACAAAGGGTCTGAAAGACAGAAAAGTAGAACACTGGAAGTAGATAGTAATGCTTGAAGGATGTGAGGTTAATGTGGTGCCATGCTGAGAAAACTTGTTTCTTCCCTTCAGCTGACACTGTACTTGTGAGCTGGAAATGACCTCTGCCTTTTATCACACACACACACACACGCACGTCCACCCATCTACACACACACACACCCACAAACACATTATCATGGTTATCTGATGGCAGCAATACATCATCTGCTCCAACCCCACCACAGACAATGGACAAATGAAAGCCAATAAACTTAGTTGAGAGCAGCAATACATGCAATGTGTTGCCTGTGATTTTTATTTTATTTTTTAATAAACAGGACCTATCTGGGAAAATGTCTGTGCAGAAATCACATTTTATTATGAGTAAATTCTTTTTTATGCATATTACTGTTGATCTTTTCTCATCTGCCTTCTTTAATAAATGCAGCAAAAATATACAATTTTTTCTACAAATTTGATGTTGTACTGATTGCATTAATTATGACATTATCAAACGCAAGCCTGCAAAATATTTGATATTATTTCAAAAAGTTCAAAAAGTGGTTGTGAAAACGTTACGATAAAAGTACAGACAATATAAATAGCCTGCACAGTTTGAAAACCTCACTGCAAAACAAATCCACAAAAAACAATATTACAACCAATTATTTACATTTTAGATTACATATTTCTTTCCAAACTCACACCCAAAACCAAACAAACATGAAAATCAGTTAATGATGCAGAGAACTAGGATTCCGCTTCTGGATCTTGCTAAGGTGGTCAAACAAATTAAATAAAACCAAAAAGCACTCCAGATAGTTGTCTGTCAGTTCTTTTCACTTCAAGATGAGCAGTGAGGAAGCTTTTACTGCATGAAAAGAAGGAATTGAGCCTATTATCAACACCTACTTAGGTCATAATTACAGAATACTTTTGTATTAGATGTGAAATTATTTATGGCACGTTAGCTCACTTCATTAGATGAACATGTCTGGTTTTGACAGTTCAGTACTGTTTTGGTGATGTTTTTGATTGACTTTTATGGTTTAAAATGGGTTCAGTGATCAATGGGGGGTCCAACAATTTGAGGCTATAGAACAGGACAACCAAGAATATTTGTAGATGAGTTCATACTTCAAACCAGGCCTCCATAATGAAATTTGATTTACACTCCATTTACACTCCATTCTAGCAGAAAGCACAGCATTGATTGCCAACCAAACAATTCAGGAAGAAGAAAAAGGTGCCATAAGTTTTTTTCATCATGAGTTAATAAAGCCACTTTTCAACAATTTAACACAAGTTTTTCAGTTGCAAAAGATTTAGGAGCCACATGTTTGTGACGAACAGTATCCTACCTAGGTCTCAAGTTCCACTGGCACAAAAAATTTAACAATGTTGTGTTACTAGATTTCTTCAACCTGAACCAATTTGATTGATTTTGAGTAATCAAATTACTCTTATGACATGTATTTCTGACCATCTGACCAAGAATCTGTTCTGCCACATATTGTATCCATGGCAATCAGTCTCTTACTTTTAAGGACAAAAATATAAAAAATAAAGTTACCCACAAAGCCTACCCTCTCAAAGGAAAGGTTTGGCTAATGCTACTATATTTAAATCAAGCATATGTACATTGTCAGATCTTGATTGCAATTTCACACATACAAATAAATCCAATGATTCATCTTTAATTACATAAAGTGATGTTATTAATTGAAAATAAGTCTATATTTGTTGGAAGCCCTAATTGTAGTTGTATGACCATGTATTATTTGTTCTAAGCCAGGATAGAAATTTTAAAATGTATTAAAACAAGTAAGCTGTCATGTGTTAGGTGTAACAGCAGAGAATGTCAGCAGTTAAAAATAATGATATATAAACAGATCCCGTTTCTTGCTGTCATAAATCAGTCATAGTTAATGTAAATTGCCCTTCTTTACAAAAAATATTTAAAAAAACCTTCAGTGCCCAAGTGAAATCAAATTTCTACAGAGTAATACCAATTAAATGAAAAAATATCTCATTATTCTCGTCGCACAATCACTCAGTTTGTGAGGACTACCTGCTCTTGGTAGATTTATACATGTCCCATATTTCTTCCATGTCTTGACAATTGATTTGTTTAGGGCCTAGGACATCTTGTTTATCTGCCACCTGACTCATACTTTTCAATAATCTTTTTTTCTGAGTTAAATTAGAGCAGCCACTTTAAAAAGGGGAAATGTTTATGCAATTATTTGTTTTACATTATATATTTTTATTTAATTGATATTATTCTGTAAAAATTTGGTTTCACTTTGACATTAAAGAAGGTTTTTTTATTTTATTATTATTTATTTATTTTTGAGAAAAAGGCTTGTTTATATTTCCCATGATTGATTTATGACAGCAAAAAAAGAATTAAACATTCAAAGGGTGAATACTTTTTATAGGCACTGCATGTTTGAAGTGATTCATATAAATGCTACTGGACCCAGCTGTTGTCCAATGTTTACAAAGCAGCACATGCCTTTTTATAACTGTGGCAATATGTGACACTGTCACATACATAGGAAAATAGCTGTGCTTTCATTCTGTCAAATAATCACAAAGTGAAATGTATTTCACATGTGTGGATCTGATCTGTGTGCTTTAAGCTTCTATTTTTAAAACAAACATGGACATTTCTGCATTCTATGGGGATTATGTATATACAACTGTAATTCAACATTTATAAGCAGCTAGGTGCCATTTACTGAGGACTTTTTGATTCAATTAAAAATCCTATTACACACTCACAAACACACCATATATTGTGCCCTGTATGTGCTGACCTGAAATGCAAACAAATATCAGCTATACCAGCTAGTTCAGCTGGACAGAACTGTCAGATTCTGATGTGCTAGTGTTGCAAACCCTTTAATCACAGGCACATCATAGTGACAGACCCTTGTGCTCTTTAATAAATCCCCAAGAACAAAAGCATTATTTTCACTATCTTTCTCAAGTAACTTCTGCAAGCAGTGCTTAGGAGAACTGGTTATTACAATCTCATTGAACAGAGACCTCTGAACAGCTTGTAAAGTTGCTTCACATCATGTCCTTACTTCACTGAATGCTGACAGCCAAACCATCAGAACTGTGGTCTTTTCTTTAGAAGCTGTTTCAATTATTCACTCTTTCCTTAAAGTGTCAGTGCTGTCTCCCTGCTGACAACACCTCTTTTTACTTTCTCTGGCATTCTCAGTCTTGTCTTTCTCTGTGTCTCAGATGGGCAGGTACCACACAGACAGGAAACTCAACAAGTCAACAAAAGGAAGAAAAATTAAGAACAAACAAGTGATCAGAAGAATGATAATAAACACGTCTTACCATAACTGAAACTCTGAAAGAAATTTCTAACGTTATAAAATATTCATTATTCAAATTAGGCTAATTCAAACCTATCAAATGAGAAAAAAAAAAAAAAAACTCATGATGAGTTTAGAAAAATGCAATTATTTAAACTGGTTATAAATGCAAATGTACAGTCTGGCATCAGGGAAAGGAGGAGTCAGCAGCAAGCTTCTACTACACATTAGACTCCTGACAGGTTCATAATTTTCTTTAATGGATGTCAAGTCATTGTGGATACTGTGGGGATTCAGCTGGCCCCTAATCAATGACAAACGTGCCTTAATGCTTCAGGACTTTTTCTTACTACATAACAATCACTGCCACAGTTCATATTTAATATTAAATTAATGTGCCAGTCTAACTTTTTGTGATAGTTGCTATGAACTTTTACTCTGCAGTAGTTTGAAGTTGGTTTACTGCTGAACAATGCCAGCAAATTAGTTTGTATATTGCTGAATGAGCACATATATGTATTAAAGTAAGCAAACCTACCACAGATTAAACATTGTTTTTTTTGCAAAAATTATATTTCACATGTGTACATTTGATTAATTAACTCAGATTTTTATCTTGGTTTTCTTTGTTGTTTTGGTTTCATGTTTTTTATTTTAATTCTACTTTCTTTCATTTGATTTTAAATTTCACAATGTCCCTAAAATTCCAATGTAAAAAATGTTATTTGCTAAGTTGTCTGTTCTTTGTTTGCATAAAACGGGTTCATCTCTTGGGTTTTTTACATAGATCAGATTTAAGTGGCTTAACCAGCAAAAAAAAATAACAATTTCAGAGGTAATGGACTAAAAAGAATTGGACCGAAACACTGAAAAATTCCAAAGAAAACTTTGAAACCTTTTGAAAGCCTGAGGAACTACTGATCAAGACCACACTGAAAGATTACAAGTATCCCTCCTTGAAAGAGAAATATAAAGACATAAGTAACTTAAGTATTTTGCAGTGTACTGTATGTCAGATTGAACATAAGTTTTAAGCAACTCCACATCTAGGCAATGGTATTAATGTTAAAATTCAGTTTGACGTGGGTATGAAACTGTACAGAGGTGTTCTGTCGCAGGGGCCTTGTTGAAAAGCTTCACTGAATTTCACTAGACTCCTGTCTAGTTGTTACTGAGGTATTTTTTATTTGCAGCAAATTAGTTAAACTTTGTGTCCCTGAATGAGCAGTTTTATGTATTAAAGTAGGCAAACTGACCTCAGAGTAAACACTGTTTTTTTGCAAAAAGGATTTTCCACATATGAAAATTTTGGTTATTTAACACAGACTTTTCACCTGCCTGAAAGGCGTCTTTGTACCTGATACTGGTGATTCACAAGCTATTTTAGATCTGGGAATCCACAACACTAGTGTCTATTCTTAGTGTACAGGGACCAGGGGTTTTCAGGTTTTCACAGCACACTTGCATAAGCTGCAAGGTAAGCACAAAGAAACTTCCCTGATCTGCAGATGAATGTTAAAACAAACTGAACATACATTTTGCTCTGGCATGACACAAAAACACATATTTCTGACTGGAGTAATGAACGTAATGCTACAGTGAAGATGACTTTATGTTTTTTGGTAGCTTATGCTTAGATGTACTCCATGTTCAGGCAAGACAGTGATGTTTTATACGATTATACTGTTATTTATAAAAAAAACTCTAAAATGTTAGTTAGCAAACCCTTTAACATGTTTGCATCATCAAATACTAATCCATAGTAAATGCAGATGGCACTAACAAAGACATAATTACTTTTTAAAGTATTTGATCAAAAACAAATTGTGGAATAAGTAAATATTTCTTCCTTGAAGACTGTTGAATGAAACCTCCTTTCAGTCCACTGTTTCTGGGTTTTTTTGCTCAAACTTGTTTGATCAGGTTTAGGCAAAAAAGTAGATTTCTCAGCAAAGTTTAACTTGGTTAAAATCTAAGGAAATGTCCCTAATTTGTCCTAAAACTTGAAAGTAAATGCCATTTGATATATGTATTCCAATATAATAACAAATGCAACATAACAGAAGGACATAACATGTTAGGAGTGAGACAAGACTTGGCATACCTCATTCTGAAGAAGCATGCTTCCAGTGTGACTCGGCTGTATTTGTCAGATTCTTTTTCTAATTATTTTGCAGTTTGTATTTCAATGTATTTTAAATGAACAAAAGTGAAAATAATTTATTTAAAACAAGAGGAATATCATTACAGTCATTTCAAAGAGGAAATATATTACGTGTCCCCCTGGTGACGTGTCTTTTTGTGCCTCTGTTGTCCTTCTGATTTATATACAAAGGTTTATAGTTGTGCAAATTTAGAATAAATTTCATAAAGCTGTGTTTACAAATATTTGCCATCAATAAAATAAATAAAAATAAATACACCAGAAGTGCAATTGAAGGATCACTAAAATTGTAAAATTTTAGGCAATAGAAGAAAGAAGACTCTGGATTCTGTGGATTAAATTTAGAGCACTGAGAGAGTGATTTTGTGGATACAGAATATTGCTTAACATTGCCTTGAAATCAATCAATATGTATTTAACAATGCATTTTTAACTTTTTATTCTTGTAAAAATGATTATAACACTTCTGTCAAAGAAGTAGTAAACCTTAAAACTAAAAAAAATGCAGTAAAAGAAAGTTCAGACATAAAACAAAAAAATATTTTGCCGACAATTATCTGTCATATTTACCATACAAGCCTGGTGGCGTGCTTTATGTGCTCGTTCAGTAACTTCTTTCTGTTTGTTATGAGGTTGCTCTGATTGGCTTCCATAATCATGGTGGGATGATAGCTCCTTCCTCCTTGAAATTACTCTAGTGGAACAGCAGCGAGTAAACGACAGGAGGCAGAAGATGAGTTTGGGAACAGGAGCATGTACTCTCAACATGCTCTGTCAGCATGGTACCTCCTTAACCTCACATCCCAGCTACTCTCTGAGGTTTTACTCCTTTTACTTTTGATCTCTCCCTCCTTCCTAAACCACATTGCCTTTCTCATTTGACATTCATCACAAGCATCAACATAAATACTCAATACACTCATTTCCTTTAGAGATAAAAAATAAAAATGCAAAGAAGTTGAACTTTAAAAATAGTTTCTTGGCTCTCTTCAGCACATACATAATTGATCACAGAAAGGCTCAAGGGGAATCTCGTCCACGGAAATGTTGATTTCACCCTGAATTCCCTCATATATATAGCCCAATCTCTGTGTTTACCCTGCATAAAATTAATACACTGGACAGTATCTCCAAAGCTCCGAGCTCTGAAATAATAAACATGGCCTTCAATGAATAGCGCTCTTAAAATGAGACTGTTCTTGCCCAAAAAACAACCTTGCTGTCCTTTGTGCCTTCAGGAAAAAAATGACCTATAACTGTGTGTGATAAATATGCAGGGTTTTTTGTGCTTTCTGCGACCAACTGCATTAGAAGAGTTAAAAAGGCATCTTTAAATGTGGCAGTGGGGAAAAAAAATGTATTTTAGCCTGAATGAAAAAATGTTTTAAACTAAACTGAGCGGTTTTAATAGCAGCTGGTTAAAAGAACAAACTGAGAAACATATAGTGAATTTGAGAGAGGAACATTCATCATTAAGTTCTATTATGCACAATAATTACTGCATCATTTTATAGACACTAGTTTAAAGAAGAGGTTTAAACAAACAGCTTGTGAATTTGAGGGGACTGGAGAACTGTTTTTGTCATACACATGAGAAGTATAGTCACTAGAGGAATGAGGCACAGCAGAGTGTGCTGCTTGTAAAAAAAAAAAAAAGAAAGAAAAAAAGCCTCCGTTATGTGTTCCACATGGAGAAGTTCAGAGGTTTGCAGTGGAGCGATGCTGCAACAACACCTGAAAGTTTCAACTGCATAATCCCATAAATAAATATGCACAACGGTTTTATAAAAATACACAGGAGTTGCACAGTTTGATTTTGATTTTTACAAACTAAATGTGAATATCCTAGACAAATATTAAAATTCTATTTTAAAAATGTTGACAGCTGTTAAAAGAGACTGTAAGGTTCCAATTTAAAGAACTGATGAATTCCTCGCAAGAAAAAAAAATCTTCATTTACCTCACTGCCTGTGCTGCGCATTTCTACTCGGATGTTAGAATGTGAAATAATTCGCTCAGAACCCCACCCGCTCAATTTTTCTCCCTCTCAGTTGCAAGGCAAAGATGCCTGTGTGCATTTTGTTTCTGTCAGAGTGATTAATGGCTCTGAGTAATATTACAGCTCATATGGATATGCGAAGGTGCATCTCTACAGCAGCCAATCGATAAATCTGTGATCCTTCAACCTCCTACGGAGCCAGGAGATTTAGAGGCCACATGAGCATTATTGAATTCCAAAACAGATATTCCTATGCAAATTATTAAAACTATATTCTAAATATGGTTTAAACTTGTCTAATGAAACCATAGATAGACCACAGTAACTCTTTGTGCTGTTAGCCTGTTAGTTTTCTCTTGTGTGGAGTCTCACATGTTTTGTAATGTAACTAATGACAGCTTAAAACTTGAGAGTTTACTTAAAACTTAAATAAAATGTCTGCTCTGTTTATGTAGATTAAATTACTTTATGGTAGGATTATTGTCAAGGAAGTAGTGTGACATGCAGTACTTTTTTGTCACAATCTCCAGTGTAAGAAAACCTCAAGACAAATATTAGCTATAAGTGACAAAGTCAGTGTAAGTTAGTGCAAGAGTGCAACTGTGGAAGAAGAAAATACTTTTAAAACAATTATTGTTACTGAACTCTAGTGATATCTAACAAACTAAACAAGTTGGAAGCACTATTTTGGAAAATAATAAGCTTAAATGATTTACTTATACAAGGTGCAAAATTTATAAATGTGTCAAATTTAGCTTTTTTTGTGAAGATTTACAGTAAAATAAGGAAAAATGCTCATGCAGGCACAATGTCATAGTTTTGAGCAAAATAGTTTTTTGTTTTCTATTTGTTCTGTTTTTCATAGCTTTCAATTAAGTGTTTTTTTTTTTTTGTCTTGGCCTTCTTTATTGCTTTGGTTTCACATTTTGTATTTTTGTTGTACTTTCTGTCAACTATTTTTTTTTTTACTAAATCCTTAAAGTCCAAAACATCCATTCATCCATTTTCTTTACCTGCTTTTCCATTCCGGGTCACGGGGAGCTGGTGCCTATCTCCAGCAGTCACTGTCCGAGAGGCGTGGGACACCCTGGACAGGTCACAAGTCCATCGCAGGGCCACATAGAGACAAATGGGACAAACAACCATTCACACTCTCACTCACACCTAGGGATCATTTTAAGAGTTACCAATGAACCTAACATGCATGTTTTTGGTCTGTGGGAGGAAACCGGAGTAAACCCACGTGTGCA
>JAOXNZ010000012.1:18543749-18558523 GCA_028566095.1 Kryptolebias brasiliensis | reverse complement strand
TTTAGTTCTTTTTCTTGTGTCTGTAGCTCTTTAAAGTCTGCAGGCAGAAGCTTGACCGCTGCGGGTGGAAGACACAAACAGTAAAAAGAAAGAATAGTTAGGCAGTAATGCCCAGTGCTGTTTCTTTTTTTAACAAGTGTGAAAAAAATTGCTAAAGAAAATAATACAAAAATTTTAAATACAAATAGTTTTCTTGTAGATATATTTAGTGCACCAGCACATATACTACGTGCACATCCCAGTCTAGTGTCACTGGCCTTCTCTTTAACAAACATGAGGGACTTATCTGTATTTTTTGGACAGGTGATTATAAGGACTTATTATTCACACAGTGACCCAATCAAAAGTAATTATTGGAATATCTCACCACATGTGCACCAACTTATTAACAACCTAAGTGCTCAATGATATGTTTAAAATTTCTGTCTCAGCAATCTCAGTTCATGTGCTTTCTTTTTTTGTTGCATTTTGCCTAAGACGGAAGAAAAAATTAATTTAAAGAGGAACTGAGTAATATGATTGTTCCCAACCCTTCACTTCACATCCCATTTCCACCATCTTATTCCATGACAGGCTGTCTTTGTACACTACACCTGAGCTTTCCAGCCTTCCATAGGGTATTTTTCATACTGCTAACGTCTCTTCATGTTTTCCACACATGTATCTCTTTTTAGTGTCACAACTCCTATAAGCAAGGATGTGAGAGATTTGACGAAGAGACAAAAATGCAACTGTATTTCCTCACTCGAAAATCCTTCAGAAGCCTCCCCTGTTGTTAAATCCTGTCTTCTTTGTGCATTCAAAAACCAATTTGCAGGATTTTTTCATAAAATACATGCAGAGTATTTAGTGGGAAATGTATGTTAAAATAATAAATCCTTAATTCAATGATTTTACTGAAATACAAAAAAATTTAAAAGCAACATGTGCATTTGTGACAGAGTACTACATTTATGTTTTTATTTTTATATAAAGTCTCATATGACATCACTTATAGAAGTTACTTTTGCTTGAATGCTCTGATTACTGTAGGTGGCAGTGAGTCATAGCTGTTGGGACTTGGGGAAATTTTCGCCATGGTGACATATGTTGGTGTCACAAACTTCAGCCTTTCAGGACACAGAATTTCTGACCCACAGAAATGGAGACAGCATTTGTGCCTGGGTGCATATTGTTCAGCTGAGGAGATAAGACTTTACTGATACATTTGTAACACAAAAGTCAGCTGTTTTAAACTCAGATATTTGATGGTATGTAGCCAGACCCATGTGAAAATGACAGCTGCGCAGGTTCCCTTTATATATTGAGCCACTTCTGTACCATCTTTAGGAGCAGCCTCTCTCCAGTCTGTGATGACACAACTAAGCTGTGTTTTCTTTTCAATGCACAAAACTCAGCTGATGATTAAAAAAATATATTATAAATATTTGTGAATGTAAGAAAACTAATCTTACTTCAGTTAAGTCTATGGGGGGGGGGGTTCCTACTCTGCAGCCTATTGTTGGAACCTTAAATTTGCTTGAATTGTCTTTCATTTTGTTTGCCTCTTATTTAGAAAAATTTCATTCGATCAAAGTACAAGTTGAATTTATATACTATGTTGTGTTGGCATTGTGCATTCAGTTTATTTCCTGGTCTGTGACATTTTTATAGTAACAGCTGTGAGAAATTATTTGTTTTGGAACATGCAATAAACCTTAACAATATGGTTCATATTGAGAACCTTTAATGAAAGACAATGCACAAACCTTTAACCCAAATCTAACATTTAATTCTAAGAAGAAGAAAAAAAGTACTTAATTGTTTTCCTCCCACCAATGTAGCTGAATTAATTTCACATGAGAGCCTGGTTTGAAATTCAAACTATTTGCTTTTTTTCTCCTTTTTCTTTGTAGATTTTATTATTACAAAACATTGATGAGAAATTTTGCTTCCAGATGATCAACAGGTGAAACAAGCAGTTACTAATGTTGTGACAAAGTGATTGTTAGTATTAGGATTAGTGTTATTGAGTATAGCAAAAAAAGAAACTCATAAACACGATGCTTATGGTTGCCACAGTCTTGATGACAAAAACTGTAAATACACCAGGATTGAGAGGATGAACACTCTGTTCAATGCAGGTCTGCTATCCTATAATCAAGTTCAAATTCCATTAACAAAGCTCTGTCCTCAGCAAAATTTCCCCCTCATTAAAAGGTTTAGAGACTGCACTACTTTCCCGTATCCACTCCCACTCGAAAACATGTTCCTGCCTAATTCATTTACCCATGCTTCCTATACACACCAACTGTATAATTGCAGTGGTAATGAACGTGCAAAAGCAGCAAATTGGTATGGGAATAACATTAGCAGCCCAGCAACACTTGCTGCTCTGTCTAACTACCATTGCTTAGTGTATGTATCCACATAGGCCACACACACAAATTTAGGAAAAACCCAGGACAAAAATTGAAGCATCTGTTCTAACAGCAAAGCTCAGTTTCCTGGTAAGTCTCATTCAAATAACTCTGCATTTGTGTTGCTGGAACTTTTGAGGCTTGTTGATGATCCAACAGGATCATTCTGCCTCTTACAGTCAGTTAAACAGCTGAAGGTCACAATGGGTTTTTTTTTGCTTCTTTTAGATAAACTATATACATATTTATTAAAAGTCAAAAGGAAACATGGGAAACTTTTAAAAAGCCAGCAATATTCACAGTTGCATTACAGTAGATTTTTGTAATGGGAGGGTTATAGAGTAATAAAGTGTCAAAAAAAGGAAGCTGTTTTGATCAGAGGTTGGAATGAATAAAAGTATGAGTATGAAGAAATAGATAAACAGTCAAAGCCTTGAAATAAATATGTTTCAAAGAGACGAGTGAATCAGTCCCTGACTTAAGGGTTGGGTGAAGCAGACAGTGTGCCTCAGCTATGAAAGTTACTTTATATTTTTTATTTTTTTTAAGGGTAGTTTTTTTTCATCTGTATAAACAGTGTTTTGAAAATTTAACACAGACTCCATCAGAACCATCAAGTGTGCATCAAGCGGTAAATTTTCCATATTTAATAAGGACGAATGCATTTACGCCTATTATAGCTCTCTTAAGTCATAAGCATTATCTGCTGCCAGTGTGTACTGCATCTTATGGAAGAGTTCCTATGTTAGTTTATTTCATGTTGGTAGCCAATACAAACCTAATTCTGCTGGAGTTAGTGGAAATATTTTTAATTTTGATCATATTTAAATAAAAAGATAACTATTTCATACAAAATCTTTTTGATGCACTCAATCTTGACAAAACATTCCTTTTTGATGTGCTTTGATGCAAAATGGATTAAATTAGGCAGTGAAGTTGTTTTTGTTTTACATTCCGGCACAAATATTTTAACTTAATGAAATATGATCCTCATTAATGTTAGCCTTAATGGGGCCCTTATGTTTTGTATATAAAGTAAGAAGAAAATATTGAGATAATATTACAAAGTTTGCAAAATTGTTAGAGCAACGTTCAACATTTACAAGAAGTTAAACAGACTTCTTGTTGAAAATCTTTAGGATTACTCATGCCTATCAGAAGAACAGAACTTGTGTAGCTTTATAGTTAATCAATCAGTGCATCAATGCTGTAAATAGTTAATTATTTTGTAAACTAAATCATGTTTATGTACCTTTCTAATGGGAGAAATGTGCCCATTTCTCTTTAGTTTTCCATTCTAGTGTGGGGTAGAAGAAAATTGTTGAGCAAAGCATTTAGTCTATTTCTGTTTTTATTACTGTGAAAACAGCAAATTCCACTTTACAGTTGCACTGTTACACACAATAGACGTGCCTTACCTAGACAGGATATCGGCTGGAACACTTATCAAGACCAGAAAACAATGCCATATTCATGTCTGGTTTAAGAGACTGATTGCTGCTCGGTTGTAGCAGCTTTTCTTCACTATGAGTTAGTCCTAACTCTATGAATAAATCTGGATTTTCAAATTCAAAGAGACACTAAGTTCACCTTTTGTACAGCCAGTCGATCTGTCCTGACTCCTTTGGGTTATTGTTATCAGTGAATGCAGCATGTTTCAATAAATCCAGTCAGATGTCTCAGATTTGTCTCAGTGTCAGTGTCTATAGTCATGGGTTTGCACTTCTAAGTCATACAAGCTTCACCTTTGAGAACTTTGGAGAAGTGAAAACATGTTTCCAGTTTCAGTATCCTAAATTTGAATTGCTTCAAACTCTCATTAGCTACATTAGCTAGTATTAATTTCACCCAAAGTTGTTTTGGGGTGTCTGTAGCCAGGGCTGCACTCCTGAATGTTGTCTGCATCACATCAAATATTGAGACAAAAGAGGTCATCCAATAATACCAGTATGAGTGAAACATGTATGTTTCCTCAGAAGTTAATATAAACTAGATTTTATTTACTCTGAATTTCACATTTTCTAAATGTTTAAAATCTCAAAATGTCATTTTATAGAGAAAAGAAAACAAATTAAGAATACAAAAAAATGCATATACTGGTAATTAAAATAGCTCCGTAATAGAAAAACATTGCAATATAAAAAAGCAACATTCTGGATACCCACTGATGTACATTTAACACAAGCTAAGCAATTGGAACAAAAATCATCCAAATTAAATACATATTTTAGGCACATATTGTCTTCAAATTTTCAGTTCTGTCTGAGCACATATAAAATATATTATTAAACAATGTGTGTTTGAATCTAACCAAATCTTCAGTTAAAAAAAGATTTAATCAGACTTCCACTGCTTTATGACTGGATCCTTTTTTATGAGTCAGACTGAAGAGAAGAGGAGAGGAGGAGCAGATGAAATGAAGAGTACAGCAGACAGATGGGACACCATAAGAAATGGATATGTGAAGAAGAGGAGGGTATCAGATCGATTAGACACAGAGTTAACATGGTTTGTAACAGTTAAAGAGCAACCCTTGTCCCACAAGAGAAGCAGAAACTCAGACATGTAATTTTCAAAATGTATAGAATATGATGGAAACATACGGCTTAAATTTGTGTCAAAGCTTTAATTTCTCTTTGGTGTTTCAAAACAAAGACTATGATTTATTAATTTTATATTGTAATAGCTAACCCATGTAGTTGTGAAACACATTATTTTAGTTTTATGTTTTAAGCAGCATTGGAGAACTGTCTGTGAAGCCTAAAACGTTGTGTTTTCTACTCATCTGATGGCTCACTGACATTTATTATGTTCATTTCTGTACCCAAAGTTGCCCTGGAGTGCCTGAGGGCTAAAATAACTCTCTTTACAATTTCTATTTCAAATCCACCTGGAATTCAGTTAAATGTCCTATTGTTATTGGTATTAAGTCTTGTTCTTGTTAAGTCCTGTAACATTACACTACCTTGTCACTTGACATTTATGGAGGCTTGTAGTGACTATGCCAACCTCTTAAGCATAACAACAAACTCACATCTGGGTGACTGGCTGAGGACAAGACTGTTTTTTTTCACACCCACAACTGTAGGAAAAGCATTTTTTGTGTTGCTTTAAATAACTTGAAATTAACAGTGTTGTATGTAAAGCCCAAAGATTTCAGGGCCGATCTTATCCCTCAGCATATCAAGATCTTGGCAAAGCCCCCACTTAGTGAAAACTATATTGGTAAAAAAGTGTCAACCTTCAAAAAATTGTCAAATGTCTTTTTTTAAAAGAAAAAGATATGAGCAAACCAGTGCACCCTCCAGAACTGAGAAAATCAAAACAGCCTAATGTCAAAATGTTTTTTAAAATTGGAAGTATAGATTCTTCTAAGCATCTTAGAGAACATCTATTCATCCATTTTCTTTACTCACTTCTCTTTTTAGGTCACGGGGAGCTGATGCCTATCTCCAGGAGTCACTTTGCGAGAGGTGAGGTACAACCTGGACATGGCGCAGGCCTATATAGAGGCAAACAAACCATTTACTCTCTTACTCACACCTAGGGACACTATAGTTACAAGTTAACCTAACATGCAGGATTTTGTTCTGTGGTAGGAAACCAGAGTACCTGGGGAAAACACACGTATGCACATGGAAAACGTGCAAACTCCACACAGAAAGGCCGGGAGGCGATCCTGCAACGTTCATGCTGTGAGGCGATAGCTCTAACCACTGCCCCACCATGCTGCCATGACTGACAAATCATGCAAGGTAAATCTAAAAACTCAAAGTCTCCTATATTCTTGTGAGAAGATTACACAACAATCATTTCAAAGTCTTTTCGTTGAACTCTAAAAATTCTAATTATGCAATGACATAAGCCAGGTTTCACAATATGAAAAAGCTTTAAAGTTCATGGACAAATGCACAAAGTTCAACATGAAAACAACATTAATGTGCTTAAAACCCTTTTTGTCCTTTAACCAAATAAAAAGAAAGATGTTATAATTAGACTGTTGGTTTTTGTCTTACTCACATCTGTTTTGGGGTTGATTCAATTATATTGCAATAAGAAGACAAAGCACCTTGAGGAAAATAACAAAAATGTTAAGAAAGAAAATGAAGGTCTTGTCAAAAAATGAACCAAAACCCTCAAATGATTCAAAATCACTTTGTTAGGAGGATGAACTACTCACTATATATCATCAGGAAATGACAAAGATAGGATTAAAAAATAATTAGTTAAAAACCTAGAATTGTTGTGGAATGAAGCTCTATCAATTGTACAGCATACATTTAATAATAGCACTCATGAATACTCAGAATGAATGTGTATTTTTGTTGAAGTTTTCCACCAGTAATCTCAGTGGCTTTAAATCAAATATGCCCCAAATTTACTGCTGCCTTTGCTTCTAGGTACAGCTCTCTGTTCCTCTAACCCAATTAATGCTGTGCACTTTATCTGTAATGAGGCAACAGCCCTAAATTTCATGTTGGCTTGCATGTGCTTCTTTCTCTGAGGTGAACGCAAGGGTAGGGGGTAAATTGCCCTTATTTGCCTCAGAATGATTCATGACAAAATTTACTAACTTGGGCTGTGTGCCGTACCACTGCAGACATTCCCGAATCCTGCAAATCCTCATAGTTTTATATCTATGTGATTTTTTTGTTGTTGTTTGCTTGTTTTTGTCAGCCTAAATCTTTCATACTAGAAACATGTGTTCGCTTTCATTTCCCTGCACAAACTGTAAAATGACATACAGTGGAAAATAAAGGTTATTTCATGCTTGCACGTTTTCTGCAGCTCGTTCTGTATAATGTAATGCTGTGAACTATGATTAATGATATTTGCCTCTTCCATTAAAAATGAAAGAGAGAACAATGCTTTGTTGTGAATGGAGTGGAGACCTCATATTTCCAAAATGCTTCAATTTTTACTGAGTTTGGGGGATTTGGATCTAGGTGTTTGGCAGCAGTTTTAGATTGTTACACACCCAACCTTGGAAAAATAGCATACTGCGACATGATTACGCCTCTCACATTTTCACAAACTGTCACAAAAAACAACAAGTAGAGGACACACAATGCTGCAGGGGAAAATATGCATACTAAGATATTGTCTCCTTTGAAAATCCATCTGAGACCTTTTGCTTTGGTGTCTTGACTTCTGAGTGTTGTCTTTGCAAATGCTAAGCACAGCAATATGCCTTGCAGAAGGTGAGAGTGACACTGTCAGTGCAGATGGATGAACTTTAGTCAGCTATCACTCATGAGTGACAAAACCAGTTAGCATCACCTAGAGAAGTTTGGTTGATGCTTGCAGTTACATATACTTAATACGCATTATTACAAGGTCTGTGTTTGTGTGTTTACCAAATCATCTTTGAGAACTTCTCACTATATTCCCAGGGTGAGGCCAGAAAGCCAAATATGAATGTTCCTTAATTAATTTTCATCATGTCTCAGAGGGGACGCATGCAACACCTTAATGTAATCACATCTTAATTATGAAAACATTTCTACCCCCACCTTAATCAAAATCCTGTTTAAACAAAGCGCTATGCCCACATGATCATAATGTGTCAATTTGTCACCCACAAAGCTGTACAGAAACATACTCAGTAAGGAGCATCTGTGTTGTGTTTTTGCAGGTTTTATTTTTTACATCTCTGTGAAATTATGAAAGGGATATGCAACAATTTTTTTTAGGTTTTATTAAGCTATGTTGCAATAAATTATTCAAAATGAAGTCAATACTGCCATAGAGCGCTGTGTGGTAATAGTGAGTTGAGCCAAATGTGATTTGAAGCGTTTGCCTTGTTTACTAGTTATCAGTGAGACGCATGCTTTTTCATTACAGTGAATCATTGTGTTTGTTCGGGTTGCACATGTTCTCAGAGCTGCAATCCAGTTCCGGATGGGATGTCGATGCCAGGATCTTTTGTGACTGATAGCCAGTGCGGTTCCTTCAGCGCACGCAGCTGTTTCATTTCCACCATCAGCAACATCTTTTCATGAGAGCAAGGGTCACAGATCTGTTAAAGATTCATCTCAATGAAAAGAATGTTTTGTAACTTCAAAATTAGTCATCGCTCTTCTTTCCTTCTGGCCAAGTAATAACAAAATTTAATGAAAAGCTTTTCTATCCTGATATGTGATAGCAAATTTTCAAGTATTCTGATGTGCAACCTATAACTGTCATTTAGAAGGAGCTGTCACTCATTAAGACAGCACTTTCTTTCTTATTGTTATTTCTATTTATCAATAATGTGTGTGTTCGAGTATGTGTGAGCGTGTGTATTCCTTTGTTTGTACTGTTAGTAAAATACCTCATGAACCAGTGGGTAGATCTGAATGAAACTCTCAGAAACTAATCATTTGATAAACATCTACATCTGATTAACTTTTGGAGTCAGTCCCATTCAAGATGGCTGCCACATCTAAAGGATCTTAGCAAACACAAACATGTTTATGACTCAGCCAGTTCTACAGATATTGAGCTCAGATTTTATGTGGTAGTATCAGAGAGTCATCTTCAACACATATTCCGAGCAATAACATATCTCACAAGATGTGTCTGTGGCAGACAGCTGTGGTGGCCATGTTGAATTAAAACTGTTATGAAAGACACCAGGTGATAGGCATTCTTTCAAGAAATGCTAAGCCTTTAATTGTTTTTTGTGTCAATATTTATTGGGGGGTTTTGTGCATGTGTATGTGTGTTCTTACGCTTATTAGTGTTCAAACTATTGGTATGTGATTGATAGGTTTCTTGTACGTCTCTTGGACGTGAATTTGCTTACTCACTGCATTTTTGTATATAACATCAGTAAAATGTTTAACAATATATGTACTTATTCCCTGCAGGAAGTCTAGGTCTAAACACATACAACTGGGTAGAGTTTTTTTGTTTGTTTGCTTTTATCATAGTCACACCATCTCAAAACTCCATTTATGATAGTAGAACACACAACATGATCATGGCACAATAAAAAAGACACCTCTGGTCTGCCAATGTTCTAAAACTGATATTTAGGTTAATGATTCCAATTAAAAATGTTTTTTAACTTATTATTCATCATTACTTTTTATCTGCAATTATACAAAACTCCAGCTAAAGTAAAAGTAGGAAATTATGTGAAAACTGCCATTTTTAAAAACATTTTCCTACTTTCACACTTTTATGTCTGTGATTTGACAGCCTTTCTGCTTACTGTGTACTTAGCAGGAAAGTATGCTGTAAAGGAAAAATCATTCTAATCCTAACTGGGGGAGCCATGCTGTAGAGTCTTATTAATGTGTAATATTGCTGGATTACTGGATCTACAGGCAGCTTAGTTTGTTTGCTCAGAATAGGGTGATCATCCATGACAAGCAGGTGTGTCTGCCAGTCTTCAGCTTGCTACAGCCTTTAGATATTCACTGAAAAGCTAAAAATTGAACATTTATTTGTTTTATTATTCATGCTTGTTTTTGGAATCTAACATTTTAGTATATTTTAGGAAATGAAACTTAAAGGAAAAATAAATATCAATAATTGACTAGAATATTAAAATTAAAGTTTCATTTCCTGTTTTATTTTGTAATAGCTTTCCCATGTGCACTCTGTTTAATAATTGCTTCCTGTCCTTGTTGCTCATCTGGTTTATTTTTGTAGGTTCTCAGCTGCCTGTATTTTTAGTTAAGCATTTGGATCCTCCACTCTACTTTCATATGACACAAAGGAATTCAGGCTACTTTATCTTAATTTTACAAAGGTCATACTGCTTTAGAAAATAAGGGAATCGCCTGTGTATTGAAAGAAGAGTTTTGAAGACGGCTTATGTTGTCAAATGAAACACAATTTTGAACATGTGCCCACTGTAAATAGAGAGTAGTAACTGAGTAGCTTAGCATATGTTTCCCCTCTGTTGATATTCACTCATTATAAATTCAGATTTCACAAAAAATAGATACAGATCTAAAAAAACATTCTTTATTGAATGTACTGTAATATGCAGTAATTTAAACTGCCCCACATAAAATCTGCAGCTTAATGTATTTCAGTCATAGTCCTGTATCAGCACTCTGTATTACCTTTAACGTGTCAGTGAAAACGCTTTCTTCCTGGCACCATCAAAGGGGGGGATAGGATTTCTGAATCCTGCCTGTCAAAATTCAAATGGGTCCTTTGGGAGTAGTGTCATTCATCTCTATTGAGTCAATAGCTGGCAGCTCTGTCCTTCCATTGATTATCAGCTGCAAGGGAAGGGAAGCGGGACAACATGTGGGCTTTTTGTTCTCCCTCCTGAAGGAGAACTGCCAGCAAAATAACTTGCCACAATTAAAATCCCAATACATCAGCTGGAGTTTACTTTATGGTAGAGCCAAACGGTTATCTGAAGGATTTGATGAGAAGGAGACAGAAGACGTTCAACTGTTTATTGAGCCTGATGTTAGTTGTCTAATTTGTATTGATTATTTTGTTTCATTCTACTTTGCTTGTAGTAAAATTGTCTTTTTTAACAAGACACTTGTGATTTTTTTATGACATAAAAATAGTTTTTTCAAATAAAACCAAAATAAATTTATTGAATATAAGTACTAAAGATTAGTTTAGTGTCATATATTCAAGACAGATCAGATGCAAAGGTCAGCTCAAAGATCAATGCACTTGTTATGCTTTAACCCCACACATGACTGCCTTTCTCACTGAATTAAGACTTCCGGATAAAGCAGGAGTCAAGTGGAAAAGGGTAAACCCTGGAGACATGAACTTCAGCTTGATCCATAGCCTCCTCCCTATTGAATAAGTGAACAAGCTGTCATAACATTAGCAAGTGAATATCTGGAGATTTGAAATCCAAATGCATTGCCTGGATGCAAGAGTGTTGTTCTGAATATGGCAGCAGTTGTGGATGTGGATGTGAATATAGTAGTTAAGAAAACAAACAAAAACACCCTGCCTAGTCTGTCAGTCTTCCTTACCAAACTTTTCCAATGACATGAATAATCCATTTCAATCACACAAAACAGCTAGTGAATGCCTCTACTGCAATGAGCCAAAGTAAAATGGGAATGAGGTCAGATTTCACCCTGCATTCATCCATTGAGGCGCCATACCTGTGTTTAATGTGAGCTGTATACAGAAAGAGGGATGGATGAATTAATGGATGGATGCAGCAAGTAATTCAGGCTCTGCATGGAACGTAATGAGGGATAGAATTCAGAGAAACCAATCTTTTTACCACATTGATGGCTGTGCTTCTTTGGTAGAACTACACTGCCCTCCAACAGGTCTGAGGGGTACTGCAGCAGAGGTTTGAAAGCATGCAGGCTCAGGATGTTCTTGAACGTTAAACACAACCATAGTTGTGTTAGCACCCCTGATTCCTAGAACTTTTTGTATGTATGAGGGCAAAGAAATAATAGTAAAAATATAGAGTTACCCCATACTGAGTCCATGAAATATGTCAGAGGGAAAATACAAACATGAATTAATCTGCCTGATCAACATGACGAATGAGAAATGCCATGCTTTCCTACTGACTGCAGGTCTCAGTCTGCAAAATTGTTCATTCTAATTTGTTTTGTGCAAACGATTGTGTTTATCATGATATACTCTGAATCATAAGGCAAAGCTTTGTTCCTATTCCATAGATCAAAGTAGTGCACAAGGGTATTTCCATGTTTCTTCTCTCATTTATCGAGTTAATTCTTCACAGTCAGAAGAATGTGGGCACTGGTAGCTTAAACCAGCTACATTTTAAATCTTTAAAAGTAGGACATTTGCAATTTTGTACTATAGGATTTGTTTTTGTTAATAATTATGGGTAAATGAAGTGAACAGAGCTCAAAGAAATGTTCTAAATGTTGTGCTTGCAGCTGTTTTCATTGTAATGTGTTGCATTTCAAGTAGAATTATATGCCAGTTTGATGATCCCTTACAAAAAACATTCAAAACATTTTCAAATGATACAGATCATAAATTTAACCCTAAACAAATGCCAATCTCTTTTCCTTTACCTTTGGATCACATATACAGCACGGTGCACCAAGCACATCCCATGCATAATTGCTTTATATCACTGAATTATTCCTGCCACCTGTTCCGAGAAATTCAGTGTTCACATCAAAACAGGTCAAACAGAGTATGAGGCTTTGTTTTTTCACCAGCATGTCCACGTTTAATAGAATGCACAATTTCGCTCTGAAGTCCTTGTGTTTTGTTAACGATAGGTGAAAACACAGCAGATGGTAACATCTGTAAACTTTGCCACAGGAGTCACACCATTACAGGATCTCATGTGGGCTTCATGCAGCGTTTTTAGTGCTCTACTTAACACAAATTTATCTTTGTGTCAGTTCATCCCTCTGCACTTTTATTGGAAAGTGTAACAAAACCCATTTTATTAAAATATGTATACTCATCATTCCTATTTTTAAAACGTTATACTCAGCTTTTTTTAAGGATGAAGCATCTGTACAGAGTGTGGACAACATAAAACAACATGATCTGATAAACATATTTTCAAATATCATTTTATGGTGAGAACAGTAATTAGCACAGCTGCATCACAATGGGGGAAGTTCTTAGTTTAGATATTAGTGGCGACTTTTATAAGTTGGGTGTCATTTTTAACTTGGGATTTAAAAATGCCTGTAAATGTGAATGGAAGTGTGTATAGTTGCCTTGCTTTCTGTGTTCCACCTTTGAATGGCTGGTCAACTGCCCAGGGTTTTCCCCGCCGCTTGCCCGATTTTGGCTCAGAAAGCCTTCAGCCACCCAAACCCCTGAGCAGGTACACAGTTCCTAAAACATCCCATGTGTTCTCCTAAAATTTAGGTAGAGAAAAGGCTTTTGTCTGTGAAAAATGATCCAATGTTATGGTCTGTTGGTAAATTTTAAATTTGGAACAGGCTTATCTCCTGAATTAGGCTTGTATGCAACAACCCTAAAGCCAGAATCTTTGCTAACCACTGTTTCAAATATGCACCTTGTGTCTTGTTTTGCTTGTATTTTGTCTGTCTGAAAGGAGGGGTTCGGTGGTACTACTGGCCATCATATTTCTAATAGGTTGAGGCAAATAGCTGTTTCTGAAGAAATCAAAATGTTTATATAAAACTGAAACAACATCTGTTTGACTCAACAACTCAGCCATGTTCCAACAGATTCCATCAGGCTTGGTGACATACAAACATCCATCCATCCATCCATCCATTCATTTTCTTTACCCGCTTTTTCCAAAAGGAAATGAGAGATGACACAATAATTTTGCACAGTGATGTATATGTGCAAGCAGAGCTTCTAATGATTTTTTTTCTCACCTAACAACCAGTTATGTACTTACTAAGATGTCTCTCAAAATATTTTTTTAATTAAAACTTGTAAGTGTACTATTTTTTACATCTCAAATTAATAATCTCAATGGATTATAAAGGGTCATCCGTGCAAGCACATAATAGATCGGAGGCTGGCTCCAACAGATTTCATAAGCTGTTTTATACTTTCCTTTTGGCATCAAACAATGAGTCTCCAACTGGCTGGATGAGAAGATTGGGCTCATCAGCTGTCCGGATATGGAGTGAGAGGACTGCGTACCACACTGGCTTTGTGCTAAAAATGGACAGAAGCTTTGATGAATGGAAGAATTGGTGCTCCACCAGCTCTGAGATTTATTTATATATCCAAAGTGTGTTCGCGTTGTTGGGCATATTCAAAAACTTGAAGTATTCAGAGAAATATGATCTATCAAAGATAGCATTCCTTAGATGTAGGTTTGACATTTTGTAAAATCTTATCTTTGCAAATTTGAGATCATAAACCTGATCTAATGGAGCAGTGTCTGGGAAAGGTTTATTTTATATAGGAACAACTTGGACAAGTAAATATAACTGGAACATATAGATCTGAGAGAAAGAATGGTAAATGAAAATGCTTGATGACATCTGGATTAAGAATTTGTTTACAAAAAAAATGTCCTGTGCACTTTTGCTTAAATGTCAAATAACTCAAAATGTTATGTCAGGACCATAGACAATTTGCCCTTATTTAAAATAAATACATAAAAGCTCAAACTTACTATGTTTACTACAAATACTATAAAATAAGCCTGACACGAAAGTTATTACACGTTTTAGTGAGATAAACATCTTTTTTTTTTCTCAGTCCTTTTGTCTGCCTTTGTTGGTAATGACAAACTCAATCTTCCTCAGCCTGAAAGATATCAATGTTACACACTTTTCTGTTCTGTTACACACTATTCTTTTGCTTTTCAACATTTATTAAAACTGATTTTGGTTTTAGGCTTTATGTTTTGGATGAGTGGAATACCTCCATCCATCCATTTTCTTTAGCCGCTTCTCCATTCCGGGTCGCGGGCAGCCGGTGCCTATCTCCAGCAGTCACTGT
>JAOXNZ010000012.1:18517137-18536646 GCA_028566095.1 Kryptolebias brasiliensis | reverse complement strand
GACAGACAGACAGACAGACAGACAGACAGACAGACAGACAGACAGACAGACAGACAGACAGACAGACAGACAGATAGGGAGGGGGATTGAAAGTGAAATCTGTAAATTCTTGTACAGCAAAAGAAAAATCAAAGAACTGAAATAAGGTAAAAAAAAAAAAAAAGTGAAATTGAGTATTATCCTTATTTTCCCTTTTTGAGCCCTTGATGAACCCTTTTTTTCATAATTCATCTTATGTATTTGGGTTTTTGGAGATTTCATATTAATCACAATTTAAAAGCAATAGGTTTTGCATTTTGACTGCAGTGGTTCAAAACAGTTCTGTGAGCTCCGTCTTAATGCATCGTGCTGCTCTAATGCACCTTCGGTTGTTTTATTTACAGCAGGGTTGGTCACCCAAAATAACATACTACACACCCAAGAGCACAGAATATGTTGTAATTTTTTATACTGTAAAAACATCTAAAGTAAAGCTCAAACTCTATCAATGTTGATTTTTAAATCCTACAACAATTTGTTGTTTTTTTGGCAGTGTACAGAAAAAAATATTCAGCGAAACATAAGACATAAACTGGAGCCCAGTTCTGGTATTATGTCCAGATAGAAAATGGTTGGCTTGGCTGTGGAATGACAAGCTCATTTCAAAAACATCAGTGTAGCAGGTGAAATTTTGGATCAGATCCAGGAACTGGCTGTTGGAGCAGGTATATTTATGCCTATTCTTTCTATGTTCCTGTTTTGTTTGTAAAGTATAACAGAATCACTTTGGTGATTACCCAGTTCATTTTGGCCTTCACGACACTCCTTTGAATTCATTATTTTTATTAATTTTTTTTTATTGTTTTACAAATTTAAGAAAAATAGGTTCATCTAATAGAAAAGCAGTTACTGTATCAGAATCAAGTTATAGTAAATAGAGTAAAGAAAACTTCACAATGACACAAAGGGGTACACAAAAAAAAAAAAAATTTAAAGAGAAGCAAGAAAAAAATCGATTTGTGATTGTGTTTTGGCCTCCTCCTCCTCCTCCTAAATATTTCCCTTTTTTTTCTAATGCATATGACAATGCCTAATTTACACTCAGTAATTAAAATATCCTGAAAATATGAGAAAAAAAATGGATGGTAGATCTGAAAGTTCAAATATTTACCATATTTCTGTCAACTGAAAAGAAATATACTTCTGTATTACCATTTGAGTAACAACTACAGTTTTATATTTAATACAATTATTCTTAATACAAATTTATCTCAACATCATTTGTGAAAACATTTTCAGCATCTGATGATTTTTGAAAGAAACTGGCAGGGCCAAAGTCTTTTGGTGCATTAAATTTCAAAAGAACTTCTTTTTGAATAACAAGTATGACTTTTTAAAAAAAATGATTTCTCTTAAGTATTCAAACCCTTCACCTTGTGCTTGGTTAAAGCAATTTGGCATGAATAGAGGCCTCAGATAATCTTGGGAATGATTCTGCAAACTTGCCACAGTTTCTTTTGGAAGAGCTTCTAATTCTTCTTGGAAGAAATGTTGCAGCTGAACCATGTTGGATGGGAGCATGAGTACACAGCCAGTTTTAGGTTTCTCCAGAGTTTCTGCATTGGGATCGAGTCCAGATTCTAATAGGGACATTAAGAAAGTTCCCACGAGTCAGTTGTGTGTTTTTGAGAGGCATGCTTTATGTTGTAATGTAAACTTCAGCCCTGTTCTGAAATTTTGAGTTTTTTTCTTAAGTTTGAAAAGTTATTTTAGTAAACAATTTTAGATTTTTCTTCTCCTTTTCATGCATCTTGAATGATCTAAAAAAAAAAAAACATTCTCACGGAATCATGTTTGACCCAAAGATGCTTTTAAAAAGGTGTTCGCTCTCCTGGTTTTCAGATCTTAAAAGTCATTAAGTGCCTTTTGGTGAATTCCTTTTGCAGGAAATGGCTTTCTTTCTACAATGAGGGTCTGATTTATGAAATGCTTCCCATGGTGGCTGTTTTATCAGGTTCTCTCATTTTCACAAAGGCGCACTGGATCTCATTAAAAGTGTCCGTTGTCTTTTGATTACTTGTTTGTAAAAGCTCTTTTGGTCCTGATTTCTGTGTGATGATGGGCAGCCCTGTCTAGTAAGTTTCTTGGATTTTAAAAGTCTTACATTTTATAAAGATAACTAGCAGGTCTCACCAGACAATTTTATTATCAGCGCAAACTTCTGAATAAATTGACATGTTCAAAATAGTCGTGTGTAATGCCAAAAGATTGAAGTGTTTGTTAATATAATTGTAATATCTGTCTGTTATTCATACTCAATTGGTTTTGTAACACAATTGTGGAGAATTGCCTTTTTAACAAATTTCACCTGACTGAAAAATAATAAAAATGTGGAAAACTTGAAAAGATGTGGAAAACTTACTTCTGGGAATGCATCGCTCTACTTCTCAATAATGACTCACTATATGCAATAGTGTCTTTGAGCATTCTGTGTCTAAACGTCATGCTGATTAGACCTTAAATTTTAAAATGTTCACAACATGAAACCAAAAACTGGACTGAACAATTTAAAAAGACCTAAAAGCTAAACTTGTAAAAGATCTGGCCATAATTTATGGGTTTGTCACAACTTTTTAACTATTACACATAGTCATTAAGTCAGATTATTTTAAAATAATTAGTTAACAATGATTTCGACATTGAGGGATGTCTCTATTGTTTAAAAATGTGTCCTACTAGATTGTGCACATCTGTGCAAAATCACAATGTTATGTGTGCCCCTAAAATAGTCTTGATGAATAATTTAAAGCTTTAAGCTGACAAGATTTTTAAAGTTCCAGAAGAAAGGGATGAAAATGCAAAATAAATGGGTAATGAACTCTAGAACATGTTAGGGTTGAATGAGGCTGGAAGATGAAGTAAGCGCAGGGAGGGAGCTGCTGAGTGGGACACGCCGAAAGAAATGCAGTCACTGCGCTCCTGCACTGTCAGATCAAAACGCTTTTTTAGGCATCAAAGACACCTGCAGCAACAGTGTCTCCGGTGATAAAGATGCCACTCTTTCGGCTTTCCCTCTCCGATTTTAATTACAAATATTTATAAGCAGCTTAACTGCATGGACAGGGTTTTTTTTTTTTCTTTCCCAGGCAAGGGTGTGGGGGTGTCAGAGTATCAACGCAGCTGGTGGATACGATAAGATTATTTAGCCTTTTTTGTTGTTTTTATTTGTTTATTTCCTGGTAATTATTCATACCCCCACACATTTAACAACTTCACTTTCTCCTCCTCAACACATTAAATGGGGTATAACATAAATAAATAAAAAGTGATTATACATTTATAAAAAAATTATACTTTATATGAACATTCTCAGTAAAAAGCTGGAGGCTAAACTAGGCTGCCTGGAAATTAGACACTTGTCTTGTGTCTGAAAGGAGGTTTTATATGTCAGTTCCTTCAGGATCTTAAATCCTCTTTTCTTAACAAACTGTCACATATCAGAAATGTTCATGTTCCTGTGCACACATTGGATGAAATATACAGTTTTATTGCTAAAACTGCTCATGGGTTACAATACCTTAATGAAGGGCTTTCTTGAAACAAAGGAATGTAAATGAAATAAGAAAAAAATAAAGTGCACTTATTTTACACTTTAACCTCTACAGTGCATAATCTAACAGAAATGTGGAAGTCACCTTGTGGGAGTGGAACCTGAAAGGCAGCAGGGATGTGCACGACAATACAGTTGGTTTTTTTTCTGCTTTGAGAACACTAAGAAAAAACTTCATAAAGTGAAATATAGTGTTTTGCAGAGAATCAGAATGATGAAAGTTGAAGGAGGTTGTGGAACATTCATCATACATTCTGACTAAGCACCTCAGCAAACTGAGTGGAAAGTTTCTGCAGGATATTGTTAGAATGTCAATAACTCAACACCTCCTGTTATTCTGTTTATTCTGGGGATTTTTTAATCAGCTCACAGATGTCAGGGAGAATATGGTGGCTGGGCCATCAACTAATGAGAATCCCAATAAGAAGCACAAACACAGGTCTAAATAATGACAGGAAAGCCCATTGTGGTGCTGAGTGGAAACGTAAAGAAGGTCTGTTCTCAAATGGGAGTGCGGGAGAGTTTATTTTGTTTTCAAATTGGAGGTGGACAGTAATTACATTTCATCTCATTTGTCTTTCCCCCTTGACTCTGCGTAGTCATCAAGGTAATGTATGTGGCTTTTCCTGTTTGGGCGAAAATGGATTTGTGCAGCATTAGCTGATGAGGCAGGTAAATTACATTATGTTCCTCAATGTGATCTTAATGTCAGTGATTCAGGGATGCATCAGCCTTGTAGACAGTCTAAGACTTGTTTCAGACACGAGTTCACCACTCTCTTTCTATGTTGGTGATAACCTAAACCAAGAAGACAGAGTTAGGCTGCTTTCCTTTAAAATTCTCTTTTGAAAAGCTCTCAAAGAATAACACTTTTCATTTCTAAATTAATTTGTGCCAAAAGCATTATCGATGTGTTGAGACAAAGAAATACAGGTCAGTGAATTACTCATTAAAGCACAAGGCTGAATAAGTGTCACAAAGGCGGTTATCTTCTTGAAACAGAACAAAAAGTAAACATCAGCATTTTTATAAATCTGTTAAAATTTTCTTTTCAAATTTGCTTTGTAAGTGTATCTGTCAAAACTGGTTTAATATTTCTGAGAATTTTACAGATCCCATTAAACCTGAGCCAATAAAAATAAAAAAAGAAATAAAAAATAAGAAACTGAGTAATAAACGACGGACCAACAATGAAACCCAGAGTTTACTTATTCAGTGTGTAACAAAAAAAAAATCACAGGAGTGTGAATGTTATTATTAACAGCACAAGTGGGTACTGTGTTTCTGATTTGTATTTGGAGCAGTGTTAATAGCTTTGACCATTTTAAGCTGCTGTTTGTTATGTTATGAACTGTCAAGCTGGATTCTGAAGGCTCTGTTCAAAGGTCATTGATTGCTTTTTTTGTGTGTGTAAACAATTGTGTTCAAAATGTCACACAGAGAAGAGGGACAAAGTGAAATTCACTAAAATTACCTGCAAAAAACTTTTAGGACAGGCTATATGATCATGTATTGGTGCTGTAATTTTGTTGCACTTTTGTTAGCATGTCATAAATATTTCATTAGGACCACAGGAAATTATGACAAGATGTGAAAGAAAATGCATCTCTGGCCTTTGATCCTGTGTGAGATGTTGACTTTGACCTTATTTTGCTTTATTTATCTTTTTTATTTGTTTCATATTTTCACTTCTCCTGTAGATTTTTGTATTTTTTATCATTTTCCATGTGCTTGTTTGTTTTATTGTACAACACTTTGGTTGGCTTTGTTGTTGCTTTTTTCAAATGATTTATAAATAAAATTGTATAGTATGGTCTAGTATGGTGTGGTATAAAAAGGCCACCAATTTGATCAAAATTTCCAAGTTCCAAGTTGGAAAATCTTTCTGAAATGCACCCCAAAATCAAAAATCTGACCTAGAAAGTTAGAAGTTTCTCACCAATGCCAACCTTAAAATCCAATATGGCTGCCTTGCACATGAAAAGCAGTTATAGCTGCAGTAATACATTTTTATTTTCACTTCTGTCTATTTGTATCTCATGAAGTAAGTCACACATAATGCTACCTCTATAAGAAAATGTGTTTCTGCTGTGTATTAATTCATGAAATGCAAAGAAAATTCAATTATCAGCTTGTATTGCTAATAACAGTCTTGTGACACAGCGCAACAATCAACAAATCCTACTAGTTTCTAAAATGCAACGGGAGCACAGTTAGGTTGGTTGTGGCATCATTTCCAGATCTGAGTTCAGATTTTCTAAATAAATGAAGCACAGCATAATATGAGTTTTTTTTTAAGTACTCATGATAACAACTTTGCTAAACTTGTTTTTGGGCATTTTAATGATAACTGCATCTCACACTTACAGTAAATACTGCAAATCTTAACCATATAAAGTAAACAGCTGCATGGAAAATAATATGTGTCAGACTGTTGTACCAGCCTGCTTCTGCAGCTCTACACTCATTGTGAGGAGGTGATCCATGTTGTTTACATCACCTGTGGCCAGTTAAAATTGTTTTTCTGTTCACAAACTCTTTGGCAGTGGAGTACACATGTTTCTCTTTGAACAGGCTGCAGTGAGTTACAGCACCAAATTACAAATTATTATTATTATGGAAATGAGTCTATGTCTAGGTTATGGACAGCATGGGAGCAAATATTAAAAAAAATCACAAAACCAATGAAACATATCAAACTGAAAGTATGTAACATTAAAGAAATATAAACTTCAAACATGAAAATCCCAATCACCAATCTCATCAGGCTCTTTCAGTCTAGAGACTTTTTTTTTCTGTTTAAGTCTCACTGATGTCTCACAGAGACATCTTAAAGTGTGTTTTAGTCTCTGTTAACGTCTAGTGAATAAATATGTCAATGAATACAACTTAGTTGCCTAAAGTGGGTTTGAGACATTATTATGCTCCTCATGACAAGTATAAAAAGCATACACCTTCAAGCATAAATTTGCCTACCTTTCTGTTTTAGGCCTCAGTTTCTGTCGACTCAGATGGGATCAGAAAACTCATCTACCCCATAATCAAACCAAATACTGTAGAAATGTGAAAGCACTACCCAAAATGGTTTCAGAAAGACCCACAAGGAATTATAAAGGGTCCCAAAGCTTTCAATCACAAGTTTTTAAACATATCAAACATTTCAAACTGGGACCATACCAATAACAGCAGCAGATTTGGGGAAAACGTAGATTGCAAGATAAAATGGGACATGTAGCCTTGGGCCTTTTCACAGCTCATGGACACAGGATGAAAAACAAAATGTGTTAACTTCACTGCTAAAGCCACTTGTGGCAAACAGCTCAAAATAAAAACCCACGAAAAACTGGATTTGCTCTGGAGCGCATGTGAGACAGAAAAAGACAGACAGAAAGCAAGTCAGCATATAGCAATAAAAACTGTATTTGTATTTTAGTTTTTAAGAAACTCTTCACCTTTCATAACAGTAAATCCTGACTTTATAAACAGGCAAATGTTGCCTATTTGAAAAGTTGACCTACTGAATGCCAGTCTACTACGTGTACAGTATTTAAATGAGAAATTATTCTTTTTGGAAGCAGAATTAGCTTTTTCATGTCACACAGTTGCCCAGATTGGACCCAGTTGAAAAAGTCACTGAGAAAAACTTTCTCACTGACTTTCTGAACTGTGTTGCAGTCTTAAGTCTTAAGGTTAGTTTTCCACAACAAGCAATAATGAGGAAAATATTTTTTGGTGGAGAAAAATGGTTTAATTAGAAAGAAACTAAAGTCAGTCCCATGCCAAATTTGGAACTTTAACTTTAAAAGGATAATTATCAAGAAATAGATCAAATTTAACTAATATATTTTTGTACATTCCTTTAAGATAATAATGGTTCAATTTCTAGTGCAACAAATTGCAAAATGTGTGTTTTTGTTAACAAAAGACCTGTTACCAAATCCGAACATCTCACTTTTCCATCTGTGTCTCTCATGGGAACATGAAGTCTTCTTTGGTCAACATTCAAAGTGTTAAAGATGATGATTTGCCTATAAGAGCCTTAAGCTGCATCAGAAGCACTGCAGTTAACTGCGGCTGCCTTTATTTGTGCTTGCAAATAACAGAGACCTTTGTAAATGTTCATGACTTCCTCAGAGCCTTTTTATAAAAGATCTGAATGACTGCTTTAAGACCCTAGAGGTTAAAAATTGGCAGCCTTCATAAAACGAGTCAAGATATAGATAGCATTTTTTATGCATCAAAGTGGCTCGAGCAGAGTCCACATTTTAATCCCATCCAGAATTTGTTTGATGAAACTAAAGACCATTTTTTGGAAACCTTCAATAGATCAGGGAATGTTAAAAATCTGAAAAGATCTAAAAAAGGTCTAACAGGTACAAAACCTATGTTAATGTGACCACTGACATGTTCAACATAATTTTGTTGTTGGGGCAACATTAAAAGAAGCCAATTCACAGTAAAAGCTGAAGTTTAACCTTTTTATTATTTCCTTTTATTTTAAAGTCTAAAGAAACAGAGATATTATTTTCCAATAAGGCTGATGTTATTTTTGATGACATTGTAATTACTTAGTAAATCTTTTGTATCAAGAAATGATAAATGAACGGAAGCCAAAAAAAAATCATCAAACACCAGATAATTAGAGTGCACAACACAGTTTCTTTTCTGTAAATGTAACTGTCAAAGCATGCCTGAATATTATCAATTAATTTGTGATTCCTATAGACCATTGTGATGTTACATAACTCTGACACCATTTTCACCTCCCACAAATGAACAACAAGTTAATTATACAGATGTCATTTCTTACCCACTTGTGTGCTATGTTCTGAATATTTGCTGTCATTACATATGACATAATTGCTGACAGTGACTTAAGAAAATCACAGAGCAAAATTGACAGTTAATCATAAAGGGTATAATAATAATACATATCCTGTTGAGTGTAATAAACAACATATCTGTCAAAGAGCGACCTTATCACAACTTAGTATAATTTTAGTTACACATCTCTCATTGTGTGATTGATTGTTTTTGTGATGACACTTTCTTTTAACTTTGGATAAATATGATAAAAAAAAAACTTTACTGATCTTGTTTTCGATTACCTCAACATTAAATTAATGCTAATCCTCAGATAAAAACAAAGGCAAAACAAAATTTATTTAAGTACAAAGGATGAAAGTATTCATCTTATTTTATTTTTTGGAAAGTATGACGTAATAATAAAATAAGAAAAAGGATAGAATGGACCACCTCATGCCCTGTAGAAATATTTTAAAAGGACACAGGGTAGCAGGAGAATGCCAATGCACCTATTAAGTGTCATGGTCTTGTGTATTTTTGTGTTTTGGATTCTGATTAATTCCAAGTTATGATTCTATGTTAGGAGTTATGTCCCCTTCACACTGGTACGCTCTCAACTACCTACAACAACCTATTAGAACATGGTTGGGTTGCTGCAAATTTGGAAACGCTCCTTGAGTGTGAAGGCAGTCATGAAACTGTGATGGTCTTAGTACTCCCTGAATAGGTTTTTCTCTGCTATTTTCCATATCCTCAAGATGCTCTCCTGCACTCTCACCAAGCTCTGTATGTCAGCAGTGGTGGGTGTATTACCACATAAAACCACAACTGCACCTCAGCCAAGACCCAGCACTGACACGACTCTCAGACTGTATCAGGATACATGAATGTGACAGAAGATCAGTATGATGCTACTGCTACTGCATCTGGGTTCGGTTGTTTCAATGACTTTGTCACAATTGCAGTTGTAGTAGCCTAGCCACACTCTCACTTGCTCTACTCAGGACCCCAATAATAAACCACTACCATCTTGCTACAGAGGTTTTGTGCATGCTCAAACCACATACAAATTATTACAACCTCATCTGTGTAATGGGGAGCCCATTCCATTTTTAATACACATTTGAAAACGTTGCTAAAACCCTCCAAAGACCATTTACAGCCTGAATTATATTTTACTTCGTAGCAGGGTCATCATCCAGTCTATTTATTGGCCTTGTTTGTTGCTTTGGTTTCATGTATACTTCCTGCTTTTGATTTGCTAATGATCACATCTGCCTTGTTTCAAGTCATTTGCGTCATCAGTGTAAATAAAGTTCCTCAGTTTTAGTTATTCTTGGTCAGAGCCTCTTTGTGATTAATTCAATAAATTATTTTGCTTTTCATCTGGCTGAAGTTCTCTCACTTATCCTGCTTTGTATAGGTTTAAAGGAAGAGACCTCTCTCATAGCCTTATAATAACTGAGTTTACAGCCAGAAGTCTGATACGTTTAGGGGAGCTGCTGCAGATCTTTAGATGTGGCAAATATTCACATAAACCTTACAAATACAAAATGATTATGGAGAAATGCATGTATGTAAAAACACTATTCAGTGTATGTAAATTATAAGAATTTTTAACATTATACACTGAAAAATGTGTTTTGCTAATTCTATTCAAAATGTAACTTCTGCCAGAAAAAAAATTCAACGCCAGACTGCTTTATACCATATGTGTTTTTTTATTCTTTTTGTTACCTTTTTCATTTTTGTTTTTGAGCCACAGAGGTAAGGCACACAGGAGGGCTATAATGTGGTTTCCGTGACTATGCCTCTGAGGTATAGCACCCTCAGGTGGAAAACCTCTCAGACAGTGTTGGCACATCACCGCTCCAATTATCAACAGCGGGAGTGCCCTTTCATTTCTATTACATCTCTCTTCCTTTCTTCTCACGGCAGCCCATCTTCTGCTTTGCTTTTTCCTCTGGTTCATTCACCTCCACTCACCTCTACACATTTTTTTTTAATCTTCTGTCTTGACAATACTTATGATTCTCTACCCTTTTTTACTGTCGTGTTGTACTGCTCTAAATTACTGATACTTTCATCAAAGAATCACAGATTTTTCTTAGGACCAGCCCAAAATTAGCCCCGGAAATGTCCTTCTAAATGAAAAGCATATTTCATTCTGAGGATGATCAGACTGGAGAAGATCTAACAATTCAACTCTGTCACAGACTGAGACTAGCGCTAAAACATTACAATCCACAGGAGAACCAGACTATCACATTTAAGCCTAGAGTCTCTAATCAGAGGACTTTTTTTGATCTCCTTCTTCCTTCTTTCACAGTGCATATCTCTAGTCAAGACTTGCTTTTCATTCATTATTTCTTTCTTCTTTGATCGCTGTAACTTTCTGTCTGATTAGAAATCCATCTCCAAGTTTTTTCCATTTTGTCTTTATTTCTCATCTTTGCTTCAACATTCCATCTTTAGTTACTCATTCATTCAGTTTAAAACATGGCCTTGTTAGAAATTGTTGAGCATGTGATATAGTATTGATGACTTTGTCAGTATAAGTAATACTTCTTATAATTAAATATCATACATTCACCTTATATTGAAGATTCAGTGGTTAATGGAAAAACACTATTTTGCAAAACCTCCGTGTGGTTAATTGTGATTGCAATTTTATAGATTTATTTCATACAAATGTAGTACTAATTTATCAAGTCATCTCCCTTGAAATTGCTTTTTGGTAATGCAAATGTAGGCTGTTTTGGAAAGTGCTAGCTGAATGTATTTATACAGAATTTAATGAACTACTCATAATCAGCTAAAAAGTGAACAGACTTATGGGGGGAATAAAATGTTATTTTAGTAAAATCTTAAGAAAATAAGTTTTGTATTTTTTTTTTCTAGAAAACAACTTGCAGACTGCCACTTTGCACATATTTACATATTATTTGTTAAATCAAATGTTACAAAAACAAAAGCTGGCTCTCTTCCAAACAGCCCACTTCTTTTTATACTCTCAGTGACCACATGTCTTACAGCAGTTTGTAAAACTGTCATGATATATAAATTCAGTGCCTTTGTGGCAACGTAGACACTAAAAATAACTACTAATACAGTGTCACACCTACTAAAACTGTCACATTAGAAGTAAATATTAAATTTAAATTGTGACAAAATTTAAATCTCAAATCTTAATGATGTTGAGCAGATTTCTGCATGGTTGTCATCCAGGAAACCTTATAAGCGTATGAAATGACTAAATGCATTTTGCTTTGTTTCCCTTTAAACTTCTTTTCTTCAGCTTTTACTTACTGTTAGGACAGTCCACAGATTAATGTCATTAGCCATCCTATCCTACTTTTTAAAGAAAAGCATTTTAGGACATGCTAGCGGTTTTCTGACCATTTAAATTCAAAGGCAAGTAGATTGGAGCTTTTAAAATACGTTCATATTTTTGATATTTTACTATGAAACACCTGCATTTCTGCTAAGGATCAACATAAACATTATATATTCTGGAGTGACACCATGTTAATTCATTGTCAATCAACACAAATGTATTTTCATTTTTTGGTACATGTTAATTGACTACAAAACCAGGTTGGACTCAGAAAATTTCTGTACGCAGCAGAAAAAAAATCCCATGCAACCACAAACTGTCATTTTTACATTTACTGCCTCCTATCAACCTGTCACATAGGCATAAGTGTGATACCAGTTAATATACACATATTCTAAAATGTCCAACAAGACATAAAAAGTATATGTCAGGCAATAACACTTTCTTTTTTTTTCTTCATTTTTTTGGTTTTGTTATTTTTTTATTAATTTATTTATTGGTGTTTTGTCATGTTGACTTTGATTTGCACCTTATGTCCAAAAAATATCAGTTTGTAAACCTAAGCACAGCAAAAAATAGTATGATATAAGCTATTAATGAGTTCATTATTTTAACCACACAGAAGGATGAAAAATGATAAAAGATGATTCTGATAACATTTCCGAGGAACCCACTGCTCTTAGTTTTCCTAATAGGCATTGGGAGACATTTAAATTACTTTTCTTAATCAAAACCATGGTAATAACTGCTCAATTTATTTCTTCTTTAATGTAATGTGTGCACAATTCAAGCTTTTTGCCCTAGGTTAAATATTTGTTTGCATTGCCAACCTACCGCAATGTGTCTGCTCCAGCTTTCCACAGAGTCCAGAGTCATCATCAAACAAATCACACTTTGTCCTCTGCCCCAAGGAAAACTTTGCTCAAGTTGGACTTGTTAAACAAACACAGTTCATCATTTTAGTACCAACTGGCTGCGTGCTGAGAGCAGCGAGGGATAAAATAATGAACTTCTTTAAGCTGCAAAAGTAAAAGACATGATTCATCATTTTGGTCATTCTGCTGCATTTTTCTTTACTTGCCTGCTGGGGTGAATTTGTCTTCCCATTACAATTAGAATCAAGGCTTCCTCTGTATAGAAGCCAACCAGCAAGGGCACTCAGGGATGGTTGAGTCAATATGCCTTTACTGCACTTTTAATACAGAGAAGCAGAATGACTGACAAGTCATTTCAGCAGAGCTTGATTCCCAGATTTCCATCCCAACTCCAGGAGCAGTTTCTTATGGAGGTAAATGACACAAAGCAGCTGCTTTATCCTACCTCCAACACATTTTCAAGGACTGAGAGAAACTTGCAGAGCTGAAGGAAAGATGGCAGTTTTTGCTGTCCCAGTGGTGTGCATTAGTAATTCAGTTTTACAGAAGTTTCAGGCAACTAGAGTGGTTTAAAATGCATAAAAAAGTGAATCATAGTCATCCTCTGATGACTATCATGCCATTTTTTAGAATCCAAGTTTTTTTGTCTTGTTGTCAGCAGTGTTATGGTGGATTTAACCAAAAACTTAAAAAATAAATTTTTTTTTCTATCATTTTCTTTTATTTACTGTGAACTAGTTTTCTTCAGTGGAACCTGCTTTTATCCATCCAGCGGCTTCAAACTACTGCATTTTGTATTGCAATTTGTAATTGTTAATATACAAAAAAATTTTGTTGTTTAATAGGACTGCACTCAGCTTTAACCCTGTTAGTTGTGCAGTGTTTTCATTCTACTAGAACAGCCCAAACTAAAATGTTGTTTACAATGCCTGCCATGGAGCACATGCACTTTATAACACCTGCTCACCCTGTGAGAGTTAACATTCTTCAGTTGAAGCATACTTGTTCATTCACTGAAAACATGGACTTCCTCACTGAATGCACTCCTTTTACCCACAACACTCAGAATGGTCCCAGTGAATGAGATTCTGTGTGGAGATGGGAGAGTGATGGAGAAGAACAACCATAAGTTCCTCACTAAAAAGCACATGACAAACCACTGAAATTTTACCAAATGTCACTTGGTTTACTACTTGAGCATCATCTCATTTATGTCATTCTCACAGTCAAGCATTGTGTCAGAAGGTTTTTGTGGGTCAGACGCTTTGAGACTTGTCAGAATAAAAAGAATAAATACTTTCAGAAAAACACACCGAGAATAAAATAATTTTCTATGTGTAAATGTTCAGGATTTCAACCTGAAAAAAGGTCAACATTAAAGCAATAGCCTGAAGTATTAAACCAAGAAGTAGCTTAGAGAAACCTTTCTGAAAGTATGGAGTCAAACAATGTCTGGATTGTAATCTATTGGTACATTTCTTGAAAGAATGAAGCCCTTTTAATGCATTGGTTGCATCTCATTTGTGAGAACAAAAAGATCTGGATTGCGTTGCTGTCTTCTGTTGAAATTGTGAAATCTGTAGCCACTGTTGTCTACAACACATTTATCACCAGTTCCATTCAATGACATTGAATGGAACTGGTGATCCTGGAGCTAAAAAACACTACAAAGATGTACTGGATGCTCAAAGTAGGGCAAGAGATGAGGAGAAGTGTCTTGTGATTGGAGGGAAGGACCTGTTTGAGCTTGAAAGAAAAGAAATGTCCACTGACTGGAAATCGCTACCTGCAGTGACTTACATAAATATTTTTAATTACCTTATAAATGAAAAAAGTGTTTATATTTCTACAAGTCGCTAGAAGCAGTAATTCATCTATGTTGTAGATGGGTACGAGATGTCATGGGCTTAGAAGGTGGTAACTTGTCACAGTTAAGGTGAGTGCTTCAGGCATTTCCATGACACTCGCTGGTTTTTGCAGCTGAAGTTTCACTTAGAAAACACCTACAAGGTCTAGTAACTTTGAAAGGTAAACTTGTCCTCTGTGTAATCTTGATGCCAAAAAATGCTAGTGGTAGTGAAAAATGTGCAGTGTCCAATAATGCAGCGACAAAATGTTTGGTAGTTCTGTGACAGTTCATACAGTTTAGAACACTAAAAGATGCGTGCAAGGGTAGTTAAAACCTTAGCTATCAGTTTCAGGTGATACATAATATAGGCGTGACCCATGGAAATTATTTGCCTGGGTTCAACAAGGTTTGGCACTTCTGAATCAAGTAATCAACAGAATGCCATACAAGACTGTGGGTGCGATGATACAATGATCCATTTACACTCTCCACATGTCAATAAATATGGTGCCATGCTCTGTTGTCCTTTATTTGTCTTTTAGACACAAAGCAAACACTTGTTCTCATCATGGTCAGGCCTGCTGGATGAGAAAGGAAAAAGGATGAATGTGGTCAAGGTTCTGCCCTGAAAGCTCCTTCACCTGCATCCTCTAATGCTCTTAAAAGGCATTTCCTCTTCTACAGCAAGACTGAAGCTGATGGTGGAGGAAACCTGCCATACTGCAAATATAGAAAATGTTTTCACATCACAACAAGGTCACGCAAACAACCTAATACAAACGTGATAACAAGCAAATTTAAGACATGCCATGGTGAGGCTTTTGTTAAGGTTGTTCTAAATGTTATTTAGGTAAATTTACAAGTTTTCAAAAACAATTTGTTAATTGTACAATTTATATTTCTTTGACAAAATCTTTACATTAACTTTCTTTAATAGTTCTGTATATTCTTTTCTTCATTTTAAAAGCATAAAATGTAGCTGTTATTCTGTGATTATGAGCACATAATAAATGACGAAAGAGACATAATTTTAGCAACATCTAAGTAAAAGTTTTATTAGATTTTTGGTGAGTTTTAGTGCACTTAAACTAAAAGAAAACTAACATTCATTTATGCATTTTTGTTTGCTTAGGAATTGTTGTTTCTCCTGCTATAATGTGTGATTTGGACTACTTTTGTGTGCTCCAAAATGCCAAGTGAATAAAACGTCTGCAAAGATATTAAATAGCTGTTTGATCAAGTCTTTTTAAGAGAGAAGTGAAGCTCTGAGAAAAATTGTGCCAGTTTGGAGGGGAAAAGAAGCCCAGAAAATACGAAGTTGGACAGTCAAAGAGATGCGAAGAGTCCCAGGTCATTTTCTCTACTGTTTAAAACATGGCACTTTTTTACATATAGCATAGTAAAAGTGTAAATTCAGTAGTTTTGCTGTTTTGCTAAATGGTAGGGTTGGTAGTTCTGAGTATGCAAAACACCTTATGTCTGTTTATAGATACACAGAACTAACTTTTGAAAATTCCTTTTTTATTCCTCATCAGTAACTAATTGATGTCTGAAACTTGGTCAGAAATTATATTCAATATGATTGCTAAAGTGGCTAATGTTTGGACTTGCTCTTTTAAGAATTGGTGGGCACAATTGTCACATTTTTGGATTTTTCTGTTACAATTTGTAATTGTTTACATACAAAATAAAAAGTCAAATGTTTAATAGGACTGCACTCAGCTTTAACCCTGTTAGTTGTGCAGTGTTTTCATTCTACTAGCACAGCCCAAACTAAAGTGTTGTTTACAATGCCTGCCATGGAGCACATGCACTTTATAACACCTGTTTAAAACATGACACTTTTTTACATATAGTAAAAGTGTAAATTCAGTAGTTTTGCTGTTATGCTAAATGGTAGGGTTGGTAGTTCTGAGTATGCAAAACACCTTATGTCTGTTTATAGATACACATCGTTTAGATTAAGTAAGACAGATGGAAGGATCAGAGACAGAGAGAAAACCTGAGAGTCCAGATGACAACGCAGACAGATAATCATAAAAGTATTAAAGCAACAGTGTCCCCCTCAAGATTTGTGCTTAAAAGTTTTTTTTTCCTTGATTGATGGCAATTATGCCCTCATTCAAAGGAAACCAGCTCACCTTTCACTGCTTTGTTGTTGCTGATTTGAACTCATTTGTTGTAAATAAGATAAATTTTACTACAGTTACTTGCACATCAAGCAGGGCAAATCATAACATCAGTATTAGCGTACAGACTTTTGGATATTGTCACAGTAATAAGCTCATTTATATCAGCAGTGAGAAAATATTTGTGTGTGATGCTTCTTCTGCGGAATCTGTAATGGAATTTGTTATCACTGGTAGAGTTCAAATAACTTTTCAAAATAAAATATTCATCATATGTAGCACTTTAAGCAGAATCGTCTTTTTATCTTTAACAATCAGGATTTCTACAGATCAGAAAAATGTGCCTGGGATGTTACAGTAGCCAAAGTTGAAATGAATTACCAAAAAGGAGATGCTGCAGATCACTTGTATAAAATCTTGAAACAGCACTGAAAGCCAATTTCCTCACCTCCATTGCAAAGATTCAGAAAATCACTCAAAAAGTTTTAAGAGAAATGTTAGATGTTATTGAAACTGAATACTTTGCCCTTTTTAAAATACATAGGAGCCAAAACCAGCTCACTCCTTTTTTATGGTAAAACTTCTTGTAAAATTTGATTCAATTAATGTTTCTTTAATACGCCTCTGCATATTTTAGGCATTCCACAAGCACTCTCTGCCCTTCTAGTACTGTGAAGGGTACAGACTACAAGTGGTCCATTTCCTTTCTTCATGATTTTGGTTCTCTCCATTCTGTCATATATATAACATGATAAAAAATAAATAACACAAAACAGCCACTTTACTGAAATTAAGGAACAAGAAAGCATAAAAGGATGAACTGGTGTGGATATATAAAAGTAGTGCAAGGGGAGCAGCTCTTTTTCCTTCTTCTGAAGGTTACAGAACAAGATTAAAGGAGTGTCAGTCTGCAGCCTTAAATGCCTGCCGATGAATGCCAGCTAAGAAAATGAGGGAGCGACCAGGGAAGAAAATGGGAGGTTGTGTGTGTGAGCCTGTGGAAGCGGGAGGAACAATGAAGTGAAACGTGAGAGAGATACTGGGAAAGTGTGGTGAGACGTTTAGGGAGGAGACGACCGTGTGATGATGGGTGTAGAGAAAAGTGATGGATAAGACAGAAAGTGGGGGAGGGGGGTGACAAAGAGAAGAGGGAGGATGGGAGAGAGCAATTGTGCGGTTCTTGACACCTCCACAGAAAACACCTTGGCAAGCTGTCAATCACAGAAGTTCGCTTGATTGATTTGCTCCTCTTTTCAATCAGCATTTCACTATGCGTCCTTTTCCTGCTCAGAATGCACCCTGATGCCAACTACTAGTATTTTTGACTTCCTTTTTTCATGCAACACATCAAGACCAAACTGTGACTGTCAAATCAGATGTCCCAGAGCAGCAGGCAATCAACAAATTAAGTGAGAAATTAAAAACATGCTCTTGTCATAGCTCAAAAAGAAAAACTTGAGTATTTTTTACAAAAGGCATTTTGAGTGCATTGCTCCAGAGCAGTGGAGAAGTGCCCACACCAACACTCTGTTCTTGAAATAAATATTAATTTACAAAGCAAATTTGTTTTAAAAAAAATACAAAAGTCCAACCAGATTGTATTTTGTAATTCCTAATTTGCATATTTTGCAGATCACATATTTGTTCTTCATGAACATTTGCATAGAGTATTCACAGGCAGTGCATCTTATATTAAGTTTTGGCTGCAACCAATTTAAATTAAAGAAAACTGGCTTGTTACAAAAAAAAATTAGTGGTAATGCAAAGCTCATTGTCATTGCTTCTCCAGAAGCCGCTTGACTGAGTGTGGATGCTTTATTAAAGTGCTCCGCGCACTGCCAAGCATCAGTATAATCACTGCCTCATAATATGGTGTGATGATTTGAATAGTAATGTGAAAGTAGCCTGATCATTATAATTCTTTCTCCAAAGTATTTGCACCTCAGCTTCACAACAAACAAGTCTGTGCTTCAGTCTTTCTCATTTTCTTGATGTTTTGTTTGTGTGGTTCACCAGATGCTCAAGCCCCCTAACACAGCCCAAAGAGATGCTTGTTGTTTAGCTGTAAATTAGACTTGGTTATGAGATGTGAGAATAAATGATTGTCTCTTCTTGTACTTTCTGTGTTCTGTCCAGAGCGTACGCATCGCACACCAATAGTTTTGGCTCAAGAGATGGAGATGAGTCACCCACTAATCAGAAAGTTACTCATTTGATGGTGAAGTGTACTTGGACAGGATACTTAATCCTCCAGAAACCACTAGTAGGTATGTGTGAATAGCATAGAAGTGTCCTCAATGCATAAAACATAGAAAAATGGCTGGTTTTATAAATGAGTGAAGCAGACTTGCAACAGAGTGCATTATGACTGGTCAACCTTAAACACACTGCAGACCATTTACAATTTATGTTGTTCAGTGCCAGCTCCAGCTCCTGGTGACCTTCTGCAGAATTAAGCAAATGTAGATAATGGATAAATGGTTTGTTAGTGCACAAAGATTAAAATGTGTATTAACTACTTGGAAGCCGCACAAGCTGGAAAAACAAGAGTGTGTTCTTGTCGCTACCAACTCCTGCAGGAAATATGTGCCTCTTCAGCAACATGACACTTGAGGTTGTGCTTACTGCTTGTGCTTGCTACTAATGCTTTTCTTGTAGCCCTTTTTAATGACTAATTAGTTATGAATAACTAGTTATTGTTGTTTTTTGAGTATCTCCAAATCTTATCTCAATTTATATTCTTTCAGTCCAGTCAGTCACCTTTTAAATAATAAAAAAATAAAAAAATAAAAGCCATGTTCTGGCTGTCTGAGAATCTACCTTGGATGGAAAGCTTCAAGTAATTATTTAAAAGAGGGGTAGATTTTATTGGTCACTGAATTTTTTTTTTTAAATGTCAGGATTTTGTTTTGAACTGAGATCGG
>JAOXNZ010000012.1:18479562-18494913 GCA_028566095.1 Kryptolebias brasiliensis | reverse complement strand
ATAGGTCTGATTTTTTTTTAGTTGAATTAAAAAGTTTTGAAAAACTTGTATAAAATAAAACTGAATAAAAATAGTGCTGAAAATAAATGTGATGAAAATAAAAGATAAAACGAAATAACGATTATTCTGACTTCATACTTGTGTATTTTAAATTTGTTATCACACAAAAAACATAACATACTTATATCTTAGGATTACTTTGTTAGTGTTTCAAGTTTGTGTTGTTTGTACAATTTTATGAGGTCGTCTGTTACTGCAGCGCAACAATCCACAAGTCATTTTCTGCAGAATCTTCCCTTTTCAAATAATACAAACTGCTTATTACAAATATAAGTATTTTCAAAAAACTAAAAAAAATATCCTAGAGTAAAATGACAGCTGCAAAAATAAACTACCATATTCTGGGGAAAAACATGTTGGATCCAGATATAAAGTAATGTTTTGTTACAGAAAGCAGCAAACTCAACAAAATTCTGACTGAGATATTGTGAGTATTTTGCCCTGCACAAGTATGCCATTAAATCAAAACCATCACTTCAGCCTGCTTTTATTACACTTCTCCCATTCTGTGTCAACCTTCGACATCGCCTTCCTAACAAGAGTCTGTCAGTTTAGGGATGACAGCTTGTAGCAAGCTGCCGGTTGCATGGCAACTGTGGGAACTTCACAAACGTGGCAGGAATTCAATTCAAATTTGCTTTGCTGGCATCGATGTCACAACAATTTGGGAGTTAGTGTCTGTTACAAATACATAATAGATAAAAAAGGGATAAAGCTTGGGATTTATGTGCCCAACTCAACAATGTACTGCAGGACTGGCATGGAAATGCTACCTTATATAAAACAGAGGCATAAGCAAATCTATAAAGGCCAGATAGTGATATTATTATGAAATTATAAAAGAAAAATATTGTGAAAAGTTGTGATAAAATTATATGTCAAAAGAATTGTAAAGGGACAGCTCAGGTCTTTTGAAGTGGCATTCTGGAAAGGCTATGAACAATTATTATCTTACCAGTTGTAGATAGCTTTTTGACAGCTCAGTTTGGAAAAAAAGAAATTATTTATGATAGATTGTCAAACTAACAGGTAATCCAAATGGGGTTAAGTCCAAAGTGAATAGCTGTTGTTTCAAAACAAACTCACAAACTTTTCTTGAGGTTCATGCAAACGCTATTTCATACATCATCATCAGTTCGTATTATATGATTATTCAAACAGAAATATCATGATATTTCTGCTAGAAGTGCTACAGCTAGCTGCTTTTGCCACTATTAAATAATAATAGAATTCCATGTAAATAACCATGTAATGCAAAATTGACGAGGATGTAAGGATTTATAAAATAGCGTTTGAATGAACAGCTACGAACCTTTTCAGATTGGAGTTGTTTTAGGACAGCAGCAATCCTCTTTGGTCTTGGTCACACTTAGACTAGTTGTTAGCTCATCAATCCAGTCAGATTTTAAATCTGTTTTTCTAAAGTGAGATCAGTCAAAGAGCAAACTACAACAGGTAAGTTTTTTTTTTTTTTCACAACTTTTCCACCTCGCTTCAAATGGTCTGAACTATTGCTTCAAGAGACAGAAGCTTTAGAGTAACAAAGTACTCCTGGGTTGTTTATGAGCATATTTTTCCTTCATATGTTGGTGTTCTAAGTTGACTGTTTTCTGAAATTTAAGAATTTGTTGTTTAAATTAGCACTAACTAATCATATGAAAGATGATAGGTAAATTATGCATGTTATATGTAATTTTGAATAAATTAAAAATTAAAACTTTTTACTATTTGAAAGTACTTGCTGTATTTCTATAAGTTACCTTTTTCTTGTTTCTGGTTTTTTATTATTTAATATTTTTTTTGTATTGTATTTCTGCTGTTAAATTGAATAGGTGGCAAAAAAAAACCTTTGACTTTCCACTATATATACACATTATTTTTTTTGTAGTTTTAAAAAAATTAAGCTGGTCAGCAACTGTTTAACAGAACAAAACAAAACAAAAGGATAACATCAGAGTTTTATTTAATGCTTTCAAACCAAGATAAAAATGTACAAAATCCATCATCCACAACAATAACTTTTCGGATGTTTCTTTTGCAGCTAAGTGACAACACAGCAATAGTATCTACAATAAAACTAAAACTGAACAAAATGTTATAAATGCATTTTTAGTGTATTATTTTGTCGTGAAATAAATTACCAGAAAAATCTTCAGCAATCGAAAGAAACATTTCACCTGATGTTTAGTGCATGTGTGAAAGTACAAACTAGGGAAAAACATTGTGAAATATGAACAAGTGAAATTCTGTGAATCATCCATCATCCATTACTTTTGAAATGTAATTCATTATGGAAAAAAATAAAATATGTGACGTGAAGCACTCTAAAAAATGATGTTATTGTGGGGCTCTGACAATTGTCCAATGAAATGTGAATATTCCATTGCTGCCTCGTGGTTAAACTTCATGACAGTAAATAAAATCAAACATTCAATCAAGTAAGAAAACAAAATTGCCTGTCACAATTCAAAATGCTGAGGGCAGAAAAGACAATATGATCAATCAATCAAACAAACAAAGTTGCAGAAAAATCAGTTTACATCAGGTCTTTCTGGTTTCCCCCCAATCCCTCTCCTCTGTCAAGAATGGCAGTGAAGAAATACCAACAGAGGAGAAAGAACCAGGTCATAAACAGAAGTGGAGAAAAATCCCTCCATGCAAGAAATTCCTTTGGGTATTAAGCTTTCTAATGGACCATACTATATTCTTAAGATATCAACAAAAAGGTCAGTATATGCTTTACTTTGTGTGATGATTTCAAATAAATATCATCTATCTCTCACCGTGCAAAAATCTAAAAGAGACAAAAAATGGTTTTAAAGTGACCTGGCATCTATCCTGGCCCTTGGGGACCCTACGATAAAGCACTAAAGTCATCTTTTTTTAGAGGGCACTCATGAAACAAAGAACATTTGGGTCCCTGTGATTGCATTTTCCTTCGGCTAAAATGATATATTAAAACACTGGCCACAAATGTGGTCTTTTTAACACAATTTCACTCCATGACTTACAGCTTTTTCATCTGTTTCCATAAATATCCCCTCCATATAAATTCATAAATGTGTCATATCCTTGCAATACAATAAAATGTGCCATATTTCACAGACAGCAAAGATTAAAAAAGAGAACTGAGGAAAGAAGCAAAGAAAAATAAACTTGGGTGATACTTTTACCATTTCTCTGCTGTTCCCGTTTTAAGTGCAGGAATTGGCAGCTGAAGCAAGACAGTTCAAAAGTATCTAAATTTGATACAAGTAAAGCAAACATTAATAAAGAAACATTTTTATGTAGTTTAGAAAATTGCTTAATTCAAGTGTAACACATTGACTATTCAAAAAAAATGTTTGTTGTATCTAACAATAAATGGTCAAAATATCAAAAATATCTGAATTTAAACTAAATATAAAATTTTTGTTCAAATTACATCTTTAACCCAAACTATAAAAAATATCGAAACTGATGATACCATCTTAATATAGGTATAGAAAATAAAAATGTATAAAAAAACAGAGGTATGATTTTATACTCCTTTGAAACCAATCAAATGTTAAAAGTTAACCATAGAAAAAACAGAAATTCAAACATCAGTGACTTCCAGAGACATATCCTCATCATCCTGAATTTCTTCTGGGTCGATAGTTGCCTGGAATGCCTTGGCAGAGTCTTTATGAGCTTCCATAAACTTCTGCAAGTACTTGGAGGTGTAAAGCCAGTGGTGTTTCAGCACATCCTCCAGCTCATAGGCCTTTGATTGACGTGCATTCATCTTCCTGAAACGCCTAAACAATTTGTTTGCTGACTCGTTCCCCTCGCTGGCCCAGGCTCCAATGGATCCATCTCTCTCTATGATTTCAGGCACATGAGCCAAGGTCTTGTGCAGGTAATTAGTTATTTTCCCATTGTACCTATATTTGAAGGTAGAAGAGAGAAGGTCAGCAAAGTGCTGGGAGTTAAAACTGTAGCGGCACAGCTGGTCAGGGCACTCCTTAGCTGGGCAGGTGGCACGCCACACAGGCTTCATCTGGAGGTAGAGTCTCATAAGCTCCCTCAGGGCCTCTCTCCTCTCTTCTGAGGGCACCAGCTCACACACCACCTCTGCAGCCTCCATGGTCATTAACCTGCGGGCATAGTTCCCATTCATCCTCATTACTGGTTTAAGCTTCAGGTTCTTCCTCAGCTGTTTATCTAAGGCTGCCCTCCAGCTGCGTCGTTCCTCCCGGCTGGGGTTGGCCTTTTTGTACACTTCCCCAATCTCATCCTGGAAAATTTTGTAGAACTCAGTGGCATTGCCGATGTCACAGTGTAATGCATCCAGGGTGGGCTGGGTCTCCAAAAAGGGCTTGGCAGAGACTCCTTTGACTCTGTCTCGCAGCTCATCTGCAGACTCAGAGAAGGGGTTGGTTCTCCAGATTTCATAACGTTCTAGATTCTCTTCATGGCTGCGAGTGATGGAGTGTAACACCATGTTTTGAGCAGCCTCTGCACGACTAGAGTCACAAAGAGTACAGACATATGTGGACCCCGAGGCCTCCAGCCCCTCCATTTCACGCACCATCTTTTCATCATAGCCTGTGCCTCTGAAATGGAAGCGAAAGGATCGTGGCATGCCACCTAGGGACAGAATAAGCCTGCTTTCTTTCATTGCATTACGCTCTGCAACAATAGGCCCCAGGACACCTGTGAGTGTTTCATGGTCTGACTCATCCACAAACATAAGGCAAAGGGGCTTACAGGACAGTTCGGAGTTTGGTTTTGGTTCTGTGAAAATAATAACTTCTTCATTGTCATCTTCAGCCTGAATAGAAACAGACATAACAGTGAAGGAGAAGCGAACAGCCTTTTCAGGAACAACTGGTCCTCCTCCATGTTTTTCACTGACATCACCCATGCCATCACAACATTCCTTGATCATGACACTAAAACCAAGGGTGCAAGCACTGTCTTCCATCCCAGTGTCTCTCAGCCCATCCATGATGTCCTCCTCCAGATCCTTTAATGCTCCAACCAGTGCCACATCATAGCGAAAGCGTCGAGTGATGGTGTCAGCTGGAGAGTCATCCACAGAGGAAGTCCATCCAGAGAGTCCATTAATAATGCCAACACTGCAAGATGAAGACACATTCTTGAGGGCTGGCTGCCATTCAAACTGGTGAAAGCCGGGGAGAAGCTCTTTTTCCGCAGCTCTGAGGGTGTGCAAGGGCTGAAAGATTTGGCGGCCACTTGTGGCTTTGACAGTTCGGTACATCTTATGGTACTGGCTGCAGCTCAGGAAAGTGTTGACCCGAATGGCCAAACACACAGCAGGACTTAAACCAAAGCCCCTGCCTGCAGAGAAAGAAAATAAAAGGAACAAAGTTCAGGAAAGAAACTGAGAAAAGCAAAACACAAATGTAAAAGAAAATAAAATGGGATGTTTATGCATAAGGAGATTTATTTAACACTGAACTACTGAAGCCTATTTCCTGTAATTTGAAAACAATAAAGGAACCAGCATTTCCTCATTTGATTTCCTACATTTGAGGTTATTTCTACAATGAGACAGAAAGAATTGCAATTTTACCACCTAAATGTTAACATATTGTTGTCAAAAACACAAATATGTGATTACAAAATCCAATATTTCCCATTTTCCAGATGTTAGAAGGGGACATGGTGAAACTGGCAAAAGTGAAGCTGGCAAAAGTGATGTATTGGCTGAAGATGAAAACAGACACCAGCTGCCTTCTATTCCCCTGAGAGGAGGATGGTGCTGTCTGTGTAATTTGCAGATACAAGGGCTGCTGATGTTGTTTTGATTCTAACAGCCCCTTCACAAGACTTGTTACTGTGCATTAAAGTGAGTGTGAGAATGAAGGACTGACATATAAGATGAATGAAAGCAGGAAAGAAACAAGGAGAAGTTGGGCCTGAAACAACAGGTTATTCATAAGACAGAGATGGACAATAATGAAATGTCTTTCTATTCAAATCCCAGAAAACCACCTTCTCTCCCCTCAGCAGTGAACTTTTCAACTCATTGTTATTTATGACATGGATGTATTCTCCAGAGGTCTGTGTAAATATTAATTAACTATAATAATTAAAAATTGCTTTTTTTCCCCTTTTTGTGGCTATCTGACTGAACAAAAGGCTTAAAATAGCTTCTTACCTTGCATCATGGCCTCTAGCTCATCTGCCTGCCGATGTTCATTTCCAGATCTCAGAGCAAGTAGAAACAGAGTCAAACACACAGACTTCAGATCACCACCTTCCTCTTTGTCTGCAAACACCTTCACCTGGCTCTTCAAATCTCGCAGCCTATGCTTCTGAGCACGACGAGTTAAAGATAGCAAGTGCTGCCGGGGTCTTCCACCTTTATTGGTTAGCAAGTAGTTTTCTAATTCAGATGAGTGTTGGTTTGTACCTTTCTCCAGTTCATGGCTCAAACTATGGGCCTTGAATAAACCTAGTTGTACATGCTCACCACAACCTTCACAGGGGCACAGCAGTGGCAGAGCAAACAGTGCTGATAAAAAGGTTTTGGCAGGAGGGACGAGATCATCAGGGGCACAGGAATGGTTGCATGCAGGGCAGTGGGGTCCCAGAACGTGGGTAAATTTTATAATACAGCTGCGGCAGAAGAGGTGCCCACAGGGAGACTGAACTGGATCTGACAGCAGGTGGTCACACACCAGGCAGGTGAAGGAAATGATGAAGTCCACAGGGAGCTTCTCGGAGATCAGCTTGGTGCTCAGGTGGTCATTCTGGCAGTGTGTGATATTTTTGACCCACTGCTCTCTCTGAATGCCAGTTTTCTTCCAGGCTCTTAGCACAGGCCCGTGGCAGTCTCCAAAGGGTCTCAAGGCTCTCTTCTCACCAACAACAATGCTTTCACCATGGTCCCACCTGTTCCTTTTGGCCAGACTCTGCACTCTAGGAATAACTTTCCTCCTCTTCCTCCCTGTTCTTTGGAATGAAGATTTCCTGGGGAAGCAAAGGTTGCAGTAAGAAGAGTGTGGCTTCCACTCAGGGACTTTTGTTCTGGTAAAGCTGCAGACGCCTCCTCCTCGAATGGCAATCATCCAACATCGATGGCAGAAAGAAAGAGGGTGAATAGATTCTGTGTCCTCGGTCACATCCACTTTGAAGACTTTCAGGATGACTTCAGGCCAGGTTGGGAACTTGCAGCCCATTTTACGCAGTGCATATTTGCTCACTTCATCCAGATCTCCATGAACATCATGCACAGGTCCTTTGACTTTTCTCAGCATCACTCCACAGATACGGCACAAACACCTAAGAAGAAAAAACATTATTGTCATATATTTTTAAATAAAAAGCACAGAACAAGGTGATATTTATATATCTGGGATAGGTAATCACCTGAGATGGTTCATATGGGTGTCCATTTCCTGTAACTTCATATCCACTCTTCTGCCAGGGCCTTCCACATTCTCTTTGCTTTTCCCCCCCAGGCACAGTTTCATGACGCTTGCTGGACCTGCATCATGATCTGTCTCTATATTTGGAACTGTAGGAGGTGAAATTCCTAATGAGGCTCCTATCTCAGGCTGTGTCTCACTGGGTAGAGGTGCTTTCTCCATGGACTTAACCCTAAACAGCTTAAACTTCCACTGAGAATACTTAGAGTGGGGATGGTGAAGCTCAGCAGGCATGTGGGATCTGGGACCATCTGTCTCTAGGCTTTCTGCTGCCATGATGAAAATAAGATCTTAAACCCTGGAGAAAAAAGGAAAGGGAGAGATTCATATGATCTACTGCATAAGCTTTAAAATAATTCCAGCTGTCTGTGAAAAAAATGGATACACAGAAAAGACTTGAAGGTTCAAATCCCCTGTTAGGATTTGTGTGTGTTCTCAGTGTTGAGCCAGTCACACAATTTAAAAGCACTGCTTGATTCCCATTGAATTTATACATCATACACTCTGAAATCTTATTGAACAGAGGGTAGTAAGCCTTGACCTGGAGGGTAGTATTATACCATAAGTGGCATTTAGATCTTGTGTAAATTGCATGAGTCAAGTACTAAAAGATCAATACAACACCCAAATTTTCATTTCTCTGGTTTTCAAACTCATCATTCCTGTAGCCTCTGTCTTTTTCTTTTTCCTTTGACACAGCAAGTTTTCTAAGTAGAAAATCTTATCCCTGCAAGGCTGTCTGTCATTTATGTTAGTCATTTTCTTGGCTGCTGAGAGAATTGGAGCTCTGAGAGGCTCCAACTGGCATTTAAAATGTAAGAAAAAGATCAGATACACAGCTAAATTATTTCATAATACATATCTATTGACCAAACAGAAGCAGAAAGGAAAACAAGAAAACCATTATATTGAGTAAGCATCAAGAAAAGACAGCTTTACTCGATTCAGAAATTGTATTTCACCCAGCAAGTATACTTATGACACAGTACAGGTAAAATCAATCCTAATGCTGCTCTGATGGACCTTATTTCATCTCCTCCCATACAATCTTGGTTCTATTACCAGCTCTGACAATAAGACAGTCAAACAATCTCAGAAACTATTATGTCCATTTTAGCCTTACCATTTCACACCTATAGAAGGCACGCTGCAGAATCTTCTGTCTATCCATCTTTTAGTGATCTCACTACGTTTTCTCCCTTGGAGGCTGGAATCTGTCAGTCTACTCTATTTCCTAGATCTATGTCTGCTTCACGGGCTCAACTCTCATCTGAGACAAACAGCTGAGCCTGTATGTATGAGTGTCAGCTGGGCTCTTACCTTGTTTTTTTGTCTCAGCTGGCATCAAGCTCCCTTGGGGGCCCTTTCTGCATGGGAGCACAAGGGAAGCCCTGGAGCCAGTCCCCTTTACACTACATACAGTATTCTGTTTGAGAGAGGCAGTTTGGAGCTTCTGTTAGCAGGAGTTGTGGTTTCATACAATGGGATTGCTCCATGGTGGGTTGTATTTATACCCTTCCTATGATGGAATCCCAACAGTCAACCCTTGCCACCTGATAGAAGCAGCTGACAAAAGGAGGGGAAAAAAACAAGGTCGACCCCAAAGAGCAGTTGCAACAGTTGCATGTACAGAATCCAGCAACATACCCCAAAACAAACAACTTTTTTTTTACCACAACACACTGATCCTCAGCTCCTCAGATCCATCTGCAGGCTCTCACCTCATCCAGGTGGCTACTGAGACAGAAATACTGTTAAACCTTTGAAAAAGACAGCTTGTGCAGAGACACAGATCACAGAAGAAGTGACCTGTAAGAAAAAAATACTAAATATTCATGTTAATTGTTAAAGGCAAAATAAATTACCACAATGTAAGAAAAATTGTAGTTATAATAGTAGCTTTTTTTTGTTATTTCTGTCATTCCATTCTGCTCTTAAAGAGAAAAGAAGCCACACAACTGAGTCATTTTAGGTCAGAATGTTTACTACAGTTTTACTTTATAAGTTAGATTTTTGGAGCAATAGAGCTGCACATAAGCTGTATAGTCACAAATTTAAAATGAGTTTGTTTAAAATGTCAAGTGATTTTTTTTAAGAAAACTGCTGTGCAAAGTATCTGTTTCTGTTATTTTGTCCAATCTTCATGGTTACACATTTTGTTCATCTCTGTGCTCACCATTCAAAATGAGTTTGGATTACACAGCATTATTTTATGTAGCGTCTCAGCAGGTTTGCAGAGTATTTGCTCAAGATAATTCTTGTTTCTAATTATCCAGGGGATTAATCTGGTGTATTCACCACAGGAGCCTGTTACTGTTGCTTTGGATTTGCCATCCAAGTCATTAGATACACAGTCAGTGGGCACCGAACAACAGTTGGGTCTTTCCCAGTCTTGTCAGCCTAATAGGGGAGCAGAAAGAATACTGGCAGGAGTTGCAGCTTATATTTGGTGCATATGGCTGAGTGTGACCTTAGCCAGCAGTGGCAGTTTTTATTTGTTTGTCTGTCTTTTTGACAGCCACATCTATTCACAGGAAGAGTTGCTGAGCAAAGTAAGAGGTTTAAAAAGTGTCGTTTTCAAGGAGTATTCAAATCTGTTACACACAGCCAAGAGATCCTAGGAGCGCAGCCGTCAATTCATTATGTATCTGAGAACAAACAAATGATGGATTGTTGCAAGATGTTCCAAGCCTATTTATAGTTGATAGTTAGATTTATGATGGCCAAGTAGCCACATGATTTCAAGGTAAACGACACACCTAGCTCTATGGCAGACAGAGACAAAGCTGCAGATGTCTGCCTGACAAACAAGCAGTGACCCCCAGAGACCCTTATCTCTCTGCGCCTGCTAATTGACTTGTTATTGATCAACTCAAAGGCAGTCTGATTTATGAGGAAGAGGACTTGTGGAGACAGCCACCTGGCATGGAGTGGAGTGTTATGAATGTGGGAAGCAAACCCCGGGGGACCACAAGCTGCAGTTTAGGAGGACATGCAGAAGTTTGAAATTCACCACTGAATGGATGCTTCACACTTGGAGGGAATGTTTTTTTTTACATGACGATATGATAAAATTTCAACAAAGTTCAGGGAGCAGCAGTAGCAGGTGTTTGCAAGGGTTTTGGGGGTAGAGTGTGGGGGAGTTATATGGAGAAAAGTGGGATAAAGAGGACTGAATGGCACTAGGGGAGCTGGTGCCAGTGTGCAGGTTATGACAAAGATAAGGATCAAATAAATATAAAGTAGTCCCACTAATCCATCCTTGAGAAACTTCATAGTTGTTACTTCCAGATATGTGTGTGTGTAAAACAAGAAGACAGAGAACAAATAGAACATGGGAGTGAGATGGTGGTTAAAGACAGAGAAGAGGGATATAGTAGTGATCGTTTGAAAAGGAGTTGCACAGGATAACAGGCTTAGATCAGAACAGAGAACACAAAAGGACTTGGGCTGATTGCAGGCTGTGACAAGAAAAGGGGAGAGAGATCAAGCCTTCCAGGCAGAACTACATAAGCCAAAAAAAGTCTTCAGACAGCTCAAGTCACACGGCAGCTTATGAAAATGTGTCAATAGCTGAAATAGACAATGAATGAATTCCACAGCTGCACTGGTATCTCCCTCACAAGGAATAAAATGTCAGCAATGCCCACATTTGAATAGACCAACCAAAATTGCACTATGGTATTTCAAAATGTCATGAAGAATGTGGGAATCTTTGTGATTACATTCAGGGTAAAGGGGGCATTTCGCTTTTGTATTTCCACCGTGTGTCTTGCAATATATTGAGCATTTGGTATGCAAATTTTTAATTACTGTTTCAAAGCACGTTCGACATCTTCTTCGGTGTCTCCCAGACAATTCTGAGCAAGTCTGTCCACTTCTTCCATTCCTCATCCAGAGACATGATTTGGTAGATTAATACTCAAAGAGGTAGATTCCAGCACAGACCTATTCATCAAAGCTTCCTGCCAGAACAAACTCCTTACCCAACTACTCAAATCCCCTCTCATTCATCTCCTTGTCTCTCCTATTCACTGTTTTACTTCCATTATCTCACTCCTTTTCTTCCTCTGGTTTTGTTCATAATCAAAGTTCAGATTATTCCAATGAGATGGTTAATTAGCTTCCCCTGCTTCTGTACCAAAGGGTTAATTTTGCTTTCACTCACACAGTGACAGCCAGTTGAGTAATGCTGTCTCTGGGCCTTGTGTGACCCTGTATGGCTTGGCTACATTTGTTGTTGGCTCATCTAGACTGATGGAGTTGTAACAGAATGCCCTACAATGTCACGGATTCTACAAATAACATCTACCACAAACTGCTGACAGTATTCCAAGTAAATATCTTAAATTTCCAGCTATGCGTGTTTTCATTTTGTTGGCTAGTTGAGTTTAGGGACCATATTAGTTCATTCCAAGTCTTTTGCATGATAACTTTCCCTGCAGCACTGCAGAGTTTTTCTGGTTTTGATCCAGCTCAGTTCATCTGTTGGTGAGTTATGCAATGAGAGGAACAACTTACACTACATTTATATTGAGTGTGCCTTTCAAGAACTCCATTTTTAAAAGGGGGAGAGGGGGATCTTTTTACAATTCCAGGAATGTTTACAAAAAGGTTATTAACGAGCTGAGATTGCATTGTGAAATTACTGCAACGTTGTGGTGTAGTAGAGCCTTCTGTAAAGTTAGACCTGCATCTGAGCAGACAATCCAGATGGATGTCGATACACACACAATAAACTGAAGAGATTAAATCCTAAGCCTTATTCAGGGGCACTAGAGAAGAATCGGTGAATCAGTACCAGTGTATTTAATCAAAATAACAATGCTCTTTAATTCTGTGTTAATTAAATGTAGATTTCCTTGATTGAAGAGCAGTCATCTTGATACCAGGGGTCCTCTAGTGACATAAACATCCTCTCAGAGAGTTTGGCTTGTGTATAATCATGCATTAGTTCTATTTTTTCCAAACTGTCTGGAGCTGGTTTACACAGAAGGTCTGTCAGATGAGGGATTGCATTTTGTAAACAAGAACTCAAGATTTCAAACTTTCATCATCCTTAAAGAAAGTCGTTCCTGGCAAATCATTTAAACCATCATAAGTAGTTTGCATCTACAAACTTTTTAAAGAGATTATGTAATGTTATGTGAGGTTTTCATTTTTATTATTATATATATTTTTTGTAATTTAAAGTAATCTGTAGCTGCTGGCGCATGTAGAAGTCTTCAATAAAAGTGTTTGTATTAAAAGGAGTTATTCCTAAACAAAACTATGTCCTGGTTCTGAAGTCCAGTTTTTTTTTTTCCTGTACTTAATGACATCAGCACTGAATATATTCATATATCGTCTGAACTTTCATGCTTTCATTTTGGATCAATCAGCTCATCAATCAATGCAAGCTCAACTTTATAGGCAGAAGAGACATGAACTAAAATCTAACATTTTGGTAACTGATGATAAAAACTGTTTTAGAACAACATGTCAATTTGAAGATTAATGAATACAAAGATTTTCTAGTTGATTGATAATACAGTGGGTTTACAGGCTCCTTGAATGAACTAGTGAATTCCCAGAGCAAAACTGCTTAACTGGTGTCCCCACCATTATTCCTCTCACAGCCACTAGGGAGAAAAGTACAATAAAAAAATGTTCCCATATGCATTAAGCTTTTACCCAAAAAGTCCACTGGAGAGCCCTACAAAGGAACAATGGTCAGAATATCACATGTTGATTCTGGACTGATTCGATGTTCTTGGTCTTAAACCTGATGTATAGCACACATACTGTAAATGATAGTAGAAGAAGGGAGGGGCTGTCACAGATTCTGTGAATAGGTGGGAGTTCTGTTCAGGGAGGTTGTTGTCGTTTGGCCGCCTGTCCAGTTGGAGAAGAAAAGAACCTCTGTAGCCAGAGTCTGGGTGGTGGGACATTTATCAACCAGTCATTGCAATGAGTCGCATGATCCAACAGGGAGCTATTTAGTTTACAAGTTCAGGCTCAAGAAAAACCTGCCAGAGGAAAGGATGATGATAGCTATAGGCTGTATGAGCACAGGAACAGAAATATACAGTAACTGTTTGAAAAGAATAGATTGGAGTTCTGTCTCAGAGTTCAGTGTAGCCTGTGGCTTGCTCCACACTGAGAAAGAATTGAGAAGTGGAGCCCAACTCAAGGGCACATAGTGTTTGTTCACTATTGTAGAACACAAAGATGCCTCAGGAAGGAACCAACTAACATGTATTCCCTGTAGTTGGGAGGACTGACTAGCACTGAATACATAAAGATCACAATAAACAGACCCATCAACCTGCTCAGTGGCAGCTTTGGGACCAGACAGATCTGATGGTATTGATACGGGTATGCATTTGATGGCCTGCCTGTAGCAACAGTCTCTGCATAAGCAAATAAACTCCTAACCAAATGGGGAATATGGGAAAGAGGCAAGGGAGAACTGTGATAGCTTTCCTTTAAGAATGTTGATAAAAATCCTATTCTTTCCATTCTCCTTTCACTCTACTTTTACTAACTTTGCCTTTCGGCTCCTAAGGGAAGTGCATCATTCAAATTCATCTGTCCTCTTTTTTGTGAAAGACCTGAAGGAGAGACAGGAAGATGGAGAGCATTGGAGACTGTTTATTTAGTCAAAGGGAGTTATGTGTATGGAAATTTTTTAAGCTGAGGAGGAGGCTGTGTACTTCCTACAGCTGTCAGCAGTATGTGAATGAATGATGTTGTGTTTCTCATTTATTTATTTGCTGTTTTTGTAGAATTAATGAAGTTTAAAAAGCAAAATACTGTAGTGCTCCATGTGGGCACAGTTTGACATATATGCCAACATGCTGATGTTTGCCAAACTAAATTTTTCAAATTGTTGGCTGTGAAGAAATAAGGGACAAAGCACCTCCATGTTCCTCATTGGTTTGTGAACTGTCATTTTAAAACCTCAAGTTGTCACTCAGTTATCACCATTTTGGGCTTTTTGCAGAGTGATCTTTGAAAATTAGTTGAACAAAAGTGTCTTTAAGAATGGATATTCTTGAAATAAAGGAAATATTTTGCATTGAATGAACACCATTCCAATTAAAATGAGTAAATACAAGTAATACATCATACTGAGTTGTTGGAAATAAATAGTCACTTAGTAAATAGTTATTTCAGTAAATGAGCCTGTGCCTTTTCTTTATGTCACTGGCAAGGCTACTACTAGTACTACTTTCTATTTTTGTTTACATTTTATACTGAAAAAATGGATCTTTCTTTTTGACAACATTGACAATAGTGAATACAAACTGGAATACAAACACTGAATACAAACTGCAATACAAACACTGAATACAAACTGCAATACAAACACTGAATACAAACTGCAATACAAACTGAAAGCTAGCTGCCTGCCAACAGCAAAATAACACTTTTGATGTTTCAAAAAGTTTGGCTAATTTGCGGTGAGCATTGAGGATGTCATGTTTGGTCTGGAGGAGCAACGAAGCTGACTAAATCATCGCTGGAGTCGATTCATGTCACCTCAAACAGGAGTTTCCATCAGTTATTTTCTTGGTGGACAATATAAAATAATAAATATATGATAATAATAAACTTTTCATACCTTATAGCCATCAAGTTACAGTACAAAAAGCATGTGTTTGGGTCAGATACAATAATTGCCTAATTCATCCAACACATTTTAGGAATGTCAATCATATATCTACTTCCACATTTTGCTAAAAAAAAAATTTGACATATGCATGTACAGAATTGTCCAATTTTTCTATGCATTGTAAAAAATGATGTGAAATAAAATTGCCAAGTAGCATTGAAATTATACAACAGTTGTTTTTTTTTCATTAAACCTACAAATATAAGCTAAATA
>JAOXNZ010000012.1:18459211-18473120 GCA_028566095.1 Kryptolebias brasiliensis | reverse complement strand
AACTTCTGACAAACAGACTATTTTTAAGACAAGGAGTGTAATCTGGCAACATGTCTCTGTCTGATGGTTTGGGAAATGTTAACTAAAAGTTTGAGGATTTAAAAATCAAAAGTCAAAATCTCTTTATTTGTCTCAATTGGGAGAAATTATCCTTGGACAGAGGGGTTCCACTGCACAGACACATAACATCACAAGGTTAATAAATACATAAATAAATGAATACACTCATTAAAAACCAGCTGCAACACATGATCCAACCTCTGAATACTTTATTGAAGAGCTAAACTCATTAATCAGGAATTAGTTATCATATTCATAGTATAATTAGTTATCTTATTCATAGTGTAATTAGTTATCTTATTCATAGTGTAATTAGTTATCTTATTCACAGTATACTAAACAGCAGTAACTTTAAAGAAGGTTTTTTAACATTTAAAAATAGTTTCTTTTGCTTCCTCTGCTGAGTCACCATCTTTCCTTTGTGTTGTTCAGATTCAATTTGCTGCCTGAAGGACATCATCAGTGGTCAGGGTGCACAGCTGGAAACATCTGGTGATTTTTGAGTCTTCACTTTCAGAGCATTCAGCCTAGTGATCCGTCAACAGATTATAACCACCTGTTAAAATAAACAGATTTTAGATGGGATTATAGTCACTGTTGATGTTCTGATACCTTTCAATTTCTACATCTGCATATTTAAAAATGGACTCTTTCAAAACTTTAAATACAATAATAAAAAAACTTGTAAAAAGTTTATTTAAGTTTCAGAAGTTTACAATACTATAATATAGGGAATTGAGTTACATTGGCTACAGGGTCACTTGAATGTGTTCTGTGTAAGATCAGGGATCACAATAATTAATATTTGAATACTGAGTAGATATGTAGCCTAATATAGTATACAATGACATAAACCTCTTAATTTTCATGTAATACACATCAAGATGTCCCATTTAATGACCTACCTGCAAGTGATTCCAGCTTTGCCTTGAACTCCTCAGTGATGAGATTCTTGTCCTTCAGTTCTCCTCCTTGTTAAACAGCCTCGTTATTATGAAAAAAGGAACCCACTTATCGATGAAATCTTATGCCATCCGGGCATTTCCTGCGACAATTTGTGCAAGAAAATGCAGCGCAATATCAAGGAATTACAGTACTGCTGAACGGAGAAGTTGAAATGAATTACTTCCTTAAGATGGCGCCGTTTTCGCCGCGTCAAAAGTCACGTGATGTCATGTCTATAGTATATAAGTCATTGGTAAGAATCTCTTGTGTTCGTGATACAAGTGCAAAACCGCTGAACTGCAATGCAGCTGCAATCGCTGAAATTACTCAGATCTGTGAAAGTTTCTTCAAGTGCACCTGAAAAGCTTTGAAATGCTTTCATCAAACTTGTTCTCATGAGAAAGAAGGAAAGAAAGACCAGGAGTTTCTGCATCTCTGCTGCAGAGAAATTCACAATAACTAAAAAAACCTCAGCAATCTCAAATAAACAGCATCTTATATTAGAGCTCGTATCATGGCCCTCAGAAGACACAACACAACCACTGTCTACATAAGACTGTAAATTTACACTTCATTATCAAATTGATAAACAGAAATCTTTCCAAACTTTTGAGACCAAAGATATAAATATTATGTATTTGTGTAACAGAAATCTGTAGTTTCCTGTTGTGACTGAGTTTCATCAGTCTGTATAGACTGACATCACCTGCAGTCTTTCATTGCATCTTTGCAACTACATAAGAACGAGTGGCTACAAGTGGTACAAGTCAAACAGTATATAGGAAAAAAATAAAAGGGAAATGTGTCCAAATATTTGACAGGCACTATATGCAGGTGCCATATAAAATGACCAAATGGAAACCGCTAACCAGAAAATGATCACAGATGATCACGGTGCAGTTTTACTCTTCTTTATTACCAATAAAAATATGGAATTATTCAGTTTTTTCCTCTTTTCTAAAAATAATCAGAATAACATAACAGTACAGTGTATTTAAAGTCTTGCAAGGTATATGTGCTATTTATAATAAAGTTAAGTAGCTTACATTAAACAAGAATCTCTGTTTCACATATGTTTAAACATGTTAAAGTCTAACAGAGCTTAACAAAACAGCACTATTTTAACATTTAACAAGTACACTATAACAATAGCAGGAACTTTCAAGTGAAGAACGTGACTGAATGTTAGGACAGTGTTCAGTTTACATTTTTTTCCAGCCAGTAGCCCATGCACACCTGGATTTGCTCTAGGCAGATATGTAAACCTGAACATATCCTCATGAACTTCAGAACTTTGTAGTCTTTCATTTGGTGTCAAGGCTTTTCAGCTCAGCAGTATTGTTCCTTAGTGTATTTTTTTTTCAGCCAGCATTGAAAACAAAAGAACTGCAGTTAACACTGCAGGAGACAGATGTGTTTAGTCCTGCTGACTGATATGACTCAGACAGTCAAAATGAGTCTTTGTGTGTTAATGATGACGTCCCTATTTATGAGATATGTTGCCTTTGCTTTTACTGACAGCAGGTTGGTAACCATCACTGACAAGCCGTTGAATAGAAGAAATCCGCCATGACTCCACAGACTTCTCCAAGTCAGGTATGATGTCTGGCACGACAGCTTGTTCAGCGATAAAAACAATCAACCCCACAACTAGCAGCAGGATCCAGCCTACAGCTCCCAGCCAGTAGGAACTGCCGAGGCTGGAAAAGTCCTGACGAATCTCCTCCCAGTGATGATAGGTGAAAAAGGACCAGATTAGGAGGAAGAAGAAACCTGTAGACAAATTGAAGGCATGAGTTAAATCATTGCTGTTAAAAGAAAAACTTTTTGGGCTAAAAGATCACATGCCCAAAGCTCCTGAAGTGTTTAGGGTAAACCGGGAGTGGGTGTTTTGTAACTTTTTCTCTGATTCTTTTTTTCTTTTTTACTCTTAAAACAATGGTCTCATTGTTATTAAGTGAAACTGTTAACACATTCTCCACATATTTACACAAATGCAGCCCTGTTTCATACCTGTGGAGGCCATGGTGAGCATCAGCAGGGTGGTTGGGTAGAGAGCCTGTCCTGCCACGAGGAGAGAGCGAGTGTTGGAGTAGGAGCGCACCGTCTGAGACGTCCAGCAGAGGGCAAAGACCAGACAGAGTGCGGCTGTGCTCACAGCCATCAGGAATGAAACGAATCCAAAGACTCTCTCTGCTTCCAGAGCTAGAAGACACACAACAAATACAAGGGTCTAACATCAGAAATGTTCATGTGACCAATATTCATACTATGTTTGCATTGTAATCCCTCAGCACCATAAACACCAACCACTGAAACTGAAAGAGATTAAATTCAAAGGTTTATGTACTTTATAAATTAATTTAGTATGTATGCAGATGGTCTTTCACAGCAGTTTTCTTAAAGCATGTTTATGCAGGAAACTACAACTCACTGGGGGGGGGGGGGCTGTAAAAGGAGACTATTTTTAACATTGCTGAACAATAGTTAGGGTTGGGAGTCTTTTCTTTCTCAGCCTTTAGAGTGTTTATGGGTAATCATAATGAATATTGCACCACCTGTTGGAAGCTTAGTTAATGTGTTAACCAGTTAACTAACAGCAAATGTGTTGTACATTCTATATACACTTAGGTCTACTGGTAACAATTCATTGATTGCAGTCTTTAGAAATGTATCATACGTTTTGTTTATTTTTGTTTTACAGTTTTTTGTCATCTTCTTTTTATAAAAATACACATTATATCAAACAATAATACAACCAGGCAGTAAAAAAACTAAAATAAACAAGACAGAGTAATGCTTCTGCCTTTTCTGGGTTAATTTACTGTAAAGTAGACTGAGTCAAATTGTAAAACTGTACATTCACCCACTGAGTCAAAGTTTTACTTTTCTTTGGAAGTCATTAGTTCTTTGTTCTCTGGGATAAAAAAACTAAGATACTATCTGGAATCACAAATATTACCTTAACATGTGACGGAATTAGGGGCAGCGACATTGAATGCATATTGCATTGCATTTACTTAGATTACACTGATACTGAGAACAGGTTGCACGAGTTTTGGAGAAATCTGATCTACCGTTTCAATGGCATCTGTTGTAGGGAGGTCTGTGCTCATTTCAGGCAGTATACAGCCATGTTAACACATTTTACAACATTATGGCTTCATATTTAAACAGTATTAGTGCTAAATCGAACCTCTCTGTAGGATTTACCTGTCCTATGATAAAAAAAAACATACAAAGAAATGTTGACAAGTTCTAACAAGTTCAAATTCTGTCAAAAAAACAGGATCTGACTTCCTCAGTTCTCATCTGTGTTTTGGGACTCAAAAACAAATGCCTCTGTTCCAACTTTTTACAATTGTATTCTGGTCTAATTGAAAATGTAAAAACCAAACTAAACTATCTAAAATGATTGCAGTATTTAACATGCTGTTTGTATTATTCTTATCAAACATAAGCTTTAAGAGATTTGTAAACTACTGCATTCTGGTGTTACAAAGGTTTTAGTAATAAATGAATTTGAAAAAGATTTGTTTATATAAAAACAAGGTTTAACTGACAAAGACAGACTTCAACACGTTTTTGTAACAGTCTTGCGTAACAGTTTCAGCAGATGCAAAGAATGCAAGTTCCAATTTTTTTAATGCTGCTCAGAAGTTTTATCTCCTGAGTGTTTTCTCTTCATATTGATTCCCACTAGAGTTTCAGATAAACAAAATAAATCTCCCTAAGGCTGATTTCCAGCAGAACTAGTGCCTTATCGAATCAGCACAGCTAGTGCTGCCTTGTTAAATATACCTCATTCTCTAACAAGTTTAATTCAATCAGTCTTTTCACCTAACGCAGAGTGACAGCTATTGACAAATGGTAACTTTGGTTTGTTGATTGTAGAAAGATGTAAGAAAGGTAAACACAGTTTTTTTACTCACCATTGAAGACAATATCATCTTTACTATTGGTCTGGTCACTTCTGCTGTTGTTATACGTCCACAGCCCCTCATTTTTCAGCCAAAAGGGTGTCCAGACAGCATAACTCACACAAAGGCAGCCTGCTAATCCCAAACAAGACTGAGCAAACCGAAAGCGACCAATGGAGTCTCCCAGATCAAGAAACTTCATTTTTACACCACTGAAAGAAAAACAAAAGGGATAAATGACCATGTACTGGAAAGCTGTACTGAGGCTGAAAAGCAAAAGAGAAACCCTTTATTTACATAATTTACATCAGCTTTAAAAATGTCTTACCTGTTGTTGAAGAGAACAAAAAATTGTCTGAGGCAAAGATGTGAAGTAGTGGCCTGATCTCAGTCTGTGTACAAATGAATATTCACTTAGATTTACCACTGTGTCAGTGCTACCATACAAAGACTTTCAACATTTCTTCCACTACTTGTTACCACAAGCCCTCACAGACAAATCAACCCCCTTCATGTAACTCCACCTCTGCTGCAATGGAAACTCCTCCCCAAAATCCCCCTGAAATCTCCACTGTGGCTGTAGAGAAAGTGAAAGCTGCATCGACTTTTATTCAAATTTTAAAAAAAGCAGAACTTAGAATGTTTCTGACAAATACAGAACAATGAGACAAAAAGAGAAACTAGAGGGGAAATCAGAAAGTGTAAATTCTTGTAACACAGGAAAGACACAATTCATCCATCCATCCATTTTCTTTGACAGTTTTTTTTCTTTCTGTGTGGCAGGTGAGGTGGTGCTTATCTCCACCAGTCACTGTGCGAGAGTTGGGGTACATTCCGGACAGGTGGAAAGTCCATCACAGGGACACATAGAGACAAACAAGACAAACAACCATTCACACTCTGTGGGAGGAAACCTGAGTTGAGATAAATAATAATAATAATAACGGCAAAATAACACATTTACTTGTGTCACATTGAAAGTGTGCGTGTGTGTGTGTGAGGGTGGGGGGGGGTTGTTATCAGGTCATTATGCATGACACAACACGAAAGGAAATCCCACTCTCTGCTCTTATTGTGGACAATGTGTGAGGGTGTAATCAACCTCAGAAGTCTCCCTGATTCGTCATGTACCTCCCACCCTCTGCAGTTTCCTTTGTTGCAACGGAACAGCACCCACAGACCACCCAAACGAAAGTTTTCAAAAAAAAAACAACACTCACTGTAATAATCTGACAGCTGTGGCTTTCTAACAAACAACACAGCAGACATCCTGAGTAAAAACATATATCTGTAAACTCAAAATGAATGATGGTAAAAGAATAGCAAGATTTAACTCTTTATTACCAGATCAATAAATTCACAGAAAATAATCTAATAAAATCAACTGTATACAACAAAAATAATACAGGCTAATAATATCTGAGTAGAACATGACTGGTTGAATTACATTTGGCATTCCGTTAGCATTTCCATATTGTAAATCATGTTCTGGATTACAAAAAAAACAAACAATGCTTTCTTCACTAGTAGTTTCACAATAAGGCCTCAAGATTCATATAGAAAATGTTTTATCTTGTCATCATATCTTGACCTTTTCTTCACTCTTTATCTTAATGTCTGATGAGTCACTTTTCGTGCAGCATTTGCATCTTGTTTTTTTTATCATAAAAAAGAAGGAGAGAGGGTTGGCTACATTTGTGCTTGTTTATCCTAAGTTTACTTTCTGGCTCTTTGCAGCAGGGCCTTGAACACATCAAGAATCTCTGGGTCCTCCCCGGCAGACAGCTCTGGAGTGTTTTTCTCCAGCCAATCAGAGGAACGGATCTGATGCCTGAGAGTTCCAATAAGCGAGTCCAGGCTCTCTGCGGGCTTTGACGCTTGGCAGTCCAGCAAAACAAACTCCTCAGCAGCAATGGAGCCTGTGTCAGGAACCGGGCTCGCCCTCTCCTTCAGCTGCTCTGGTGACTGGCTGTGGGGTGATGATGTTGAATTGACAATCCCAGCATTGTTTGGTTCAGCACTCTCCTCTTTTACTGAGTTTTTGGTCATGTCAACAATCCTTTTGACAGAGCGTGTATCAGCGCTGGCACTTTTTTCTTCAGTTTCTTTCAAAGCCTCTCGAATTCGCTTTAGGCCTGAAATAACACAAAACATGGATAATTGCCACTCAAATGTGTGTTAGAATAAAACAAAACGGTCTTTCTAATAAGTAGTTCTGGATAAAAAAGATGTACTTTTTAAAAGCATGACTCAAGCTGAAAAGGCCAGGTTGATTTACAGAGTGTGTAAAATAATGAAAAACTATAAATATATTTCACAAAAAAGTCCATTAGGGAGAGAAAGCAAAAAAAAAAAAGTGTCAAAAATTAAAAAAATTAGGACTTGTTTCTTATCTCAAACACTTTATCTTGATTATGACAGAAACTGTAATAAGGGGAAGAAAAAAAAACAAGAAGAAGCATTTCAAGAGGAAACTACAACCCCAGCAGTCAGAGAATCAGATTGTATTTACACTGGATGATACAATTTCAGGAGAAACTGCAGTGGGATTGCTGAAACCATCCATCACTTTTCACCTGATAACTGCTGTAAATATTTAAACTGAATGTGAGTAAATAAAACAGAGGAGGGAGAAGCTGCAGATGTCCATCAGCTGTGAGGTCATCAGGTTGCCATGGTGACATCGGGTGATGCTTTTACCTAACTCATCACTAAAACTAAAATTCTACCACAAACAGATTCTTGCAAAAAGAAATTATGACTTTTAATGACACAACTTTGCAACCAAATGTACTACATGGCATCCCTGAGCATCAGTGTGGTACTTGTGTTTCTGATGTGAAAACTTGGACCATAAGAGTGAAATAAAAACAAAGCAACGTTTGATTATCTGTGAAAATCCTGCTCTCATTTTTAATTGGATTTGATGAGCCTTCTGGTTAGTTTGCTGTCGTTGACAAGCGTCTGTTTTTGGGGACGTAGATTGTGAAAAAAAAGAAACATTTTCCTGTTTTGATCTCAAAGTGCTGCCTGTAGAGTTACTACTGAGAGGGTTAAGGCAAGCTTCTTTTTTTTTAATCTAAATAATAAGGTAAGTATCAATCCCTAGTGTTTTACTGTACATAAAACACAAAACACTATGAAACACTCAAAACCACAATCAGTGGAAATGAAAAAGAAAAATTGCAATGCTATTATACTTTTAACCATCAAATCCATTTCTTTATTTGCTATCAGGCCTTCCACTTCAGCGTAGTCTCTCCTTTTTGAATATTAACACACAGATATTCAGACAGACTGCCATACATCACAGAAGCTTCTACCATTACCTCCAGCTTCGCATCGGGAGAAACCTAAAAACGTTTCTATACCACTGAGTTACAGTTGGGGGTTTTTTTTCTCATTAATTTGACTTTAAAAAAGCATTTTCTGCCCTAGAAGAGAAGTTTATTTATTAACATAAGCCTCTTTCCCTCTAAACCTGTATCTTTTGGTGGTAGCCCTGACAGAAAGTGACCTAGATCTTTACATATTCTATGTTTAACAATTGCACTTAACTCTGCTTATACTAGTGAGGGTGAAAACAGTCTATTTTATTCAACACATAAGGTGTTGTATGTTTTCTGTGTATTATTTTCCATCGAATTTCTTTCAGTTTACCCTGTAACATACAAAGAGCTTAGCCACTTCGTCATAAACATTCTATAGATCTTCTTTCCATCGTTTGAAGATCCTTTCAACACTAAAGTACATAATGCACTTTTGTAGGCCTTTAGAAAAGCTTTACTTTGAATGGCACTGCATATGAACATTTTCATAGGTCTCAACAAAATAGGTGTGTCATAATTTAAATTAACATTTGAGGTAGTAAAGTGACAAACTTGGAGGTAGGCAAAAAAAATAAAAATCTTTTTGTGAAAGATCAAAGATACTTTGAACCTGTAAAGACACAAGAACATCACTGTCATCAAACAATGCCACTGTTTGGATTAATTTTTTTTATGCCAGGAGCTGAATACAGCAGATTTAACACCAGGTGGGAAGGCCCCATTATTCAAACGAGAACACATCTCTTCTGTGAGTACATTTATTTATGTCACACCAGACCCTTATAGTGTGGAGAACTGAGTTATATTCTGATTTAAAAAGAGATTTATCAACACTAGTGAACTCCCCTAAAATCTGAAAGGAGCACACCCCCATGACTCAATAGGATCTTAGGATCTACAGCAGAGCCACCCATGAATAAGTCTACCATGACAGGCCCAATTATAATGTATAATACTGGGAAAAGCCATACCTCCTTTGTCTTTTGGTAACAGAAGAGTTTTCATACTTAATTTTAGTCTTTTTTCTTGGCAAATAAATTTAGAAAGGTTCTTTTTAATTTCATTAATTGTCTTCTTAGGAATATACATTGGCAACATCTGGAAAGGGCAGCGTAACCAAGATCACTCTTAATTTCTTTTTCTCTACTGAGATTCAGCCACAGGAGATTATTCATGTTGGGGATTATGTTGATTCCTAGATATGAGAACCCTGAGGTGCACCAGGAGAAAGGAAAAATGTGCTTACAGGGTTATCCTCGCCATCCTCAAATAACATAGCTATTTATTTATCAAAGTTAATCTTCTAAAGTGCAGCACCTTTTTAAAACTGGAGACTGATCCATGTATGCTGTAGCAAAACTGATGACAAACTACAGAGCATATGTAGTTTATTATTTCATGAACACATTCTGTAAATTATCCTGATTAAAACTCTGGGCTAAAATGTTGACATGGCAAAAAAATTCTTAACTTTAATCAACAAGTTTTGCAAGGTTGTAACCGTTAGCTTTGTTTTGCTAATAGAGCACTGAGCTGTGTGGTAAAATGGCAGTCACCCATGCCTTTCACCAAAACATGAATTCAGACAGAAAGTAGTTAAAGAAAGGTTTTATAAATAATAAATGTAGAAGCAGTACGTGTAAGATACAGACATAACTAACCAAGCTGAAGGTGGTGCTGCTGATCTGCAAAGACAATTCGAAACCATCCAGGAGTGGAGCAGGAGAACGCCTGGCCACAGCTCAACAGTACCTTGTGTCTGAGGAAACACCTCCACAGATACAGCTCCTCCTCGAATGACGACTCCCGGAGGTACTACCAAAACAACGAGACAGAACTGAACCCTTCAGGAATCCAATGTGTTCTAAAACCATTGGGACAAATCTAGAGCACCTTAGAGGTAAAATGTTGTCCATGCACAAATTTTGACAGAATGAAGAGCAATCAGCTTTGGTTACCTTTCTGAGGTCAGCCCAGACAAACAGTGCAGCAGGTCTGTCCAGGAAAGGGATGTCTATGCTACGCAGTTCTCCAGTCAAAAAGCTGTGAGCAGTTTTCAGCCTCCGTCTGTTTTCAGCTAAAAATTCATTGTTGATCCATTCTAGAAAATAAGAAATGCAAAGTCATAATAAACAGGTTTAATGTTAAAAGTATTTGCACAGCTTCATGTACAGCAGAACTCCAAAAGAAGCTGGAAGAGGACTGAAATCTTTGGGGCGTGAAGAGAGCACTGGGAAGCACCTTGGCCAAATTAGGTGAATCATCCCTATAAAGACGTGTTTATGGTAAATCTATGTTCCTACTGCTGTGTGTTTACAAAAAACACATGAGGCCGGGCTCATACCTCTGTCCTGAAGCAGCTGTGCCACCTGGTGCTGCAAAGTTCCAGGGATACCATGAAAGGAGCCCAGCTGAGCCAAAGCCTCCACAATGTCTCTGTTCTCAGTATACAGAGTGCCTATTCTGATTCCTGCCATTGCAAAGTCCTAGAAAGAAACAAGTCGGAACAAAAGATAAAAACAAAGAGCTATGAGACCAAATACCCACAGAAGAAGAAATTTTCCTCTTCTGTCAGCAGGAACATAAAAAGTCCCTCATGCTTTCAGACCTCGGCAGGACGTACCTTGCTCATCCCCCACATCACATGTGTCCTCTGTGGGTCGGGCAAACTGAAATAAGGGCATATCAGCAGGAGATAAGAGGATGTCCTCAGCCACAATTGTGATGATTAAGGGTCTAATGGAGTAATCATGCAGTACCTGTCTAGACTGAGGACACTGTGAAAGGTGACAGATTCATCAAAAACCGTCAGCATGTACACCTCGTCTACAATGACGTGCAGCTCATTTCTAAACCGAGAGAAAGATGATCCAAACAAACACAAATTTTTCAGTACAGCACTATAAGCTTCGGCTTTATACTGTTAGTGGTTATTTATGACAAAGAAAATGCAACATAAACGTGAAGTGAATCCTCGAGCGCCTCCTGTCAGAGTAAAAGCCCTGAGATTTATGGTTACAGCAGCTCTGTGCTTTGAGGGGTCTAAGAAGAGAATAACTCTGGCAAGATTGTTCAGACAACACAAGATGATACAGGAAACTCTTTCACACATAGCTGATATTGACAATATGCTGCAGGTTATAGAGAGGTGATAAAACCGTGTGACAAACACTTGATACTCCACTCACACACACACACACACACACACACAGGATGAACCTCACAGTGTGAGATAATAATGGGGTAAACGTACCTTTTGGCAAACTCTAAGAAGACAATCATCTCCTTCTGAGTATAGATCTCAGCCAGAGGATTGTGGGGGTTCATCAGAATAATGGCTCGAATGATCAGACCCTTAAAGAAATAAGCAGCCTCTGGGTAAATATAAACTGCTTTATAGCAGCTGCGCAGTCTTTTAGAGCCAAAAAAAAAAAATAGGCATTTATTTTATCTGCATTTATGAGGGTGATTCTGCTTAGCTTTACTCATTCAAGGAAAGAGCTTAATAAAAATGTTTCCATAAGTTACCTCTTGTTTAGCTCTTTTTAAACCTTCCTCCAGCTTCTCCACAGTGAGCTGGAACGGCCGGCTGTCTACGCCATCAGCCTAAAGAGGAAAACAGGCAAAACATAAACTCAACATTGACACTACACCTTAGTAAGTGAGTAAATATGACAATAAGGTAAATGCAAGAAAACATGTTAAACATTTTAAACTCTAAGAACAGGATCTGTATTCCTACCTCACAATCGAGAGGAACGTGGAAGAGTTTTACGTCGCAATACAAACCCAGATCTTCAGTGATAACGCCATAGAAAGGAGAAGGAATAAGAATGGCATCTACAACATAGAGACACACACGACAGACAACATATTATTAATATTATAATTTATTATACATTATCATATTATCATTATGACAAAAAAACTAATTTTATTTGATATTACAGTTACAAACACAGGAGCTTTGCTCAAAAATTTGCATATTACTAAATAAAATGGAAATAATCTTTATCTGATATTATTTAGACAATAGACAGCCATCGATAAAAAAACGGCTATAGCAAAATGTCTGGTTTTGTATTAAAGATGAAAAAAATGAACAAAGCACCTTAAAAGAGAGCTTGCCTGAAGCTGCACTGAAAAATGTTCAATTAAAGTTTTTAGATAACTGTGCAAAAATATTCCCCCCTTCTCTGATATTCCTAAAGAAAATTTCCATTTTCTTTTAGACACATGTTTTTATTCAGCTAGATGAAGGTATATTCAACATGCGGGTGCATTTCTGAGCCTACCTTTAGGATCACAAATTACTGCAGATATACATGAGAAGAGGGAGGAACAGCCATTCATCACCACGACCTGAACCAACACACACATACACTGTGTTACAAACGAGTCATTTATTACACAGCAGGGTGGGGGAGAATAGATATGTAACAAATCCATTCACCTAATAAAGCAGCCGTTCTCTACAACAACAGATTGAGTGTGTGGGGGGGGGGGGATATTGCTTTTTATCAAATTGTTTTGTCATTGTGATTTGATGAACTGTTTATTCGTGGTTGACTTTTTATGTGTGGCAGGCAGCTGAACTACCTCTGTGCTGATGCTTTACAATCTTCTGTTAAGGGTGTTGAAATAAAAAAAAGATATAGAGAATCAAAAGGGTAAAGTCAAGTTTATTTCATTATTCCCATTAACTCTGAACACAATATTTTTTGTTTCTACCTTTTGTACACACTGCATATTAGCTTCTAATATGTAAAGTGGCATCTATCTGCAGAAAATACAATTATGATGTGTAATATTGCAATATTTCCCTTTAGCATATTATACAAATGTTCACACTTATGTGCAAGAACATCATATTATACTACATATATTATATAGTGTGTTATTGAAAGCTTGTTTTTTTTTATAGCTTCTACAGTCAATAAAAACCTAAGTCTGCACTCTTTCAGCTGTAAGATTTAATATCAGGACATAACAAACATTATCGGATCCTTGACAGACATAAAAATGAGATTATTAAAACGTCAAAATGAAGAAAAACACACAACAGATTAAACTGTAAATAAGTACATATATCTTTACTGCTTCCAATGAAATCAAAAGAGTTAGTAGCAGTTAGCTGCTGTTGACCAAACTGGTTTGAATAACTGTCAGCTTTGGTAATTAAAGCAGAAGTTCTAGTAGTTTGCTCCGTATTATTCAGGTAATTGTGAACAAAATGCCAAATTAGTATTGATTTCAATTAAACTGTTGCTGCTTATCTAGCTGGGAACAATTAAAACGCCATTTCCAAACAATTTGGAGCCATTCCTCCAGCAAGTACAGTAGAACAAATATTAATCAGTAGAATATATATCAAGGAAGTTGCAAGTCTTTCCAGGGGGGACATTGGAACAAGTTTACTTCTTGACAAGACACTTAGAAAAAGTATCAACAAGTACAGTTTGTTGAGAAAAACCAAATTAGGCTGAGTTACATCTGTAAAAATGCCTTTCAGATCAAAGATCAAAGTGGAAATCCATCCATCCATTCATCCATTTTCTTTACCCGCTTTTTCCATTCCGGGTCATGGGGAGCCGGTGCCTATTTCCAGCAGTCACTGTGCGAGAGGCGGGGGACACCCTGGACAGGTCGCAAGTC
>JAOXNZ010000012.1:18423546-18443048 GCA_028566095.1 Kryptolebias brasiliensis | reverse complement strand
AAAAGGATCTTGACACAAAATCTGATAAATCAAAACAAGATAAATTGGTAAATAAACTGAATTTTGTAGACTATTTGCATTTTTGATCAAAAAAAAAAAAAAGAAAAGAAAAGCTCAGTGGGTTTAAAAAATAAATTAGCACTGGGAAAAGTAAACCCAGCAGTACAGAATATGCAGTCATAGAATTTAACATTTCATTCTGTTTGTTTTTAAATCTTAATCTTGCATTTCAGAATTTGTGAGTTTTTATTCTCTGCAGTAGTGGAAATAAAAAGTATACAATATGCAGTGTTGCGTTTAGTGTGTTACATGATAAGTGTGTCCGTTGTTAATAATTCAGAGAAATTAATATTAATACTTTATGATTGACAGGTACTGCTTTCATTTATTTCTTTTCTGGCTGCATAATTTCTTTTCAGTGTAATTAAACTGCTCTCCTACCTGCTCTATTTTTAGTTAAAACTTGTACATCACCCAAACACACAAAGGAAATGACAAATTAGAAAATATAGAAATGCAAACAACATGAACATTTACTGTCAAGTCGGTTGGAGGTTTTATGGGATGTTAGGTTTTCTTAATCATCAACTTATTTATAGAATGAAGAAATGCCAGTTAGAAGAACTATAGCGATTCTAATTTTTTTTTAAATCAAGCCTGTTTACAGAAGGAGTGGGTTTTTCGCACTGTTAGTACAAACTTTCTTCTCCACATTTGGCTTCTGTAATGTGTTTTTAGAAAATGTTAGAAACATTGTAAAATGTAAAGACAAAAAGGCCTAGTGCTGTGACCTTTCAATTTTTTTGATAAATTGTAAAGATGGCATGTAGATTTACCAAACAAAAATGAAAAAAACACAAACGTTTTCTATTGCTAGAAAAGTACTTGAGCTCTTCAACAGGCCAGCAACATGAAGGGAACAACTGACAAAGACTGAGATGACGAAGGGGTAAACATCTCTGAGGTAATCAACTCGAAGGAACATTGGAGATTTATTGTGTACAGTTTGTTATAAAAATACTGAGCAAATCTGCATTAAAAACAGATGGTTCTGACATGAAATTTATGAACATTTTTAAAAACTACAGATCATTGCTTCATTCACAAAGTAAAAATAAATAAAACAACTTTAAAATGACTGTCTTTTGTGGGGCCTTGGCTGCTTCAACAAATAAGTGGGGTTTTTTTTCTTTTAAGCATTTTTTTAAAAACTTGTATATTCTCAAAAACATCCATAGTTGTTCTGTTTTCAGACTTGTTTAAACATTTATCTGAATGCAAAAGCGTCAAAGGTCTTTTAAGTTGCAAGTTTATGTAACATTTAGAAATTGTTTCTGTGTAAAAATTTTTAGTCTTGTCACCATCATTTAATATTGCAGGAGGTTCAAAAGTTTCAGGAGTAGGAGACCATTTAGCAGAGGTTGGGGGCTGACCATCCACTGGGGGGAAAATTAGAAATTTAGAACATCAGAAATGTAGTTTCCTGGCATTTAAAATCCCTCCTGCTCTGACTGAGAGGACTGATCTGCCTGTGAGCGCTGTGGGATGGAGGAGGCTCCCCCGCTTGTTGGAAAGAACCATACTTGCTTTCATGTCAGCTAAAGTCTCCATAACACCAGAAAAAGTCTCTAGCTGCTTTTTTGAAAAATAGTCTTAAGAGGAGTCTGAAAACTCACTAAATATAGGAACAAAGTCTCTAAATAAGCAACACTGCTCTGCTCTGATTGGCTAAAACTTTGGCTGTGATTCGCTTTACACGTTTTTTTTTTTTTGTTGTTTTTTATTCTTTCTAATTTATACAGATGATGGAAATCTGTTGTGGCAACGGAGAACTTTAATCCCTGAAAATATTTTTGGTCAGTCAACAAAAAGTAGCCTACAGAAATGCAGTCCAATGAAGGGTTTTATACGCCGATTTTCGCTGGCTGCTGTCTACTTTTGATCCCCTTGATATTGAAAAGTTTTAGAATTTGATCAAATGTTTTCTAAAGCGTTTTCACTGCCCGATGAACATAATTAGCGTTTTTCTCAGGTCCTTGGAAATCCTCATTTTGTGGTATTACTAATCCAAAGTGTGTGGTGAAGATCATGTTTTAACCCTCAGATAATTCACTGCTTTCGGTCATAACATTGACTGAAAATATCTGACTCTCATTTCACAGTAAAATGAATAGTGGATGCTGAAGGTTCATACATCATTGCAACTGGAGATATGTAATATTGCATTGTTTAAAAAGAATTGACCAAATGTCATACTGTTTTTTTATTTGTTTATATTGTTTAAACTTTATCTAGATTTCAGTTGCAGTTCATGTGTGAAAATCTAATGTTTTAGGCCATTTTTATTTACAGTAAGATTAAGAAAATGCTAAAGAGTTCACAACTTTTCCAGCTCCACTCTAGGTTGCCATGGTGATAATTGGCAGCATATTAGTGCTGGCAGCTTCTCTCTCATACTGGGAGAACACAGCCACTTTTTTGTTGCCAATACAATGCCATCTAGTTTCCGACATCTCAAGGCCACAGTTATCCATTTATGATTTGTGTTTAGTTTTGAAATTTAAATTAGGCTCGAAAGAAGAAGGGGAAAAAAATCTTATTTCCCTGTGCGACCTTTTGCCCTTTACTTCTTGATCTTCATAATGTCTTTCTATCCTAATATGGAGACCAAACCTCCAGTTTAGTCTTCCTTTTTCCCTTTTGTCTTCTTTCTTTTTAGATGTGTATTTTTTTCTAATCTTGCTATTTGTAATTTCCCCTTTCTTCATCTTCAGCTTTATTTCAGCAATTGATGATCTTTACCTTCTTGGCTGAGAGCTATCTGTCATTTAAGTGGACTGTCTTATTATGTGGAGACTGCAGTTACAAACCTTTTAGCTGTTTCCAAAAACATCTCTTAGCAATGGGTTGGCCCGCAGTGATAGACGTCCACAAAATTTATTGCACAAAAGTTTCTTAAACTTGTGTTTTGACCTATAAAATCACATTTATGCCTGCTACTAACATGGCATTGAGTAAAATCCTGCACTTGGGTTTTCAGCTACAAATAGATAGTGATTAAAAGAAGGGTTTCTTTAGCAGAAAAGATGGCTGAAAGACCAGTGAGTATAAATGGAGTGTTTGGGGAAATGTGCCAAGTCTTTCAGACTGCTCTGTGTTCCTCTGAGATATGAAAGCAGTCGTGTGTGTGAATTTGCTGCCTTTATTCAAGTTTTCTTTTCTTCAGGGAGGCCTTTTTAAGACTGCTCACATTTCTAATCTGAATGTTATTTACTTTGGATGGATTTGAGTGAATTGAAGACAGAACTCTTCTTTTATTTACCACTTTACTTTTGCTGAAGCTGAAAGATTTTGACACAATGTAGAGTTTATTGTTTATTTGTTACCATGATGATTGTATCATAAGTCACTAATTTCAGCAAAAATACTTTTTTTCTCTCTCTCACTGTATTTTGCTAACATTTAAATTCTAGGATTTGTTGAAAATGCGTGGTGGTCACCAGATTGTTCATTTAAAAAAGCTTTTCAGAATTTTCAAATCAACACATAGACAACACAGTCCTAACTGACTGTTTTATCTTTGGTTTGCTTTCTGACATTTGAAACAGAAGAGGCTAAACAGAATTGGAGAAACAAAAAATAAATCTTCCCAAACAATTGTAATACAGTGAGGTTAGGAAAAACTAAAAAATGAAAACACATCTATTTAAATAAAGTTCCACTTTATTTTGATTGTTGTTTTGTTGTAAAACAATTAAGAACATATTCATTGAAAAAGCTCCCTCGTGTGCTAAGTTTTGTTTGTCTTGGCTGCTCTTTCCTCCTTCTAAGTCAAACTTATTGAAGAACACCAGATATATCACTTCATCATCTTGGTTAAATGGATTTAACATATTCTACTTTGGAGGAGTGTTTTGGACGTTTGTTTTTGTCACAGCACAGTGTGTTGCCTTGCGTTTCCACACTCCTCCTTCATGCTTCACAGTAGGAAACCACACCATAAGCCATTTTTGCACATGAACACCAAAGATGTTCTAGAGAACGTGTGGACAACTTGGTCTGGACTTCTTCCGCAGTTGCTATTCACACATATACATCACAGCAGGAGAGTTTCTGCTGAAGATGTGTTCTCGCAGCATGAAATACAAGAGAGGGGGTGCAGTGGAGCGTCTATTTGGAGCGGCCAGAAGGCAGAAGATGATGCAAAAAGGATGTTATGAAAATTGCTGTGTTTACAACAAAATGATAACGATGGATGAGGCTTTGTGAAAAATGATTTTGTGTTATTAAAAGTACATGAGTTTGAATGTATCCCCCATAACGAAAAACAACTGGAAAGCAACATGTAGGTCACTAATTTAGAGTATGATGCAGCAGCTTTTACTATCAAACGGACTTCCATACTCACCCACTCACAGTGAGTGCCCCAGAAAATTTCCTATTCTTTAATACTTTTTTTTACCAGTTTTGACAGACTCTACATGCAGAATGTTAAAAGTATACATGCAAGTTGTGTGTGTGTGTGTGTGTGCCCCTTTCATACGTATCCCTGACTTTTGCAAGGATTATTTGTACCCAGAACAAACATAACATTGAAGGTGGTTATTGCAGCACTCAGGTCAACAACAGTCAGTGGCAGCATGACATTTTGAAAAGGGGCTGCAAGTTGTGTGGTCACATAAGTGGTGCAGCCGTGGCTCTGGCTTTTGAATTCCCTCATGTGTCTGCAGACATTTGCAATGTTGCTGTGAAACACTGAAAGGACCAATCTGTATTGTGCACATGACAGTGTAAAGATAATTTTGTTGGCACTGTGGAAAAATTGAAATGTATAACTATATTGTGGCAAATAAATGCATCAGTCTGTCAAAAACGAATAATGAAAATCATCTGGTCATAGCAGCGATGGGGATGAAATAGTCAGGAATGCAATAATCAAATAAATATGAAAATAGTCATTTGCCAGAAATTAACTACCTGAAGCTGTCAGTGTCTTTGTTATTGCCGTTACTGCCAAAATTATTGCTGCCGCTGTCAGTAAAGGTTATTATTACTGCTATCACCAATGAATCTACTGCTGCCACTAAGCTTAACAAAAATGAACAAATATGCTCCAGGTAACATTTATTTTACAACCCAATAAAGCAATCAGAAGTCTTTGTTTAATGTTTCCAACAGCTTTTTTTTTTAACTATTTTCTGTTTTTCAGAATAACATAGATATTCATTTTTAATAATTACTGGCACGTGTTTTTCCAGCATCAACTAAACAACGTCATCTTTTAAAAAGGTAACACATATTGAAATGAATTATCAACTGAAGTTAAATTGCTGACAAGCCAGCAAATTCCACACCTGCTAAGCATGTTTATTGCCTGATAAAGGAATGTCTTTCATAGGTCTTACAATGTAGTAATTCTGAGTTAATCTTTTTTTTTTTCTGCCCTAAAGTTGAAATGCATAGGCCTTGAGAAAGCCTTAGGCTGTCCACGTCCTCTGCAAGTTAACAGGACTGCTCAAGCAATGCAGCTGAACGAGTTGCTTACCCGTTGCACCACAATCATCTGCTATGCACTTGCAGTTTAATTTATTAAATCTCTACCTCCACAGTCCTGCCCAGTTATGTTTTTCTCCTAATAACTTAGTCTAGTCAGATTCAATTTTCTCTTGTCTGTTCCTTCTCCTTTTTCGCAAGAGCAATTCATGTCCTTGCTATGGGGATTTTTTATTAGAAATGTAATATGTGCAGGCATAAAAGAGGGTTTAAATGAAAATAAGAATTAAAAATAAAACAACCAAGTTGTAGATGTGTGGGAAGCGATACCCGCAGATGGGAGTTGGCAATCAGATCAGTGCCGAGCCAATATTACATTCTGCTGTCAGAAACCCTGAACACCTCTTTGGAACCATGCAAGTGCACAAATAATATATAATTTGACTGCGACTGAGGACATAAGACACATTATTTAGAAGTTATTAGTTTTTGTGCTCAATGCCCACATTCTGTCATCTATCATGAAGCATCTCATATCTCAAAATAACTCATAACATTACCCTTTATTTGATGTTTTAGTGTTTTACTTTTTATTGTTGAAATTGAATATGCTGTTTATTTAGCAACATAATTCCTTTGATTTGTCTGGATTTGTTTCAACATGCAGCCAGTCAAATTGGCATGAGTAATTTATTACCACATGTAATGTAAATCTTAGATCAGTTTTAGTGTTGGATAGTTGGAGTTTTTTTAAGTTGTAGTCAGAAATTCAGCAGATTACAGTTTTTCTTTTTTGCTTCACATGTATAAATGATATTCTTTAAATGAGGAGATACAAATGAAATCCCAGCCGACAAGGACAATATATTGCAATTAAATAAATGCCTTTTGACTAGTTTTTGAATAGATATTGGAAGCACTGACTGCAAATTAAAGCAAGTGGGCTAATCCTAAGTACTTAAAATTATTTGCTGTGGAAACCCTCATCATACACGTACAAAAAGTTCTAAATATTCAAAGTGATGAATCCAACTCTAGCAAGTAAAGAAAAAAATGTCATTTTGCCAAAAATTATGGATTTATTATGGATTTGTGTATTTTATACAATGTTTACAGATTACATTTTATGCCTTATGAATTTATTCTTTTATTTAAATATTTGTGATGTTTTGTTTTGTGTGCTTTATTCCTATATTATCCCCTGATGAGTGGGAAAATACAAATGACTGTTTTTTGTGACCTCACTGCAGTGTTGGGTTGAGTGAAAGGGTTTGTGTAGGAGGGAAAATATTGTAGTTTTTATATAATAAGTTAAACATAAATCAAGTGAAACATTTATTAAACCAGCATTATAAGCATTCATTGTCATGCACAGCCAGGCCCCAGGCTGTCTGTGATTCTTTTGTTCTCTCTTTTAGCATTTCTCCTAAAGAAACGTCTGACAAGTTGGTACGATTCAGGAAAAAGTTGGGCAGAGTAATGTGAACTTTGTGCCACTGTAAGAAAAAAAAATGAAAGTGTGACCTTTTGAGGAAAGCAAAACGGTGAAGTAAAAGGTCTAGGCGGCTGGTGTTATCAAGCTCTTTCTGAAGCGTGACACTTGATCAATTGCAGAGTGATGCGATTTAGCAGAGACAGGATGGTGAAGGTGAAAACAAGGCAGCTGTTCCTCTCTGTCTTTGTCTCCATGATCAGGTAGCTTCATTGTTTATGTACTTTAGCAAACAAACAGGCAGTTTAATGACTAGAACTTTGTTTTATTCACACAAAGATTTGTATAAAATAGATTAAGATTTCTAAACTAAAAGTATGGGTTTTAAATGAAATATCTAGAGTTGCATAATTAGCGACTAATGATCCTTGCATTTTGCATTGCTATTAGAGTTTTTATGTATGTGTGGATGATGGGTGCGTAGGTGCTACCATGCAGCTCTGCACCCAGATATGGGAGATGTGTGTTGTAGTTGTAATGGATCCAGATCATTCTCAGCTTGAATAATGTAGAAAGAGTGTTCGCCGTGTGAAAAGAATACCACAGTACAAGATGAATACAGAAAACTGTTGAAGTGTTCACCCCATTTTCGCTACCCTATTGTGAAGCTGCATGAACAGCTCTCTAAAATTTAAACCATGCTGAAGTTTTTCAAATTGTATTGTTCCGAATAAAACTGACATGAATGAAATAGAGCTGCTGACCCAGAACATTTCAACGGTTTTCGATTCAAATTGTTGTACATCCTTCAGGCTCTTAGGTCTTGATAAGGAATTTGTCTAAGATATTCAGCAATTTAGGCTGCAATTGTGGAAAATTGCCTCTGCAGAACTCCTGCATCGACTGCAGCATCTACTGTTTGTCTCCAACATTTATTCTTTTCTATTCACTAATTCAAATGGAGAAAATTGATTCAGATAATATTTTTCAACTATAACAGTTTTCACACATTTGATTAATGGGTTTTAACCTAAGGATTGAACAAACAAGTTGATTTATTTATACTAATGGGTCACGCTGAAAAGTAATGCACTTTCTAAATGCCTCCTATTTAATGGTTGGGTGGAGTTGCAAGCACTATAAACTTATAGTCTACATTAAACTATAATTTTTATTAAGTAACCACCTCAACCTTCAATCATGCATCTAACATCCATATGTGCTGCAAGTTTTGAAAGATACAATGCTTCTCAGATGTTAATTTTCTAGCTTTGTTTTGCCGAAGTTTTCTCCATTATGCTGCCATTTGAAGTGTAATAGAAAGGGAAAAAAGTCCTAAATGTGCTATTCATATGCGATACATGCTGCAGAATGCTTCAACCATTTATCATTGTTATGAAGGCTATCTTGGGACCTTGCACAAGAGTCCTTTATAGTAAGTGCTCTGTACTCTCATGCCTTTTTTCCATGCTGCCACACAAATCCTTCCACCCCACACTGCAAATGAGAAGTAGTTTAGTTCCTGTGTTTCTGCTGCATCAGATTTATGTAGCATAGTTTATTATGTTAAATTTAAACTTAAAGAAAAACTTGCTGTATTTGAACCTGGTTTCTTCTTATTATGAACACCACACTTCCACATTACAGTAAATTCCAATTGTATGCACATAAATAAGTATGAAAATGCATTGTTTAATATTCTTAGTGTTGTATAGTCTTCACCACAAAAATACCAAACAGACTATGACAGAAACCTAAGGTTATTATGTGGCAGATCTGAAGGTTAAAACTACACAAGTAAATTGCAGAAAAGTCAAGCTGCTGTGGTCTCCAAAAAGCTGATAGGCCAATGTAGAACTGCAATTTTGTAGGCTAATTCAACCAGCCAACACTACTGAAAATATAACCTTCTTGATGGGGGTACAAATGTCGAGTAGAAAATTTGTTAATTTGTTCACAAAATGAAGCATTTACATCAAAAAAATGTATGTTGTTTAGTTATTATATACAATAAATGTTTGTCAAAGTGGCAAAGGTTACAGAATGTCAGTGAAAAATCTAACAAAATGAGCTACCAAAGGTTTACTAAACTAAGTATTTGTACAAATAAAATGTAGCTAAAAAAGAAGCACAACATTTTTTCCTTATAAAACAGTTTATACTGTAGGCTCATAATGATTTGATCTTTTTTTTTTTTTTTTTAACACGCCTCAGAATGAAAGTGTGCCATGTCTGTCAAAGTAGATGGTTGGACTTCAATTAGTCATCGGTTTAAATGACAGCTGAAAGATGTTGTCTATACTAAGCAGCAGATGTGTATACCTACCTTCATAAAACCTCTTGTGTTTGTGTTTAGTAACTTCCTATGCCTGTTACTCTCCCTCTGACTTCACTTTTGCTAGAAACTTTGAGCCTTCCTCACTCAATAAAACTTCTACACAAAAGACTTGCTAAGGTAGTGCAAGCTGTGTTATGGTGTGTTCACTGACTGCAGGGAAAAAAATGGATTTTTGAGTGAGTGATTTGTTAGTCACAGATCGAGCTGGACAAGCTTAAAATCAGCCGTTTCATTTCAGCTGCCAATCAATTGGTGCATCCCTAGTTGATACCACAAAGTTTGAAAATTGTAAATAGCTTAGTGTTTTGTATCTTCAGGTTTACAAAGTAAGCAAATGAATTATCATTAGATGTGAATGATACTGTCATTGTTTTTCTACATTCACATTTTTTCTTCTACAGCCTTCCACCTACTCCTGGACAAAACTCCTAATATCAACAAATAATTGACACTAAATCCTTAAAGCTCCACAAATGTTGTAGTTTTTCATGGCTTCACATATTTTGCTGCTACTAATTGATTTTCATATGCTGAACTTTGAATAACACTTAAAGAAACATTGCAGTTTCCATGTTAAATAAAGCTTTTTTAATTAGTTTAAATTATTCTTAAGTACTTTGATACCAGTCTTAGCAATACTGTCTCGTCCCTTGTTTAATTGTGTGCTGACCATAAACAGGGACACATAGAAATTAATAAAAAAAGTGTAATGTATTGCCATAAAAGTAGAATTATAGAAGTCTATGGTCCTCTAATTAAGGTTTAGTTCAAAACCCGGCCTGGGGCTTTTCTGGGTGGAGTTTGCATGTTCTCCCTGTGCACACGTGGGTTTACTCTGGATACTCCGGTTTCCTCCCACAGACCAAAAACATGCATGTTAGGTTCATTGGTAACTCTTAAAAATTGTCCCTAGGTNNNCAGTGACTGCTGGAGATAGGCACCGGCTGCCTGCGACCCGGAATGGAGAAGTGGCTAAAGAAAATGGATGGATGGATATATATATATATATATGTCTTGAGTCTTTTTGTGCTGTTACTCATAATAATCTTGTATCTTAAGGAGCTAGCCCTTCAAATTTGGACACAAGCCAGCTCCCTTGCAGGATATTCCAGTCTGCAATGAGGATGTTCAAGGCTCAAGTTTCGATTGTCTGTACACAAAGAGCACAATTCTCAAATGGAAGATGTTTTGATGTCTTCAAGTCTCTGTACTTTTGAGGTTCAGTGAAGGACTGTGACGCTCCATGAATTTGAATGAGTTTTGGTTCAAATATGCCCAGATCCCTCCACTCCAGAAGTCTGCTTGCTCTTATATTTTAATGACCATTGCACCCTTTTATCTTTTAATTGAGAGCCATGAGAGAGTTAGTCTTTTGCTAAAACTGTTGTGAGGTTATATACTAATTTTTATTTCAAATACACTTCTTGGTATGCATTAGCAGATATGACTAATTAAAATATATATTTAGATTAAAATTACTCAGTAATTTGAACAGAACTCAATCTATTCAGTGGAAATCCATGTCTTATTGTTGTGATATCTGTATGGCATTTACCTTTTCATCACTTTTCTTTAGCATTTAAAGATAATCTCTAAAAACCAAACAACATTTTAAAAGTGATTGTTAGCAGCATATTTTTACCCTAAGTGTCTTAATTATATAGAGGGAAAAATGTATTATGTTGAAGTAAACAATTGTTGCTAATAAAGCATCATTTGTTGATAGTAGACATCTCAAGGAGGCTGGAGGCTAGAAGCTAAAAAAGTTTGTGAACCTTTGAAATACACGTTTTGTTTTGTTTTTGTTTTGTATGATCAGACGTGGTGTGAAAAAAATTTAGATGTATCAGGAAAATTGTTCTTGCCTCATCTAGTTCTTAAAAGCTTTGGTTTTGTTATTGTTGTTGTTGTTGTTGTTTTATATATAAAGACACAATTAAAATGGAAGCAAAAAATCTTTTTAGGCTATATATTTTTTATTTTGTGGAATTATACAACAAGTGCACTGGCTCTACTGAAAAAGTGTATTCATAGCTGAACAGGAAAACAAGAACTCACTGATTCTAATTCAATTGCAATCTTTAAACACATTTGTGACTAAATATATGCAAAATTGTGTTAAAACTGAACATTTAACCCAATTGGTAACTCTAAAATTGTTCCTAGGTCTGAGTGAGAGCGGGAATAGTTTGTCTTGTTTGTCTGTATGTGTCCCTGTGATGGACTTGTGTCCTGTACTGGATGTCCCCTGCCTCTCGCACAGTGACTGCTGGAGATAGGCACCAGCTCCCAGCCAAAGGAGAAGTGGGTAAAGAAAATGGATGGATGGATGGATGAATGGATGGATGGATGGAAGTCTGACAATAATCACAAGTGTTTCACTAGGTCATGGATTTCACATTTTTATATAAAGTAAAAATCAAGTTATGTTTCTTGTGCTTATTGACAGATTTTGTTCATAATGCCCACATATCTGCAGGTAAAAGTAACTGTGGTAAAGTAAAAATGTCAAAGCTGACGATGCTGATAATTCTCAAAAATAAAAACATCAGAAAAAGGTAAAAGATATGAAGGAATGCATATTATCTGCAACCTTTCATGCCAGAGTTTTAATCAAAGATCATCTTGTGTGGCAGAAATATAGCCGTTTTGGTCAAACCTTGACAATAATGTTACGCATGATCATGCTCAGAGTATGTGGTGTGAATCAGTCTTGGCTACTACCACATCAAATTTTAGATCAGTATCTGTAAAATTGACTGAGTTATAGCCATTTTTGTGCTGGCTAAGGTCGATAAGCTGTGATGTCATCTAGAATTGGATTGGTTTCAAAAGTTAATCAATTGTAGGTGTTCATCAAATGATTATTTTCTGAGAGTTTCATTAAAATCTCTCCAGTGGTTCATGGAGAAAACATTATCACCCACATTTTTTTTTTTTTTTTTTTGGCGGACATTAATAATTTGAGAATTTCACCCAAATACATTAAATTCATATATTTGATTATTTTCAGTTACAATAGATGTGTTTACAGTTTTTACCATGACATATAAAGGAAAACACGAACACTAATAATGCAATTAATGTGTTTTTTGAATACATTAAATAAGTGTGGGCTATTTACTGAAATGACAAGAGGTCCAAAGGATGAAGCTGTCTTTAGTGGGCTATTGACCCCGAGCAGCAAACGTTAGACATTAAATTACCAGTAACATGCCTAACCTGCTGCACTTTTCCACCCACTATAGTGCACTGCAAATCGCTGATGTGATGATATATGCAGGAAAAATGCAGAACATCACTGCATCTCAGGAAAATGCTTCAAAGATAGAATCCACAATGTCATGGCATACTGAAGATAAATGTGATCATTTGTAATGTGTTCACATACAGACTGAATCTATCAACAGATGGAGGAAGATGCCAATGATGTACAGAAAAGTATCAACATGAGAGGAGAGATAAAGTATAACTACTGAACTTGTAGATGAAACCAGAAGACAAACCACTGAAGTTGAAAGAAACAAAACTAAAGGGATTAAACTGAAAAGAGATGAATTGAAATGCAAGTGGAACCTATTTACTTCAGTTCCTCCAAACTAGTGCGACAGAGCCTGACAGAGGCTGTACAGGCACCAGCGAATTCAGCATAGGTGACGGGAAAAGGGGCAGTTGGTTGAGTTACACACTGCAAATGAATAATCCAGCAATCTTACAGGATCCCAGTGCTCCATAGCAGACCAACGTCTGAAGAACAAGCCCAAGGGAGCAGCTAGAGGCTGGAGTTGACTTTTTTTATTGACCTCAACAGACACGGTGAGACAAAGACAGATGTGTAAAAGTGCGAGTGTGTCAGTTTGCCTGCACACAAGTGTTTCTTTATCATTCTGTGATGTATAAGTGAAAGTGGCTGATGATTTTCTCTTGGGGTCTTGTTTTAATGCAACACAGTTGCATTTTCTTTTCCTGTCTGAAGGTGCTGAAAGCTTCAAGCTTGCTGAGCTGAACCCTTGAAGTGAAGGGCACCTACTAGGTAGAAGATATTTTGCATGTTTATTTTTAGTCTCCCGTCACTGCTGCTGTATACTCATAGCAGTTTTTGTCTTTCCTCTTGCTTGCATTGATAGATTGACTGATCTGAGTCTATAAAAAAAATCAATAGGACATAGCATTGAGTGCTCTTCATATTGATTTTTCTTGGATTGGAGTTTTCTACTAACAAGAAGTTGGGCTTTTATCCTTTGGGAAAGTGTCATCTTGCTGACCCTTTTTGGCCCTGTGGACAAAAGATATGGGAACTAATACAAAAATACACACTGCTGTTTTTTGTGTGTATATACTACTACTGTACAACTCTACCGGTTCATTCTGGTGACAAGGGAGCTGAGCTGCGAGGCAAAACTCTGTTTATTGGTCGGTCTACTTTCCTACCCTCACCTATGGTCGTGAACTTTGAGTTGTGACCAAAAGAATGAGATTGCGGATACAGTTGTTCAAAATGAGTTGTTTTTGCAGGGTAGCTGGCTCTCCCTTAGAGATAGGGTGAGAAGTTTGGTTTTCCGGGAGGGACTCGGAGTACAGCCTCTGCTCCTCCACATCAAAAGGAGTCAGTTAAGGTGGTTTGGGCATCTGGTAATGATCCCCCCCCTGGACGCCTACCTAGGGAGGTGTTCTGGGCATGTCCTACTGAGAGGAGACCCCTGGGAAGACCCAGGACATGCTGGAGAGACTGTCTCTTGGCTGGCTTGGGAATGCCTTGGAATCCTCCTGGAAGAGCTGGAAGAGGTGGCTGTAGAAAGAGATATCTGGGCTTCCCTGCTCAAGCTGCTTCCCCCACCACCTGACTCCAGAACAAGCGATAGACAATAATAGATGGATGATGTGTGAATACTAAGTTTCATTTTTAGGGCCTTTTCTGGTATAATTATCTACCTTGTCAGGTCCTAATACGGTAGAACATTATTTTTGGGTTGGGGGTTAAGTTTAGGGCTCAAGTGTGAATTGGGTTTAGGTTAAGGTTAGGCATGTACTGGTAATGCTTTAGCTTTACGGTAAGGCTACAGTAATGAATGGAAGTCAATAAAATATCATAATAATCATTGTCTTTCCTCCTGGGCAATATGTTACCACATCTGAATGGTCCAAACCAGCAACTTCTGTTTTTATAGAGGTGCTCACCAATAATAATAATGAGTTAATGAATGGATTTAATTATCAGCACCAAGCTGTTACTTGCCATGTTAATTCCAATGGAACTGGTCTTGGTGTACTCTGTTTTTCTCACACTAACTCAAAATTTTGTCTTAGGTTTTGTAAAATAAATAGTGCATAGTTATGTTGCTTGTCATCTGAGGTTATATTTACCTGATTCTAATACCTGGTGGGGACCCAACATTTTTATTTTTTCCTCATTTGTATAACCTTAAAATTGAAAGTGGGTGTACTTTTTTTTTTTTTTTTTTTTCATAACTTTGTGTTTTGTTTCTGCATGTGTGTGTATGTTTCAGTGGATTGATGAAGTCAAGTGGTGCTTGTGTGTGCTTTTCACCTCAGTAGAGAATTGCTATTAAATTTTTATGACATGGCAATCAAGGCGACTTTCTGTCTTGAGGCATAAACCAAAAGCTAACTGCACTCATGTTCTACCAGTGCTACTATTGAATACTAAACACTGCAACATAATCACTATTCAGGAAACTTTACATTTGAGGTGCAGTGTTGTAAATCTTTTACTCGTTTCAGTGTATTTTATGTATTGTTTCGCTTAATTTACATAACACAGTACTTGATTGCCCTGTCTTTTTACTGAATGTGCTTATTTTGGTAGCACATTTTTATCTATGGCCTCTTTGCATCTAACTTGCACCGATCCTATTCACTTGTTCAGTGTCTATTTGCGCTACTCCTCTCCCAGTGGCTGGAAATTTAACCCAGTTTGATCTAAATTCTTTGCTATTACAGAACTTGTTTTCATGTATCTTAACATCTACTCTTCTGTATTTTCCCCATGGTAAGAGAAAGAGGCCCCTTGTGGCTCCAGGTTCAGTGAAGATTTATTTTACCTGTGAATTTAAATGTGCTAGTTTGTTTTTCATCCTACCTTTCTTTTGTTGTTTGCTGTGTTTGCCATCGTGTTTTGCTTTGAATTTTTGTTCCTGTTCAGTGAGTGGTAAGAGGAACATTTTATGGAGTGATGCCTAGCTTTCCTCCCCCTCGGGCATGTCACAGCTTTGCTCTCTAAGATCAGAGCAGGTTAAGTTACTGAATTTACCAATTCAAGAGGAAGCCATTTACAGAAGCTCTTGTCTTCATGAATATTAAACACTCTGGTAAACCATATACTTAAACTTGGTTGTGTACTCATTTATTTTGCACATTAGTGTAATCAAGCAGTTGAGTATTAGCCCTTTATGTTAAATCTAACATTATAAAAGGAAAAGTTTGATAATAACACATGTAAAGTCTCTCTCTCACAGGCACATTCACATTATCTCTGTCTCCCATTCTTATTGCTGCTCTTTAAAGGGGAAATTAAATAAAATATCAAAATAATGACACTTCATGTTTTTCTTTTAGTTAAAAACTGTCATAAAACACTCCAGTGGTCCAGTTCTCTGATTTAAAACATTAATGACATTAAGGGTGATTGTGTGGCCGTTGTTACCTTCTTGGTTGGTGACGTAGAAGGAGGCCCAGCCAATTTGTGTACATTTTTTAAAATGAAAGACTCTGAAAACAAGCACCTTTTACGAATTTCTGTTGATTTATGTTTGCTTCAAAACACTTTTCCTTTCCACTTTAAAAACTTCGCTGCATATTTCCTACTTTCAACTTGAGTGTGTTTATTATTAACCTTTATTTAACCAGGCAAATCCCTTGGAGATCTCAGATCTCTTTTTCAAGGGAGGCCTGGGCCTGAAAGCAGCCTAACATGCATGTTTTCCGTGAAATGGTTGCACAGACCAGTCTGTCTTTATCCTGCCTCTGGCCGTTCATAAATCGCCAATGACTGTGCATCATCATCAATCTTTCCGGTAATAAATCTGTTTTTTGTTTTTTAATCCTGTGACCACGTGGTCGTACAGATCATATAATATCACTTCATCAGATTATTGAGCCGCAAAGCTGGCTATCCTTTTCACATGTCAATCGTTTCAGCTCTTGTTACTACCTTGCTTCGTGGCACGAAGGCACATCAGGGTAGGTTGGCTTCAACCTTCCTCGCCTCCTCAGTCTATTTAGAAATCACACCTAGACGGCCAGAAGGTGTCTAAGTCCCGGCTTGAATTGTTTTGTGAAAGCACCCTTTGTGAGTTTGGAGTTCTAGCTGGATTTGTCAGAGCTTCTGTTAACAGTGTTTGACTGAGTGATGATTCAGCTTGTTTTCTTGCTTTGTGTGTGTGTGTGTGTTTCGTGTTTGGTTTCTGATAAGGCACCTCTCTCTGCTCTGTCCCTTATCTGTTTTTTCAAAAGTCACCCCATAAAGATAAGCTACATCAGGAATTCTACATTAGTCTACAATTTTTCTGTCTGCAGCAGATGTTTAAGATTCACCAACTTTGGCTGTTTAATTTTATGTTCTAATCTAAAATGAAACTCATTTCATCACAGCATAAGATGTACTTGATTTATTTTTATTCGGGCCTTAATCACAAAGGGTGATGCCAACTTTGATAAGGATTTTGGAACACTAGCCATTTAGAGAGAAAAGATATGTATGAATTCAGTTTTATGGTGATATAAGTTAAAGGTCATCATTGGGAACTCTGTATTTTTGCCCTTTTAGTGACAATTGCCTTTTGTAGTCATTAGTTTTCCACCTTCTCCATTTATTGGTTCTCCTGTGATACATTTCTTTCTCCCGCCACACTTTCATTTCTCCTCTTTTTTGTTATTTTCCACTTGTGCCCTATTTTGTCTTAATAGAAATGAGCCCAGATGGGTACTCCACAGTCTGGCATCTCTTTGCCTCTAAGGTCTTTGGTGTTTTTTTCTAGCTGCTCATACAAGCCTTTTTTTATTTTGATTTAAGAACACTTATTCAATAGCTCATATCTCTTTTCACACCTTTTATGCCACCTCTGTTTCATTACTTGACAAGTACTGCAGGAATAATTTTTTTAATCTGAAATTTTGTTAAATATTTGCTTTCAGCCACATAATTAGCCAAAACTGTTTTTATGGTTCAGCTTTTGCCAAGACAGTAAGTCTCTTGAGCTGGTAAATAGAATTAGAGCTAAGATGAAAACAAATAATTACCCTTCATTTGAAAACACTCAATTAGCTTCTCTTTCATGAGAAAATAATGAGCTATTCCCAGTAAGCAGAACCCCAAAGTTGCAGCTGTAATTAGTCCAAAAGATGGCAGCCTGTTGGCTCAGTGGACGCCAACAACATGGCTGTTTTTTCAGCCAAAGAAGAAATATCATACCATACAGAATCACAAGAATACATTTGCTGTGTCTGCAGAGAAAGCATAGCACTTTCTATGGGGTGTTTCATTCTGTGTGCTCCATGTGAATAAGCAACACAATAAAAGAAAAAAGCAACATTCGTAAAAGGGGAAGTTTAGGAGGAACGAAGGCTGGTGTGTTGTGTGGCAATCAATGAGCTCTGCTGTGCCTCTGACATTTCTCTTTTAGATGTATAACAAGCTGCATCTAGCAGTTTTTAAAAGCAGAAGAGCATTGTGTTTCTCGTACATTCCATGCGCCTTTTTGACTGTTGGCCATCAAGGTGTGTTGGATAGTATGATGTATAGCAGACTGTGTTAAGCAGTTCTGACATTTTGCTGCTGTCACAACTCAGCCATTAGTGTCAGTATTTCTTTTCTGAAAGATGTGTTTGACTGACTCCAAGTCCAAATACCCTGATGTGTTGATATGCCACTTCTCTAAGCGTAAGAGTTAACCTAATACCAAATTCTGCCACTGTCAAGATCAGGAAGATGGATCTTGCCGGACACACATTTGTATTCAGACTGCAAGTATGATGTATACAAACATTCAAAAAAACTACATGCTCTCAGAATGTGAGGCTTCTGCAATACTCTCTCTATAAATACTGGAAGTCCCTCTGCAGAGTTATAGTTTGGTGATAAGAAAAAAAATGATTTTAGTATGTACCTTTTCTGTTGACTCAAGACAACCTCAGACAGGCATAAAAAAGGCAGGCATTTCTCAACAATTGCTGCACATAAGTTCATCCTTACTAACTTGATATGAGTGGGAAGTTGACTTTTTCACATGCGATATCACCTTCAAAGAGGTGCCTGAATGCTTGTATCTAGGTAATGTGTGATGTAAAACAACATTAGGCCATGGTCTGGTGAAAGCTTACTGAATTTCTCTTTTCAGCACCACTGATCTGAGGCCAATCTCCTCTGGCCAATATTGACAGCCACCATATTGAAAGGTGGCTTGAAGCCAGAACAGCCGCCATAGCATAGAGCAGAACAAGACACAGGAGAATCTGGGATGTAGCAGACAAACCATGACATTACTTCCTGTCACCTTGAAATCTTCAAACAACATACTGACTAATAATTGTCCGCAAAGAGATTAAATTCTTTCATAGGATGTTGAAAGATTTTAGGAGTTGACCTCTGTGGAGCATCTTGCAGTAAACAGTGTCTTAGCTTTTACTGCCCAACCCTACAAGGTAAGTAGAAAAAAAAACATGGAAGAAAAGAAACTGACAGAGAAATAAAGATCCAAATGAAAAACGCCGATGTGTTGAGTGGGCAGTGCAACTGGTTGATGCCTGTCTGATGCCTCACATAGCTCTCAGACTGACAGAAAGCTTTTGATAAGCAATCTTAATGTCAGTTGCACTCAAGTTCAGCCAACATGTAAACTCCCACGTCCGTCTGTATCTCACACAAGTGCTCACGCTTGTAAGTTCAAAGTTGTTGAAATTACAAGCTTGAAATACTTGACATTCACATCAGATGGTCTCAGTTTAGACAAATCTCAGTTCATAAAATATGCCATTTTAAATTTGATTTCTTCTCATGACTTCACAGAAGGTTTTATTCAAAAGCGGACACACTTTAATAATTTTCCATGCTAAATGTTAATTAATGTTAATACATGTGTCAGATTCACAGATGAACTCCTAAAAAGTCACCACCACAGAGGGTAGTCCCAATGTGGATGCTGTGGTTCTATTTCGTATAGGCTTCGCCCTTTAAGGCTATCGCTAGTGGGTTTATCCCTTCGCGCGCAGCGCAGCACTGAA
>JAOXNZ010000012.1:18404955-18416746 GCA_028566095.1 Kryptolebias brasiliensis | reverse complement strand
AGAGACAAACGAGACAAACAACCATTCACACTCTCACTCACACCTAGGGACAATTTTTTAAGAGTTACCAATTAACCAATTCCTCTGTGGGAGGAAACCGGAGTACCTGGAGTAAACCCACATGAGCACAGGGAGAACATGTAAACTCCACCCAGAAAGGCCCCAGGCCGGGATTCGATCCTGCGACCTTCTTGCTGGGAGGCGACAGCTCTAACCACTGCACCCAATAAAGATGTCAGACTACAAAAATTATTTGACTTTTGCTGACTTTCTTTAACTAAGATTGACAGGGTTTTATTTCCCTAGTGTTAATGAAATATTTATTACTTTAAGTAACAGATGCTAATTTAGTTTTTAACAATGACAGAAACATCAGATTGCCAGCTGTTCATTTCTGTTTTTGAGATGAACTCTATCCACACTTTTACTTGTGTTCACTTAGACGCTTTGGTGAGCAGCACTATCTGTCTGTCTTGTTGTTGCAGGTTATTTCACTGCCTCTCCCGTTTGTCTTTTTGCAGGTTTTTGGAGATTATTATCACTTCAGGCACCACGCTGTGGAGAAGAGGGCATTGTCTGGCCACAAGGGGATGCACATCAAACTGCAAAACGAACCACAGGTAAGACTGCTGTCTGCTTTCACACAACCCACTGTGGCACTCCTTGTTGGCAACAAAAGGCGGAAAGACTGATTGCATTGTACAGCTACTGTGTATAAATCACTAGAGATAAAGGAATAGCAGCATTAATGACAGCTTGTCAAACTCTGTTGACTTTAAAATCCACATTTGTCCTTCTAGCTGTCCTCCTGACCCAATCCACAGTACCACTTAAAAACAGAACAATTTGCATTGATCATGATGACGGTAAAGAACAAGATTTGTAATCTAAATCAGAAGTGCAATCTGTGGGCATGTAATTTTATTTAACTCTGAAAATTTATAGCCTCTATGTGTACAAGATGTAGTTCAGTGTGTGCAAAAGTGCCATGTAGAGGAATGATTTCTTTTTCTTACCAGGGGCTTCAAGACAAAACAATTTATTTTGTATCCGAGTTGTTGCCGAGCAAAAGGGCAAGTCTGGTAGTCTCCAGCAATTCCCAGCAGCCTGTGTTGATTGTATTTTTTTATCTAAAGAGGATTACATTTTACAATTTTAAAAATATTTTCTTGCACTTTTCTACTTCATTCTATTCACAAAAGATCCTAATCATATCTTTTCATCTTGAAATTGCAAATTTGCACACCATTTCAATTGTGCACTAAAGAAGAAATTGTTTCACTATTCAGCACATACAATACTATACTGATGACAGCATTATGATCACTGACCATATATTTATGTATGTCCCAGTTTTACCAATTTAAACAGCTCTGTCGAGGTTTGGATAACAAGATCGGGTGTCATGGGGTGTTTGATACCTTGATGATAGCAATGTATTTTCTGAGTCCTGTGAAATGTTGTTTTTTTAGATTTGTACTTACCTGTCAGATCCCATTTGGATTGCATTAAAGGGAAGTGCTTTTGCCATGTGGGTGTGTGACTAGTTTGAAAACATGGTTAAGGTGATGGATAGTGTCAAAATAATATCAGTATATTTGCCAGAATCCCAAATTTCGTTAGTAGGCCTTTGCTTTGTAATAACGTGGGCAATCTAAGTAATTTTTTCTTTGTCATTGGTCATAATGTTGTGGCTCGTGGGTGTATTTGAATTATTATTTACTATGGAAGGGGTATTGAATTTGCATGATCTTGTACATTCTTTTTTTATTCTAAAAACTTGGAAACCTTGAAAACATACACATACGTTGGAGAATACCTATTTGTTCTTAGTATCTTTATCAGAATTATTGGATTCCTGAGTTTTTATATAATAAAACTGATGTGTCTAGAAATGTGATTGTCACTGCTTTGAATTACACTCATGGCACGCTTCATAAAGCTGCAACTTAATCTTAAAGCAAAATATGCATCTCTAGCCTCTAGGTCAAACCACATTAAAGAGGAAATAATGGTTGAGAAAACAACAGAATGGTATTTTTAAGAAAGCCTTGTCATAAAAATGGTAATTAGATGTGAACTTTATACATTACTACACCACTGTCTTGCATAGCCAGCAGGAGATTTGTCAGATTATAACAGAGGCCTTAATAAAAATAATAATAATTTATATAAAAAGCTCTCATGGTGTAGGTTTTTTTATTTAACAAGCAATTCAATAAGGACATTTTGCAGGGACTAAAGCAGTTACAAATGTGCTGGATATTTTTTCCTTGTCTTGCCTCCACCCCAATAATAATAATAATAATGACATAAGACATATTCATACATTAACATTTCTTGTTCATTTTCCTTTATCTAAAATAGCTGAAATATGGAATCTGTCTCAAGTGTCACATTTCCTTTTCTCATGCAACTCAACTAAATCCCTTCACTTCTGACTCCTCACAAGCTGCAGAACTATTTTTTTTAACTTGATAATACAGTGTAATGTTGGAGTGGATCATCCATGCATGGCCAAACTGGAGCCAAAGTTACAGGATAGAAGTTAGCCCCCAAGTTAAATCTGAATGATGTAGACTTGATCTCCTCATGAAGACTCTGCAGAAGTGTTTACTTCAATTTAATCTACTTTGCATAATTACACTTCTTGTCAAAACAGGGGTAAGAAAACTGTCCCATAAAACTTAGTCTTCTCTGAAATGTCAACTTTGCTATTCTGACAGTCAGGTTGGTTTGTTTCACAAAATGATCTGGGCAATCTAACAGATTCACAGGGTTAAACTACCATTGTTTATTTAAATATATTAGCTCTACTTGTTTTTGTTTAATCTTATATTCATGGAAGGGGGAGCATAAACATTTGAAAATATGTTCATTGTAAAAATAGTAAACCAAGGTTTAAAAAATTATTCCAAATGTGTTTATTGCCTTCCTAAAAGAACACAAACAAATTTTTATCATAGATGGACTGATATTGTGCTTGAGACAGTCTTTGGCAGTCTCTGTCTTGTCTCTGTTTGTCTTGGCCAAAACCCATGTCTTGTCTTTTTTTAATGTAATGTACAGTAAATGTATAGTCAGATCAGTAAGTCTTTTTACCTGGTCGAACCCTAGCGCTTGTGTATTTTGAAAATGATGATGTAGCTTGCAACCAATTGAATACCGCCTGCCCCAGCTTCAACCTCCAAGCATGTAGGAGAAAATAAAAACAGAGTTATAGTAAAGGGCAGCCTCAACAGTTCATGCTTGGTTTGGCCATTTTGTTGAGGTGTAGTCTGATCTAAATATGGCAAAAAATATTATTTTTGACATTTTTCTTCACTGATAAAAATAGGCTCATAAATATTAGAAATGGTTTAACTCTAAGGATTAAATTTTAATATTTGTGTGCACAGTTCCCATATATTTTTCTTATTTTTCCCTACTGCAGAATATTACCAGATTTTGCAATATAGTTGTAGTGAAAAAGAAAGAAAACAGTAGAACAAAGAATATCAAAACAGAAATTAGTAAAATGATGTTCTGAAAATGTCACTGTTATAATGAATGTTTTAAAGCTACTTTTACTGTATCCCTATCTGTTGAATGGAGAATATATTTATGGAAAAACACATGAAGAAGAAATGAAGCATATAGACTAAAGAGAAACGAATCAGACAGACTCGCCTTAATATGTCCAAACACCACTGTTCCTTCAGGTCCTAGTAAGGCCAGCCAAGCTCAATGTGGGCCACATGCAAACAAAGGAGGAGAAAACAGCGGGGTCCAAGATGCACCAAACATCCCCACCCCCGCATGAAGCTTCGACTCAGACAGGCTGCTGCCAGCATGCTGTGCCTGCCCTCTTTCGCTGCCTATATAAATATGTTAATAATTCTTTCTTGACAGTATTGAAATAATATGAAGCATAAAAAACATGACGTGTTCATTGACAGTTAAAATTCTACTTTGTTAACTTAAAACAGGGTTGTTTTTTCTTTGCCAGTAGGTGACATGTATTCCCTGTCATCTGCCTGTTATTGTCCGTATGTTTAGAGTTGCTATGCTCAGTCCTACACTCTTGCCTTTCCTCTTCTCCCTCTGTCTTCTGACACGTTTCCCTCTTCGTGGTCTTCGACTAACAGTAGCACAATTCTTGCTGGCACCATGCTTGTCCATAGCACCGGTGGTGGTCGTTGTTAACCCGGGCCTCAACCGATCCGGTATGGTGTCGCTTGGATGAGCTTGCATGTTTGTCTTGGCAAAAGTGTGTAACACCGGATGCCCTTGCTGACACAACCCTCACCATTTACCCGGGCTTTGGACCGGTACGAGAAATACACTGGCTTGTGCTCCCTAGTGGCTGGTTTTCCCAAATTTCCTAATCGATGCCAGAACATTCTAAAAACCCTCAACCCAGCATGCAGCATCAGTAGCTTGTATGCACATATCTGCTCAAGACATTCTTTATTTTCAGGGTTTCTGCCAGGATACTGCCTCCATCAAACTGCAACTATGTTTGCAATTTAAACAAGGGTGGCAGGAGTAGTAAAAGCTCCTTTAGAAGGTACTCAAATGGTAGTACACAAAAAAGGTGGTTAGAAAATGAGAACAGAGTTGTTGATCTTTGAAATGAATATAATAAAAGGGTAAGAAAAGGACTGATGTAGTCTGACACATGCCAAGCCTAAAAATAATGTAAGTAAAGTTTGGTGGTATTCTCTGAGGGCAGAAGTGTCAAAGGCTAAGGTGAAATGGATGTTTACAAATTTTAATTAGCTTGATGATTTAGAGATGCCTGTCTGGGGACTGAAGAGTGCCATGGGAGTATGATGAATGAATTAAAAAAGGGTAAGTAAAGGGTAAGGGTATTTTTTGTTTTGAGAAAAAAAAATCTAAAAAGAGAAATCAATGAGGTTTAGCAAGGGCAGTGACAGATCCAATGGTTTTGTCATTGTCACTGGAGAGGGATTAATGATGTGCGATACTGGGTTATAGATCGATGTGCAGCAGTGAAGCACAAAATTCAGCATGAACTGCGCAAAATTACTGCTTTAATGAGAAAGCCAATGGAACGTTTTTCTGTGTCTAGTCAGTATCTGTCAAGGAGCGAAATTATTAATCAAAATGGACAGTCAAGTTCTCTACTTGCTCCGTGTATTTAAAATCAGAATAACCAAATGAAAGCATTTTAGAGCTGGAAGTGGAGCCCACAGAGGAGGCAGAGAAGTAATGCCTCGACTAATATGAAAATATTTTGAACAGAGGACATTCCATCTAACTGCCTCAACAGAAGTCAATAGTTCAGGCTAACTCAGCATTTGAACCCTCAACTATGTGGGTCATTAGGTCTCTTGCTGAGATACTACAGCTTGCACCAAAGTTACCTCCCCACCCACACAACCAAAAGCAGAGAAAACCTCAGGCAAAACTTGCGACTGCCAAAGAATAAAAAAAGAAAAAGGAAAAATCAATTAAAAACTCCATGGTACAGGTAAGTGGGATTGCATTTCCATCTGTTTATTTAAGTTCACTTGTGTATAAGACTAACTGAATAAAAATATAAAGAAAATATTATCCTTCACCAGGTTAAAAAAACAGATTTAAAAGACAATAAAAACAGAATGGTTGGATTTGGATTAGTCACTGCTGAGCTCTGAGCTTGTTACAGTTTTTCCTCTCCCTAATCCAGCTGCAGCATTTCACACAACCTCCATTGTTCCGTTTCCTCTGCTCCATGGCTCTAACATGCAGCTTATCACCATCCCCTTTGAATAATCACGCAGTGGCAAGATGACATTGGAGGTTGCATAATCTTTTACCATTATGCTTGCAAAGGTTGTTTGTCATCATTCCTCCACACCCCCATCTGCTCTGTGAGGAAAAGAATTGATTTGCTTTGGGTTGGCTGCTGTTTGTTTTGCATAAATGCAGTCTGGGACAGTTTACTGCATACATGTTTTAAAGGGATCTTTTGCTCTCTGATCCATTCTCTTCAATCCTCTGTAAGCTTTGCAACAGTTTGCATCTGCTCTAAGAGTTTGATATTTTTATTTGCTGCATGAGCCCGTAGTGGATATGGCTGGTAATTTTCTAAATTTGTTATTGCCAGCAAATATAATGGAGAAACCACAACCAGTAACAGATTGGTTTATCTTGCAGTGTGCTCTGACTTGCTAAGCTTTTCTGTGGCATTCAGCCCCCAAATCCACTGGTTACTGTTGAAGTAAATACTTTTAATATAAATCACAAGAGGAAATGGTTAAAATACTTTCCTGATCCTAATTATTAGTGCCTCTGAATTGTGTGTAAAGAATATTGTAAAAGGATGTTCACAGTTGGTGAACAAAAAAGCATATTGTTTGTAGTGAAAAGATACTCTGAGACTGTACATGCACAACAATTTTATTTATTTTTATTTTTTTCGTCTTCTTGATGAATTGAAATTAGCTCCACATAATAAAGAAGCAGATCTGACTCATTTAGGCTTAATTTGCAGTGTTCAAACTCATTTAACCAACAAATGGGGGGTTTACTTCACAAAAGGAGCAGTCTCCAAATTCTGTTTCATAATCACCAAGGTTAGAGGGAGGTGCAGTAGCTTGGTGGTCAGTGCAACTAAAGATCACAACTCACACAAAATGCAGTGAATCATTTTGTTTTTTGGTGATTAAATAAGGCTAATATATATTGTATTATCCAGCACACTGTATACAGGTTAGTACATCAGCCTCTAACAGTTTGTTATAATCAGTATATGATACACAACACAGATAAATTGATGATTCATATTGACCATAGATTAGTATGACTGGTTGTCTGACTTCTTGTTAAAGTGAGTTTTGACTCCCACTGAGTTTCAGTAAGGTCCTAAGTGAGGAAGCTATTTAGTTTTTTTAGATTGGTACCTTTAATTTCCCCCACTTTAAACTTTGAATAATAGTTAACCATTCAAAGCATCGGATGTCTCCTTCCTAATCTCTTTGTGCGGTCATTACCAACATGGCTTCTCTTTAGTAATCAGAGAGGAAATGTCTTCAGGACACTGTGCAAAAGATAAAACAAATAGTTTATTGCCCATGCAGATTGGAGTTCTAACCCATGAAGAGACCTCCCTTTAGTTTCATGATTGCTTCTTTGTGCGGTCGTGTACGTCAAGTATTTGCTCTTGTCCTAGACCTCAGGGTAGCCGTTACTTTAAGTATTCTCAGTCTTGAAAATAGAATTGTGTGATTTTATTTTTATTTTTTTCCCTAGAGTGAAGGATCTTGCTGAAATATTGTACAACATGTTCAGCAATTAGAATAATTGAAATAATAATAATAATAATTTAAAAAACAAAGATGACATTTTTCATTTATTATCATTAACCGCATATACAAAACGATGCAGATTCTGTTAACATATAATCATGTCATTCATTTATAATTTGTTAGTTTGTTTGCAGCAGAGCATTGAGTTTAGTTGTGTGCACTATGAATGTAATGAAATTCAACAGAAGTTCAGTAGTCTTTGGTCATTTAAATAAGGTTAATTACATAAATCTCTGTGGCATGTTTTTAACCAAGTTTCAAGCTACACTCTCCTCCATTATACTGAACACTTTTGCATTCAAATCATTCTTTCTGTGCATGTTTGTAATCAGAAAATCAAGCTATCATGAATAGAAGCTACTTCTCTATTGACTGCAGCAAGGAAACGGGGGAAAAAGCTAAAATATGTTTTATATAACCAAAATGTTTAAATAACTGGTTTTGCTTTGAATGCTGGCAATGCATCTTAGAGGCAATTCACAAGTTGACACACGCTTCCCTTGAGAGTTTGCCATACGAAACTAGTTGATATTTCCTCAACTTAAAAAAAAAAAAAGGCATGGGTGTCTCATCTCAATTTGAGACTCACTTTGTCTACCATATGCAAATTTACAACAAAGGAAAACTTTTTTTGATTAATCAGAGCAAGGTTTACTAATGAGCTATAATAAAATTGATTTGCACTCGGTTAATCTTTCATTGTACATTCCTGATAGATTCAATCTTTAATAGTTTGTGTTAAAAAATAATTATATTACAACTGATTTAAAGGTTGTTTTTTTAAAAAGGATATAAAGTCAAAAAACAAGAACTTTCTAAGAAAACTATCTGGTGACTCACTGATAATTTCAAATCTCCAGCCGAGGAATTTGTATTTTGTCATAAATCAGCTGTTGTGTGTTGTAGTGGTAGACATGTTTTTAACCACAAGCTCAAGGAATCATTCCATTAGGACTTCCAAAATAGCTTTTCGCAATTTTGTTCCACAACTTTGATATGAAATTCTGAAATGTTATCAGCACACGTAATGTTTCAAATACTCGAGGCATTTTTTTTTAGCATTCTTACTTGTACGTTTCATCCTTACAAAGGAAGATGCCTCAAAATATATGCATTTAAGCATAAAACTGAATGCACACACCATCAAAAGATTTGCTTTTGTGGGAGTTTTGGGAAAGATGCGTTGAGCTATTTGGGCAACTTCTAAGCAAAATCTATAAATGACATTTACTGCATGTGATGTTAGCATTGCTTATTACCCTGCTTTTCCAAACCTGTGCATATTCCAAAAGCCACCATATCTTCAAAGACCCTCTCTTCACGAACACGAAACACTACAGCAGCCACTTTTCTTCTGCATCTGAGCATTGGAATAAATTAGATTTCTTAACATCTCTGCTTTTCTTTCTAGTTATTAGTTTTTAAACACAGCTGGGGCCGTGTTTTTTCTCATCTCCAGTCTGTTGTACACTGCAGCCATTTCTAAAGAAGGAAAATTAGCAATTTAACATTAACATGTAAAGACAATCATGCAGAGTGTGATATTTTTATTTTTTTCCTCCCCTTTGTGTAGGTTTAATGATTTGTATTCTGTGTGTTTGTGTGTATTCCAGGTCCTGTGGGTGGAACAGCAAGTGGTGAAAAAAAGAAAGAAGAGGGACATCTTCGAAGGCCCCACAGACCCAGACTTTCCTAAGCAGTGGTACCTGGTGTGTAATGGTCTTTCCTCTTTATAATTTAGATATAACCTGATGGGTTTTTAAAAAAAATAAAAAGCTAAATTAGATAATTTACAATAGCATATTTAAAGTTATTTGAATGTTAGCTTAATGTAGTTTTGTCCAACAAAAATATTTTATCCTGGGCAGCTCAACTTAAGGCAGCATGGATATATGAAGGTTATGGATATAGTTACTATTTTCTGATGGAAAATGAGATACAACGGGCATGGTATGGGATTTCATGGCCTTGTGTGCCCTGACTGAAAATCTCTAATAACATATTGTCAAGTGGTATGTAAGGTCCCGCTTGCACATAAACACATATATTGTGACGGTCAGTTTTTAGTTTTATACTGCTCCTCAAAGAGCCTGGGAGGGCAGAAGGGTAGCAATGTATTGTAGCTTTTGTCTCTCCTTTAGAAAACAATAGTTATGCACAAAACATTGTTTCCTTTGCAGTCAGCACTTATTTTATAGGTGACACATACAAGTCCTACCGAGTAGTCCTTGAACCATGGTCAAATCTTACACATTAGTGGCGCAAAGATCCAGCAGAAAAAAACAAGATGAGCCACTAAAGGGACTGCCACATCCAAACAGTAGAACCAAAGAAATGTGTTTGAAGTTATCACTAACTCACATAACTCACCGGATATTATTATCTAGCTGCAGTGCAGAAACCACTCACAGATCACCCCTCTACACAGAACCCACACTGACCCACCCTTGATTGAAAGAGCTCTCATGTCATGAGGCAAAGGAAGATTTTAGCTTCCCTGCTGCTGTAAGCAAGAGAGAGAGTCTTGAAAATCCTGTGAGACAGCCTCAAACGTAGCCTTAAACAGAGCTTTGTCCCTGGTTGAATTGGCAAAACAAATGAACAGGTGATCCCATAAGTATACGCTGTGTGTCAATGTATATGTGCAGTACACAGATAGGGCTCTCTGTTTTTCAAAAGCAAAAGGAGAAGAAGAGGGATTTGAGAGCTGAATCCCTGTAGAGCTGTAGTCTGATAGAAAAACCTAACAAAAGTATTTACAATTTTTTTCACAAAGTGACCTTAGAGCGCTCAGATCTGCACTGAGTACAAGTGGGATGCAAGGATAGTGCATGAAGGTCCCCATCCTGTTTTTCAGTGATCAGAACTAAAAAAAGAACAGTCTTGTATAAAAAAATTCATATCCATCAATTCACTCGACCTAAACAGTGGGCTACATGAGTGTTAAGTCAAATTACTTGAAGATTCGAAATTTATTCAAAAGTCTGAGCTTCCAGTCCCTTTTATGAAATACATATGACCAATGATGAGCACCTGCCAGCAATCTATCAAAGCAAATATCACAAACAGAAATGGCAGCTAAAAAAACTTGAGTTCCAGATACTTGACCTGGGATTTTTAGGAGTTCAGTGCTGGTAGCAGAATGCACAAGCTTCAGAGTTCATCAATGCTCTTCTTGCCGGCAACCTCCAGATGCAACGTTCTTCATGGTGGTCCCCATCATGCAGCAAAACGCTACATCCCTTAGAACAGGAGTGAACAAAATTTAGCTTTACTTACTTTAGTTCAGTGAACACAGAGATACACAAAACCCATCACCAAAACAAGGACCCCACATCAGCAATAAGTAGCAGAAATGAGCTGGCCTCACTTACTGAAAGTGTTTATATCAAATGTGAAGAGAGGAAGTGCAGGTAAGGCCTTGCAGTTGTCAGCAAAAGGTATTTGTGTACAGCTGGAAGTTAACCCACATTCTGGTGTGATATCTTATATGGTATGTGTCGTAAGGAGTAAATCCACTGAAAGGGAACTAATTATTAATTGATTATGAACCACCTTAGATCAAACATTGCTGTGTTTCTTTAACATAACAAGTACAAGGTCTTTGTTGATGATTTGAGTTGTTCTCTTACTGGTAGACCATTTTCTACTAGTTTCTTGGGAATTGTCAGTCACAGTAGATTGACAACTGAACAAAAGGCTTTTGGCTCTTGCAGTCCAATCCAACACATCAAGACCTGAATACAAAAGCAGCCTGGGCCCAAGGCTACACAGGAAGAGGTGTAGTGGTGACCATCCTGGATGACGGCATAGAAAAGGACCATCCGGACCTCTTGAGCAATTATGTAAGTGATAAATGCAAAAGCTCACATCCAGCTGTACAGTTTGTCCCAAACTATGCAATACAGTGTGGCCTGACTAAGTAACAAACATAATAATAATCTTTTTTTTTCATTAGCAGTAATAAAAGGAAAAGGCACTGTTAGTTTGTGTGGTGTTAAAGCTGAAAGATGTGCGGTGCTGGCTTAGGGGTAAAACTGTTAATTATAAATATGTTTGAATAGTTTTAACAGACATATTTAATGTGTTTTAAATGTGATAATATAGAACAATGTGTACTGTTTATCAGGATTAACAGGTTAGCAGCATATATTTTTCAGTGTCATAGCACTGAGTGTCTTAGGCCATTTTAAACATCTGATCTGCTCTGGAGGAGGCTATTTCCTGGAGCTCCAGATCCAGATTAGCTAGTGAAAATTTAATCGTAAACAAGAATTTGCCTTTTTACAATATTTCTATAGCTGATAAAGATTTTCAGCTTTCGAAATGTTACATATAGTATGCTGACTGACCTCTTGACCTACATTTTTGTAATGCTAAAGTATCAAGCCACACCTAAACAGTTTATGGCAGAAACACATGTGCATTATTTGTTTTTTCTTTTCTTTTTTTATTTACAGAAAATGCATAAACGTAGCATTAAAAATTTTATATGT
>JAOXNZ010000012.1:18380157-18396710 GCA_028566095.1 Kryptolebias brasiliensis | reverse complement strand
GTAAGCAATGATTTTTAAACTATGAAGTGGTATATTAAAAAATGTAGTTATTATGAGTGAGATTAAACATTTAGAGCAAAATTAATTGTTCTGTGTCTCATCTGCACTTGGCATTGAAATGTGTTTTAGGTGTTTGCGTCATAAATAAACAAATCTTAATTTGTCATGTTATACTTAATATTAGAATGTCTTCATATGCATCTCTGGTGACTGTTGCTTGCTTCCTCTCGCTAAATGTAAAAGCAAACAAAAGAAAGGAAAGAAAACCATATGGCCTCCATTATTCTCTTTGTAAATGCCAGCAAAATCATGCACAAGGCAGATTTTGCAAACCTGTGTCCACATTATTCAATATAGCTTAGTAACTGAGCCAGCCCTATTAAATTGGCAGTATAGTCACTCACAATCAAGTGCTTTATATTTCCTGTGCAACTGCCTAATAGCATTATGCAAAACAAATGGCTAATAATTACCATGAGTACCCAACCAGGTATAAAACTCTGCCAATTGTGTTGTTCATCATTGTTTACTGTTGTGCTCTAAGAGCATTTTAGGTGCATTCACCCCTGTACTTAGAGGCTGTTAAGACCTGGGTGGTCTAATCACAAGTGCACACCTCTGAGTGGGTTCACACTTGGCACTAAAACACATCCTCACATCTGTCTGCAGTGACCACTTTGGGATCATTTAACACGTGATAGTACCAGGTCGGAGCAGTCCACTAAAGATGCTCATCACGTGTTTGATGTGAATAGGACTGTAGTTTTAGACTAATGCTGACTTCAAAATTGGAGTAAATTTAGACTTAAATATAACCCTTCTCTTGCTACATTTTGTTTTGGAGAATGTTGTGAGAAGATAAATGTTTGATCGGTCTGCATCCACAATTTACATGATGTCAAGAGTGATTTTCTTGTATGTCATGTCTACATTTCTCAATTCATTCAATATAAATGGCTTCATCGAATATGCTGGCTTGTCCTGGCAAGGAGAGATAAAAGCATACCTCACCAAGTCCCCTTTCTCCTACTTATAAGATAAAGAAGGTCACATTGGTTGTGTGATTAGTTCAGCAGCCTTTTATCTAAACTCTGGTTTTCGTTGGGTCTTTTCTCTGCTGGTACTTTGAACAAATTACATTGCTTTTACCAACTGCCAGTTCACGTACTAATGATTAGTTTGTTGTGATGGTCTGAGACAAGGCCGCACTTTTTAAAGCCCCTTTTGCCATCTTGCCACATCAGTTATTCAAAATTAAACATTTTAATTATTTTCAAGCTACATTTATGCCTGTCCTCACTTTGTGCTGTGTCTCTGACATCAGGCATTAATAAGAATTCAGTAAACTGTCCTGGAAACCATTTAATTTCACGGACATTTGAAAGAAAAAAAATCGTCTATCATAAACCCTTTTGTCTGCGCTGGCATGTCTGTTCCTCCCAGGATGTATTAAGCTGTCTGGCTGTTTTAGCTAAACCCAATTCACTCTCTCCCTCCCTCTCTCTCGCACACACACATACACACACACACACTAATAAACACATGTGAACATGCAGATAATATTCAAAGCAGCTGAATCTTGGCATGTGCAGCCTCTTTGAAAATGTCTTCTCAGACCTCTGGCTCTGTTTTCATTTTGCCAATCCTGACTGAATCCTCTGCCTGGCATCAATAATAAATACAAAAAATGGTCTGATTGTTGTTTATTCACATTAAAATTTTTGAGATACCTTACATTTTGATTATTTCCCAGTCCCAAAAGAGGAAAGGCTGGCAATAACGTTTTTTCCCATGTGGGTTTGCATGTGTTTGTCTGTCTGTTAGCAAAATATCTTGTGAACTGCTGGCCAGATTTGAATTAAACTCTCAGAAAACAATACTTAGATGCACATCTTTTACAGTCAACCAGATTCAAGATGGCCACCACAACCAACTGACCTTAGGAGACACATATATGGCTATATCTCAGTGTTTTAGATATTAAGCTAAAATTTGGTACTGTAGTAAATGAGTCATCCACAAAACATACTTAAAGTGTTACAAATTGAACAAGATCTTTGCTTAAAACTTGTCTGTCTGTTAGCAAAATATCTCATTAACTACTGGATATCTTTTAATAAAACCCAGAAAATATTCACTGGATGTTCTGTATATCTGCAGCTAATTAACATTTGGAGACAGTCTAATTCAAGATGGCTTCTACAGCTAATTTACCACAAAATTGCTATACCTCAGTCAATTTTATATTGAGCTCAAATCTGATGTGGTAGTAGCTGAGAGTCATTCACAACATATACTCTGAGCGCTAATGGATTGTGTGAGATGTCACAATATTGCATGGTATGCTCATAACTTTATTTTTCAAAGTTTGATTAAAAACTTAATCATTTTCCAAGATAAGATCATTTTAGTTTAAAACTTTGGCATGAAAAACAGCAGGTGCATTCCTCATTCCTTCAAGGAACGCTGGGTCCTTAATTCACGAGAAGTCAAATCACAATAGTAAAAGTTAAAAAAAAGGGGAAATGTGATCCATTGGTATTAGTGTTTCTTTTTTTTATACGACTTGTTGACATTTGTCACATGAAGCTGATATTTGCGGTCCTATTAAATCATGAACTCAAATGGATTTTGCAAGCATGCAGTTTTCTGCATGCACTTGGCTGGTCACACTACTGACTGTGTGAACCTTTCTGTTGTCGAAGGCCGGAGGCTCTTTGGCCTGTAATAAATAATACCAAAATAATATGTGCTCCTTTGAAAGCAGTCTTTATTTTTATTGGTATTCTCAGCCTGCAGGGACATTTGCAGCACTACAAGTGAAAAAGAGAAAGCTGAATTTACTAATTTTATGTCATTCCCTCAAATACCAATTTTAACAAAAGAAAATGTCCCCTTTTGCAAGAAAGCAGAGACTGGTGTGCAGCAGTGGTGCTCCCCTATATTAAAGGGGAAAAGCATAATATAAACATTGTATCAATAGAATACAATTTTCCCATCAATAAACCTTGCGTCTACCATATATATTAGGGTTTCTCTTTTTAAATTTTTGTACCATGGAAACAGAGTGCATAGTGACACTAATACAAATGGTTTTACAACTCAGTGTTTCATGCTTCAAACTGATCGACAATCACCATTCACCGCCCACTTTGGACTGTTCCGCACATAATAACAAGACTGATTTGTGAGGACAGGCTTGTAAAGCAACTCAGACATTTGTCAGACGTGCACTTGTGAGCTAAAATGTAATGAGTGGGCAGGTCTGTGCTTCTTTGGAGCTGTGATTAAACAATGAACAATGGGTGGCCACTGAAAGGTCTGATTACCACCTCACATGCACACAGAGATGTCCCACTGCAAAAACAACAACTTATCTAGACCTTATAGAACCACAACTGAGGAATCTGCTACATAATTGTTTCACATATTTGTGTTTCTTGTGGACAAACTGAATTTTGAGTTTTTTCAGTTTTTTTCTGAAACACTTATAAAGCTTTTTGAGACAAATTTAAAAAAATCTTTCTCCTACTGCTGTGTTTTCTTGAATTACTGCTAAGAAATGGCCTCTCCGTCCAACATATTTTACTCATGGGTTCATACATTTTTCTCAGCAGCGATGTCAAATCGCCATCATGTGCTGATATTAATGCAGTATAAAATTAGCAAGTGGTAAAACATTTGACCTCTTGTTAGAAGTGTTAAGCTTTTAATTGCGTCTGTGATGTATTACACCCTGCCAAATGTGCTGAGGTCCTTGTGTAAGGACATATATGTCAGTGAAAAATAAGCCTCGTTCGACAAGTTGATTGCTTGTTTAAAAACCACTTTAGTTCTTGTTCTTGTTGACAGGCCACATCATAATACAAAAGGGGTTTAATAGTAGGAGGGTTTTGTTGAAATTTTCTTTGTTTGTGCATCATTTTTCCTTGCATCTATAACTAAAAAGTGGTAGAACAGGAATAAAAAGTAAAGCAAAAGGTCCTCTGCTGAAAGATTTTAGAGTTCAGAGGTTGATAATATATCACAGGGCCGAGCAATCTAATCAGGATTCCAGCTGGAGGTGTTGCTGTGACCCTGTGAAAAGACTGTGTCCTCTGCCTCATCATCAGGGAGGTTTGGAGAACAAAGAGGAAGGTAATTTCTTGGCTCGTCAGAAACAGTACTGTTGATGTGATTAGCTTTGTTCCGATAACATTCACAGAGCAAGCCTCAGAAATAGATGTGAAACCCACTTTCTAATCAGATATCTGGAAGTTATCTTAATGACCTGTGTTAAATGCCAAACTTTCATTGTGCTTCATGTATTTGCAGTTTGATCACACTCTTTTGAGCCCAAACGCCAGTGAAACAGAACAAATCCATTTCACCAATGACCCTGTCGATTTGTGGAATCATGCAGAGTTGCGCAGGTTTTGCTATAGATTTTTAGGGGATTGGAGAGGGTTTTTGTTTGTGAAGTGTTGGTGTATTTGACAGCTGAATAATGCTCTATAGAAAAACTTGTCTGATTTAATGAAAGACTGTGAATAATTCAAATCCATCAATAATAAATTTTTCATTTCAGATGGCCTGTGGCCACTCTCTGTGAAGGTAAAAATAGTTTTTGACAGGTATTTTGTGTGTTTGTTTCACTTGTTTCTGATTGGACATGGCTTTCTCCTGAAAAGATTTCCAATATTTTCTCTCAAAACTCCAGCAGGGAAAAAAATCCCTGAAGTACTTTTTACAGAGGATGTTTTTATACATATATTTTAGCTTTAAGGTCTCTCATAAGTACTTAGATCAAACATAATTACTACTCAGAAAAGAACCAGTCACCAGTGGATGTGGATGAGCAAACTGGTTTAAAATAAATGGTCCCAGTTGAACTTAAACATGATTTTTAAAAACAAGTCAGTCAAAAGGCATGTTTTTTAATCGTTGAAACAAATGTTGCTCATCTTAAATATATCCAGAAAACTCAAGATTTTTGTTTTTCAAAACTGTAAAACCTCACCTATATCTAGCAACTAAACTCTACTATAACAGTTTAAAAAAAGGTAAAACATAAAATATCTTAGTAAATCTCTAAAACCTTGATAGGTTTCATCTGTAGTTGTGCAAATTGATTAAAAATATTTAAAAGTTCTATGACAAAATATGCAATTTAATTTGCCTTGCTCCCTGTAGTAATTTGTCTTTTGTCTGTATAATTGTGGCATTTGTTATTTACGCAACTTTTCTGTAACCTCTTCAGTTAAATGCAGCACAGCGGAGCAGTGAGGTTTTCGCTCGTTCCTATCATTGTGTTGGATGAAAAGGAAATGTCTTGTGTCCTTGATGCCTTGATACTCATCATGCTCAACACAAAAGCGGTAGCTCTTTGCGCTGTTGAAATTTTTCTCCCTCCATTGTTACCGCTGCAGAAACAAGAGGGCTGTAGTTACAAAAAGACCAATGGGTCAATATTTGCCTCTTATCTCTTGTGGCGTTTTAGCTCCACTTCAGCTACATTTCCGTTTTAAGAAAAAACTTCAGGGATTCACACAGATTCATTTTTAATGACTCCATTTAGCATTCCTTTTATGTATGTGGGGATTTTTATTTTTATTTTTTTTATCATTTTGATCATGCTTTTATTATTCTCCTTTCATGGCTTTAATTATTCCTCCTCACAGACACGGGACTCGGTGCGCAGGAGAAGTTGCAGCTGCAGCCAACAATGGAGTGTGTGGTGTTGGTGTGGCCTACAATGCAAGAATTGGAGGTAAGTGAGGGCATTACATTTATATTTTTAATTGAGCACAATGAGTGATTCATATATAATTCATTTAAATTAGTTTGATATGAATAAATTAGAAATAATAAGCACAATAAACTTTAAATTTATATTAATTAACGTGAAAGGTAATTTCATTCTGCTTGGGTTCCTTTAATTTGACTCTGGAGTCATAACGACAGTTTTACTGTAGCTTTATCTTCCCATTTTATTAATCACACAGTGGTAGGTTTTAAAGCCAGTATCCTTAATGTGACTTTATGCACCACAGACGAACATTTACTGACTGTGTGAGTGTTTGTCCATGGTTGAAGTGTGACTGTACTGCAGAGACTCAGCAGTTAGATACCATGAATATTCCTTGATTCAGTGCCACTGAGAGGACCAGCTAATGATGAGCTGTTGCAGTTTTTTATTGGAGATTAAGTAGAGTGTGACTTAACCAAGAATGCAAATAAAAGCTTTGCTGTATAGACCATTCTGCTGTAGTCTAAATATATGTTTTATGATCCAAAGCTTTAACTTTAACAGATTGTTTTGTCACTAACAGTGAATGTAAACATGTAGATTTCATGGTAATATTAACAACAGGGTGAATCTGACTTCATTTAAATCAACTCACTGTATGACTCAGCCTTGTTTGGCTTTTTGCCCTAAACTTCAGCCTTTTATGTCACTAATTAGATAAAAAGCAAGTTCAATTTTTAAAGTGTTTAGCTGAGTTCCTCATGCATCAAGATGCAGGATGCTAAATTTTGGCTGATGCCACGAAAAGTGACTTCACAATGCAGTGCTCATCTTGTAAATTACCTGCCTAAGAGGTTCCTCCGACTCTCTGAGCAGATTCTTGTTTAAAGAGTGATAAACCTGTCAGCAGGCTCTGATCTGCATTATGAGAGATGATTTATATCAATCAGAAATTAGGCCTGAAAGATATTTGTTTGTTTCCTGAAAAATCTTGCATCTGATTGAGTATTCCAAGGAGGCTTTTAGTAACTTTTGTCATCTAGCAATCTGTCAATGCTGCGATGGCTGCCAACAAGGCTCAGCGGAGCCTGTGGAGTCCTGAGCAGTGCGTCCACAGATGTTACTCATAACTCCCCTTCTTTGTCTTCATTACCATTCATCTCCCGACTGAGCCGCATGTTGGCCCTGATCTCATAAATTACTCCTCAGTGAATCTGTTGGCGTCGTGGGGTCAGTGGATTGTTTATTAACAGCTGTGATTTCCTCCCAAATGCTCATGGTGTGCGTGTGTGTGTTTACATGTGAGAGAAGTGGTTATGTTTGCCCAAATACTAAAACGTGTGTGTCCTTGCAGTGTAATGATGATTAGTGATGTGTGTTGAAAACTCGATCCTACTTGGCTTCCATCTGTGCACACACACTCACACACCCTCAGAGCTGCGTCTCTACCTGTGACACAGTGTAGGAAGCTCACACCACCGCGTCTTAATAAGAAACTGTCAAGCTGCAGGAAGTTGATGGGAATTGTTACGACACTAATCATCATTACTGCTACACTAAAGCCTTTGCATAATATCACTGAACAAACATTGCATTTTATGTTGCCCATTTAAGTTTTTTACAGGCCGTTCAGTATTCAAGCTTGTATTACACCGATTCTCCTACAGAGTAATTACTGCCTTGTCAGCATCCCTGCCGGCTTACTTTGTCTAAAAAGTCCTAATGTGAACGTCGTCGTTCGTAATGTTGCCTCTGATGTCCGCGGGTTCTCTCTCAGTAATGGACTTTATTTGAGGGAGGTGCATTTCATGCCTTTCTGCAGCCATTAATGTTCGGAGGAGTGATCTGAGGCTGCGAACTTCAAAGGCACAGACAGCACCGCGTTCAGGTATCATGAAAAGTGACATTTAGTGCTACCCTGTGGACACGGTGCTCTGTTGGAGGTTCTATAAATCCCCAGCTTGTATGCAGTTCGGTCAGATTTGTCTACTTATCTCATCTATACCACTGTATCATCACGGGGGGCATGAATCAGCCTTCTTTAGTTTAACAAACAGCAGGATTATTGTTTATGTGAAGCGAAACTGTGTTTCTATCCATCAGAGCGGCATCTGCAGGTAAAGCTTTGTGAACTCATTCATTAAAACCTGAACATTGTGAAGTGTTTGGTTTTCCAATAAATCCTTTTTGTTTCCTGTTTTCCAGTTTGTTGTTTTTCTTGTTATTTTTGAAGATTAGTTCCAACCCTTTTTTTTTTATATATAAAATTTTGTTCTTTTTTTGTCACCTCATGCTGTTCGATTTTGTTTTCTGTTGTGTCCCTCTGCTTTTTATCTCTCAACCCGTCTTAAGATGCACACACTCACTGTCATTCTGCCAATCTTTATTCACCTTATCTGCACTGTGGTTTCTGTTCATTTTACAGGAGTTCGTATGCTGGACGGGGAGGTGACAGATGTGGTGGAGGCTCGTTCTCTTAGTCTAAACCCCCAGCACATCCACATTTACAGTGCCAGCTGGGGCCCAGAGGACGACGGCAAGTCTCTGGACGGCCCTGCCAAACTGGCAAAGGAAGCTTTTCTCCAGGGAATAACCAAGGTTAGTTAGAAAATATGCTCAGACTTGCACAACCCTGTTTTTTTAAAGAAATAAAAAAGTTGTTTAGTTCTAAAATAGTTGCTTCTTTACGATGTAGTCTTTTTTTTTAAATTGAGACAGTGGCAGCAAAAGACTGATATGACTTGGAAAAATAAGAAGAAAGAAGTGAAAATGGAAAGTAGTTCATTAATATGGAAAATTAGTTCAACACTTGAAAATGCAAAATGGCAAAGAATTTAGTAATTTTATCTTTTGTACTTTATATCATTAAAGAGATCCAGGGAAATTAGAGAAATGGCTGGAAAACAATGTTGACTGATTGCAGTCTTCATGTATTTAGGCAGAAACAAACACAGTTCTGTTAAATCTCATTTCAGTAAGAAATAAAAGAGAGACAACAACTTGTTTAACTTCACTATCTAAACAAACAGATACAGGTCCAGGTACTATCCTATCCTAAATCATATGTTTCTAAAAAAAAACCTAACGTGTAATTGGCGCTATAGACGTATTGCATGTATTTGTTTTAATTTTGGATTTTCCCACATGCGCAGGACACTGGTTGGCAGAAAACAAACAGGACAGGAGGAAAAGTCTGAATTAACCTGGAGCCTGACAAAATACTGAAAAGAAATAAAAAATATATTGGATGCATACAGGCAGCATTGTTTTGGAAAAACGTAGTGATAAATTAACTATTTCAGATGAAATGTCCATATTCAAGCTCAAATAAGTGTTTGGAAGGTACGATCAGTGAGTGAAGTGGCCAAATGCTTTCTGTCCCGTTACAGTTAAAACTACATGATCAACAGCTCTGGACGTTATACACAAGAGACTGAACGCATACAAGTCATTAGACGGTTATAATTATTTTTCTTTAGGGCATTTACAGGTGATGCTAGGCCTTTGCTTGTACCAAATAGCTCTTTGCCAGCTTAGGTTTTGCTCTGTTTTTCATTTAAAAATCTTTACAAATTAACACCTGCGTTTGTAACAAAGCTTTATGTGCGCAACAACGTGTTGATATTTTAGATTCTTTGCATTCATTTGACAAATCTTCTGTACATTTCATGCTGTACTTGAACACATTAAGGTCTTTCACCCACCAGTAACCCAGACAGCACAGCGTGTGGTCACAATGCAATGGGTCTATGTGTAGGCAGCTTAATAACTGCCTCTAAGAACAATATGCCTGACACTTGCCTGGGTTTCTCAAACAAAGCATGATTAAGATTTGGTCTTACATGACAAATAGTCGTAGCGCTTAACGAGCAATTATAAACACAAACTACGAGCTAAATGCACCACTAAGCGTTGAGGGTGAACTGCTCACGTTAAATCACAGCCTGATTGACCGTTAGGATATGTTTTTAAAGGCAGCAAGATGATCAGCTGACCTTCTGAATTTGCCTACAGGGCCGACACTCTGGTCCAATAAGTCACCGCAGGAAAAAGGAGTCCTGAAGGGAAAGCACATTCAGGAACCAGTCCCAAACGGGCTTTTAAACAGCCTAATTTGCATCTTGAACTGCACATTTATTCACAGCACTGAGGCAGGTAGGGAAGCTGCAGAGGGCCGTGGCATACAGCATTGGTTTTTCAGTTCCCAAAACCTCACAGAGTGTCATTAAAACAGGAGGTGATGTAACACAGTAGTAAACACGTTCTGTGCTAGTGTTGGTTTTGCAAGTCTTAAGATAAATCAACACAGGAGGTTGCTTGTTAAACTGTTTTCAACTCATAAAACAAATAAAAAAATGAAAGAAGTAGACCCTCTACAGATGCTTCATTATGTTGCAACATGATTTATGTTATACCTGGGTTTGAAATGACTTACAAATTATTGCATTCTGGTTTTAATACTTCTTTTTCACCTTATTGGTAAACTAATGTCTGTGTTTTATAGTTAAAGTATTAGTACCAAACAGACACCAGTCATTTAAAGTAATGAATCTCTGTGAAAGATGTTTAGTCACTTTTTTACTAAATATGAAACAAAAAGATTAATTCAGCTATTTAGCTTTGCTTAAATTAAATGAAGATAAATCTTATAAATATATCTAAAGCTCAGTAATCACATAAAAATTCAGTGAGGTTTAAGATGAAGACAAGTTATTTTAAGTTAACATGTTGAAGTCTGTTCCTCTTGGTGATCCCTGTGCAATTACTTTCTGGAAAGATAAATTAGAGCTATCTGGTTGGAGGTCTTTTTAAAATTGCATAACTTTACTAGTTAGTTGAAGTGATGACTGTGCACGAGCTAGGATAGAAGACATACAAATCTTTTGGGAGCAGACTTTAGCAGTAGCCTCTTGGAGCAAATAAGTGTTTTCAAACATGTCAAGCTATTTCTTTGAAGCCACACATACGCATAAAAATGTCTCTCCTGTCAGCAAAAAGAGGTTGTTAAAAAGTTTGGTGTTAAGGAATAGTTAAGTATTCTTGTTACATAAGTTATCTTCTCCCCCATAAATCATCCTTATATGTATTAAATGAAGGATGTTTCTCTGAGACATCCAGTGGAAAAGGACAAACTCAAGGTGAGTTTGTTAATTGCCAATTGACTCTTTAAGCTCAAGTAGAAATAGACACAAAAGAGTTTTGGCATATTCCTGAAGTCTAATGTCGTCATCCCTCATGTGTCAGCATTCTGCATCAAAGGACCTTTGCAGCTAAATGATAAAAATGAGATGGAAAAAAAAAATAGAAACGAAGCAGCAGTCTGATGCAGAAGTTAGATTCAAAGGCAGCGGTAATTGGCATGTAAATGAATGAAACTGCAATTTTTCTGTGCCACAGAATGACTCATATATCACATCTGCAAATGTGATCTCCCCCACATATTATGGTGTGTTGGTGAAGAAAAATTACCTGACAGCAAGACAACAGGACCTTTCTGGTTCAGCGTGTGTTCTCCTGGCAGCGCGATAACGCTTGGCACTGAAGTGCTCTCATCTGGCTTCTGTAAACCCACAGCAAAGGCAACACCGGGTCATAAATTGAGCCGGACGGTTTAGGAGTGTTATGTTCAGCTTCGGGTGTGAGCACTCAATTCGATTCGGACAACATCACACACTCAGCAAAAACACATTTATCCCATCTTCTAAAAAGAGATAATTTTGTGAGACGGGGGTGTAGGAATCAATTAGGAAAATTGAACGGATAATCCGTATAAAACACTCTGTACCAGCTCATTTAAAATCTGTCTTTAGGGTCCAATTAAGGTCCCTTTGTAGACTTATGAGCTTAACATTTTACTGATTAAGTATGCAAGAGAAAACAGCATCACAACAACAGTGATAAGATAGTAAATATCCCAGTAACGAGACAGGAATGACTTCTTCTGATGATAGATTATTTTTTGTATCTTGTTTGTTTTTTTGTATAAATGAATTTTTATGAGTCGTTATCTTCTCACCTTATTAGTTTTTGACTGATTGTTGTTGTATTTTTTTTGTCCTTTGAAAGAAACATGTTATGACTCTTTTTGTCTAAACTGTACGTGGAAGACGACAATGTTTACGTTTGTCTTTATTATTGTGAAAATTACCCTGCTCGAGTTGCTCCATTCACAAATTGATGGAAGATTTAAGTTTAATTGCTCCATTGATTTGGGAATGACAAGGCGTAATAAATAATCAACAGAAAACTGAGCTCTTTGTAAATTAATACAGATTAAAAATAGAGAGTTGTCAGTGTCTGACAAAGGAAAAAATAGATTCTTTAGAGGAAAAACCTGATGGCTGAAGTAAAACCAATTAAAGCTGATTGGAAGCTAAGCCGGTACGACCTTAGTAAAAAGACGTTGAGGGTTTTCTTCAACCCCCGAGGCTGTTTCTGGGCTGTGAAGCCCAGGCAGCAGATGCCCTGATGTCTTCTGTTTTTGTCTCCATCACAGCCTTAGGGACGTTCAGCAAGAACTGGTCAGCAGACTTCAGGCTAAAATCAGCCGTACTTTAAGATGCAGGAGAGTCAGCAAGTGTAGGAAGAAAATCCTGTACCTTCAGTTAAAAAAAGCTGAAACGATGGAGACAAAATTGTTTTAAAAATTTAACATAACTGTCTTCAATATGATGGCATCTGTGTTTTGTACTGAGTAAAATCAATCCATCGATTTCTGGGGCTCTCTTGCAAATAAAGCTTAAAGTAATTCAATCAGCTGCAGACAAGTGCATGAAACAAGTGTTTACATGGCTCAGAACAAATACAGCAGTCTAATCATAGTGGTGGTTCTGAGATGGCAAAGGCCTTTGTTGCAAAAATGATTGGTGGAAACTCATCTGACATGTAATAACCCTCCCAGATCTCTAACCTGCTGTTGGCAACTGACTAAATGTATGTTGCATGTAAAATAGGCATGCATGTGTGCATGTACTTTGTGTATTTTTACTGTCAAACATCATCTCATTATTTATTTGCCCTCAAATTCAGTTTGAATAAATATGGTAATTACCTTTTCTATCTGATGTTCCTCTCGACACAGTGATGTATTAACAAGATCTGTGCTTACAGCGGTTCAGTGTTTCTGAAAGAAAGCACATAAATGACAAGTCGTTTTAGCAGTGAGACAAACATCTTTGTCAAAGGCAGGTTCTCACACATCAGCGAGCTTCTGTCAGTCTCTTTTTCTTTGCTTCCTCTGGTCTTATGTGAAGGTATTTATGTTATTGCACCACAGGGACGAAGCGGACTGGGCTCTATTTTTGTCTGGGCCTCGGGCAACGGTGGCCGGGAACAGGACAGCTGCAACTGTGACGGCTACACCAACAGCATTTACACCCTGTCCATCAGCAGCACCACGGAGTCAGGCAACGTGCCATGGTACAGCGAGCCCTGCTCCTCCACTCTGGCTACCACATTCAGCTCTGGAAACCCAGGAGAGAAACAGATAGTGAGTGCAGACGCAATCAAGCTTCTAAAACTACTGTTTACAGAATTGCTACTATATTTTAGCACACTGTGTGCATCAGTATGTCAAAAAGTAATCATACAAGCCATGCTTACAAAACATCAGTAGTGGTACATCCTTAAAGCTTTTTCTAGTGTATCTTGAAATTAATCTTTTGTCTATCGTGTCAAAAATATGCATCAAACTGTCAAAAATGAAAGCGTCTGATGCGTGCAACAAGGGAAGCGGACAAACACTGAAAATGCCTCACGCCTCTTTTAAGCTGCTTGTCAGCTGATGAAAGACTTGCCTCAGGGGCACAGAAAAACATGAAACAACCATGAATCTGCTGTTCTGAAGGAACTACACCAGAGCAATGCTGCAGGCAAACAAATTCACTTCATCAAAGCAAGTGAAATTAAAGGTAGTTTTGGTTTTTTTGTTGTTGTAGTTTTTTATTTTTATTTTTTAATAAATCAGCGTAGCTGTAGCAGTGGAAGGCGGTTATTACAAATAATGATTTTATCCCATTTCATCTTCGTTAAAACTAGTATTTACAATCACTCTGATTTATTGTGATGATTGCTACAGTTGAAGACTGGGGTTACAAAAAAATTCAACATGAATTCAGAAATAGATAATTTAATGTAGATTTTGTGACCTGTTATCTCTTGAGAATACAGATTTTGGCAGCTGGAGGCCAAAGGAAAACCTCATTAAATAAATATCGCTATCTCTAATGAAGCAGATTTGAGCTGATTGCCCTTTGCAGTTTTAAATTCTGGTAGTATCTGTACTTAGAAAAAAAAATGTAGCTGCTTTCTGTATTTACCACATTACCATTAAGATGCTAAAAATACTAAGTTCACTAATTGCCCCACAAGGCAGTTTACTTTGATCCAGTTACATATTGCACTAGAATAAAAGTAGTTTAAAACGTTTTATATTTGGAAAATTTGAATTCTCCAATAACATCAATTTGCGACAAAGTGCTTTAGCAATTGTTTCCAAACAGATACCACACTGTAAAATGCAAAGCTGTACCTATTATTAATTAACCTTTTAGCGATTTTTAATTTATAAGTTGTATTCCTTTTATACATTAAAACTAACTAGCTCAAGTTCTAAGATCTGTAGTTGATTGCAGGTTTTATCGAGCAGTCCAAAATAAAAAACTTCTATACATGTCAACAAAACCAAGACGCACAGCAATGCATCATAAAAATTATTTTGCCTTGTGTTATATTTTTTAAATCACTTGTAAACCAATTTATGTCTGCATTAAATAGATGGGAAATACAAGCTAGCTCTGTTGACTGACGTTTGGCCTTTGCAGACACCTGCCCCGTGTTTGTTTACAAGTCTGACACTCGGACATCTTTAGCTGAAAATGATCATTAGCACCACAATCTGTCAGGGCAAAAGTTGCAAACAGAGGCTGCATCCCTAACCTTCACAGCCAGCCTTGCTTTGGGCATCTCTGTCATCTCTGATGTGTCCTCATCATGACCCAGACAGGCCTCATTAGCTTCCCGGCACTGACAGGCAGCAGGAGCAGAGACGTACACGGAGCCCTAACATCCTCCGTCTCACCACCATCTGACCTGGCTGGGACGATTTGGCTGACTTTTACCGTCCTGCCTGTGACCCTTTGGCAGGCGTCCACAGACCTGCGGCTGAAACTACCAAATCATTCCCTCCTCCTCCTCCTCATTCTTCTTCCTGCTCAGATAGCTGCAAGGAAAGCTCACATTTGTCTCCTGTCTTAACACTCAGCTTGTCTCTCCATGAAATTGTGTGCAAATGGAAAACTCAACGTATCATATTAACTGTGCGTCTCCTTTTGTATTTATGTCCACTTCTCTTTTCTTTTCTTGTAGGTGACCACAGACCTGAGGCAGAAATGCACTGATTCTCACACAGGGACGTCTGCTTCTGCCCCACTGGCTGCTGGGATCATCGCTCTGGCTCTGGAGGCAAAGTGAGTAAGAATGACACCTCTTGTAACAATTTAACTGTTTTTATTGCACATTGAATTCACGTCACCGGAACGATTGTCCATGTTAAATGATATTGTTGTAAATAAGTTTCATTTTTTTATTAGGTTTTCTTTTTTTAATTAATGTAAAAGTATGCCTGAGTACCCTTAAATAAACTCTGCTAATAAATGTTGTTATTTTTATTCTATCAATATTGGAATCTTCATTATCATGCTTCACTGTTTACTCCTGGGAGAGGCACGCACTCATCTGAAAATACACAGACACCTCTGGGAAACAAGGTTGGACTAAATCCCAGCAGAAATTCGTTCTACAGCAAATTAAGCTTTTGATAATCACACAATTAGCAAGATGAATCAGCAGCTGCAGCCCAAACAGATATTTGAATACCTGTAGGGCTGGCAGTGAAGATTTTATACTGGAGAGCCTCTCTCATTATCGCTCACGCAGGACTCCAGGTGTCTACGTTTCTGTGAGCTGCTCTTATGTGTTCTCCATCATTTAAGTATCTCTACTCGTTATCTTGCATGTGTTAAGTCGGTCTCATCAGTCAGCTATGCTCCACTTTGCATAATTCTCATGTCCATATTAGTTATGACAGGTGCCAGATCCTATCCTGCAGTCCTTTACAGCACAGGTATGTATCCCCAGCCTCCTCAGCTTATCTCAGCTCTGTCAGCTCTGATATCATAAGAGATGGGCAGTAACTGGCAGAGCTCAGGTTTTCACAGCAAAGACTATCAGTTATCAGTCAGTATTTTTCAGCGAGCAGCATCTCAGCAGGCACCTGTCCTGACAGGCAGCAGTAATAACACAGTAGCTAGTTTATCAGGCCGAGATTACAGTGAAACTTGCAGAGATGGATTTGTTTAATAGGCAGAAGGTTTCGGCTTTCTGCTGTTTTATCATTTTATTATCCCTCTTCCTCCCCCCTCACTCTTGGCTGAGGTGACATCGAGTGGATCGGCGGGATCTTGTCCATTAATAACACATGAGAGTATGTGAGACGAGAATGTGGATGCGGAGGGGGCGGAGGTGATGCGCCTCAATGAAATTCTGCATTTCTATTTCTGTCAGCTGTGGTGTTGCACTCTCTGTGGTTCATGGTTTGATTATTTAAACCCACTGAAGAGTTTTTTTTCTAACATAGTCACGTCAAAGTCAAAGTTTAGTTTCTTTAACACATTAAGGAACTACTTTAGGTGACTGAAGTCTTGTACAAATTGTGAACACAATACGTAGTAAATCAGCAATTAATATAATAAAGAAAAAATGTCAGAGAAAGCATCCTCTCATGTTAGGATAGACATACTACAACCAGTGGATACACACTGTGGGG
>JAOXNZ010000012.1:18368786-18380057 GCA_028566095.1 Kryptolebias brasiliensis | reverse complement strand
TAAGCTTGCACAATAAGAGCTAAGATATCCTCCTCAACTAAAACTAAAACCCAGTGAGAAGAAATGGGTTTAAACTTAAGCAGCAATTAAAATGATCAAAGTTCTGGGCAGCTCTAATTTTCAAAGATAGGCTACTCCACAAATTAGGGGTCACTACAGAAAAGGTGCTGTCACCTGTTTTTTTTTTTATCCTGGATCCAAGAGAAGTTGATGTGTGGACCTCAGTGCTCTGTTTGGAAGTTGAGAGTGCAAAAAAAGAGGTGCCATGTGATTAAGACTTTTAAATAAGTAGGTAGGCCTTAACCTTATAAAGCAGCCTTAGTTGGAAGAAGTCTGTCTTGACAACTGAGCCGATTGCTGTAAAAGTCAAAATCACACCAAGGTTCCTGGCAAATGAGATTAGATTATCAGAAAGAATAATTTCCGTTTTCTTTTTGTTCAGTTTCAGGACATTTATGTCAGTTCATGTTTGAACATTTTTGAACACTTCAGCCTGAATACCTGAACAGAAGCAGGCCTGGTTCTTAGCTGGTATGAGCAAATAGTTCGGAAGATTATCAGAAAAATGGTGAAAAGAAAATATAGTTTTAAAAAATGAACCCAAAGGAAAGCATAAGTAATGAGAAAAGACCAAGCCTTGAGGCACCTCACAGCTAAGTGGGGACAGTGTTTTCTCAAATGAACAAGAAAAACTCATCTGCTGGGTATGGATGGAGTGAAATTTTGAGCTGTACCATTACTAATGGAAGAGCTGAACTGAGTCTTTTGATAAATCCTAATGGGGGGGGGGTGTTGTTTTTTTTCTCTTTTACGTTGTGGAAGGTGACCCTAGCCCCCAGTCTCAGACCTCATTAGAAACTTTCTTTTCAGCAAAGAATGGACATCATTCTCTAGAGTTTTATATCTGCTGTTTTACTCTTTCCCTTGACCGTCTTGACCTCTAAGTGCAGCAGGTTATGTTGTTTCTTTTAATGCTGGTATTTTACGCTGATGCTAAAAGCTTCGTATGAGTCAGTTGCTTTATGATTGCCTGGCACACCCCTCCAGGTCTCCTCTATGTCTCAGTATAATATTTCCAAAGTGTATAGTCGTCCTCAGTGCATATGGTGAGATTGATTACATTTCAGGTGTGTCTACAGTGTCCTGACCTTTTCCGTGTCCCACAACTCCTCAGATTTCCTCAGCTGTATTATTGTATCAGCGAGGTCAGCGAAACCTGACTTTCCTCATAATGTGCATAATGTAGAAATTATTACCTTCAGCCATTACATGACAGAAAATCAATGCAGTTTTATTGCTCTGCTTCTTGGGTTTGTCCAGTATGAATCTAACCTGGAGGGACATGCAGCACCTGGTGGTGAGAACATCGCAGCCCAGGCACCTCATCGCCGGAGACTGGAAGACCAACGGAGTGGGACGCAGAGGTAGAGACTGCTCATCTTCATTGGTCTAAATCAAGCCCAGATGAGACAGTAGGGTATTATATTACTATATCAGTACTGAGTACAAAATGACTTTCTGAAAACACAAAGTCGTGTATCATATTAATGTCATTTCTTTACAAAGAAAAACCTATTCTGTTTTGTTTGTCATTACCCCAACAAGCTGGTTGACTTCATACGGTAATTACCATCTGCAGAGCCAACACATTACAGTCATTTTAGTCCATCTGAAATTAAATGACAGATTTGTTCTGCAATATCATACAGATCTGTGACAGCTGTGTCTCAGGAGGTAGAGCCAAGTTTGTCAGTTCATTTCACAGCTTCTCTTCATGCCAAAGTCTTCCTGTGCAACCCAGTACTTTGTTTGGCAGCTCCGCAAAGCTCAGTGTATCTGGTGGGACGAATGAGAAATTTGTTAGAGCTTTGTAGACCTTTCCTTAAAGTAAAAGGAGCTCCATAGTTTGCTATTTTTCGTCAAATCAAGTCTTCTGTTCTAATCAGAAACCAGTGAAAGAGGTTTGTACTTTAAGGCTTCATATGATACTCTTGCTTTGCTAAAGAATATATTTCCATTCTGCCATTTAGAAAAAAAAACATAGTTGGTTAAACTGTATTTGAATAAATCAGTAATTTCATCACTTAAGCTAACAGTTAAACAGCAGAGCAATAAAGCCTTTTTTCAAAGTCAAGGATACAGAGATATTCTTTACATTTAGAAAACACATAATTGAACAGTCTTGCAACTGTGCAGGTGTCCTTTATTACATAGGTCCTCCTCTTGTACATTAGTATGAGACTGTAGATGCTTTAAGGATGCCTATCAGTTGTTTTTGGCAATTTAAAAATGGTTTCAAGTCACAGAAACCACCTGCTGGATTAACTTTCACACAAACTTTGCTCCCTGTGGAATTTACAGCCATATAAACACTTAATGTTTTCCAGTTTACTCTGTGGAAAAAGTCCCCAAACAAGCCCAAGAAAACGGTGCTGCTTGTGTCAGGTTCAGTAGCAGATTACAGCTCAGCTCTAACACTTTAAACTGCATGTACACATAGAGCCCTTACAAATGACTTTCTGTACGGAGTGCCAACCACACACTGTCTGCCCATGTCTTTTAGAGCTCCAGGAGAAGTTTGTTTACTTTGTCTCTTATTCTCCTGCCAGCAGCTGTCAATCAAATGCATGCACCCATCAGCAAGCTGAGACAGAAAGGAACTGTTCAGATCTCTCCCTGAAGATCTTTCGTCTTAATCTTGATCTTTAAAAAAGACATTAAATGTTTATGATGGCAGCAGAAAATGTGAATTTAGTTGGACTTTAGGGAAAGCTCTGGTGAAGCAGAGTGCTTTAGAAAGATTTATGATTGAACACTCAGGGTTAAAGCAGAGAAGATTGTAGGTGGCGTTAGTTTCTAACAACATGCATTTAACTGCTCATCACTCCATCTTTTTTTTTTTTTCCTCCTCAGTGAGTCATTCGTACGGTTATGGTCTCCTGGATGCAGGTGCCATGGTGGTATTGGCACAGAACTGGACAACAATGGGGCCACAGCACCAGTGTGATCACAGAATGCTTACAGAATCCAGGTTAGAAGGAGGTCTTGAATCTGTGTGTCTGTGTGTAAACAGCAGCGAGTTTTAGTTTTATTACAAGCACTAGCTACTCCATCATCCCCCCCCCTTTCCCCCTCCAGGCTGATAGCATATCACAGCATCTTTCTCGAGGCCGGGGAGGTTGCTTAGACTCTTAGCACAGCACGATTGTTTGTCCATTTCTGCAGCCACACAACATTAACCACTCTCCCTTCCACTTGTCAAACCTGCAGAGACATCGGAAACAAGCTGGTGTTCAGCAAAAGCGTGGATGCCTGCTGGGGACAACCAGAGTATGTCAGATCTCTGGAGCACGTTCAGGCTCGCCTCACTCTTTCCCACAACCAGAGAGGAAAATTGGCCATTCATCTCATCAGCCCACTGGGCACGCGTTCCACCCTGCTGTTCCCAAGGTACACAATAAAACAAGCCAAGCCAGCAGCCGAGCCCTTAATGTAAATCCCCTCTTTTTCTGTCTTTGTGTCACAGACAGACAAACAATATGTGCGTGCTCTTCAATTCTATTTGTACACAGATGCTCCCACAGGCATACTCTCTCAGAAAAGCATACAAACAAAAGAACAGACACAGTTTCTTCTCTTCTCTTTAGACCCAATGACTATTCTTCAGAAGGGTTCAACGACTGGGCTTTTATGACCACCCACTCATGGGACGAGGATCCTCAGGGAGAGTGGACACTAGAAGTAGAAAACATGGCAGCAAATGAACGAGACTATGGTAACCCCCGCTCATCACTGTTAATTGTTCAGTCTGGGCAGATTACGTCAAAACCACATTTGTGGCACCATTAACTGCCCCCTCACTGAGTCTTTCTGCATACTTTCACGCTTCACTAGATAGCCTCTTTTCAGTTCCTCTCTCATTCCTCCTCTAATGACACAGTTTGTAATATTTTCACTACCCAGGGGAGAAGCTCTTACAGACACAACCAGATTAACAGTTGGCTGCTCCTACTGCAAGAAAATTACCTACCAACATTTTTGGTCATGAGCTTTAAAGTATTTTTGTTTCCAACGTTTTGTGCTGCATTTTAGCTCAAAAGGAAGCAAATGGTCATAAAGAGTTTCCATTCCAGAGTTTATCTTGTAAATTTGTTTGCTTTAAGATGCAGAAAGAAATAAGACAAGAAAACCTTTTTCTCCTCCGGTGGTGTCCTTTAGAGTTCTGTTGGCATGTTCACATGTCTCGTTTCCTCTCCTTACACCTTCATACACTCTTCTCAGCCAGTTGTTCTCCCACTGAGGGCTAAATTGAAAATTTCCCCCCACATCTTTGCACTCCCCTGCTGACTTTGTTTCTGTCTCAGGTGTGTTGAGTCAGTTCACCCTCATCATGTGGGGCACAGGACCGAGCGTCGTCAACCCCTCTTCACCTGACTTCCCTCGACCTTCCAACAACAGCTGCAAGACCTTCGATGCCCAGCAGATTTGTATCGGTGAGAACAAGTTTAGTGCTCATTTGTTTTGGCGCTGGCACATTAGGCATCATTACAAACTACACTTCAGGTCAGCTCAAGTTGGGTGTTGTGACTCGTGAAAACCAAATGTAAATGCAGATGACTTATTCACTAGCCTCTTGTGCATGTGTTTACACGTGCACAATAAATGAGCACATTAACATATGTCATCTGAGAGTGTGGGGTGCGTTGGGAGCAGCAGGCAAGATTAAAACTGCAGTAGTGCAAGAGGTGCACGCTGCCAACAGTCTCCACGTAGAGCCAGATGAGGTCGGACACATCTCTTGTTGCCAGTCAGATGGTTTCTTCTTTATCAGTTCGAACTTCTTAATTATTCAGATTAAATCTACATTACAATAGTTACTGCTAATCCTTTCATTCACACATCCACAGTTTCCTAATGACTTCCCAGAAATGAACTCCCAACACTGCAAACAAATAAGATGGATACACAAAAAACCTCAAGAGGATCCAAAGTAGGATACTAGTGAAATCATTTTCCAGTGCAGAAAAATAATTATTCTTTGGCAGATTTGTTGAAATGAGAGAAATATCTAGTCACTGCAAAACGTTGAAATCTATTAAAACATTTGACAAAATATTTATTATAAGTAAACAAATTCAAAAGTAGTTTGTTCTTTTTTTTCATTGCTTTTTATGTTTGAGTGAAATCCAGAGTTTATAAATGGTTTAAGTGGACTGCACTTAAACAGGAAACTCAACTGGAGTGATTTGGGAGCACTTTACAATTTCCACTGACCAAGGACAGTTCAAAATCCAAGTCATGGCTCCGGAACTGAGAGATGAACATAAACTTCAGTGTTTTTGCTTTAGAAGACTTTAAACTGAACTTACAACATATCAAAAAGTCTCTTATAAATGGCAATCAGTTTGAGTGGTTATGAAATTACAGTAGCCCAAGGACCAGATAATCTCAGAAACTGAATTTGGTTCAGCGCTGAACATTTTTACACCAGGGATGGGCGTTTTTAGCAAAAACTACTCTTGACAATGAGTTTTCTTTAAATATTTGACAGCTGAATAACTCTAAAGGAACAGAGGTTTCAGGTACAGAGACATGTGCTGGGGATCTTTTTATATTCTTTCATCTTCACCAGTCCAATGGATCAACATGGAGGGGAGAAGGGAGTAAAGCTGAGCTCACCCATGACCATAGTTTCCACTTTATAATCCTTTCAAAATAAACTACGATAGCAGATCTTCATCCTGAAACGCTCAGAGAGGTAGATGCCGTGTTGAAAAAAAGCACCCCTACTGGAAAAGCACCGTTAGGAAACAGCAGAAATGATGGTTGTAATGGTTGCATTAATTACAACCATCGCTGTAACTACACTGTTATGAAGCATGAACTACTAATGTTTTTGAAGCTTGATTACAAATCTCTGAAGGAAATTATTCCTAACAAATACATAAGTGACAGACTTCTTATTATCAGCACTGCAAAAGAGATTCTTTGTTTATGGGTTTACTAAAAGCATATATTATGTGTTAGCCAGTTGTTTGAAGATCAGCTTTATTAGCTTATGGTTTTGAACAGACATTTTAGCAGATGGAGCTGCTGTACCTTATCTTGCTCAGACATCACAGCTGTTTGATCGTATATCATTCTGTCGCATCGGTTTTATTAACATTGGTTTTGTTTGGACAGAATGTAACTTTAATGAAAAATGGAGACGATAACTAAAATAAATACGGTGTGGGAGGAGAGAGTTGAGTGTACTCTGTATGTAGATTTAGTCATGAAGTCTTTCTGATCTCTTTTTTTTAATATACTTAAACTTGTGTCACCATTATGATAATATGCTAAACGTGCATTTAATGTAAAGTTAACAAAATATGACCCAAATAAGAAAAAACTGGATAAAATCCTAATATTCATGTCCAGTCTGATCTTGCATGCTGTCACTTAAAACAAGTTAAATGAGCTTTAACAGTAACAAAGATTGCATAAACTTTGAGAGTTTAAACTGAAGGTTCCTGGAAACGATGAAAGAAAGAGACAAGTTCAGCTGATACAATTGGAGCCACTTCCAATTACTGACTGTGTCCTTAGCCAGAGAAATGATCTGTCTCACTGAGTGTGTAGGAGAGGAGAAAATCTTGTTTGTGTTTCAAGGTAGCAGAAAAACTTCAGTAAAAAAGTAATCAAGTTGTTAAACCTTTATGATGAATGGTTTTTACAAATACTTGAATGTTTCTTTACAGTGTTTAAACGGTTCTCCTTTAGGCAGTCACAGTGATTTTAGAAGTTTATCTGAGAAATACAGCTCACTGTGCAAAAGTTCTTAGTCAACCACATTTAATTCAAACATTCCAGTATCTTCTGTCTCCTCCTCTCCCATCAGAGTGCAGCCCAGGCTTCTCCCTCTTCCTCCAGGGTTGTGTGAAGTTGTGTCCTCCGGGTTTCACGTCAGGACCGCAGCTCCTCAACCTTTCTCTTGAGAACTGGGTGGACCTGTCCTCCGTGCAAGCCTGCCTGCCCTGCAACCCCGGCTGCCTCACCTGCTCCGGCACCGGCCCTACAGACTGCCTGTCCTGCCCTCCTCACAGCCGCCTGGTCCTCACCTCCTGTCTGCACCAGAACCAGGTCCAGCGTAAGTCACCCCTCACAGTCGGACTCCAGGGTCAAGAAGCTGAGCCGGAGGCAAAAAGCCCGGCGGCAGCAGATCACGACGGTGGAGAAACCGAGGAGCTTCCAGGGCTCGGTGTAGCTCCGCCCACTCAGCTGCCTGTCATCGTGGCAGTTCTCAGCTGTGCCTTCATCCTGGCTGCCTTCGTCGGAGTCTTCTTCTTGCTGCAGTTACGCTCAGGTGACGCTCCTGTGGCCTGGAGGACCAAACTGCCCTCTGTGCTTTCAGAGACCAGAGGCATGCGGGTGGGCTTTGGTTTGAGCTTCCACCGGAGACGAGAGAGGAAGGCTCGGATCTGCTACAAGGGGATCCCCACTGTGTGGGCGGATGAGGACATGATTGTCTATGAGTCTGAATCAGACAGTGAGGACGTGGACGGTCACAGCGAGAGGACAGCTTTTATCAAAACGCAGAGCTCGATGTAGCTGAAGCTGCTTCTTTTGCCGTGGTGTGTGACACCGCAGCATCCTGAGTGACATCATAGCTGATACACAAAACACAGGCCTTACTGTCACATAATCACACCCTCCAAATTCAGTCTTCATGTATTTATTTACATTATTTCATTTTATCTGTTTGTTAGATGTATTTATTATGCCCCTACTTCTGTGTCACCAATATGAGGTGTTATGCAAGTACTTTTCTCATCTTAAACCATTCTCACTCACACTTCCGGAAAATTTGGGCACTTTATCAAATTTACACACAAAGACTTCCAGCATTTTAATCCTTTCAAACAATAGATCCTTAAGCTCCCATAAGGCAAATCGAGAACCAGCTCCACAAACCTTAAACTACATACTTACAGTATAGTTTGTAGTGTGGCTTTTTTAAAATTCTCTTTCAAGTTTTAAAATAATTGACATCATTGAAATTAGTTTTCCCCCTCTTGACATGTCTCCTCCAGAGCCACTGATAAAAATAGATTTTTCACCTCAGCCAGAAAAGCTGGCGTGGGTCTGTGTGGAGTTAAACAAAATTGCTGAGAAGTAAATGAAACTTTTAAGCCGTTCAGCTCATTACCTTATCAACACATGCATCCGATTTGTTCACGAATACAAACCGAGCTTTGATAATTTTCCTGTTATATTTCCAGTTTCCTGGCAGTCTGCAGCACTGGGGTTATGAGGTTGCTGCTCTTTATTAGTTGGAAAAGTTTAAATTGAAGATTTCTACGGCACAGTGGGACGCCATAGTGGAGGGAAAAAAAACACCCCGCAGGCTGTTTGAGCAGGAAACTGCGGAGGATGTTCTGTTTCAGTCAAGCCACAGTGGGAAGACAAATCTGATAAATCGCTCAGAAAAGCTCACCGACTTGTAGTAGACTAGCACTGTTTTTAATGATATTATAAAAGCACTTAGCCCAAAGCTGCTTGGCTAACCTTTGGCAACATTGTCCCAATCAGTAGCTTCTTTTAAGAAATATGATCATTTTCTGCTCATTTTCTCCAACTGAGCAAGCTGTATATTGATTTTGGAGCTTCTCTGCCAGAACATTTTCATCAAGGTGAAGTTCCCTCCCTCTCTATTGTCAGCATCGTACATAAAAAGACACACATTTCCCATCTGTGTAGGCTCAGCACTACACACGCAGAATTAAAGCCTTTGGATCTACAGGCCACAAAATAATTATAGCAATTAAAAAAGAAGAGCGAGAGAGATCTTATATTACATTTTCTATGTTTGTTTTATAGCTCTTTTTTTAATTTAACTGATAACAGCTCGAGATTTTGTGGAGAACAGTTTTATGCTGGAATAAAAAGACTTTAGCTGTTGCATAATTGGGACCGTCTTTGTCTTTTTTTCTTACTGCCAGGTGTTTAAACTTTAAATTCAGCCCCGAAAACACAAGCACCACCCAACAGAGCAGATGGTTCATCACTTCTTCATGGCCGTACGTCACTGTTGCCGACGCTTTTGTTTGAGCATTGGGCTCCATCGAGGTGCCAGCAGCCTTCTGTCTGTCTGCTCCGTTAGCCAGTCGCAGCAAGGATGCTGCCAAACCGCCTTCTAGAAACTGTTTTCAAGAGGGCTCCTTCAAAACTCTACATAAATTGAAATTGTTGATCAGCGGCTTCCTTTTCTCTGAAAGTGCAGGTAACTGGGTTCATGGGTAAAAGGTGCATCCATTCTGCGCTTCATAATTAGACCTGCTGGGAAAACAAGCGGTGCATTTAAGTGCCCCTTGGATGCACTTGTTTCACATTATATTTGCTACATGTGCGGAAACCCTTCACCTCTTCATTCACAACCTCATTATGCGTTTCTACAAGCTGCACATTAGTTCACTGCTTGGCTGTAGCTTGTAATAATTACACATCATGTACTGTCTAAAAATGACTTGGCAACAAGACAAATAACTAATTAAAACACTAATTAAAAGCATTCCTTTTGATGCCAGAGTTTTAAACCAAGATATTTTTATAAATCACATTTTGCGCCATCCGTTAGAGCTCGACGTATGTGTTAGGGATGATTCTCAGCTACTACAACACGAAGTTTTAGCTGAATATCTCTAAAATTGGCTGAGTTATAACCATCTTTGTGTTTGCTAAGGTCCGTTAGCTGTGGCGGCCATCTTGAATTGGGTTGACTCCAGAAGTCAATCAGTTCTACACGTCCATGCAATGCTTACTGTCTGAAAGTTTCAATAAAATCTGTCCAGTGGTTCATGATATTTTGCAAACAGACACTGGCAAAAAAAAAAAAACATGATCGCTCTTTCACCTTCTCTGGCAGACAAGAACAAATCAGAAGCCCATTAGCTGATTTTACATTCAGATCAACTGAACACTGTCATTACAGAAGGTCACAGATATGTTTGTACAGAACCTGATACTGTAGTTTCCCCTCAAACTCCCAGAAAGAGCAGGGAAACGCTACTGACACCATCAGCATCTGAGCCGGCACACATTTCATTTCTGCCCTCAATGTAGCGGGAGCAGTTTTGTCCTTGCCACTCAATCTGCTTTCAGGAAGCATGAAGAAACTATTTTTTTATGTCCAACTGCTGCTCGTTGCTGTCACTGACACTTTTAGCATCTTTGCCTCGGGGTGGTGAGCTGGGGGGAAGAAATGCTGATGTTTTGTACATGTGATTTGAGACGGGGCCTTTAATGCTCCGTTTGAGACAAGTCTACTCCTCAGACTGTCCAGGTTTTAGACAACCCTGACAGAAGCAGCGCTGGACAGTGGAGGCATGATGTCTCACTGCACTTACAGCATCTGAAGGCTGCACAACCTGACTCAATGTTGCCCCCTGCTGATCAAAAATTAATCAAGCCAAGGACATAACAGAATACTAACCAGTTTCACCCAAAAGAATTTCTAAAAAGCAGTGGGAAAATAAGACAAATTGTGTGTTTTTAATCTTTATTTTTTTTTTACCCCACTTTCTTCAATATCTTTTAAATTGCTGGGATTACCAGATACAGGAAAGACTGCCACCTTATATAAGCTTTGAAAAAAAAAAAAACTGCTTTACATTTAAAAATAAAGACATGTACATTGGAAGTCAGACGAGGGTTTTAAACACCAGGAGAAAGTGAAAATAAAGATGTGGTGGCGTCTGCTCTGACAGATGGTACCCACAGCTGGAGGGAGGAGGGGGTATGTGTGTGAGGGGGGTCCATGTTTGAAGTTTTGACCTCCAGCAGACCAGATCTACGACGACAATGTGGGGCAGGGTGAGATGGCAAAGTGTGACAGAGCTGAGTGGTGAGAAGTCCAACCTGAACTTCTCTAAACGGCAGACAGACACGGCGCCTGAAGACAGCCCCGAGGTAAAAACTCTGCAGAGCTGAAACTGCAGCCCGGCTTTTTTGTTTTTTGTTTTTTTAAGATTTTTATTTTCCTCTGAGTTGAGGATCCTTGTGTGATTTGATCCAACCAATTACTGTAGGGTCAGCAAACCAAAATTACACTCAGACATACAGAAAAAGAAAAAAAAAAAAGCTTGTTTGTAGGAACAATTTTAAAAAAAAATGTTTGGTTTGGTGCTGAAACTGATCCTCTTCATGCTCGATCAACTCTTAGAAAAGAAAAACAAAAACTATTAAGGCTTTGAAAAAAAAAAAAATGGCCTCAAAGGAATGTTCTTTCAGTAA
>JAOXNZ010000012.1:18311291-18338469 GCA_028566095.1 Kryptolebias brasiliensis | reverse complement strand
ATACAATCATTAAATTGTTTCAAAAATGTCAGAAGGGAAGTAATTAGGACCAAGTAATGAGGCAATTCAGCATTGATTATGCAACAAGTTATATTTATTTGAATTTTTAAAAAAAGTGCTGAAGAGTTTTTGAAATGCAAAGCTAGCCAAGACATTTTATTTTTCAAACACTTGAAATTTCTTTGTAATTCTCAAAAAGATTCAAACTTAAACATTCTTCCTTTTATAGTACATATTGATAAAGGATTCAAGCAATGTGGAGGTTTTTTGTATGTAAAAGACAAAGGCAGTAATGAAATTATGATCAAAAAAACATAAATGTGATAAAACAAAAATTTGGGTTTATATTGTCTTCAGTGTAATAATCAAAGTAAATATGGAAATCCCCAAAACAGATTGGGTCTGTAAACAAACATTTTCATAAAATTAAAGTTTGGGGAAAATAAATCTGTTTACTATACTCAAAATTGTGTTAAATAGCAGTAAGGACCAGCTGATCATTTAATTATACTGTAAAAGGGTTTCAAAAGGTAATTTTAGTAGCAAGAAAAAAAAAGAGAAACATCACATTAAAGTAATATCTTCCCTAAAGTCTTACTTTCTTTGATTGTATTGAACAGATGTTAGCACATCTTCTAAAGAGGAGCTACATGAGGGAGAGAAACATGATGAAGTATTCATCTCAATCCAAGGATTTCCTGCTCTGCTGGATGTCAGTCCATCGTGTGAGATCAGGACAGTCAGCTGCGGCTCCCGGCACACAGCTGCAGTGACGAGTAAGAAGTCGCTTGCAAAATTAAAATGAAAATAATTGTCGTTTTTGGTAAGAGGGTAGAGGAATTGTTAAACGCCATTTATACATCATATTTTCACATTTCAGCCACGGGCAGTCTGTACACGTGGGGATGGGGTAAGTTTGTTCTCATCAAAAACATTGAATCTAAATGAAATGCTCACCAAGACAAGCAGTCAGATCAAACTAAAATGAAATCTATGAGCGTACAGTTTGTTGAGCTGTTCTGAGTCTCTTTCCTTATTATTATTATTATTATTTTCTCCTCAGGTGAATACGGCCAACTTGGCCACCAAACGCTGAACAGTTTAGACGAGCCTCAGTGCGTGGAGTTCTTCAGCGCTGAGAATCTGCTTGTGGTTGATGTGGTTTGTGGGCCGTGGAACACCTTTACTGCCGCCGTCAAGAAGGAAGTCCTTGAACTCCAAAATAAATTCCCCAAATGAGCCCTGACGACATACCAGGAAGGATAAATTCTCCTAACAAATACTTTTCTTACTTGTTATGAAGTATGTTTTGTAATAAATTATTTGTTTTAAATAACATACTTTTGAATGTAAATATCTATAAACATTTATTTTATATATATGTTAAAGAATAGAAATTTAAGGCATGTATCAGAAAGTATACAAAACATAATTAGGAGTTGAAAGCTGAGCATTGTAGAAGTCTTCACAGCACAATCTTGAAAGAACTGTGGAAAATTAAATTGAGGCTGTTAGAGTTGGCAAAACATCGCTGTGTGTAAAATATCCAACATTCATGAGCTTTCTAACCACCTGACAAAATCTGGAGATCTTGAAATGACGTGCTGAAACTCAGAGAGGTTCACAGTCCCATCCTTGTCAATATCTGACTCCTCGAGGATCTAATGGGATGGAAGAAAAAAAGTATGTTTAGTCTAATTTAAAACCCTGAAGCACTTCACAATGACATTCTTCTTTTTTTTTTTTTGTTTTACACCTTTAAGGAGAAGAGTCCACAGGGAACTCACATTTTTTATGAGCTGGTTCATTTCATCATCAGTTAGACTTGTGTCTTCTGAATCACCGGTCAAGCGGGTAACCATCGTCTTCAAATCGTTAAAGCCGAGGGTTCCGTCATTGTCAGAGTCTGAAAACATGGAACTAATGATTACACAAGATTGGCACCTTTACGAGCAACATTAACTAGCTCAAGCTTTGTCGACGTATTTACCAAATATACGAAATGCATAGTGGGATTTGAGTTCCATAGTGGCAGAGTCACTGAAGGCACTCAAAAGATCCAGGAAATCTTCAAAGGTGAGGGCTCCATTATTGGGTTGAGATGTTGAGAATACATGGCAGATTCTTTTGTTGAAAGGGTTGGACTAGGAACAAGAACAAGGTTCATTTTATTAATGCTTCACCCACTTCCTGCGAAACACAGATGACGCCATATCTTATACTATCTGAACAACACGCCACCCCATCTCTGTTTAACTGAACTATTTTGTCACCTTCAGCTCAGGCATTGTAAGAATCGTCTCCATTGGTAGTCTTATATCTGTGGCGCCTTTGTGTTCTTTAGGCAGCAGGGCTGTGAATCTCTCATGAGCGCTGGGAGGGGGAAGCAGCCACAAATTAAACATGCATCACAAAGTCAGTTTGGATAGGTTAAATGTTGTACAAAACTTCTCACTTACAGAATAATTTCTTGTTTCGTCAGAAAGGTCAGCTCCTAAAGGTAGTCGTAAAGAAATACAAATCAAAATAGACCCCTTATAAATACCACTGTTTTTCTTATATTAAGTTAAAAGTTTGTCCAAAAATGTTTAATTAATTCAGCTGTTACGTTTAATCCCGATTATTTACCAAAGGTTTTCAACTTAAGCTGCTGGGTGAGTACCCGTGAAAATACAGCTAGTATTGACGATAAATACTCACTTGGTATTCTGACAGCGCATCCTTATCAAGTTGGCTTGATGTAGCTCCCATCTTAAGCCTTTCTACTCGAATATTTCCTTCTGTTTTTGTAAGTTAGTTAAAATCTCGCTGAAACTGAGACGAAGCTAAAAGCTTTGTCGCCGCTTACTTCCGGGGTCTGAGTGCACGTGCACGAGCGGTACCAATGCGCGTCCCCGTCTTTTCTCGACGTACCTGCGAAACGGTTTCCATAGCAACGTAACTAACAAAAAGCTGCCGCTAACCTACGTTTAATTAGTTGTTGTTGTTTTGGTTTTTTTGTTTGTTTGTTCTTTTATTTCACCTTAAAACAGTTCTTGTCTCGCTGTTTGATACAAAATTAAAAATATAAGAATAAGCTAACTTATTTTCGTTATTTACTGAAGGCAAATAGCGATTTTCCCTCTAATGTTGCCATGTAATTTTATAGCAGTAAATGCTGAAATGACCCAGCATAAAACTAACAAAAGTATTTTCGCTTTCATTAAAAAATTGCTCTAGTAGATACACATAAAACACTACAATTTCAAATTGCCTACTACTCAGAAATTAAATGAACTTGTTTTTTTTTTTTTGTTTTGTTTTATTGTCAAAAATCTAATTTACAAATCTCAGTCCTTGCTTTGGATGTAGTATTTTACATTGCTGCACCGATACTTTTGCTTTAGTAAATAATCAGATTACATATTCCACTGAGTACAACTTAAAACTCACAGCAATGTCTTATAGTTTTATTGCAGTTTAAAGAAAACAGCAGGAACAATACACTTTTGTTCTATAAAAAAAAAATCTGCCACTCATTATGTTTTAAAACAAGCATTTAAAATGTTACGTTAAAAACTTTATTATATGAAGTTTTAGTTTAACAGCAAGTTTTAGATCATATACTAAGTCACCTAAATGTGTTTTGTCAAACTAAAGTTGTGTATGACCAAACAAACAGCTTAAAACATTTTAATGTATTGAAAAAAAGAAGAAGGTGAATTTCATCAGATGATCAAGCGATGATTAACTCAACACAGGGAAAAACAAAACAAACAAAAAAAACAGGTTAAGCTCCTTGGTTTGTTTCCCAGTCTGTTGTATCTGGAACAGAACAGTAACACCAAAACTATTATTATAACAACATATATAAAATACTGTACATGTGAGGTTTAATGTAACTATTGTTAAAGTTGTACCTTTCATTTTTGTTCCTTCTTTGGTCTCAGCTGGAACCCCAGTGCCATACTCATTTTCACCAGTGACTCTGAAGAAGTAGATTCCTCCCTCTTCCAGGTCAGACACCTTGTAGGACAGTCGGTGACATTTGTCCGTGAGTCTTGTCCACCCCTTCCTACTTATTTCTTTTATGTCTACAAGGTAGTTCTTCACAGGGGCTCCTCCCTCGTTCTCGGGGATGTCCCAGGTAACAGTAGCAGAGGTTTTAGTCACATCTTTGACTGTTATGTGGGCAGGAGGACCAGGTGAATCCAAAACCCTCACATTCAGTGTTAAAGATGCAGATCCAGCAACATTTTGGAGTTTCAGTATGTATTTACCAGAATCATCACGCGTTGCCTGTTCCACTGTGATAGATGTGACAGAACGGCTGGTGTTGATAATTCCTCTTACCCTAAGATCTACATCTGCTTTGTCCCATGACACACTAGGGGTAGGTTTGCCTGTGAAAGGCACAGTCAAAGTGAAGGAGCTGCCATCTTTAACAAGCAGGGTCTTCCGCATCTCAGGGCTAATACTGAACCTGGGCTCCTCCTCTCTGTCAATGGCTACTTCAGGATCTGTTTCAGGGCTGGGTTCACTGATACCAATCTTATTAATAGATCTAACTGTGAAAACATATTCTTCTCCTGTTGTGAGTTCAGTTACTGTATATTCAGTCTTATCTGTGTTGTGAACACCAACAGCCCAGTCTTCCTCTGCTGATTTTCTAAATTCAACTTTGTACCCTGTAATTGGTGCTCCCCCATCAAATAACGACTTGTTCCATGTCAGACTGATGGATGACCTGGTTGAATCAACTATGGTGGGGTTTGTTGGAGGGGAAGGGAGAAACTTTGGATCCTCTGCCAGGGTAAGAGCACATGGTAAACTAGGCTCACTTAGACCAGCAGTATTTTCAGCAAAAACTCTAAATTCATACTCGCATCCCTCATGTAGGCCAGAGGCCTTAACCCGTAGGTCATAGACTGTTTTTTTATTGACCCTAACCCAGCGGACACCATGCTTTTCCCTTTTCTCTATTATGTAACCACTGATACGGCTACCACCATCAGAGACAGGCCTCTTCCAGCAGACAGTCATAGTGTCACTTGTCACATTTGTGACCTCAACATCTGTTGGAGAAGATGGGACAGTGAAGGGATCCATGGCTTTGATTGGCTCACTCTCCAAAATCTCACCATCCCCATATTTGTTGACTGCCCTCACCCTAAACAGGTACTCATTTCCTTTGAGGAGCTTGGTTACCTTACAAGTTGTAGCCATCATGTCACCATACAAAAGAGTCCATGAAACGCGACTTGTTTCACACTTTTCAACAAAGTAATGTAAGATCTCTGCACCACCAGTCTCGTGAGGGGGTCCCCAAGACAGGGTGCATTTTTCTGCTGACAGCCCAGACACTTCCAGAGGGCCAGCAGGAGGGCCTGGCCTGTCCAGCACCTTGCAGGTGACAACTTTAGATGTGGTACCTCCTGTGTTCTGCAGGGTCAGAGTATACTGCCCAGAATCTTTCCTAACACACTCTCTGATAAGGAGAGAGGTATGGGTCTTTGTTGCCATTATCTCAACTCTTCCTTTGGTACCAGTATTTCTTCCATTTTTCAACCAAAACACTGTTGGATTAGGGCGGCCAGAAATGTCAGCATCTATTCTTAGGAGCTCTCCAGCTTTGACTACAACCACCTGTCTAAATTGGTCATGCAAGACAATTTTGGGTGGCTCCACATCATGCTGTACTGTAATAGGGCCAGTGGTTTCAGAGGGTGCACTGAAGAGATCAACTGCATTCTTTGCAATGACACGAAAATCATATTCTTCGCCCTCTGTTAGCCCAGTCACTTCCAGAAAGGTGTCCAGTAAATTTGTGAAGTTGCACTTAAGCCAGCAACTATCTGGCAGTTCTTTGTGCTCAACAATGTAGCCAGTTATTTTGGCCCCTCCATCGTATTTTGGTTTGTCCCATGAGAGTGAAACTGAAGTGTTTGTTACATTGGTGACTGTGAGATTGTAGGGAGGATCACATGGGTCTCTTGCTGCTACAGGTTCAGACATCTGACTGCAGGGTCCAACACCAGCCATATTTTCAGCACAGACTCTGAATTCATATATTAGGCCTTCTTCAACACTTGTAACTTTGTATTGGTTCTCTGTCACTGGGCTTCGGTTTTGTTTTGTCCATAAAATACTACTTTGATCTTTGCTTTCAACATGATAACCAATAATAGGGCTGCCACCATCATTATCTGGTTTGCTCCAAGCAATGACCATTACAGATTTTGAGGCCTGTACAACATGGAGGCTGGTTGGTGGACCAGGTGGGCTGAAAGGATACTGGGCAACAATAGTTTCTGTTTCAATAAACTGGCTTTTTCCATGAAGAGTCTCTGCAGCAACACGAAATTGATATTCCGTGCCTTGTGTCAAACGGGAAATTTTGATAAAGGATCTTGCGACTGTTGCTGACACAGTTTGCCATATTGAGCTGCTTGTATCTCTTTTCTCAACAATGTAGTTAGTTATTTGACAGCCACCAGTATAACATGGGGGCTGCCATGACAGAGACACAAAGTCAGCACTCACATCATTCACACTGAGGTCACTTGGTGGTCCAGGTCTTTCAAAAACATTCACAAAGATTTCAGCTGATGTGGTTCCAGCTGAATTAGTCAAGATCACCTCATATGCACCAACATCAGTCCTAATTGCATCCTTGATAATAATCTGAGATGTTGAGTCAGATGTAGTTACATTTACCCTACTTGTCTCTTTCAATGCATTTCCCTCTTTTTTCCAGACTACTGTTGGTGGTGGCACACCCATGAATGGAACATCAATCTTCAGATCATTTCCTGCCTTCACACTGAATGTGTTTATCAGCAAATTAATAACAGGCTCGGCACGTGTATCTTTTACCATAACAGGTGTCAAAAGAGGTTTTGGTTCACTCCTTCCCTTTTCATTAACAGCACTAACTCTGAAGAAATACTCCTTTCCTTGTGTCAGTCCATTAACAATCATTTCTTGTATTTTACTCTCAGAATATTTTATCCATGTATCTTCCCCCTCAGCTTGCATTTCTACAATGTAACCTGTGATTTTGCTTCCTCCATCATGATCAGGCTTTTCCCAAGAGAGTTTTGCACTATTACAAGTGACATTGCTGAGAGTGATTTTGCCAGGAGGCAGAGGAGCCTCAGACACTTTAACTGACTCTGTAGTTTCTGCTGGCAGTCCAGTGCCAAACTCATTTACTGCCAGGACACGGAAGTAATAGAAGCATCCTTCATGTAGATTGTTAATCTTATAGAAATTCCGTACACAGTTGCTACAGACACTTGTGAATGCCTTCCTGGCATCCTCGCGCTTTTCTACAATGTAGTGAGAAATCTTTGCTCCTCCATCAATAAGGGGAGGCTCCCAAGAGATTGACACAAAGTCTCTTTTTACATCCTTTACTTCTATATTTATTGGTGCACTGGGGGAGTCCAAAACTCTGACACTGATGAATGCTGATTTAGTGCCACTGCAGTTCTCAGCAGTCACCACATACTTCCCACTGTCATTTCTGTTGACATTCTCTATCAGTAGAACAGTGTAGGAGTTTGTTATCTCAATTTGAGCACGCTCACTTATGGTGCCACCTTCCTTTGACCACTTTATTTCAGGCTCTGGTCTTCCCCTGAAAGTAACATAGAGACGTAAGGTGGAACAGGCTCGAACATTAACAGTTTTCCTCAAGGCAGTGTCCATTTCAATCTCTGGTGCTTCAACTTTCTCAGCTGCAACCACAGACCCTGGGAGATCCACATGCTCTCCAACCCCAGCAGAGTTTATTGCACGTATGCGAAAATTGTATTCTAAATTTTCTCTGAGTCTTTTCACAGTGTAGTTTGTGTCCTGTACACCTGTGCTTGGTGTGCATATAATCCATTTGTCCTCTGCTGCTTCTTTTATCTCAACAGCAAATCCACTGATGGTAGCTCCGCCATCATAGATAGGTTTTGACCAAAACAGAGACACAGTACTGCTGGAATAATCTGTCACTTTGGGGTTGCTAGGTGGACCAGGGGGGTAAATAGCTTCACATACTTTAATATACTCACTTGGTTTACTGCTTGCACCCACACCAGCAGCATTTTCTGCAAGAACTCTAAATTGATAGTAATGCCCTTCAGTAAGCCCTGTACATCGAAAACGCAAGTCATTTAGCCTTCTCTTGTTGCATTTGGTCCATCGGACACCCTCTTTGTCCAGTTTCTCCAGAATGTAGCCATCAATCTCTGAGCCTCCATCCATCTCAGGCCTTTCCCACGTTAGTAGTATTGAGTCACTAGTCACAGCACTGGCTATAGGGGTAGAAGGTGCACTAGGTGCCGTAAAGGGATTTTGTGCAATAAAAGGCTCTGTTTCAAGAAATTCACCAACACCAAATTTATTCACACCAGCAATCCTAAATATGTATTCTTTGCCAGGTACCAGTTTTGACACTTTGTAACTTACAGCTTCAACATGAGGTTCTACCCCTGTCCATGTGACTCGACTGGTCTCTCTTTTTTCAACGATGTAGTGGGTGACAGTAGCACCTCCATCATTTAGAGGGGGATTCCAGTGAAGACTGCACTTCTCTGCACTCACCACTTTCACCTTCAGTGGTCCATCAGGTGGACCAGGTCTGTCTAAGACTTTAACATTAACTGGAATGGATGCCATTCCACCAACATTACTGAGGCTCAAAACATATCGCCCTCCATCCACACGTGTGCATTCCCTGACTGTGAGAGTTGTATGAGTAATGGTGTTTTTTATCTCCATTCTTGGTGTAACTTTGTCAATTTCTTTTCCATCTTTCAGCCATCTAACCTCTGGAAGGGGCTTTCCAAAGTAATCAGCATCAATAACAAATGCCTCCCCAGCTTGAACAACAGTAGTACTTTTAAACTGCGGATCAATAAATGCAGTAGGTGCTTCAATAACATCCTGAGCAAGAATGGTGATGCTTTCTGAGGGCATACTCCAAACACCAGCACTGTTCTTAGCAGTTACCCTAAACTCATATCTTTGACCTCCTGTCAGACCTGTGACTGTGAACAGATTCTCAGTAACACTGGTAAAGTTTGCCTTCATCCATCTGCCATCTGGTAGCTCCTTCTTTTCAACAACATACCCCGTAATAGTGCTTCCACCGTCATACTTGGGTTTTTCCCACTGGAGGGTCATGCTGTCTCTGGTCACAAGAACAGCTTCAGGTTTTCCTGGCGCATCACAGGGGTCTCTTGCCACATAGCATTCAGATGTATTACTACATGGACTCAGTCCAGCAATATTTTCAGCAAAGACTCTGAATTCATATGCAATGCTCTCCTCCAACCCACTTGTTTTGAAGCGAGTATCGGGTATAACAAATTTGTTTAACTTGGTCCATAAAATGCTGTTCTTCTCTTTACGTTCAATGTGATAGCCAATGATTGGGCTGCCTCCATCACTGACTGGAGGCTCCCACTCAACCACCATGTTGTACTTAGTCACAGTGGACACAAAGGGAGTGCCAGGAACAGCAGGGACACTAAATGGATACTGTGCCATTACAACTGGAGAGGTGACCGCAGTGCTTTTTCCGTGCCTATTTTCGGCAAACACTCTGAATTGGTATTCATTTCCTGTTTTCAGTTTTGTAACTTTGATTGTGGTTCTTACTGTTGTTGCTGATACAGTCTGCCACTCTGTACTTGCAGTTTCCCGTTTTTCTACTACGTAATTGTCTAGCTGGCATCCTCCTGTATATTCAGGTGGCTCCCAAGAGATAATAACATAGTCAGAACTGACTTCATCAATCCTCACAGGTCCTGCAGGTGGATCTGGCCTCTCAAGAACAACAACAGCGACTTCACCTGTGTCTTTTCCAGCATTGTTGCTGGCTGTAATAGAATACTGTCCAGAGTGCTCCCTGGCAGCATGTCTGATATGTAGGACAGTCAGTGATGCTTTAGTTAAAACCTCTAGCCTTGATGTCTCCTTAACTGCCTGACCATCTTTTCGCCATTCAATCTTTGGCGCAGGGTGCCCAGTCACAGGGATCTCTACTTTCAGATCTGAACCATTCTTGACTGTGAATGTGCTAAAGGTTATCTGGAGTTTTGGCTTAATTGCATTTTCTTTATCTGTCACAGAGACTGTTTGAACCTGAGGGTTGTTTTCTTGATTCTCTGCAGAAGAAGCTGACTGACCTATAGTGAGAAAAGAGAAGCAATAATTAAAATGTAACATTCATTACATTAAATTAGTGCAAAAACAAAAATAAATTTGAACACTCGCAAATTAACCTGTTGAGTAAATTTATAATAAAAAAAATGTTTAGTAAAAACGGTTTATCAGCTTTAGTTACACGAACAAGTAAAACAAACACTAAATTATGATGCAAATTGGGAATATGTTTTATGAAAAGTACAGCTATGCAACAAATAATTTTCTATACAGCAACACACAAGAGAGGAACATGCCAAGAGGCAGTGTGGTGTTTGAAAATCTCTACGAACAAGTTGAGATGATAAACTGGATAGGCTTAGAACTGAACCATAAATCTTCTAACTGAATAAAATTTTATACAACTCTTGAAATGTTCTTTTGACTTTCATGGAGGATGTGCTTTTCAAGTGCCCATCTACGCTCATCTGGTTGTATGTGTTTTCTTTTACTGAAGTTGTTAACATTTTTACTCAATAATAAAAGAAGAAATGTCAAACTTCTAATAAAGACAGTTATAAAGCACATGGCAGTTTTGAAAAAATAATATTTGCAACATGATAAAATGTTGTAAAACTGCAGTTTGAATTTGTGTAGTGTTACCTATCTGAGCACAATGGACATCATAATAAAATGATAAAGTCCAAAGGTTATTCTTACACTTTTGCATTCGCAAACATGTTTGATGAATTTCTTTTTAAAAATTTTTAATGAAAATTTAGAACAACGCTATCTAGACTCCACATTAAGAGGATAAATGTACAACATACAGTACCTTGGACAAAAGCCTGGGAGGACAATGAAACCCTTTCACTGGAATCCTCCATACCATTTAAATTTGGGGTTTCAGTTTTTTCTTCAGCTTTATCTTTCAACTACAAGAGCCAAAGGAACATATTGATAGAAAAGTTTAGATAAAAAAGACAAATAACACACACATTTTTGAATGTGTTCCATCTGTTTGTAACAAAAACAAAACTTGATGGAGTTAAAAATTACTGAGCTGCAGTGGAGGAAACGCTATTTCCTCTGCCTAACGTGAAATTATTATCTAACTTTTAAAACAATAAACATTTTATTTTATATAAATAGGAGTTACTATATACAAAATCAAAATTAATAGTAATTCTCACGTTACCCTGATACATACTGGGTTAAATTATAAAATAAAACATTTAATAAATAAAACACAACTGTACTTACTTTATTTTCAGTTGTTTCCATCTCTTTACCTTCTTCAATTTGGGTTCAAATGTACGAGACAAAAGTGATCTAGCTTTCTCAGTTTACTGGTCTGAGTGTGGAGAACCCCCAAAACCCTTCAGCAGACACTCACAGTTCAACCAGTCACTGCCTGCTTTAGCTCGAAGATTAAGTAGAGACTAAAAATAATCTTGGAGTCACATTGGACAGCTGCTCATTCTTTCAAACTCAGTTTAGACTCTAGGTCAGCTATGAAAATCTGGAGCATTACTCAGCAGTTAAATATTGTTCTGATATACAAAATGACTTCATAAATGAAAAAAAAAACTGCATTTATTGAAAGGTGGGTGTGTTTCAAGTGAGCACATAAATTGTCCTGGACCAAATCATCAGCTACAATAAGTGGGTCACAAAATACTTTTAATTTATTTTAGATTTAAACTTAAATGTAATAAACAAAAGTTTGTTAGCTGGTTTAACCCACTGAAAAAATAGGCAAATGCGTAAAAAATGTAGCTATGTATATGTTAACTCTTACTCTGTTATTTACTCTTTTATTTTAGAGGATAAACCGGAAATAGACAGTGAACATCCCGTAGATGCGGAAGTTAGCAGTTAGCACAGTCAGTTAGTCAGTGTTAGCAGAGAGGCTACAAGGTATCTGAGTCAATGTGAGTAAGAGTTATCTTTGTTTTTTTTACATTAATTAAATTTGCTCTCAGTTTGAAGACGCTGACTTTAACTCGAAGTTTAATACAGAGTTGAGTTGGGCAATAAATTCAACGTTTATTACGCATTTTTCATTAAAACAAACACGCTTCTTTTGCAATCTTCCAAGCAATAGCAATTTACTTTTGTTACAGTACAACCCCGATTTCAGAGCTTGCGTTTTCTGATATTGTCCCTGTCTCCAATTATCAGGTAATCAGTAATTTAAAAATGTAGTTATTAAGTTTAAAAACGTAAAAAATGCAGTTATTCAAGCTTCAGATTTGAATGTTTACTAGTTTAATTTTGTTGTACATCAGGAAACATTACTGTAGCTGGTGTTTAGAGCACGTTTAAAGATGTAACCATGATATCTGAACATGTATGCAAAGCATTTTACTCCTGTTTCTAAATATGAGCAAAACTAATGGCTGAGTGATTCATTTGAGGATGTTGCTGAGGATTCAACAAATCTCACATTTCCCTGATTTTACTGGTCCTCAACAGATCCAACCATGACGCTGCAGTTTGTGTACAGCCGCCAGGACTTTGTCACAGATGTGAGACGGAGCAGTGAAAATTGTCCCAGAATGACGCCACCGTCTACAACGTTTGACACAACCATTCGAGATGGCTGGACAGACAGGATGGACAGGGGACTTTTCCGCTACTATCTGGGTGATTTGGAAACGCGTGTCCTGCCAGGCTTGTGTGGCTATGTGGCTCAGCTAAATATTCAGCGAGGAAAGGAGAGAAGGAAACCTCAGGAGATACTGAACATTAAGCAGGAGTTTATTCCTAGTCAGTTTAACTTTAACAAAATCAATCCTGATGAAATTATATTTGAAATGATAAAGACAACAGACAGAGGCATAGACTTGTCTGATGGACAGGTGCCCCAGTCCTGCGGGACAGTTGTACTGATCAATGTGAGCCCGTTGGAGTTTGGACATTGTCTCTTTGTTCCAGATCCCTCACGCTGTTTCCCACAGATCCTGACAAAAACCGCAATCCAGGTCAGTATTGAGTCTGTGCTCCTGAGCTCTGACCCCAGTCTTCGTGCGGGGTTCAACAGTCTTGGGGCTTTTGCGTCTGTTAATCATTTGCACCTTCATGGGTATTACTTAGACCGTGAGCTTAAGATAGAATCCAGCCCAGTGAAGCCTTTGGTTCCTGAAAAGAGATTTTATCGCATGCAAGACTTCCCAACAGGATTTTTGTTTTACACAGAATCAGAAGAGGTGGAAAAAGTAGCAATGAGCATCTGTCAAGTCACAGACTTTCTTGTGGGCGAAAACATTGCTCACAATCTGTTCTTGACAAGAGGATGTCCGCCATGCGATCACATACGGAGCACAAAGGATCGCTGTTTAAGAAATGGTGTGCGGATTGCCATCTGGCCCAGGAAAGCCTGCTTTGGTGCCAAAGCGGAAACTGACATTAGCGTCGCTCTTTGTGAGCTGGGAGGACATTTACCATTTAAAAGCAGAAAGGACTATGAGTGTGCAACTGAAGAAGATATGATGGACAAAGTACAAAGTTACCTCCTACCTGATGATGAGTTTCACAGGTTGGAGCAGCAGCTCTCTAATCATTTAAAGAAAGAAACATAAAAGAGAACCTAATCTGGTACTTCAAATTTAGTTTTTATTATCCTCTCAACCAAAAAAAAATTCATAAAATATTTTGGTTGTAGCAGTCTTGGTCAGAGTGCCTGTTATTGTGATTTCCAGGGAAATGGGTAAAAATATTATCAACAAAAAGGATGCAGTTGAAAATTATGCTCTGTTTTATGTATTTAGGCTTTTGAAATATGCTTTGATATACCGAAAGATGCTGTGACATGTAGTTTCTAAACTTTCTCTGCTGCTAAAGATCACAGTGGTTTAAAATACAAGAAATTAAACCCATCTGTACACACATGATGAGCGATGTGGATGTTTAAGTCTCCATGCATGTGTATACTGTAGGTGGATGGAAGAAAGGTTTTCTTTTGATGTCTTACCCAAAGAGAGTGTGTTGAATCTTCCTCAAATGTTTTTTGGTCAGTTGAATATTTTAATTTGCTTTTCCAACTGTCCAATTTAAGTCTTTTTTTAATCATCATTTATAGCAACTGCCAGACCTCGAAAGCATTGTAAACTTGAGCAAAAAGTTACGTGAAAACACTTTTCCGTCGTCTCATTTAGCTGTTAACCACTGATTGCCGGGGTGAGGTTAGAATTTAAATCTCTGAACTGTCAGTGTGGGACTTTTGTGTTGAACCTTTGACAGAAACACACTACAGTTTTGTGACAGTCTTCATTAGTGTAAAACTTAAGCACTTTTTATGAGTTCACTGTATATTTAATAAGTTATATGCATAAGCTCTTATGTTACTACAGCATCCCAGAACGAACAAACCACAGGTCCTGTGGTTTAGTCAGCATGTGTCACTACATTCAGTAAATACACTTTAAAGCTTCTGGGGTGTCCAAATTTTTACATTGTGTGCTTTTGTTTTCAAGTCATAATTTGGCAAATAAAAAGTAAAACAGGTTTGCTTTAGGTGACCTAATGAACTCTGTAAACACTTTTGGAGGTCACTTTAACTTGTGTTCAGCCAGTATTTTGCCTGTCACAGTAAATTAACAATATTAGTCATGATCGTCACACTGAACTGCAATTTGTGACCAATTGTCCTGTCGAGTACCTTTATTAAATGTTGCAAAATGTTTACAACTCCATGAACTGAATGTTTCACAACCTTCCTGAGCTCTGCAGAGCTCAGGCGAGCCAGCTTTGCAAATATATTTATTAAAAGGATTTTGAATACTTTGTTTTAGTTGAATAAATAATGTGATGGTATAAAACATTTGTCAAACAAAACCTCAAAATTATTTGACTATATTAAAGGCCTAGCAATTCTTGAAGGAATACATATCGATCGCCGCCTTTGAAGCCAGTTTCAGTCTAACATCATTGTACAGCATGTTTAGAAACAGCCGTTTTGATTAAAGCTGGAAAATAATGTGCACAATTCATGCAGTATCACAACTCAGAGAAGGTGCTGCAGATGACTCATCAAATTTACTGATTTAGAGCCATTTTCCTGTTTGCTAATGTGGATTAGCTGTGGTGGCCTTCTCTAATTGGGGTGACTCCAAAACTGAATGAATGAGTTGTAGATGTACATCCAATATTATTGTCTCGCTAAAATCTGTCCAGTTGTTCGTGAACTGTTTTGCTCCCAAACAGGGTTGACCCCAACAGTTAAAGCTAAAGTTTTAAGCTGAGAGCTTGTGTAATGAGCAGCACTTGGAGCACGTGTTGTAAATGACACTCAGCTGCAGTCGCACCAGATTTTGGCACCGTATCTGTAAAACTGGTTGAGTTGTAGGCATTTTTGTGTTTTCTAAAGTCACTTAGTAATGGTGGCTATCTTGAATTGGGATGGCTCCAAAAGTGAATCAGTTTTAGGTGAACATCCAGTGATCATTTCCTCAAAGTTTCATTAAATTCCATCCAGTGTGTCATGATATATTTGTTGACACCAAGATTTTAAACAAAGATCTTGGAAAATCTGTTAACGCTCAGAATATGTGCTGGAGCTCACTGTCAGCTACTACCACACCAAATGTCAGCTCTATAGCTTTAATATTGACTGAATTGTAGCCATTTCTGACTTAATGTGTTTTATAGACCAGATGCACACGGACATACCCAACCTGGTACGATATATATATGTTTAATGGCTAATATTCCCTAATAATATCAATCATCATTTAAAAGCCTATTGATACTTATAATTGTACTTCACCTTCACCTTTCAGTGGCAGGTGGTAATAAATCTATTTATTTATTTTGATTGAGGTCAACTTTTGCCATCTAGTCTGTGACGCTGCTTTTAATAAAACTCTTCAAGGTCAGTTTGTTCTTTTTGTAACAGGTGAACTTCAGGTGTGATGAAATAGAGCCAGTTTTTTAAAAATACATATTGGCTTTTTGTTCTTTTCCAATATGAACATCTAGACAGTTGTTACAAGAAACAAGTCAAACACAAGTGTAAACAGAGCCAGTGTTAATGCTTTGTGTTGCATACTGTATGAGAAATTCTTGTTGAGTTAAAATATCTGTTTTCAAGAAGAAAACCTCTGGTGTTTATTGATAAACTAACGTAAGGAACCCTGTGGTGCAATTCTCCAACCTAACGTGATCCTTTATGATGAGTAGGTGAGTTGATTTTCGGTGCCTATTTACGGTCAACACTGAGATCAGTGTACCGTTTCAAAATCTTTATGGAGGCACAAGCTTTTCCATTAAATGAAATCTTATGACTGTATTTAGTCTCTTCCTTTGTGACAAAGAGAAACACTTGGAAGGATGTGGCAATGACACTAAACTGAGATTCACTGATAACAGGGATGTGGGATCGAAAAATACGTTCACCTTTTCTCTTCAGCTCTAACGCCATAAATCATGTCAGGTTTTGCTTACTGATCAAAATAACCAAGATTAATTGAAAGTTTAGTAAAGAATAGCTCACTTATGCTTTTTGTACCAAAATATACAGAGGCAGAGATCTCCTTTGTATAAAAAATATATTTTAAAAAGTTAGATTTTGGTACTTTAAAGGCTGTTAACAAAGCTTAAATAAAGGTGAATTAATGCGATGCATCATCCCAGAAGAGCACATCATCTGCCAGACTAACTTCACCTCGTCAGCAGTGTTAGGCTGAGCTGTAAGATCACTGAACATTTATCTGTTCATCCATTTTAATGAGTGTCTTCATCAGGGAGAGCACAACCATGTGTTTATCTATACATTCACCTTCCTTATATTCTTATTCTTCTGATACACTTTAGTGGCAGTGATAAAGAATGAGACCACGACAATGTCACTTATGTTGTTCAACCTTTAATTGCTTTTAAGAAACGACCTGTGCAACAGAATATTTGATTTATGTGTTAAACTTTGCTTTTTTTTCTTGAATTCCCATCCATTACTGGCAGCTTTGTGGATTTGTTGTCACAGTGACATGAAAACCCAAGCAAAACAAGCGCATGACAGATGCCCCATTACTTCAGTCCATACATTGAGACCTTTTTTTTTCTCCTTTTAGATGCAATGGAAGCTTGGAGGCACAGTCCAACACCATGAGAAAATGTAAACAAGCAGGATGTGCTGAAATGTTTTGTGACAGACTGAATGCCATGTACCAACAAAGAAATGTAAGAGAAAACGTATACAGTATAAGATGTCCTGGAACATGTTTCCATTACACCAGGTGTCATAAGAAGAACTTCAGAGCACCTTAGGTCAGATACACACAGACACTCCCAACCTGGTACAATTCATTTTTAATAGTTAATATCCTTAATAACATCAGCTGCAGTGGGTGAATTACCTTATAAATCATCAGTTAAAAGCCTTTCAATGCTTAAAGTTGTGTTTTATTAAGAGTAATATGAATGTTTCTTTAAAGACTGAGGTTGCTGCAGCCCAACAGTCAAGCTGTCTTCTCGGTTTACCTGACTTATTTCTTTCTTGTTACATCTTAGCCTGAAATTAAATTAAATTTAGCTTCAAAATTTACTGTTAACCCCGCCTCTCGCACAGTGACTGCTGGAGATAGGCACCGGCTCCCCGCGACCCAGAATGGAAAAAGCGGGTAAAGAAAATGGATGAATGGATGGATTTACTGTTAAACAAGAAAGGAAAAAAGATCAGTCATTGTAAAGAATCCTTATGTAAGGCTAAATGGGTGTGGAGAACTTTGCACAGTGTTCTTCCATTCATGTTCAGATTGCTTTCATCTTTTTAGACAAAGTGACAAAATGTTCTAATTTTTACGTCTCAAGAAGATTATGTTACATTTAGAGTCTTGTTGTTTGGTTGGGGGGTGGGACAGCGGCATAGTGGTTAGAGCTGTTGCCTCCCAGCAAGAAGGTTGCAGGTTCAAATCCCAGCCTGGGTCCTTTCTGGGTGGAGTTTACATGTTCTCCCTTTTACTCCGGGTACTCCGGTTTCCTCCCACAGACCAAAAATATGCATGTTAGGTTCATTGGTAACTCTTAAAAAAAGATTGTGTGAGTGAATGGTTGTTTGTCTTGTTTGTTTCTATGTGGCCCTGCGATGGACCTGCGACCTGTCCAGGGTGTCCCCCCTGACTGCTGGAGATAGGCACCGGTTCCCCGCGACCCGGAATGGAGAAGCGGTTAAAGAAAATGGATGGATGTTTGGTTGGTAACTCCACTGAGGCATCATATATTTAAATTCCGTTCAACTTTATTTTATTTTTGTTTTTTAAAAAACATTCTGGTGTCCTTTATTCAAGTTTTGTTATCTTTGGACTGAGTCAAGCTTGTTTTTCCTCTTGTCCCACCCCCCATAAAAATTGTTATCACTTCATGATTTCTGTCCCTTTATTTAAAATCAAATTTTAAAATTCAATATGATCATTCAAAATGCAAAGACAGATGTGTCCAAACGTTTGCTTGTATGTACCAAATACAATAAAATACATTTATTTGCATTATTTTATTCTCAGTTCAGGTATTTTGTGACACATAGCATCGCTATTAATCAAAAAGAGCTGGACTGTGTTTTGCTTTACACAAATTTCACTTTTTAAAAATGTCTTTGACCACTTTAGTTAAGAGCAAAGCTTCAGACTGATTAGTTCATATTTTACAGCAGTGGAGAAAACATATTTTTTTGTCAAATAGAAGATTTTTTGATCCTTTATAAGCTTCAGGTGTGAATCGTGATTCTGTGGTGACTGAAAGCATCATCCGTGACGTGCTCCTTTTCACTGAGTTTAGCTCACGTGAACATGCGTCACAGTTCATGCCTCACAGAAGCAGATGTTTAGAATGGAGATGAGAAGTTCTCCACCCTGTGAGATAAAGAAAAAATAAAGGAATGGAAACCATTCAGTATGTTCTGATGTTTCACAGAAATGCCTGCTGGCTTTTCTTGACATTCAAAGAGAGTTTGTATTAAGGGAGGAGGTTAGGCGTGGACTGTAACCTTTTGTAAATTAAGCAGATGAGTCTAAGAAAGACGATCCTTTAAAAACTCATTTTTGTAAAGACTGTCATTTTTTTTAATTATTAGGATATGAATCATGTTTCCTCTGACAACATAGCCTTAGAATTTGTTTATGTTACTTTATTGTTGATAATGAAAACACACCATTGCAATTGAAAATATCATCCAGACAAGTGTCCCTGAAAAGAGTCCAGTACATTCCCTGTAGAGAGGGAGGAGCTGCTGTGGGAGTGTCTTCAGAATCCCTTAAACCTGAACTTAAAGTTGAGGATGCTCTGAGGCTTTTTCTGCACTGTCTTGTCTCCTTTAGCAGAAGAAGGCAGCTTGGCAGAACAAATCAGAGCTCCTCAGAGCCTCGGACGCCCTTGAGAAATTGTCAAAGATTTCAAATAAGCTGAAACAATGGGAGCTTGTCAGAGCTTTAGGGAAATGTGCGACCGCACAAAAAACACCAACATTCGCATCAGCCTCCCAGCAGTTTGTGTGGTATGGCAAACAGCCATGATCATCCTGTTCGGAGTTTTTATTCGATACAACGAGGAAGCAGATGCACACTGGGTAGAGCACAGAAAAGCCAATAATATATCAAGTGACATCGAGAATGACTTCTACTTCAGATATCCAAGTAAGTCAATTTGTGTTTTGTTAGTTTAAAAAAATTATTTCTGAATAATCACTGCTGTTTCTTGATACAAAGAGCTGAAAAACATCTTTATAGAGCATATTTATTCAAATTTAGGCTTTTAAGATCCTTGTTTAGTAGTTTATTTTTCACAATACGTTTAATATTGTTCATGACATCAAATTCATGATAGATCTCAGGCTGTGATGACCTTTCATTTCATTTTAAATTGCTGACAAAGACACGTGCAGGTGTGCAGTTCCCAAGGGTTTGACTCCACTGAGGCTTTTCTTATGTCACTGCCAATGAAAATTTGCTCCTTTGTTTTAAAATAAAGTAGGTTTTTAATTATGCACTTTGTGTTTGAATTGTGTGTATATTTATTGTTTTTTAATGACTGTTGTTGGTCTGCCCTCCATCCACCTCCTTGATATCAGCGACAGGTTATCCTAAAACCATCTCAGATTGGGTGTTGGATGTCACAATGTACTTTTTTTTTCTGACACAGCTTAGTGTCTGTTGGAAACAAAGGCTAATCATGAAATAATTAGATATTCTTCGCTTTCAATTTAGGCCGGAGTCAAATCTGAAGCATCTGTAGTTTACCCTGATGATGTGTTTCCTGCAAACTTTCCAATAAAGGCTGTAGTGTTTCACCAATCACTGGGAACATGCTGTGTCCTAAAATGTTGGCGTCTGCTTATTGTTTGTTGGCAGAAAAAAAGAAAAGATCAAATATTCCACATCTCTGGACTGAATGGATGCTTGATGATGTTCAATATATAATATAGTGATCTAATTTGAACCACTTTTATGGTAATCTAAGCACTTTTTAAAATCTCAGTTTACACAATGAACAGCTAATGAGTTTTACATTTACATTGTGTTTAGTTTTACTTCACTTCACTTGCTCCACCTTTTTCTTTGCCATGTCTGTTTCCGAGACCTTTTTTTTTAATTCCCAGGATGCTGATGCCTAATAATCCTCTAGCATATCAAGGGTGCATGACAGTACATTAACACAACAACGCCCTTGAGTCATCTTCACATGATAGCCCTCTCTTAGCTAATATGCCCTCATGCCAACCTGCATTGTGGAGGCATGTTGTAAAAGCAAACTGTTGGTACAGCTTGGACAGGGTCGTCTGGCACACAGCTTTACTCATGTGGGGTCTGCATCTTTCGGAAGGCAGATTCCGCAAGGATCACATTGGCACTGTAATATAAAAATAAAAAATGTATACCCTTAAATAACCTGAAAAATACAGGAAATAGTTTTAATTTTCAGGTCATTTTCAGTTATCCTTAATGATCAAGCACAATACAGTCTGAAAAAATGTATAACAAAATGAAGGATTTTTGCAATAAAAAATAGGTTTTTGTCTTTCTTCCAACAAAAACAAAATGATTAAATTTTTAAGTATTTCTAGGATAAATTATATGTTACTCCCTCTGCAGGTGTTACCTAGGTGTTATCTTGTTGAAACATCCAACCCGAGATTTTTATTTCCTCTGTGACTCAGAGTCATTCAGTTCATAAGTTAGCGACGCTGCCCTCACCATGATGCCACCAACACCATTCTTTGCAGCTGTGACATGATCTGTGCTGCGGTTTTCTGTCCAAACAGTACTGTTTGCATAATGACTCAACTTTCTTCTTATGTGCTCAGTGATCATTGTCCTGAAATAATTCATTTTAAATATATCAGAATCGTCTTTCACAGATTTCTCAGAACAGGGGTATCTATTGTCACATTCTTCTTATGACTCTATTTTTATTCAGTGTTCTTTTAGACACTTGAATAAATACTACCAGTTTTTGGAATGCAACCCGATGGTATTATCATTGCAGGACACCTATTTCTAGGAACAGTCTTTTATATATAAAAAAAAAAACAACTTTCATCTCGCTCTATTTGTTCCACATGGGCGGTTCCTCTTTCACTTCAAGCTCGGGTCCTCTACCAGAGGCCTGGGAGCTTGAGGGTTCTACACAGTATCTTACCTGTTAGGACTGCGCTCTTCTGGACAGAGATCTCTGAGGTTGTTCCTGGGATCTGTTGAAGCCACTCTTCCAGTTTGGGGGTCACAGCACCGAGTGCTCCAATGACCACTGGCACCACTGAGGCTTTGACTCTCCACAACTTCTCTATTTCTTCTTTCAGCCCTTGGTGTTTCTCAAGCTTCTCGTGCTCCATCTTCCTGATGTTACAGTCGCTTGATGTTACAGTCAGGATTACTACATCAGCACTGCTTTCTTATGTGACTTGTTCACCACCACAATGTCCACTTGGTTAGCCATCACCTGTTTGTCAGTTTGTATCTGGAAGTTCCACAGTATCTTAGCCCTGTTATTCTCCACCACCTTAGGTGGAGTCTCCCACTTTGACTGTGGGACTTCCAGTCCTTACTTGGTACAGATGTTCCTGTACACTATTCCAGCCACTTGGTTATGGCGTTCCATGTACGCTTTGCCTGCCTGCATCTTACATCCTGCCATTATGTGCTGGACTGTCTCAGGGGCATCTTTACACAGCCTGCATCTTGGGTCCTGCCTGGTGTGATAGACCCTGGCCTCTATTGAGCCTGTGCTGCCATGATTAGTGCCTCTGTGCTGTCCTTCAGTCCAGCCTTCTCTAGCCACTGGTAGGATTTGTTGGCATCAAATCTCTGCTTTTCTTTTCTTTTTTTGTTCACAAACCCGATGACATGTGGACTGAATTCATTGAAGCACATATTGAGTCTTTTATCAGCTGCTCAACAAGATCAAATTCAGGTTTTTAATTTAGACTCTCATTCTGTCTACCTCGTGCAGGCTTCCAGGACGTACATGTGATGATCTTTGTGGGGTTTGGCTTCTTGATGACATTTCTGAAGCGTTACAGCTTCGGCGGAGTGGGTTTCAACTTGCTCATTTCTGCCTTCGGTCTCCAGTGGGCGCTGCTGATGCAGGGCTGGTTCCACTCTCTGGACTACACTGATGGGAAGATCAAAATTGGGGTTGAAAGGTAAGTTGTATCATATGTGAGTGAATTAGTTGCATCTAAGTGCATCAAGAAGTCAGTTCTTGAACTTTTGTTTGAATTTGGTTGGAATATATCTGCACCTGCATGGTCCCATAGATCAGGGTGGAGTAACTAGTTTTACTGACAGGTTCACAGAAAAATAGTTCCAGCCGCATTAGATTTAGTGTTTGTGGTTCAAAGATAAACAGAAACTTGAGCTGTCAGGCGATGATACTGTTAAAGAACAGCCAACTCATTGTGTGTCAGACAATATGATAGGTGTGATTTTCTGTCTGACTTGATACTGATAAGTGTATGGTTTTAATATTTAGAAAACAAACGTTCAAAGATTTCAAGATACGGGCACAACATGGGCCAAAATAAATTCTGTCCATTTTTTTTGACCTGCACAGGTTACTGAGGACAACTTTCTTTGTTCTTTACATTTTGGGCTTTTTCTCCTCAGCCTAATCAATGCAGATTTCTGTGTGGCTGGATGCTTGATCGCCTACGGAGCACTGCTGGGAAAAGTCAGCCCGGTCCAGCTGTTGGTTCTGACTCTGTTTGGGATTACACTGTATGCTGTGGAAGAATTTATTATCCTGAGTCTCATACATGTAAGCCACAAAAGTGTTTCGTTTTTTCTGGATATAATTTCAAACATTAGATGTCAAACAGTAGGCATAAATGCAGTGTGAATGCAGAGTACTGAATGACTTTACTGAAATTTGATGGAAGAAGTTTAAAGTGAGTTGAATAGTTGTTAAATTTTTAGTTAGGTGAAATATAGTTTTTTTAAAGAAGAAGAAGAAAAGACACAAGGAACAGAAAGATGGGCAGAAACAGCTGAAGCAAAAGAAGACATAAAACAGGAGAAAGAAATAAAAAGACAAAAAGACACATAAAATAATAACGATTGTATAAAACACAAAAAGGACACATAAAAAAACAAAATGGATGCATAAAGAAAATAAAAGGGCAAAAAGGATGGACAAGGTAACACAAAAAGAACTCACGGGAAGACAAAAATACAGAAAAGGATGCATAAGGACATTCAAAAAATGCATAAAAAGACTAAAAGGACACATAAGGAAACATAAAGACCAAAAGGAAGCATAAAAAGACAAGAAGACAGTATAAAGAGATATGAAAAGAAAAATATAAAACAAGGAGACAAAAACTGATGCATAAGGAGACAAAAGAAAGGATAAGAAGACAAAGAAGCATAAGGAGACACAAATGGAGCAAGAACGCCAAAGGAGATTTCAAACAGCACAAAGTTTTAGAAAACAATTAAGAGTTCTCAATGCATTTCAATGAGAAAAAAATGTAAAGTTTGATATTTTTAAAAGTATAAAAGGTACAAAAAGTTGAACATTTTGATACCTGAATGGCAGAAATAGCTGAAAGTATGTTGAAGTAGTCAGAGTCCAAAACCCTACAAAAGAAACAATAAACAGGAAAACACTTGTGTGAAAGCTGACTTAACATTCACACTATTATATAATAATCATTTTGTCTTGTGTAGTTCTCCTACAGTTCATTTCTTTTTTTCCCTCCTGAAGGCCAGAGATGCTGGAGGCTCCATGGTGATCCACACGTTTGGAGCTTATTACGGTCTTTCCATTTCGTGGATGCTCTATCGTCCAAATCTGGACCAGAGCTCCAGCCTGCAGCGCTCTGTCTACCATTCAGATGTCTTCGCTATGATTGGTGAGTTGGATTTAGTGCACGACTGCATGAAATATCACTTCTGATTGATGTAGTTAGTTTAGTATTCCCATGCAAAGTCTCTAAACATTATGAAGGTACTAAACTGACCTTCATCCACTCCTTGCTTTCTTCACAGGCACCCTCTTCCTATGGATGTTCTGGCCCAGCTTTAACTCGGCTATCGCAGATCACGGTGACGGGCAGCACAGAGCAGCCATCAACACCTACTTGTCTCTGGCTGCGACCGTGCTCACGACTTTTGCTGTTTCAAGCCTCTTCCAGAAACATGGAAAGTTAGACATGGTAAAAAAACAAAACAAAACAAAACAAATCCTTTTGTACTTTTTCTTTTTGTATCTTAAACAAAGACTAAGCAGGTATCTGTAAGCCATTATTATTTTTTACCAATCAGAGCTTTTGAGTCTTGTGGTAAAGGAACCTTAAAGAGACAAGAGGCTGGGCTGCAATGTAAAGACAATGTATAGTACAACAAGAAAACCATGCTTTTTAAAATTAAAGCATGTATTATTTTATATATATATATAACAATGATAAATGAGCACAAAATGACCTCTCTAACCTTCATACTTTATTCTTAACACTTAGACTTTTCCACCATGATGCTTTAATCTGTTTTCTCTTATCTTTGTCTCAGGTTCACATCCAGAACGCCTCGCTTGCCGGAGGTGTGGCAGTGGGAACAGCAGCAGAGTTCATGCTGATGCCTTATGGGTCTCTTATTGTGGGCTTCTGCTGTGGGGTTGTGTCCACACTTGGCTACGTCTACATATCAGTACGATCTCTGTCTTTGTTTCGTCGCTATCATGAGAAACAAGACAGTTTTGTCTTCAACTCTTAGGATAAGCTCAACAACTGTTCTGCACATTTCTTTCAGCCATTCCTAGAGAAGTACTTGAAGATCCAAGACACATGTGGAATCCACAACCTCCACGCCATGCCCGGAGTCATCGGTGGTATAGTTGGAGCCATCACCGCTGCAGCTGCTTCAGAGACGGTTTATGGGCATGAAGGGTAGGTTGTTTTTTTTTAACTGAGCAGGAGTCCAGCAGTCAGAAGACGCAGGGGCATCTGAGATGAACAAACACTGAAATAACAGACAGAAACCAAATTATGTTTTCAGTGGGGAAAGAACAACATTGAGAGTTAACCCCCCCCCATCTTCTTTTGTTGTTGTTGTTGTTTTAAAGGTTGGTCAACACCTTTGACCTTAAGGGTGAATTTAAGAACATGGTTCCCACAGTGCAGGGAGGACACCAGGCAGGAGGCCTCTGTGTGGCTCTCTGCTTTGGTATCGGCGGCGGCATCATTGTCGGTAGGAAAAATACAGTTTTTATAGACAGAATGCACATAAGTGTGGTGTGGTCTGACAAACAGTGTGTGTTCACATTATGATGTTGTTGTTTTATTTTTCTTCCTGTAGGTGCAATCTTAAGATTACCAATCTGGGGCGATCCTGCAGATGACAACTGCTTTGATGATGAGACTTACTGGGAGGTGAGAGATGCGTTCTTACATCTAATAAAAGAATGACTGAAATAAAGATTTGACTAACAGAGTTGGATTCGTGGCTTACAAATTCTGACACATTTTCCTGTTTAGTGTTTCTCACCCTCTTTTCCATCACTTTATTTCCATAATTAAATCATGTGCCGTCATGCCTTCGCCTCTATAAGAAATTATTTCACAGTTTTTCCATTAAACATAGAAAACAGAAAGTCAAACATTTTTTAGCTCGTTATTTATACTCTAATTGTTTTGTCTACAGGTGCCAGAAGACGAGGAGCACGTCCCATCGATGCTGCAGTACAACAACCACTTTACCAACAAAGATGTGTGAGTGTCCATTTGGTTTGTCTGTCAAAGACGTTCTCACAGTGGAGGTGATTCACAGAAATAATAACTCAGGAGCCACTTTTTAGAGCTGGAAAAATGTGTTGCATTCAGGTTCCTTTTGGTGGCAGCAGAGCTCAGTTTAAAGAAGGGAGCTGTGGCTTTCTGCAGCTCTGTCTCTGTTTCCCTGTGAGGTCTACAGAAAGGTCAGGCTGTGGTTAATGACAACACGAGATCACGGAGACACAGATGTATCCACCGACGATTACAAACTGCTGACGTGATCCTGGGCTCAGTTAAACTCCTTTGAGCTGTTTGTTGATGGGGTTTTTTTTTACAGAACACTTCTTTCACGTGTTTGACTCCCCAAAGTGACCTTGAACTCTTGCAACAATCATTGTGTTTACAGTGGCAATAAATCCACTGTTTGTGGTCAGAGTGATCAGAGACTAGGAAACTAAAATGCACGTTTTTTAAAAAAGGTGATTCTTTTAACATGTTTTTTTTTCTTTCTGTTTGTAGAGTGGAGTCAAATTTCACAATGGAGCAGGACACCAGGACTCGATCATGAACAATCTCAACCAGCCAGTTATTTTTATTTTATTTTCCTGTTGGATGTGAATATTAATAAATGCTGGAAGAAAGGTTTTTGGTTCAAACAGTAAATATTCACATTTTTGCTTTGGCTTGCCTCATTTCAGAACTAAGAGGTAAACTGACATTTATCTTTCTCTTTTTAAGATGTGATGCTCTGCGATGAGCTGACACTAGATCATTTTTTATTTTCACTTTTAAACACAGTCAATTTGCACATGTAGGACTTATCTCAGGTTTCTTATCTTATGTTTTCTTTGAGGTTTT
>JAOXNZ010000012.1:18260638-18283981 GCA_028566095.1 Kryptolebias brasiliensis | reverse complement strand
CGTGGTTCACAATTTCGTTCCACCTCATGTACCACATGTGATGCGAATGACAATAAAGTCTCCTTGAATCCTTGAATTTGACTAGAAACACACCTATTGTCACAAAGTTATTCTAACCTTCTGCATTTTATAAGGTGCCCTCATCCGGTGACATTTGCTGGGATGCTGGAGATGGGTGTCAGCTACCTTCCTGTCAATCAGAACTGGGGCCGGTACCTGGAAGATTCTCAGGACATTTATGAAGAGCTCCAGCGAGAGATGAAGAAGTCTCTGATGACTCTAGCAGATGATGCGTGTCAGCTCTTGGAGGGGGACATGTAAGATGATCAAGTGTCATGCTATTCACTGTAGTAAAGCTTTTGATTTTTTTGGCTAAGCTTATGCATACTATTGATATCACAAAAATGTTCACAATGCACGTTGTTTATTTTCAAAGGTACAAAGAAGACCCCTGGCTTTGGGATCTTGAGTGGGATGTTCAGCAGTTTAAGCAGAAGAAAGTGGCAGCTAGCAAGAGGAAAAACTCCAAAACAGCAGCTGAAACACAAACTGCCACTCCTCTTCCAGACTGGAAAGATGGTATAAGTTCAGACTGTAAAATGTATTTAAAAAGACAATGGTTGTTTTGTTTTGTTTTTTTGAGTGTTTTGTTCATTTGCTGTAACGTTTCAGAGAGAATGCTAATAAGGTTACAGAATGAAATACGTCATATGTGTTGTGATTTTAGACCCGGGCCCTCCATCTGAGGAGGAGATGGCAGGCCAGTGTCCCAGCAGGCTGGCTGTTGAGAAACTCAAGGAAACAGCGACTCGACTTCCTAAGAGAAGGCAACACCTTCCTGGACATCCAGGGTAAGAATATTTTAAGATGATTGACTTTCATTTTCCTCCTCTGTTTGCCCCATGAAGTTTTCGTCGGTTGTTCTCTGTCCTCATGTTGTTCTCCAGGTGGTATCGTAAGCTGTGTGAGAAGATGTCTGAGGATAGCTGGTCACCTGGAGCCAGCCTCATCAGTCTGCAGATGAGACTGACACCTAAGCTGATGGGTCTGACGTGGGACGGTTTCCCCCTGCATTACACAGAGAAACATGGGTGGGGATATCTGGTACCTGGACGCAGGGATAATCTTAATACGCTGGAGGAAAGCACAGGACCTGTGTGTCCACACAGGTATACGACCTGCTTTCTGATGTAAACTTAGCCTAGCAGCTTACACTGCTTTAAAAAGTTTCAAGAATTTCCGGGATTAACGTGGACATGTGAGGAATGTAAATATCTTCTTACCCAGCCAAGTCAATACAAATTATTCCAGAAAATCTCTAAATGACACTCTTTAATGGACAGAAATACACATTTTATAGCTTTGATTGCAAAAAGCCACGCTCATGGATAAGTGGGGGACTCATTTGCCATTCTTGTTGTTGTGAGGGAATATTTCCAGTCATCTCACACTGAGACTCTCCTGCTGCATGTGTAAATGGAAAAATCAACTTCAAGTGTGAAAACCGCTACAGAGGTGCTGGTGAATTCTTCAGATTTAATGTGTGTGTGTATTAAAGCCTTGTTGTGTATCCCACAGAGCTATTGAGGGTGTTTACAAAAAGTATTGTGAGCAGAACAGCAAGGAGCAGCCAGAGTATCTGGACTCTGATCCTTCAGAGGACCTCGTGTGGACTGACAGCACAGTGTGGACGAAGGTGCAGAAACTCTGACTGGGGCTCAAGTATTGTTGTATTTGGAGCAATTTGCATTTTTTTTTTACAGAATACTTTCTGCATGTTTGGTTAACTCATTTTTGACATTAAGATGTGCTGTTTTATCAGTCAGTGTAATTAATCAGACCTACAGACTCTGAAATATCTTTAAAGAAAGTATCTTTTTCCACGTCATTTCAAGGTAGAAGAGTTAAGCTCCTTGGAACGTTTCCCAGAAGAAAATGGCATTAGGACTGTGAAAAATGAGACAAAAAAGAAGAAGGTGAGGATCATTTCATATCACAAACATTATAATCTTTCGTATGTTCACACTTTTTCAAGCTTTATTATTATAAAATATCCCCGTCTGTCAAGCTTTCTCATTTAACTGTAACTTATTATATGGTATACTTTGTATTTTCTCTCAACAGACCCAAGATTCACATTTTGCCAATGAGGAGAGCAACTGCCATTATCACCATGGGACCGGACCCTACAATGATGTAGACATACCAGGCTGCTGGTTTTTCAAATTACCTCATAAGGTGAGCAGCTTTCAGGAGCTTGGGTGCTCTGAATAACCAGCAGTGACACGATGTTGCTCCGCTAAGCTGTTTTATCAGTCTGACTGAATATCTGTGTTCACAGGATGGTAATCACAACAATGTTGGCAGTCCTTTTTCCAAAGACTTCTTGACTAAGATGGAGGATGGGACTCTAAGGGCAGGAAGAGGTGGAACCAACGCAACCCGAGCTCTGGAGATTAACAAAATGATGTCCTTCTGGAGGAACGCCCACAAACGTATAAGGTATTCATCTGTTTTGAACATAATTATTCTGATCACAATCAGGTTCGCTAATGTGAATATATGCAGTAGTTTGTTCTTGTATCTGTTCGTAGCTCTCAGATGGTGTTGTGGTTAAGGAAAGGAGAGCTTCCTCGTAATGTCAGCAGGTTTGTTTGCCTTATGGCAGTAATTCTATATTTATTGACAAGTCTACTGATTTAAATCAATCAGGGTTACATAACTTTTTTGTTTTTCTTCTGTCTCCCAAAGACACAAAGACTTTGATGAAGAGGGTCAGTATGGTGCCATATTGCCTCAGGTTATCACTGCAGGGACTGTAACTCGCCGGGCTGTGGAGCCAACATGGCTGACTGCCAGTAATGCCCGGGTAAGAGGCTGAGCTGATGTCTAAAATCCGAACACAAGTCTGAAATTACTGTTCCTCTTGTTTTTAGACAAGCTTGTTTAGCTACGTTTGTGTAGCTGATGTTTATTTTTCTTCACAGAAAGACCGAGTAGGCAGTGAGCTAAAGGCTATGGTGCAGGTACCACCTGGATATCACCTGGTAGGAGCAGATGTAGACTCTCAGGAGTTGTGGATTGCTGCAGTACTTGGAGAAGCTCACTTTGCTGGCATGCATGGTAAAATCTGTCCCTGGGAGATCTGGTTGAATTCCAAAATATACTTTATTTCTTATCATTCATTCGAAATCGTGTAATGGCATCCAATGTAGCCTCTCTGTGGTTCAGGTTGCACAGCGTTCGGCTGGATGACCCTTCAGGGAAAGAAGAGTCAGGGAACGGACCTGCACAGCCGAACTGCTGACACTGTGGGCATCAGCCGAGAGCATGCTAAAGTGTTCAATTATGGACGCATATATGGCGCAGGACAGCCGTTCGCAGAGAGGCTGCTGATGCAGTTTAACCACCGCCTGAATCAGACAGAAGCTGCCAGTAAGGCCAAGCAGATGTATGCCTTAACAAAGGGCATACGCAGGTAAGCTCAACAAGTTGAATAGATGAGTTGTACCTTTAGTTAGAAGACATGGCTGAGCGCCAGCCCAGCATTTTGGTGATTATATTTCTGTCAGATATCTTCTGTCAGAGGAAGGTGAATGGCTGGTCAGTAAACTGGATATAGATGTGCAGAGAGAGGAGGATGGAACAGTCTCACTGGAGGAGTTGCGGAGGATCAATAAACTGGCCTCACAGTGGTAATGGAGTCAATAATACTCAAACATTTGCATCCTTGCATACAGAATATTTTTGCCAGTTCTTTAATTTTCCCTCTGTGCTCCTTATATTCGCTCAGCTCTCGACGAAAGAAGTGGGATATTGTTGGCAAACGTGTCTGGGCCGACGGTACAGAGTCTGACATGTTCAATAAGCTGGAGAATATAGCTCATTCAGCCCAACCAGCCACTCCTGTTCTAGGCTGCAGGATCAGCAGAGCTCTGGAGCCCAAGGCAGTCAGAAATGAGGTGAGGCAGAGCTGAATAAAGCCATTATGGAAAATTAAATTAAAACTGAACTTGGTAGGTGCAAGGAAATGACAGCGTCAGACATTCGTGAGAGGAACTTGTGGCCCTTTTCCACTGGCGCCTCTACAGCGCGCTTCGACATGGCTCTCCACGGTTCCAAGGCTTTTCCACTAGCAAGGATTTGTGGAACCAGCCCCGTTTTTAGAACGTACTTCGCTGTGGTTCCAAGTGTACCGTGCTGGCCTGAAAACGTGATGTCAGAAGACTGTCGGTCACTGATTGGTTAAGGGGTGGAGTCACTGGGAATGAGAATCACTCTCCTGTACTTCTCCAGTGTTTCGCCTCGCTGCCCACAGCCTTTTTTGGGTCTCTTCTTTTTTGAGTCTGACAAAAAGCCACAGACTAAGCAGAATGTTCAAAATCGCTACCATGTCCTCTATTGTTGTGTTGCGTATTTTTTCAGGGTCTTCTTTTCTACTACCTGTTTAATGGTGGCTGGCAAGCAGCTTAATGGAGCATTACTGCCACCAGCTGGTGAGGAGTGTGGTGTCAATTTTTGGACTCTGGGACCGCCCAAACTTACGATGAACCCACCCACTAGAGCTGTTACTGAAGTGTAATGGAAAACCACCCGAACCGTGTTGAACAGAGTTGAGCTGCGCTGTAGAGGCGCCAGTAATAAAGGGCCATTGGTGACCTAAAAAGAAGACATGGTTGTGTTTGGATAGATGAAGATGCTATTTCCTCCCCCTTCTTTCAGTTTATCACCAGCAGAGTGAACTGGGTAGTCCAGAGCTCTGCAGTAGACTACCTGCATCTGATGCTGGTGGCCATGAAGTGGCTTTTCGAGGAGTACAACATTGATGGACGTTTCTGCATCAGCATCCACGATGAGGTTCGGTACCTTGTCTGCAGTGAAGACCGTTACAGAGCAGCAATGGCCCTACAAATCACAAACCTCCTTACAAGGTCTGCAGACAACAGAGGTTATACTCTGTTAAAATCTCTACTGTATGGTGCTCAGTTAAATTAGCAGTTTGTTTTTTCTTGCAGGTGTATGTTTGCTCATGCATTAGGCATGCAGGACCTTCCACAGTCAGTGGCTTTTTTCAGTGCAGTTGATATTGACCAGTGCCTGAGGAAGGAGGTCACCATAGACTGTGTGACTCCCTCCAACCCCACAGGACTGGAACGAAGATACAGCATTCAACCTGGTGAGTTTTTGACATTGGCAATTTCCTTAAAATATTCTTTTATAAAGATTATTTAATACACAAGGTGCACACAAAGGGCAATAGAACTATAATTGCAAAGTCCTTCAGATAACTATCTATCTATCTATCTATCTATCTATCTGTCATTAAAACTACAGTCTAGCCAATTCAATAAAAACTAAAAAACCCAGTGAACAAATTGTATTGTAGATGAACTTTTATTTTTGTTGGTTTCATACAATTTATTTGTTACAGTTTGTAGTTTTAGAAAATTGACTTTTTTTTTATTATTAACTTTTATTAATTTCAGTCATTCTTTTAGTGACGGATCCCAGGCTGAGAAAATAATGTTTATGTATGTACATTGCATATTAACAGAATAATAATAAAAGTATGCTAAATCAAAATAACCCTTTAGAAAGTTTGGGTTTGAATCTTTCTGAAACCCTGGATCCTTCTCTCAATTTAGTGTAAATACAACTAGACTGTACTGTACTAAAATTAAGCAGTTTGTTCATCACGACATAAGGGTAAGAAATTAAATTATTTCTCAACTCTTAAAATACTGTAATATAAAACAAAACTAAGATTTCTAACCTAAGTAAAGCCAAACTATGTATACTGTGTTTAGGCATGCACTTTAAATATAAAAAAAAAAAAGAAAAGTTTTTTTTTGTTGTTGTTTTTTCTAAATAAAGTGACAAAGTAACAATCAAACTCTTTGCAGGTGAGGCCTTGGACATCTACCAACTCATCGACATCACTAAAGGCTCTCTGAACAAAGCAAGATAACAGTTTATACAAGAACAGTGTTCACCAGCAGCTTGGATTTAATACGAAAATAATGGAGGCGCCTGATACCAGCTTACTGTTTTCTCTTCTTCTGTTTGGGTTCCTGTGCCTCCTCTGTGTCCTGTGACTCCTCAGCCTGAGAAATATGCAATCAAAATAAGGCAGCTCACATCATTCAAAATTAAGTTTAAACTTTTAACCACATGCGCCATGAGGAGGAAACGTCTCATTAAACTCAATCTGGATTTTGGGTGAGTTTTATCAACTAATGCCTCACTGCAAAAAGAGGAGATACAACAAAAAGCCCTCATGTGGCCATATGAGGCTTACCTCCTGACTGTCATCCTGCTCCTGCAGAGCTGCATCCAGGGTTGCAGCATTGATACGAAAATCTCTCGAGGTGCTCAGCTTCATGTACTGCATCAGATTAACCTGGACAAACGTATGCACGGATCGTATTAGGGGAAAAAATTGGCTGAGTCACATTAAAAATGATAATGTACAGACAGCGTTGAGAAGAAATAGTTTAACCGTTTATGTTAAAATATACATAACTTGTAAATATTTCCGTATTATTTTGTTCCTTTTTGGTTGTAATCTGTCTCACACAAACCTTTGATTTCTTTGAGAGTGCGATGAGATATTTCTCATACTGTTCAATGCTGAAGATCAAGTTAGGGATGGCCTTTGTCTCACGCAGAAGCTTTGTCTATCAAGAGAAAGAAAGGGTTCAGTCTAGAACAGCTCTGAATGTGCTTCAGAATGGATTTACATAACTGACTCCAAGAACATTTGATTTATTTATAACAAAATGTATTTACACAAGAGTTACAATCACCTTAACCTTAACTCCGACTAGTACATGTCCTCCCCCAAACTCAAATTTATTCCAGGTTATAGTCCTTACCGAGGCAACAGCGTTCACTTCATTCCTTTTCTTTTTCTTCTTCTCATCTGAACCTCCACCGCTGAATTCTCCACTCTAACATAAAACAAAAATGGCTCTTAAAACCGCAATGTTTCCTCTTCAGGATGAGTTTGCTTGTCATGTCTATAGCATCACTGTACCTGTGCATATGTGATGAAGGAGTAGCACTGTGGTGTTAGGTGGGTGCCAGACAGTTTAACCTGCATAGAAGACAGGAGAAACTTCAGTTTATCTGGACATTACAAATTACCAGAAGATCAAAACTAAAGGGAAACTACTTCAAACCTACCAGCTTCTCAAACCGAGCTGGCAGCGCAGCGTGCTGGTTGGCACACACCTGGATGTACTAAAGTTTGGTTGAAGAGAAGGAACATGTCAAGCGGGCAAAATAAACACTTTTACTGAGATTATCAGTTAAGCAGATACACACATATTTGACCAGGGTGGTGAGGGTGGTGTAGGTACGACTCAGTTCTCTCAGCAGCGTAATGGTGCAGGTTCCTGGCAGAAGTGCCGTCTGGACGAGCTCGTTTAACGCAGTCAGGAGAGTTCCCAGCTGCAGTGTCACTGCTTTATCAACTGGATCCTGCTGCCCTGGAGCCTGGGACACTTCAGCCACACAGAAAAACATCACAGGTTTTAGGTTTTAGCACCACTCTACCTCCTTAGCATCAATGACAAAAAAAAAAAAAAAAAAGGTTTCTTACCAGAACCAGATTTATCAAGTGTCTGACTTTTCTTTTTGGCAATAAGCCAGTCCACCTCATCAAGGACTTTGTCGACCTGAGACAGGACCATCAGCTGGGGCGCAAAATTGACAGTGACAAAGAGGAAGGTGAGCACACAAAGCAGACACTCTCCAGGAAATGTAAAACCGTAAGTTTGAAAACAACAGATGCTTACTGTTGCTGTTGTTGCTGTTTTCATGTTGACAATGGCAAAATGAGACTGTTTCTCCACTTCCACATCCTGATCGTAGGGAAAGAAAAGGCAGCATGAAAGTAATGATTAACCCCCCCCTAAAAAGGCTCATCGTTGTTGGCTGCATTGTTACAGATAATATTACAATATAATAAATTGAATATTTGAATTATCAGATTTAATTCAAACCGAATAGTGTTTGCAGTGATTATTTAGGAACAAAAAGTGTATAATTGTTGAATAATCAGCCTCAAATAAAAGGTATTTTTTGTCAAGTAATAACTGTAGCTTAACCTTTTTTCTAAACTTGCTCGCTTTTGGCTCCAGAAGAACCAAGCTGGTGATGACCAAACGCCAGACATGATGCATCAAGAAAACAGTTGAGTTACTGGGTTATCTCATGGCAACTACTTACACTTCTTGCATTAAGTTTGTATTGGAAATATTGTGGGCAAAAAAAAACAGCCTGTGTTTATTGTTAAATTTGTTGAAGCACAAAGTAACACAGTGTGGTTCAATTTTGTGTAACCAAATTGCTGCCATCAACCTATTTTATTGCAACCTTTTCCCCCAAATAAATCAAACCAACTTGTAAAGACTCACTCTCAGTACCTGATCAATATCTCCCAACTGGCTGTGGATGTCTTGGCAGAGCTCCAGCAACAGACTTGCAGGACTCTTGTAAAGAACATGCAGACTGAAGAGAAGCGACAGAAGGCCCTTAGAGAATGCAGAATCCTCTAAAAAAATAATAAAAAAAAGGTAAACAAAATATACATTAGGAAAAACTTTGTGGCTCTTATTAACGGTACAAAAACAAAGTGAACTGTCTCTCACCAAAACTAGTCTCCTTGCAGATTTTCACAGTCCATGTGATCATCTGCACAAACTGTTGATTTAATTTAAACACGTTAGATGAAATACTCTTCACTTTGCCTAATCAAGTCCATGTAAGGGTGTGGGTTACCTGTTTTGAGGAGGGCTTTAGCTGGCGAGAGAGAACAGTCAAAATGCTGACCAGCAGCTGAGCTTCTCTGCTGTTAAAGTCCTCCTCACCTCCACTTAACTGGGTGAACAGCGACCTCTGTTGATATGCAAAGAAAACAGGAACTACTTCTCTTTCACCGTGTTTAAAAAGCTGTAAAGTACCTTTTACTTAGATAACAATATTATGGTTAGGGATATTCATGTCTCTACCTGAAACTGTCGGATGTAAAAGTAGTTCATCTCACTAACATCATCTTGCTCTGCTTCTTCTGCAACATCTACAACAAACACAACACATGATAGATTATTGCTCATTTTCAATCAGAAACTTAGAATTTGAAGCTTTCCCGCAGGGAATAGCGAACCCATAGCAGAAAGAAGCTGTGCCATCTTCTCTGGGTAGCGCAGCTGGCAGGTTGTGAAGATCCTGAGCAGACCCTCCAAACAAAGCTGGGACAAGCTGCAGCGCTTCTCCTTCTTCCCTGCCTCATCCACCACACTGGGGATGTTTGTGTAACGCCACATCAGCACACTGGGAACCATTCAGACAAAGATCACCTACTGTTACTAACCGTCTCAGCAGTGTCACAAAGACAAATAAAGGCATGAACAGTCAAACCAATGGCTGCTTTAAACAAAGATATGTCAACCTTGTCATGTCGCAGAGGAAGCGGAAAGTCCTGTCTGCATTCTGCCCATCTGGACCATCTGTGTGTCCAGTTTCCTCCAGTTGTTGGATCTTCTGAACAACTACATTTAATGTATAACGCACAAACTCTCCATTTGAGCGAAGTACGGAAAGAGCCTCTTCTCTGGACTGAGTACTATCTCTGGAAAAAAAAAAAAAAAAGTGTTTGATTTGTCAAAAGAAAACAAAATGTTGCCAGCAGACTTGTTCAACTTCTACATTTTGCGTAGTAGTTATTTTAATGTTTCAATTTACTCACATAAACGACAAGCAACCTCAAACTACAAAAACTAATTTTAAGTAAACCCAAACTGACTTTTGAAACATAAAAATGCCATAAAATTAGTCTATAGCCCAATTCGCACGAGATTAGTTTTACCTAGGGACCACGTGCTATTTGTAATAATTACAGAGATTGTCTGTGCTTTTAATCCCGTGCAAGTCAGCCATGTCAGTAATTTGTAAAGTAAAAATTCCCCCACAAATTACCTACTATTTTTTGCTGAACTCCGAGGTCCTGTGATAATACTAATCCAATGCAAATAAGCATCTCTGTGATTTGGACAGAAATGGGCAGGATCTGATACGTAATTAGGCGCTTTTCGTTTCCTGGGCGCATTTTAATTTGCTTTTGGCAATGGAGGCTGCATTGGAGTGCATAGATAACCTTTTGTGTCCCGGGCCAGCAAACCCTATCGACACATAACGGACGCCATAAAAAAGAAAAGGCCGAAGAGAAGGAGCAAAATCACATGCAAATGGTGGCTCACATCATACATTGCTCTATGCAGCAAGAATAATGTTTTTCTGTTTGTAAACTACTATACAGCGGGTTAGCTGTGGCCGTAGTCTGAAAAGTAGTTTTAACATCAACTCAAAGTAAGCGGATGTTACGCAATATGCAGCTCGTCAACATCATATCCGGAAGATGTTCGTAAATTTCAGCAAAATCTCAGGCTTCAGTTATCCCGTTCGAATGCGTCACAAAAAGAGCAGACGTTGGGGAGTAATTTATTTATAACATTTGGTCCCTAGGTAAAACTAATCCCGTGCGAATGGGGCTTAATTCAATCTACACAAAGCTGCAGGGAGATATTACCTGAAGAGCACAGTGATGAGAGTTGATATGAAGCCCACAGAGAGTAAACTGCGGGGGATCTTGTTTGAGGGCGCGCGACCTTTTCCAGATTTCTCCTTCAAGATCTCAGACAGTTTGTAGTAGCGGTTGAACAACTCAATAAGCCCCTCAAAGTGATCTTTACTGCAAGACAGAGAAAAGTTATGACAAGGTTTAAAGAAAATCCCACTATAACAGCAATGCTCTAATAAGCTTCATTCAAAGAACAGCAGTTTGTTACTTGTAGTTGGATTTGATGAAGTTGTACTCCATTAGGACCTCATACACTCCCATCACCAGCACAGCATAAATGTTGTTCTTCACGCCGACACTGGATCCCATAGAAAACTCTGCAGATTTGTCCTGATCAATTAAGACAGTACACAGCTTAAGATGTTTCCTCCAATTCACTAATAAAATGCTAAAAACTAACAGGCATAAACATGAAAGTAAGAAACAAAACACTAAATGTAGAACTCAAAGTAAATGTTCGCTGTTCATCTATGATGAGTTTCAATTTCCAAAACTTCTTACAAAAGATAACTTTTCACGTAATTGAACCAACAGAACTAATTTAATGCATTTTAAAGAGATACAGACTGAACTCAGTCCTCCAGGCCATACCAGTTCAAAGTCCTCCAGTTCACACTTGATCATGCGTCGTGTCGTGCTTTCCAGGATTGTCTGCAGGTCAGACTGATATCCCTCCTCCTCTTCCTCTTCCTCCTCGCTGTCATCAGCGTTGGGGTTGGCTGCGTGGCGCATGTTTTGCAGCCACAGCAGGCAGTGTACAGTACAGCTCATCAGATGTGACTGAAACAGAACAAACACATCAGCACAGGCAAGACTCAGCTGCAAATATTGTCCAGAGTAGACGGAGTACCAGTGGCTCCTGGAGGTAGACTTGGTCCCCATGAGCAGTGATGCATGGCTCCAGTTTGACCGGGGGCAGAAGGTCCTGTTCAGGCTCATAGTACCGCTTCAGCTAAGAATACAAAAACTTAATGCATGAATTTCAGTGCAAACCACATACATATCACAGTGCCCATCAGTGAATGCACAAACCTGGGAGAGGAGAGTTTGCATAATGGAGCTTGAAAGCTGAGAGTTGCGACGAAGAACGTCATAGAAACCCTGGAAAAAAAGATGAGAATCTGCTCCATCAGACTTAAACATCTTACAAATTTGAACATTAAAGCAATTCTTATAGGTTTAATGTCAGAATCATAGTAAAGAATTAAAAGCTGTAGCACTCCTTGGAGGAATGCATATTGCCCACCGTGCCTGGAGTATATGATGTGAATAACTGTCAACTACTACTAAAGGTAGAAAGTAGGGAATTACATTTAAACTCCACTGTTTTAAACATTGATCAGTTAGCGCTAGTATAAGTCAGGGATCAGGCTCAACTACTACCACACCAAATTTTAGCTCAATATCTGAAAAATTGACTGAGTTGTAGCCATTTTTGTGTTTCTTAAGATTTACAAAAATGGCACCCATCTTGAATTGGGTTGACTCCAAAAGTGAATCAGTTGTAGATGTCAACCCAATGATTACTTTCTAAAAGATTCATTAAAATCTGAGCGATTCGTGAAATATTTTGCTAATATTACAGACAAACAAACACACCGTTGCTCCGCCTTCACCTTCAGCGGCAGGCGATAATAAAAATAAATTGCTCTCATACCTAAAAAGACTACCAGAAATGTTCCTTTCAAACTTCTAAGTCTCATGAACACGACTTAAAAATAAAGGAGCTCTGACCTCATAGAGCATGAGGCGAACATCGGCCTGCTGGCCAAGGCAGCGACGCAGGCTGCTGAGGATCTCCAGGCAGAAGGCTTCATTGGCAGCAGAGTTGTAGCGAGAATGAACATCCACTTGGATCTACGCAGAGGTTAGGACAAAAAAAAAAAAAAAAATGTTACAAACTCACAAGCTTTACCAGTTTGTTTGCCGCGGGCATGTTCCAAACCTCTTGCTGCATGCGTTCGTACGTGAAGACGATGTAAGCGTGAACGGTACCTGGCTGGAGGAGACTGCCTGGCTGCACTGGCTTGAAGCCACACTGCCCAACACTTTGAAGTTTTTCAGCAACAGCAAGAAGCCAGTCACTGCAGACTTCCTGCCGTCCAGCTGGCTGGTAAGGAGTCATTTTAATGGGTAAAGCAGTGTTAAAAATCCACTTTATTTGGAGTGTAAAAGGAACTACTTTAAATGTATCCTTCAAGCCTAAAAATGTCACAGAGAGCAATCTAATTATGAAACGCTGATTAAAAACAAAGTAGTACAAACCTTGAAAACATAGCCTTGCGAAGAACCAGAATTAAAGAGTCTTTCAAAGACATGCTGACTTTGAGTAGAGGCTGGAGGTAAAAAAAAAAAAAGACACAAAGTTAAACAGCAGAATCCTCTTCACTTTATAAATGTTTGTCCTTTTTTAGGCACCTGGACAGCCTTTAGCAGACCCTGAACAGTGGCCAAAGGCAGGTAAGTCAAGTGGTCAAAGGTCTCTGTCAGCTTGGAGGATGACTCCAGGAGGATCATTGGAGCAGAGACCACAATGTCAGAGAAAAGATCTGATGAGACAGAAACATGGAGACAGACCAAGCAGCGTCATATCAGAGATTAGGCGCTATTCTAAATCTATGCCAGTATCTAAAGCTTATATTACCCAAGTAATGGCTGACAGGCGAGGCTGTCTTTGTGACCAGACGATTCAAGACCTGCTCCAGTATCTCGCCTCTGATAGGCTCGTGCATCTGTCCAATGAGAAAGCATGAAATGTGCTCAATATCAGACATTTACATTGTGAAAATTGCATCAGATCAAAACCCGATCTCATTGTACCTTAAAGCCCTGCAAGAGCACTTGTCCTCCCAGCTTACATGCCTGCTGAGTGGGGGTCCGGGCTACACCAACGGGTCCCTCTGGGGCCTTTCCAAATGGTCCAGGTTTGGGTCCAAATGTGTCCATAAGGAAGAACCCCAGCTGCACCAATCCCTGAGTGACATGATCCCATCCGAATACACTGCACAAGAGGAAGAGTAGAATCCATTTAAGAAACAAAAGCACAAATATTTGGCTGATTGATTTTTTTATTACAAAGAAAATTATTTGCCTCATATTGACCACAGTTTTGTGTTGATCTAGTAGATATTTTATGAAGCTAACCTGTTCTTGACTGTGTCCAGAATCATCTTAGCAACACTGCATTGCCCTGACAGGAGGTCCTGTAGGAACTTTGACCCTTGTTGTAGCTGCTCATCCTTAAAGCTCTTCATAACCGAGGTTTTTAAAATGTCAAACACCTGAAAAGTGAGGAAAATGAAGGAAGCAATTAGCCAACAGAAACCTCAATAAGAAAAGAAAACAAAAAGAAGAGCAATGCTTTCTCACCTGCTCTTCATAACGCTGGATACGTGCAATTGAGAGCAACAGGGCAACACTGAAAGGACACAAGTCCCCAGACGATGTCTGCAAACATGGAATATAAACTTAATGGTACAACTTACAAATCATGTTCAATTAAATCTGTAAAACGCACTTTTAAAAAATAAACACAGCAAATAACCTTAAAACTTTTAAGGAATTCTCTCCCAAGCTCATGGTCCAGTCGTATAGCAAAAACTATATGGAGGATAACAGTGCCCTCCACATGCCTCAGCTGGTCTTGTGGAATAGACTGAACCCCTAAATCCAAGTTCCTTAAGGACAAGAATAAAAAAGGATATAGTGTGCTGTAAGGTTCACAGTGAGCACCACTTGAAGAGTATGAGTTACTCACTGTCCGTGTTTTTCCTCTTCTTCCTGGTGAACATCTTGCTCCTTAAAGTAACCAATGATTCCATCAAGGACCTGTTTCTTGCATCCCTAACAAAGAAATGATGCAGGAAAACAAAACAAAACAATTAACAGAAAGAGAAACACGTATACCAGTTTCCAAAATAAATGCACACCAGCTTGTTCTCTCTCGCACATACCTTAGCAGACAAAAGCAGCAGCTGGTAAACCAGTGGCGGGATCTCCTGCAGATCCAGTTTGGTGAACATCCTCAGTACTTTCTCGACCAGAAACTGCAGCTCCTCTGATGACAGTGGCACGTCTCTACAGACAAAATGAAAAGCTGCAGTCAGAGTGTTGTAATAGCTTTGTGAGACTGCAAACGCACACTAAATCGTGTATAGATAAAACTAACACGTAAATAACCTTTTTTTATTCTGAGGCATTTTAACATTTTGCCAAAATTTGTGATAGCTGTGTAGCTGAAGGTGTTACCTGAACATAGTTGTCAAGTGGATAACACACTGTGGGTCCCATCTGCATATAACAAGAAAGAACTAAGTTATAACCCACACCTGAGAATTCGGGTAGATTTATGCCTTTTGTGCAGACACTTGTAATCTTACCTGCTTGAGCAAAGGCTGTTAATCACCTGTTTCTTGTATTCCTCACCACTGAGCTCACCTAAGATTCACACAAGCCATAATCTTTTACAGTTTGCACTTTGTAGTTGTCATTGTCAGTACATCTTTTTGATATAAACTTTAAAAATCAATGCTGGCATTTACCTTTGCCATACGACAAGGCTTCACACGCAGCAAGGGCAGTAAGAACAGTAGGAAACAGCTCCAGGGATTTCCCACTGACCATCTTCCCCACTTTGATGGCGTCGACAAACAGAGATGCCAGTTTTGCGAGGGATGGCCCGGAGAGTGTATGAGTCTGTATGTAAAAGATAGCAACAGTCTAAATTGCATCCAAGCTCATCTAAAAGAGACATACTGCAAATCTAAGCTCAAAAATCAAGTTTCCCTAGTAATGCTTTCCAAACAAAACAAAACAGATTATTTTGCATTTCAGCATCATTTGTTATACATATGCAGACAAGCAGACCCCAGATGGTAAGATGACTTGCAGGATACTATTAGAAAAATATATATATATTTTTTTTTTACCTCCAGCATCAGCAGACCAATGATATCAGCTGCTACCTCAGCCTGAAGATCCCCAGACTCACACAGAGGAATACAGTGTTCATATACAAGAAGTCTGCGATTTGCCCCTTCAGTGGAATTAGGTGGAGAGCCTAAAAAAAGAATACACCAAATTCATATATTTATATTAAACCAAGGAGGAGATTGAGTGAGAATTAAACGTGTTATGGTCTTAAAAACAAACAACAGATATATAAACAATACGACACACCGTTTACTTACCTTTTAATATGCCTTTAAGCATGCTACTGACCTTCTTACCCTTAAGTGCACTATTGGTTATCACAGTAATAATCTAGAAAACGTGAAATAAAGAGAAAAGTAAGCACGCAGACACACTATATTTAGATAATTATAATTCAGCTGGGTTTCATTAATTAGACATATTCTGGGATCATTTGTAAAATAACTTACTTGGTCATTAGTCAGAGATGTTAGGTACTTCTGAAGCTCGGTAGTACTGTCTTCATCTGAAAGGGACACGATTTTATCTAGCTCAGCCTTCATTGTCCACCTAAACCTAAACCTAAACGTAGAGCAGGTTATAAATAAGCTCGGTATGTCGTAATATCAGCAAAGTCCTCAGCTTTTAAGCCACTTAACCCCAGTTAAAATCAGACAGTCAGTGAACTTCAGCGAGACAACTTATTCTGCAGGAAGTGTTTTTGGTTAAGCGTTCATAACATCAGCGCAATTCCCGCCCTGGAACACTTCCGGTTTTGCTTCGCGGTTGCCATGTTTGACTCCGCCTGCGCTCCGTAAATGATCCGAGAAAACGCTTCTGTAATTGGGCATTTGCTCTAATATAAAATGGATCTGTTCAAAAACACAACCTTGGATCTGAAGAGTTTCCGATTTATGCTTTAGTCGCGAAATACTTATTCGGATCTGGCAACCGGTTAGACTTTTAGGCGTTTGCAGGATTGCCAGATCGATTAAATATACGCTTGAACATGTGATAGTTTTGTACTAAGTCAACACTTTTCCCTGTCGGTCCGAGCAGACTGTTTAAATAGACTCGGAAAACATCGTGTTGTGTCTCGGGCCAGTGGCGCAATGGATAACGCGTCTGACTACGGATCAGAAGATTCTAGGTTCGACTCCTGGCTGGCTCGAATTTTTTTTTTTTTTTTTTTCTCATTTTTTGTGGGGCTCCAATAGCCTTCGCCCCTTTCCATTCTCACATTGTACGGTTTGGCCAATGTCGCAACACCACACAATGGACCGAGCCTATCAATGTCCAGCTCACAATGGAACTTGGCCAATCATCCTGAAGACATACGAGCCAATCTGCGTCCGAGCTCACATTGGAAGTCGGCCAATCAAGGTGAAGCCCTAATTGAAATTAAACCCCCACTCATACAAGAAAACAAGCTACAGATTTTATTTATGTTTAAAAATAACGATTGGAAGATTCTAAAAGTTAGCTGTCGATAGCCTAGCGCCATTAAAGAAGAGGGATTTTTCACTCTGTTGTCGATCTTACTGTAAGTACCCATTTATATTGTTTATTTTAAATAGCTTTTACAAACTGGTTTATTGTATATAGTTACTGTTGAGTCAGACCTCACAGTCTTTTAATTTATTTCACAGGGGGTTATTTATTTTAATCTGTGATGATACTACAGGTCTTTATTCTTATTGTGATTGTGTACAATAGTCCAACTGTTTAAAATCACGAACCTAAACCAATCCATAAAATACAAGGATTTAAAGACTTCATCAAACAAATCATTTATTGTTTTAAGGAAAAGAAATGGGAGACCTAACTGGAAATTTGTTGCAAGTGAATGCTAAGATTGTTCACAGGTTTTTACAATGTTTTTGCACTAATACTAGAGGTTAAAAAAATGTTTAATTCACTGTCTTTAAATTGGTGATTGCAAACGTGATTTACCAATTTTGGTATAATCTTGGTAGGTGTCTATTTAATCAAGAATAAGCTCGTCCCCTGAGTTGAAGTAGTCCTGAAGAACGGAGCTTAATACTCAGGTAGTGATCCGTCAAAGATTAGATACTTAATATGATCACGAGTTCGAGTCCAGCTCCCCGACGCCTTAAGCGCCGGAAAAACAGCCTAAATTGACTTGATGTTGCTTGTTGTTGACAAAATGTACCAGGATTATTTCCCTTCTAAAATGAAAATAAATTATTAACAATTAAATTTAAAACTCAAGTCAAGTTTAATTTAAAAAAATTGGATACTCTTTGTATTTTTTTTCCCACCCACGTTTCAGCAACAAACAGTGTCAATAACTAGCGTTTCAGGACAAGTTTTTCCGGCGCTTCTATCCGGGAGTTGGTCTCGAACTCGCGATCACCGGAAGTATAGTTACTTTGTAACGGATCGCTACCAGAGTATTGTGCGCCGTCCGTGAGTATTATGTTAGCCCATAAAACGAACCTATTCTTGATATAATAAGACAGTTAAAAACATTGCCTCCTGGTAAATCCTGTTTGCGCCTCCTATCAAGAAAACGCCCAACCTTTACAGCTAAACACCTATTCATGTGTTTTTGTCTACCTGCCTGACAAACGTTACCGAACACAGTTCTTGGGCGTTTTGACCAGATCTTGTCCATCATTTGTTGCCGTGATGGGGGGTGGATCTCAGATGGAATCACGTGACATCATGTAGGCAACCTGCCCAAAGGACCGTAGGTGGGTCTATTAAGTTGAGGAGGGTTCAGACAGGTCGGTCAGAATTTACTTGGACTCTAGCAGAAGGCGGCTGCTTGTCTTTTGGATCTTGGATCTCTTTCTGCAGAATTCAGCAGGAGTGTCGCAACCTTCAAGACCAGACCATGAAGTTCCGCGCAAAACAAATTTGTTTCCTTTTCTCTCTTTTCTTTCTCGGTGTTATCGCAGAACTCCATGGTAAGTAGGGGTGTTGGGTGCACATGTGAAGTGTCTGATGTAGATCTGTCTGCACCGAATATCATACTTTGGCAAAACTGGTTTTAAAATGGGTCTCAACCCGTCGGTGACTTTGCACAGTTTGTTTTAGTTAACGTGGGTTTTATGGGCGTTAGTGGTGCTTACCTTTCACCTACATGATCACTGTGGCTAAAGGCAACAGATAACAGAGTATGCCAGTTATAATGACTCAGCTTGTATAGGGAAGAGAAGAGATTGCCTCATCAACTCTCATTTCTACATAAGGCACTCATAACGCAGAGCAACAGAGGAAATCAGCCCATATATGTGCACACTGAAAGTGGGGCATGCAATTTGAGAACCTTAGAGTTGACAGAAACCGTGAGTGGGTGTGTTTTCTACTACAAATGCCTGCTAAAAGTCTGTTGATAAAACATTTAATTGTCCAAGACCTCGAAGTATCCCCCCCCTCCCCCAGCACACACACCATGTCCAACCTAAAGTTTAAAAAGCTACTCATAACAAACGATAAAATCAAATATATCTATATATCAAGTGGTGCAGTTTAAAAGAGTTTACTCCAGTAATTTTCCAGATACGCAATTCTGAAGTGCGGGTACGCGCTCAATGTAAACAAAGCGCTTTTATCTGTATACTTCACTCCACAAATCTAAGTGTAAATACAACACATGAAAGTTGTTGAACTTCTTCATACCAAATGGTTCTTCTGTAGAGTTCTCCATTGTTGACCTGTCTTCAGTCACTTCAGCTGGTTCTGTAGGTAAACAAACCCTTGGGGTAGTTGGCAGCCGTTCACAAATCTTGCTTACAGATTGTCAATTTAAGGACACATTAACCCTTGATTCGAAACAAAAACTGTGCGGATTTTGTTCATTATGATTTTGATCCTAACAGCAGTAGAAGTCCACACAAAGCTCGGGAGCCTTAAAGGTGAGTATGTGAGCGTAAAAAGGAAGGAGACCGGGGCCCACGCCTTCCTCGGTGTCCCCTTTGCCAAGCCCCCCGTCGGCCCCTTGAGACTGGCTGCACCTGAACCTGTGGAGAGATGGGAAGGACTGAGAGACGCCACCAAGCAGCCCAGCATGTGAGACATGCGCCCTTCAGTTTATCACACACTGGATATTCAGCTCAATGCTTTTTGACAAAAATGTCTCCTTTTCAGGTGCATCCAGGACATGCAGTTTGTTAATTTTGTGCTAGAAATACTTGGGGGCATGTTAGTAGATATTCCAGACATTTCAGAGGACTGTCTTTACCTGAACATTTACACTCCTGCGAACAGAGCCCACGATGCCAAGTTACCAGTAAGAACCTTTGCTTGAGTTTGTGTTATTCTGTTAAGGTTTGAGGTTTAATAAAATGCCTTTTTATATTTTCTTCTATTCTTTTATACCTAACATAAGCTAATAAAAGTCTGTGTGATTGATCCATCTATCTGACCTGTGCAGAAGGAAAGTAAAAGCTGCAGTACAAACTGAAGGCAACAACAAAAGTAGCATCAGCTGAGCTCAATAGAAGTGTCATGATGTCTCTGTTAAAGCTAAAACGATGGAGACAAGATTTAGAAATTTGACCATTTCAAAGTATTTTTTGTTCACTTTGCCAACAGCAACCAGTGTTTAATGATGTTACATAGAGAAATAACCAAGTTGTAGCCTTTTTTTTTCAACAGAGTTGTAACCATTTTTATTGTTTTTCAAGGTCAGTAGGCCATTGCAGCCATCTTGAATTGGGTTGACTCTAAAAGTTAATCAGTTGTAGATGCGCGTTCAATGATTGCTTTCTGTTAGTTTCACAAAAGAAAACCGTCCAGTGGTTCATGAGGTCATTTAGTCACAGACAGAGACACACACAGACACGGACAAAAAGCAAAAACACAATCGGCCGCTGTCACCTTTTGGGAGAAAGTAATAATTATTGCCTGTGGCCCTCAAACTTCCTGTAATTTTTACATGGCCCTCTTGCAACTGAAATTGAATAGCCCTGATCTAGTTTATTAAAACACCACATCCCAGTTGGAAATGCTGAGTAACGTTACAGCCAGCTGGACCATTAATACATCAGCCATAAACATGCTGTATTTCCTCTACCGTGTGTAAAGTCAACAAACCTTGTCAGTCACTTCCTCTGTTTTATTTATCTTCAAGCTAATGTTGCTACAGTAGGCTAACACACATAATTAATTTTAGCCTATAAATGTATATATGTGAGCTTAAATTTAATTATGTGTGTTAGCTTATAGTAGCAATAATAGCAGTATGCGTTCTATTTACATTTGTGATAGCGGCTTCTTTTAATGTTCTGATGGTGCATTCAAAGGCAAACAAGAGATCAGGTATTCCAATTTCCATCCCAATAAAAAAGAGGTTTAAACTTGTAGTGGAGATATAAAATATTTGACAAAGTGCATGTACGCAGCTGTTAGTCCATTTGGTTTTGAAGTTAACAAAATATACAACTTCACCAGAATTTGCAATTAATAGCAAAACATCAAGCAAGTCCCAAAACGTTTTGGTTTATCAGATCTGAGGTAGAGTGAATGTAGCATGATGTGAAGCTGAAGTGATGGAAGGAAGGAGCTTCCACTCCAAGCTGGGAGTAGAACCTGCTTCCCCCTGCATGTCTGAACCACTCAATAAATGACACATTTTCACACTTAGGGGGCCCTAAAACATTACAGGGGGTTATTTTTCAAATTGAATTTAAAGTGACTTATTTGCTCTAAAGCAGAAAAAGTAACACATTTCACCATCTCCTTTAAATGTTTTTAAAACCTCATAATGACAAACCGAATAATAACTTTCCTCTTTAAAACCAGTTTGCCTCTAAACACAAAATGGCATCTTTACTTCTGTTACCAAGTCTGTGTGAGGATTAGTTAAAATAATGTTAGTTAAGATGAGCCCAATACTTATTAAGGATATTTTGGAACTCCAGCTCAAGACTTTTTGTTACTGTTTCAGGTTATGGTGTGGATCCACGGTGGAGGCCTTATGATGGGGTCTGCTTCAATGTTCGATGGTTCTGCCCTGGCTGCCTACCAGGATGTGGTTGTGGTCCTGGTCCAGTATCGATTGGGACTTCTGGGCTTTCTCAGGTAAACGGACAAACTGTGATAATATCCTGATATGGGTCAGATTTGTGCCACATGTCAGCAAGTATTCAGCAATTCTGTGTTTCATGCAGCACTGGAGACGAACACGTTTCAGGGAACTTTGGCCTTTTGGACCAGATCCAAGGCCTGAGGTGGGTCAAGGAGCACATTCACAACTTCGGAGGAGATCCAGATCTAGTCACCATATTTGGGGAGTCTGCGGGAGGAGTGAGCGTGTCACTTTTGGTACAAATTGATCTGGAGATTAAGTTATTGTTAAGAAAATATTTGCAAACAGAACCTTTTTTAATTGTGCTGTTGTTTAAATGTACAGCTTCTCTCACCATTGTCTGCTGGGCTGTTCCGTCATGCCATAGCTGAGAGTGGAACAGCTGCTATGGATGTGCTGACATTGAATGATCCTGTACCAGTAATGAAGGTTAGTTGCCAAAAAGTTTAATATGTGCACATTTTTCAGTGCACAATATTGAGAATATTGCGGCGTATTTTTTTTTATTTCTAAATGAACGAGTCTGTATTTGTCATCAGATGGTTGCAAACGCATCCGGCTGTAGCCATGAAAGCACAGAGAAGATTGGTGCCTGTATGAGAAACCTTGATATTAATGCCATAAAGGAATTTGCGAAGGTGAGATGTTGGATGAAAAGTTGATGGGTTTTAAATTTTATTCTAGATGTTTCTTTTTAGCTTTTTTAAAATTTTTTTATTTGGATATTTTAAAACTCTCTCCACGTTTTACATGTTTTTTTTGTTTGTTTTTTTTGCTCAAGAACCCTATTTTCAGATTTGCTGTAAATATTGATGGACACTTCCTGACAAAACCTGTGCATGAGCTGTTCCATAAACACGAACTCCTCACCGTGCCATTCATGACCGGCATAAATAACCATGAAGGTGGATTCATGCTGACTAAAGTAAGCACTTGAATGTTTACTGACATTTGTGAGAAGAAGTTGCTAATTTCCAAGTTTTCTATGGTTTTCTATTTCAATCTGATGTGTTTGTCATAAGTTGGGTCTCTTTCTGTAGTCCTTTGCACCTCCAAACTGGACTGAAGGAATGGATCGAGAGCCCATTGTGAACACATTGTCTGTATTCTACCCTGATGTAAGACGGTATCTGATATGTCAGTGATTTTTTTCTTTCTTTTGCATGATCAGTCATCTTTAACAGGATTTTTTTAAATTACTTTTGTAAGCCCAAAGATGCATTAATCAGAGATCTGATTGCAAATGAATATATCAAAGCTGGCAAAGACCGTGTGAAAAACAGAGATGGGTACACTGAGCTGCTCGGAGATTTCTTTTTCACTATTCCAGCAATTAAAGTGGCAAATGCTCACAGAGGTAATTATTTTAAAGACTTTGGAAATCATTTGAGGGTTTGAAAGTTACTTTCACTTATATCCTACTTGTTTTTGTACCCCTAGATGCAGGCGCTGCTGTATACTTGTATGAGTACCAGCATCCTCCCACATTCCTGCAGAAAAAAAGGCCTAGCTTTGTTAAGACTGACCATGCAGATGACATCTTTACGGTGTTCGGATTTTGCTTCACAAGTACCCACGTGAAATTGGCTGGTAGGTGTGGTTTATACAAACTCACAAATGTCTGCTTTGTCCTTTGTAATATATAGTGTTTCATGGGTTCATTGTCAATTTAGATGCATGTCCTGAGGAAGAGGAGGAGTTGAGCAGAATCATGATGAGCTACTGGGGCAAC
>JAOXNZ010000012.1:18201246-18235301 GCA_028566095.1 Kryptolebias brasiliensis | reverse complement strand
TGATTTATAGTTTAATTTGCTGTGGTAATGGACAGAGGATAATAACATGTAAAATATTAATCAATGTGTAGCAACAGAATCTCCCCCTTTGGTCAAATTCCTTGTAACATACATACAAAGAAGTATGTCAGTTTTTCAGCTTTACTTTTGATCTAATAACAGAATAGCTTTTTTTTCTTGGTTACCTACATGTCCACTTGGCAACTTACGTGTGGAGTTGCATGCACATTTGGTCTGACACATAAGTATGCAGAGCCAGGAGCGTGGCTGCTTGACATTTGGGTGACTCATTCTGAATGGAAAAAAAAAAAATAAAAGAATGAAGGAGCACCTGTCTTGCTTGCCTGTGCAGGACCCATCAGGTGTAAAGGGGCTGCCGTATAGTGTCATCCCGTTACCATCAGATAACCTTCTGTCTCATTTTGTATCCTCGGGTTGTAAAGGTTGCAGCCGGGTTGCTAACTTAAATAGAAATGAGCTGTCAAGTGGCACTCGCCCTCCGAACAATTTATAATGTGGCTTAGACAGCCACTAAGTACACCTGTACATATCTCCATGCTGGGAGATGGTGAGAGACAGTCAGACTTGTGTTAACTTGCCAATAGGTGTGGGGAAATAAACAGAATCCAGACAGTGGTTACCTTTATTCTTTTTTTTTTTAACAACTTTATGTGTTGGTTACAAAAGAAACAGCTCTATTAAAAATAAATTCTTCTCTTTTCAGTTAGACAACTAAATTATGGCTAGCTTGTTTATCTTGGAGTTTTGTAAAAGTAGGGAAGGCATTAGGTGTCTCTTTGTATTTTTTTTCCATAAAGTATTATGGTTTCAATGACTGTATAAGGTGAATACATGTTAAGTATGCAGAGAGTGTATATATTTTGCTTAAGAATACCAACAGACCTTCTGCGTGAGTTTTTAAAAATACATATGTTCAACTTTTTTACATTCTTATTAGAGATTTCTCTTGTAATTTGATTACTACACTTTTTATTGCATTTAATTTCTCCATGTTTTAACAGGTCACCTGTTCCACAAATTTGGCATCACCGAATCAGACTGGTACCGGATCAAGCAAAGCATAGATTCAAAGTGTCGCACAGCCTGGAGACGCAAGCAGCGTGGCCAAAGTCTGGCAGTCAAGAGCTTTTCCAAACGCACACCGCGCAGTACAGTTGCAGGTAAAGAAGAGGGGTCAAGTTTCTGTGAATCAGTACATGATTGTGTATTAAAACCAGGACATGTGGAATCAAATATACAATTTCAGTGACATGCAATGAATGACAATTTCATAAATATAGCTAAATACTGAAATTTATATACGAATATTTGTGGTTAGTCATACTTGTTTTGTTTACATGCTGGTTTCAGCACCACTTGTTTTGAGGGTTCTTTCATAGTTTTAGTGGAGCAGAATGTAATTTATGGTTATGAAATCCATTAGTCGTATGCTGTCAGTTTATGCAGTTGGCCCAGTCACAGACTGTGAACTCAGTCATCTTATTTTATCTGCTGTTTGAAGGTTTTTGCCCTAAGTACAGTTATATACTGTCCTGCTTCAGATGTTTGCTATCTCTAGACAATGCCTGCTATCACCTCTCACCTCTGACCAGGGAAAAGTTTGACTGCAGGGGAAACTCTGATATCCTGTGAGCGCACACTTGGGATGGGTTGTCAGGCCCTTCCTTTTCAGGCCAAACACACCCTAGAGTATAAAACACAAATGCTAGTTCAGATGGTGCATCCTTCAGCATGCAATATACAAAGTAGACCAAACAGTCATTCTGTCCTTTATCAAATTACATGTTAACTAAACAGGGAAAGAGCAACTGTACTGCTTTTAAAATCACAACTAATTTGCATCACACAGACTTCAAACAAACTGTAGAGCCTCCAAAAGCCACCTGGAAATTCTTTCTTCATCTGGTAAATCAAAGTCCCAAGGATTATTTACATAATACAGTACACAGCTGTAACAATGAAAGATGGAAGAGGTTTTTTTTTTTTTTCCTCCAAAGTATTGTTTGTGATATGTTATCTTAGTTTAATTTCATATAAATAAAAACTGGATTCTGGTTGGTGTGAGTTTGCAGAGGGAAGTAAACGGCACATTTAGATTGACCACTAGACACGGTCTTGGAGCTGTCTGGTCACAAATGTGGTTGAATGACTTATCATGCATTTAGACGTGTGGAAAAAGTACAAAATAAGACATCACCGAGCAGATGATGAAGAAGTTAACCACTTTGTGTTTTTGTAACAGTTTGCCAAAGCTTTTTCTGTATTTGTTTTGTTTTTCTGTGTCTTTGTTTTTTGAGACCTCATCTTTATTTCTTATGCGTACTGGAATTAGTTGCACTTTATCTCTGATTTCCACCATTTACTACGAACAAGAGTGCAACAGTGACCCAACTCCTTGCCCTTCTTTGTAGATGAAAACATCTCAGAGGAGTCTTCCCACATTGAAGCTGCCACCCAGCAAACTTTACATTACACACTGGCCAATCAGCAGGTCCAGTTCCACCGCATTGGTGAAGATGGACAAGTTCAGGTGGTGAGTAACTTTTTATTACCAATTATCTTGTTAAATTTGTAAAAATTAGACTAGACTTTCCTTCCCTTGTACCACAAGTAGGAATTAGTAGGAATTAGACCCCAACGTGATCCTAAGTATTAGATGGGGTTTCATTTTTTAAAAATGTAATTAATGTACCCACAACACTTACTGTACATTTCTAGTATGAATAAAACAATTACAGCTGTAGATCAGAAGGTAGAAATAAGGTAAAACAAAGTAAAGTTATATGCTTAGTTCAGTTTTTTATTAGCGATTCCACAGTTTTACTTCTGCGGTGCTCCACAAAGGGATTATTTCTTTTATTTACATTTCAATTCACTTTGTGTGGTTTTTCTTTAAAAAATATTGAGAATTGATGCTGTGTCATGGACAGTCATTATGAAGGTCCCAAATGATAAATGAAATTTTCATCTCTGTGCTAATTGTAAGGCTTTTTTGGCCACATCATTCCTTCTGATCATGCTGGTTATTAGAGCATTCCTAACTAATGACTTAAAGTGAGGAGGGACAAAATCTGCAACACTCATTAGTTTTTCATATGTATCCAATACTAAGTTGGGGAAAACAAAAGTAGGTAACTTCAACTGCTATAGTCAAAGTTTTCTCTTTTTGTAAGTGCAGTTTGTAATTGTGTTATCCCTTGTTGCCAGATTTACAAATACACTTTTCCTTTTCTTTGGGATTGCTCATCCATTTGTGTAATTGCTTGTAATTTTGTGTAATTCTTTATATCTGTCTCAGATTCCACAGGGACAGCTGCATATTGCCCAGGTGCCCCAAGGAGAGGAGGTGCAGATCACACAGGACAGTGAGGCAAGTGTTTATGTGGGCATGAGTGACAGAGGTTGAGATTCAGTTCACTAGTTTTCTTGAGTCATCTCCTCCCAGTGTATTGAATTTCTGAGCCGATATCTGACTCAGGAAAATTTGTTTCCAAACAGAGAATAACTGTTGCAGTTCATTCATGCTTGAGAAGTTGACGGGGCATTTAATGATTGGTATCTGCATTGGTTTTGGAATGGCAGTTTGTAGATGACTCGCAATTTAGTTAGATTATAGTGATACACTGACATTTACCTAATGTTTTCAATTGTCTGTAATATTTATACAGGCATGTATTTTGTATTTTCCTGCTTCATCTTAATAGAAGGAAATATTTATTTTTTTATTCTAAATTAGTCCACATCCAAAGTGAAGAAAGGAATAAGTCGATAAAGCTAAGTGTTAAATTGATCAAAAGAGTAAGCTCAGTGCCGAACCTTTTCAGCATTGTCTGTTTCTGTTTTTCCACGCAAACAGAATTTTGCATTCAAGCGATACCTGGCAGAGTTTAAGACATTAGTGAATAACGACAAAAGCAAATTTCCGTTGTAGAGCATAAAATTATTTATACAGTTTAAATAACAGCTTATGCAGAGAGGTTTGTTTTCTTTTAATGCTCAGGTGACTCATTGTCCCTCATAAGACATGGTTATATATACACGCAACCTGCCAGTTTAAATCACAATTCACCCCAAAACCACACTGACTGCTTAGGAGGAATTTCTGCATCAGCATCACTGGTAATGATTTTTCAAGGATGCAGAAGTGATTTAGTTCAAGGCGCCAGTCTGTATACACACTTGTACATGCAATCAAACACTCAACATGATACATGTTATACATGGGTGACAGTTTGACATTTGCACAAAAGTAATTAACACCTTAACCAAATGTTTTTCTCGTTTCCTATTCATTTATAGCAGTAAAGGACCTTTTGGAAGCAATGCAAATGTGCGAGAGAGACACAATAAATTGAAGGCAGAAAACCTCTTAAGCTTTTCCTGCGCTTTGTGGCCGAGTCCAGATTTTTTTTTCTCCACTCTCCTTCCTATTTCAAGATATTATTTGTTTTTTTGGAGTTCAAAGCTTAGCAACAAAAATCCTATTTCTGCCAGCTGCCACTCGCAGCAGAATATGTTTTCATTAGAAGCGGGCCCCTTTCATCAAAGACATTGGTTTTAGCGTGCTTGAAAAGGAAATTAACTGCTTCAGATTTTGCGCCGCTCTCTGTGCATGTTAAAATTTAGACCTTATTGAAAGTATGCATGAAATAGAGTTAGCAAGAGAGAAAAAAACCCAGCAGAGACTGGAGGTAATTCTTTCCTGTATTCCTTTGTTAACATTTGGAGATTTTACAATAGTTACAGCATCATAAACAGATTTGTTTTGTTTACAGAAGCAATGACATAGCCAGAAATAATACAGTCATTGACATCAATACAAGGGCATGTCATTCACTTCTCATTATGAACAGCATAAACACTGCCAACGTCTGCATGCTGAGAAACTTTGTCTGATCATGCAGGAGTTGGCAGAAGCAAACTGTTCTGACACTTCTCAGCTATTGACATTGGCTTTCCACCTAAAGTTAATAAGAAGAGATCAACTTGGCACCGTGTCCTGCTAGTTTTCACATTTTTATGGCTTAAAAAAACTAATAATTTATTGTACCATTAGGTAGACTGACATGGCTTTTTTTTTTTTTTTTTATTTAATTTCTTTTAGGGAAATCTTCAGATCCACCAGGTGCACTTGAGTCAGGATGGACAGGTGAGTATTCATTTTAAATTGAACAGAGGCACTAAAACACACTTTTTTTCTCCTCCTTTCAGACTTTCAGAAAAAAAAATTCGTCCTTTTGCTTATAATTGTCATATGTAGCTACAGTACTGAGCTTCGAAAATGGAGGTAATATAAGAAAGCAACTACATGAAAAAGAAAGCAACATGAGAAACTGGGTCATCAAGTTCTAAATACATGACGTAAATGAACTCAGTGACCAGGTGAAGCAATTTACTAAAGTGTTTATGTAGTGCCTGTTTAAACATTTATTGTCAAGCAAAACAATTTGTATTATTTTTATATCTCACCACACTCCAGTTGTTTTGAAATAACATCAATATAGCAAGTAGAAACATATAAGTAACAACCCTTGCAGATATGCACACACCCATACCCCCTTTCCATTCCCACTGTGTCTGATTTTGTTTACCCATCTTCCCTCCTTTATTTCTGTCTTTGGACTCGGGGTCCTGGTTATCTGTTCCTTCCTCTGAGATCAGTCAGTCAGCATCGATCAAAGCAAAACTGGCCTGTAAACGACCATTGCTGGCCACATATGGACGCCTGAAGACAGCCATCGTTTTTCATTCATGATTTGATCCTGTTTGTCTAGAGAGCAAGCTTAAAGGAAGGAAGTCTTTTCTCACGCTGGCCGTCTGCTGGCTTTGCTGTTTTGTGTTATTTTGGCACAACAGGTGTTTTATGTAATGGCTGTAAAGGGACTTTTTTTCTTGAGTGGGCTACACATTTTCCCTGCTGGTGTTATCGCTAAAAAAATACATTGTTATTTATTTGTTAGTCACACAGTTTTGCTTTTTGGCACAGTGTGAATCCAGAACAGTCAGCTGTTGTTGATGAAAAACACAACTTTGTTCACATAAATCTGGATCAATTCCGGTCACCAGCAGATCAATTTGTGCACCCCAAATGTATACAGTGTGACCTCTATATGTTATTAGTGCATGCTCATTCCTCTTAGTAGGTTAATTTATATGGCAAACAGCATAATCTATTCAGAACATACATTTAAATTTAGAGAAAACTTTAGGGACAGGATTTATTTTTTATTTTAATAGATTTTTTTGGTAAATATGTCAGCAAAAAAACACACAAGAGGTTTAAGAAATTAATGAAAGTATTACCTATTTATGCAGTTAATAAAGGTAATTTGTTTGTGTTTTTTTCAGTTTGGTAAATGATAAATGATTCTAAAACTAAAGTATTAGTTTATAAGGAATTAGTTGACCTTCAGTGGTGGACATGAAAACAAAGTCAATCACCACTTCTCCACAAGAAGCAAAAACTCTGGAGTGGAGAGAAGTCACAAACCACCCACCGACTGGAACCGCGTACTTTTAGCTGATCAGTTTTTCATTTTATAGACTTATAAAGATCTCCATCGTTAACTTTTCTTATAGGTTCAAGATGCTATAAGCGGTCTTATGTGCACACATTTGTCATGTGTGAGTGCATCTGCTTTATATGAGCGATTTTGTTGTTGTTTGCATTCTTTTATTGTCTGTTAAGCTCTGTGTGTGTTTTCAATTGATTGAGGTAGTCACCACTCATCTTGGAGCTCCCTCTCTCTCTCTCTCTCTCTCACCCACACTCAAACACACATGCGTGCTGATGTCCTCGGATGACCTGCTTGTTGAGTCTGATGGCAGCATTCCTCTGTGTGTCTGCTTTTAGGATCTTAACCAAGTTTTGAATCGAGTTGGGTTTCAATTTTGCGACACAACACACATTTCCAATATCTATTCACATGAGTTCAAGAGTTGAACTTAAACAGTTTCAGTTGTCTCTCTCAGGTTTAGCATATGCAATAAAACGGACAACATGCTTTGATAAATCAGCACATTTTAGAGATATTATTTCTAATGTTTTTATGTTGTAGTTTTCCCAGGCTATGAGAACCAAAAAATTGCTCAATGGCCTTATTCCCTTGGCAGTGTCTGGGAGTTCTGTCCAATAAAATTCCCCCTTCTTTCCCTTTTTAAATTTAATTTTTTATGTTTGTTTTGGCCTGGCACTCATAAAACTCCACAAACCTTTTATTTTGGTCAAACTCATGTTGCAGGCCGATTTGTTCACACACATGCAGTGAATGGCATCATCTCTGTTCTCATATTTTCAGTCCTTAGTGTGATAAACCACTGAAAGATCATGATGGCATCTAAAGGAAACAGGGCCTAAGCAAACAGGAACGTAGCAATAGCATTTATTTAAGGAGATAAAACGCTTTGACCAGTGCTTTCAGATAAAGTAATATGTCTTTATCATGATTTCTGTAGTGTGTTTTGGAACAAGATTCATTAATAACTCTCAACAAGTAATAAAAATAAGACTTGACTCTTCTGTGCATTCCGAAATGTCTAATTTTTGTGTTTTCATAGCAGCTCATATCCGTTAAGCCTTGCATGAAGTCAGTGTTTTTGTAGTATGGCAGAACACTGCTGATGCTGTTAGTATAACACAGGTCATCTCATCCCGCTTCTCTTTTCTTTGTTTTCACGCGGTTGTTTCCACCTCTGTTCAAGGCTTCCTGTTCCGTGTAGTTGCACTTACACCTGTCTTTTAAAGGCCACATCTAGTTACTCCACTTTAAATTAATTAGCAAATGTGAAATCCGGGCTACGTTCGAATTCATAGCCTAAAAGCATTGTTATTAAATTCCCAGACTCTGCAGCTTCCCACAGATGTTTTTGAACTAAATGGCTCCTTCAGAGGCCTTGTCAGTTTTGAGGGTAATTCTTGGATTCTTCTATTTTTTTGTGTCTTTCTGCAGTGTTTATCCCTCTGAGATTAAGTGTTGAAATATACATTAGCTAGCATTCCTATGTCAGATCCTTGTTACTTGTGCTGCCGACATTTGACATTTGTCTGGCCCAAGCATCGTTCACAAAATGTCAAATTAAAGTGTTGTGTTTCAGGAAGAAGATGACTCTAAACCTGGCTTTAAAAGCTTAAAGGGCTTAAAAATGAGACGCATTTAATAATTACTTCTGCTGATTTAATCCCTTTCTCCCCATCAGGGATGGGTTTGGGTAATTGCTTGCTTAATTACTTATGCAGGTGCCAAATCAATCTTATTGTCTTTTGTTAAAGGAATTGCCCATGTTGAGTTTTTCCTCAAAGCCATTGTTATATTGTCAACAGGTAAACTACAGTTTCCAACATTAGACTGGTATTTTAGTTTTCCCCTGTTTTATATGATGGAAAGTATTGACTCTTTAGTTTAAACTTTACCATTCTTTATGGACCTTATAGGCTCATTTTCTCCAACTGTAATTTTATATAACGTTTAACATTTGCCAAGTTCAAAATGTAGTTGTGAGGTATCTCTTCTGTCAAAATGGATGATTTTCTCATGAATTACATTTATGACTTAAGAATTAAATCAATTTACCTGTATTACAAAGAAAAAAATAGGTGTTTTTGACTGTTTTGCAGTATCTTTAAGAATTGTTGTCTGCATGGAGAAAGTGTAATTTTCTCATTATATAATTAGGTAGAAAACACATACATTTTCTACTCGACATGCAGGAAAATAACACCTTTGCTGCTTGCATTAGTCAGTCACATGCCAGTAAATCATGCCGCACAAAGAGTTACCTGCTACAAAGTTTTTAAAGTGGGTGAAAAAAATAACAAAGAGGTAAGGGAATAGGTTTGGGACATTGTAAGCAGAGAAGGAGTCAAATCCTTGTGTTAAAATGTTATAAGAGCTGCAGACTGACCTTTGTGTGCACCGTCTGCCCATCCGTCAGACTGACTGCAATGAGCAGAACAGTATGTGAAACACATCTCACCGTTCACTTTGTATGCTTGTCTGACTGCTTATGGACACAATAAATTTTTGTAGCGTAGCTGAAGTTGTTTGGCACAGACTGACATGGAAACAGACCCCACAATTAAGCTCTGAACATAGAGCGACTGTTCCAGTTGAAAGTCAAATCTGGTCAAAAGCGATCCAAAGTTCCCTGCCTGCTTATAAAAACCCTCTCATGTAGGCGGAAAAAGAGAAGGCAGACCCATGTAACTATAAAATAACTAGTCTTTTACTGCACTCCCTGTCTTTCACAGCCTCTTATCTAGTGCCCTTCTCTCTCTGTGCTGTGATCTTACCCTGTGCTGATGCAGACCAAATGGGGGACTAGAAGATGAAAGGAGTGACTAATGAGAAGGAGGGAGAAAGGGGGGTAAAAATAATGGGGAGAGGAAATCAAAAAAGCGAAACCGTCTGGAAGACACATTTTTGTCTCATTGTTGACTAAAAACAGTCAACAGCTGAGTACAAAATCATGTTACTGGGTGTGATATCAAACATGGAGGATGATTGTGCCCTCTGCTGGTACAATGCCTGGGCCAAACAGTGGCCTCAAATGACCTCCTGGTTTTTTAGTTTTTACTGTTTGTTTGCACTGTTAATATAGTATCTAAATTTTATTTGAGGATATTTTCTTAAATTTGTCAAATTAGGAAAAAAACAAAAGTAAAAACATAAAATGGCATTTACAAAAATATCTAGTCATGCGGTCAGTACGTTGAAGAAGATCTATTGGCAGCAGTTACAGTTTGGCACTTGTTGCAGTATTTTGTAGTATTTAGTAATGAGGTTTCATCTAAGCCGCTTCACCACTACCTTGGCTTTTTGAATCACTTATGTTTAAAAAGCGAACTGGTTCCCTGCTGTTATGGGTTTTTTTTTTCAAATTTATCTTTTCTTTAATGTTGAAGGGTTCTGTTTAACTTCTGATTAGTCACCCCATAGTCAGGTTATTCTACAGCAAAACTTTTCTTTATTGCAATGATGTTAGTGAGGTAAAGAGTAGTTAGATGCCGATCCGGGGAGTTTTTCCCATATATTATAATTCAGTTTTGTCTCTTTATACCAGAAAACTTCTTCTCTTGTGTTTTTTCATAGTCCTACCAATGCTATTTGGCAAACTCCAAATTGGCTGTCATGCCTTAAACTCAAGAGTTTCTTGTTTATAGTCACACTGCCAGACTGGCAGATGAGGTGGTCCCATTTCTGTAGAGTACTATTGAAGCTGTCAAGATCTAAATTACCTTCTTGACCAAAGCCCGTCTTTCATGACTCATCAGTTTTGCAGAATGACCAAGTCTAGAGTACTTGTGGTTCCAAACTTTTTCCCATTTCAAACTTGAGGCTATCTTGCCTCCTTGCACAAATGATTCTTACCAAAATTGTTAACTTTATGAACTTGTAGCAATCTGGGACCAAATGCACATAGGAATACCTATGTTAAACCAATTCAGTTTGCAATAGGTAAACTCAAACCACCGTCTTGATATATTTCTATTATATATATATTTTAAATAACACGTTTAAAGTTCTACAATAAAAAGTCAAACTTTTATAAGCAAAATTAACATGTGCAGATGAGAGACTGTGTAACTTTGTCTTCAAACCACACAACTGTAATTTCTTACATAATTTTATAAAAACGCCATGCAGTACCAGTCTTTTTTTTTTTTTCTTTTTTGAAAAGTACAATTTAAGAATGTCAATTTTACAGGTAACCATTGGAGTTTGAGGATATAGCTTGTCTTAGTGATGCCTTCTCCTTGAAGCATCAGTCATATCAAGTGCATTCATTTAAGTACTCTCTTCACAAAGTTTTGTTTTTATTTTTGTGCTCTGAAAGAGAAACTATAATAAATGTGGATTTTACCCAGCTAGCAAGTTAACTTATCATTGCATCTTGAATTTTTATTTTTCTATTTTTAATAGAGAGAGTAGATGCGCGATGTTAGAATATGGCTGGCGCAAAAGCTTATTTTGAATATTGTTTTGCAAAAGCAGGAAATAACAAAACTGTTCTATTGAAACCAGTAGAAGGGCATTAAATCCATTGTTGAGGAAGCCAGTTGTTTTGGAGGACTCCCATGTCAGACATCATTAGTTTGTGCCATGACCATCTGATAAATTCGACACAGCTCTAAAGATTTATCAATTTCACTGATTCTGTCATCAGCCTGCATTGTTTATTGATGATAGACTTGAATATCAGCCATCAAGAGCTTTAGATGTGTTTATTTTTTTTGTAGACTACATACAGTCCCACAACTTCATTTCCTTCCCATAGTTGAATCTCTGCCATATTTTTCTTGTCAGCACATGCTTCTGTGCATCTGTTAGACCATCCCAATTGATATTCTTCATGGTCAGTATGGGAACTGGGTCACAGAACAGAGTCCAGCTCATCACCGGTCCCTCCAACCTCACTGCCAGGACTTGCAAGCACAGCACTGGGAAGAATATGATCTATGTTGTGTTAGAAGAATGATGAAAGGCTGGATTAAAGGAGGCCTGTTGATGAGAGTAATAAATGACACAATAGAGCTGAAGCGATAGCACACTGATTACTGTGCTTCATCTGAACTTTTTCAAACTTATGTTGTAACTCAAATGTGGATTTTCCTATTTGCGTTTGTGTGACAACAGCCAGAAATGATGGCTCCGTTGAGACAGATTTGGGAGTAAATTACAGTTTGTTCTGATTTGTCTATTCTAAACACCAAGCAGATGAGGAATATTTAGGCTTAACCTCACAGAACCATGCTGTGATATGTGTTGGAGTCACACTGCTGGCCTGTGGCCTGAGCTGCTCACATATCCTCTTTTTCTTTCTGCATAAGAATGTTGTTTCTTGTGTGCAAGCGGTTGTTGTGATGCCTGTGATTCACAGTGTTTGGGGAGGATAAAAATGAGATGAGAAGATACAAACAGGATGTTTTATGACCAATCTTTAGCACAACTGAGACGTACGTAAACATTCAAGGATTTAGAGTTCTTGTGGTGGATTGTGTTTCAAAGGAGTAGTGGTCTGTTTTGCGTCCTGCATTATGGTCTGGAGATAAAGGGCCAAGATCGGAATCCAGTCAGGTTTGAACCTGAATGTGGGTGCACATGTTTCTGAGTCAGCATTTTGAAGTAATGCAGAGGAGGGTACCCCCACTCGTGTTTTCTTTTGTCTGTGGAGGTAAAGTCAAGAATGCTGACTTTGTAAAGAAGAGCAGATGTTTTACATGTATTTTAGTGAGTCAACACTCATGCAGGTCTCGTTCAACCATGTTTTACAAGCAATAATTATGATTCCCTCCATCAGTTTCAGTGCACTTAGTGAGCATTGGCTCTGGTTTGGGTATCACCAGATTCAGACAGAATTGCTGGTATGTAAACATCTTGATCAGAGAATGTAACAAATATTTGAATCAAATTTGGAATGGAAAAAAAGCGTCTATATCTTCCCTTTCAATTGAAGATTTTGTAGCACTGATCTGTGTAAAAACTTTTAATGAGTAAACAACATGTAAAATTTACAGCATCCATTTTTTGTTGTTTTGACTTAAATAAGTAATTACTCCAGAGAGAGGAAGGTAAATGGAGATGGGAGGAAGCCCAAATTTGCTTTTACTTAAGAGTAAAAGTTTATTGGTTGCAGTAAAAGTCAGTGTACCTGATAGATGGGATGTTATGTTAAATTTTTAAAACTCTGGTGAGCTATCTGATGATTAAGATGAAAGGTGCAGCTACAACAAATCTGCGATCTGACCTAGAATAGTTGGGTTATTGGCTGATTTTTGTCAAAGGTGAAAAGTACGTTTAAAATCTCTTTAAAAACAGCCGTGTAAAGGTTTGAATGTAGGTCACTCATAGGTCCTTTGAACATATTTTGTCCTCGTATCCCCTCTTCAATTCCTTTCTCTTGTTTATGGATATTTAAACAGGAGTTCAAGATTTGAGAACAGAAGATGAATCAATTCAGTTGTGTCAGAAAAGTGACGTTTCATTTAAGAAATGTCTTGGCCTCAATCACTGTGTGTTTGCAAGTTCTGACTCTGGTGTTTTGTGTTGTGTGATATTTTGTTGAGTTTTACAACCTGTGTATATCATCTCTTCGGGTCCACTAAATCAAACAGGATAATTGGAAACATGATAAAGTCAACATCCTAAATCATGAAATTTACTGACATTGTAAAAATGCCTTTGTCAATAAAGCGCGTCAAGTATTATTTGTGCTAGAGGACTGACAAAGTCCTCAGTGTAACTTTCTTTTTGTTTTTAAACATCTTGATTTTTAACTCTGGCTGTTATTTTTGTCATCAATCCCTTTTTGATTTGCTGGTCTGGATCAGAAATCGTCAAAGTGGTTTTGTTTGAAAACCTTTGTGAGCCCTGCCTCTTTGTGACTCCCAGTTTTCTGGTGGGAGTTGTGAAGCAGCAGAGGATGCAAGGGAGGGTTTGATTGGTTGCAGGTGTCAGGCTGTTGTGTAAAAACAGTGTCATGGTGGGGATGGTGATGGAAAGTTCTCAGGTCACAAGTTCACATGTTACAAGCATGTATTTAAAAGCCAAAATAGATGCTTTAATGTATTGAACATTTGTTATGTATCTGCACATGAGTAAAAAAAAAATCCCAGAGTCTCAAGCTCTTTCCTCCTGAAGAAACCAGAAAATGTTTTTGTCTGCAGTTATACTTTAATTTATGCATTTTTCATTTAGTCATTAAGTGTTATTATCTGATGCCTAACTCCAGTCAGAAAAGCCCTTAGTTTAAAGGTAAAATAAAAGTCAGAAGTAACTTAGAGATTTAATGAGTGCAGTGAAGCATATTTAAGCTAGTCTTTTCATTTTCCCAGCTCACACAAAATTAGCTCTTAGAGGGCTTTGGTGTAAATATGCATCTTCACAGCCAAGTTGCAGACAGGTCTTCATCTCCCCCACTCCTGCACTTGGACCTCAGATACCCACCCAGAGCTAAAGTTTCTGTTTTGACATCTGTCTATAGATGGCAAGGGCAGATGTTGTCCATGGCTGTTAAGCTGAAGGACATTTCAGGCACTCCAAAGTCCAAGAATTAGTTTTCTTCTTCTTAATTTTCTTTTTTTCCCAGAACTAAAAGAAGAGGTTATATTCCCTTATAAAAATAGAAGTAACAGTTTTGTGTGTGTCTCTCTTCTCACAACTTAGCGTGCACAACTTTTGTTTTATGTAACAAAACTGCCGACCACACCTACTTAAAACATGTAAAGCAAGGAAAGCAACTCAGACAGAGATTCAGAAATGCACTCTAGTGAGGAACTTGATTTATTTCAATGCACCAACTGGTTCAGTCATAGAACTTATGTAATTGAAACTAATTGAGACCTTATTTGCTTGGAAAATGATCTTACTTTGCACCTTTTAATCCACAGAAGAAACTTCTTATCTGACTGCTTTGTTACTATGAGGCTGGGACTCAATAAAAGGGAGGAGATTTCAGAGTCTTTCTTTCTGAACAACCTTCCTAAGACCCTCATTATTCAAGTTTATTACTTTCATAAAAAGTGAAAGGGGAAAATGACATTTTAAACCTCACTGACAACCAGAGATTGTAGCATAATTAAAACTGATTCTTATTTAGTGTTTTTATTTTTTTCTTCAATTATTGAAATTCAAATGTTTATTGCTTTGGTTTCTTTCCCGTTTCTGCATTTTTTTATTTTTTTATTTTGGTTTTCCTGGATCCATTTTTAAAGCATTACAACACAAGCAAAATATGCTCTTAAAGGACCAAAGCATATTAATTTTGGTGGAGAAGGAGTTTTAAATTGTTGTAGATCTAAAACATACAAAGCGTCGCAAACATTTACCTTATTAAAAGTAAAGCAGTCAATTCCTTTTGTTGGGTCTATTGTTTTTTGTTTTCTTGTTCTTGGAAAGTACATTTTAGGCTGTCCTCGGAAACAAAAGCATAATATGAGTCACTTTTCTTCAAAATTAGTCGCTAAAAAGAGGTTGCGTGGCCTCCCACCTGGGAGAGTTTTCAAAAATCTTCCACACCCACACAGTCATGGATGGCCCATTATAAAGTTAAAGCACTGAAAAAGTGTATAGCTAGCAGTCATTAAAACTGATATATAAAAGTTTGGGTTTGAAGGGACACTAGTAAAGGTGATCGAATTGTATGCAAATTATGCCCACACTAAGAACACCCCTGCTCTACATGTTCTGGGGTCTCATTGTTATTTACCTGTGCTCACCTTTTCTATTCTTTAGCCTTATAGTACAGTGGTGGTCAACCAGCTAATTCTTGAATAGTTCAGGGCAACAGGAAAGCATTTGCGATCTCCTGATAGACTGAGTTTTTGAGCCCTCTGTAATAAATCTAATTTATATTAAATGGGACTAAACTTCATTCTTAATGCTATTATGCAATCAAAGCAAGATTTTCACATTTCCCCACGTCAACAGATTTTTATGCTCTTAAAAAGACCATGAAGACCCTGCAAGCATTTGTTACCTGATTGTTTAATGTGTTTGTTTCTGTAACAATCACTTTATTGTTGATGAAATGAAATCTACAAGCAGAATCATTTTGGCCTCATTAAACCTTCTCTTGATAGAAGATTGTAATTATTTTTTGTTTTCGCATCATTGCCAACAAGCCTAATTATGATTATATCCTATTAGTGGAATGAAAGGTAATTATCATCAGTTGTTCAGAATCACCTAATTGTGCTCAATAGTCTATTATATGACTTTTCAGCCTAATTATACAGTTATACAGCAAACCAATATGTTTTTCTAATAGCAAAAAGTACTTCAACACAAAACTGGAAACTATATTTTGTGAAGGTGATTTACGCCTGTTTCTTATTATTTTCATATGACTCCTGCCTTAATGCCAAGTTCGACAGCTTCACACCCAAGGAATGGAGGCAAGTTGTTCTGTCAAAGAAAGTCATGGGACAGGATGTGGAGCCGAGGAGTTCCTGTGTAATCGCAGCATAGATCTCACACATCGTTCCAACTCCATAAATGCTTTAGTGAACCTCTGTGTTCTTCTCCTCACAGCTGAGAATGCAAACTGCTCTCAAAAGAAGGGAGAGACACTAATTGAGTGAGACAAGTGTTTGCAATCTTGAATGTCAACCTTAGCGTCCCCTAAACTCCAGTAATCATCCACTTAGATACAACAGTTGGACTCAGTGGAAACACCATTGTGCCTGAGTTTGCCCCCTTACAGATGGGTTGCATAGAGATGAGGACTTGGCAGCAGTTGTGTTTGATGCTTAACAGAAAAGTGTGACAGAGGGGATAACCATGCATCTGAAGAAACATTTAAGCAGCTGGTTTAGGATTTTCTCTCTGTATTTTCACTGAGCTGTCTTATTGAACACTTTACATGGTTTTAAATCTTTAAAAGTTAATGTCTGTTGTTGCATTATGATAATGCACTGTTAAAGTCTAAATGCTGAGCTATAGATCAATATTATTAATCTCTGTTGACAAAATATGCATATTTGTGAAGTCAAAAACTGTTAAAGCGGGTGGGTGAATCCAGACTGTCTCTGTGCAGCTGTTTCTGTGTTAATGCAAAACTAAGCAGCTGTTGGCAGACACTACTCTTGGAAGGAAAGCAAATAAAAGTATTTCTCAACATGCTGAAGTATTCCTTAACTGTCAGATTACTGTTTACACCAACCCTCCAGGGTAATGTTCCTAATGGTCGTGTTTTATGGCTCACCAAACTCTGTGATTCATCTGAACCAGTTATAATAGTTCTCAGCTTTATCAAGAGGCCGACCCTGTCTGCCCCCCGATCTAATCTGATCATGAAGTGTCCTTGTTGTTTGATCTGATGAGTCACAGACATTTTTCACTAATAGCTTCCATCAGACTGAGTGGGGCTGGCACCTTATGGTGATGAGGCAGCAGAATTTGTGGTGACACTGGAAAAGTGCCGCCCTGGTGGATTCAGACTGAACCTTTGAGAGCCATCACCACCTCAGAACTTCAAAGCAACACTTGGACCAAGGGGTTGTGAGACAGTGTGGGACCTTGGGATTAGGGCAACAAACATCGTCTGCAATTGAGGTTTGTGAGGTTTGGGTTTTTTTCAGCGGGTTTGCATATTCACCCCTTCAATTTTTATCATCTGGTGAGCTTGTCCTAGTCAGTTCCTGAACCAAGCACAGCTGGAACAAGTCTTAGCAGAGGCAGAGACCTCACAAAACAAAATACATATGGAACCTGCAAGACTTAAGACTTGTGTTTTTTGTTTAAGGCCACAAAAGAATATAAATGAGACCATGATGTTAGCTCTTGTAGGAATGCTCTGCTTCAAAACATTAAAACCCACCTCAGTGAAACTTATTGTTGTGAAGCTTTGGGCCACACTGAAGGGTTGTAGCGCTGTCTCTGACCTCCTTCTAATTAAAACGAACATGCACAGGGATGAGTGAATATTTCCCTCGATCTGTCTTTCTGTGTGTTTGAGTTGACAGGATAATTGCATCCTAATTTGTGTGTCTGTTGTCACAAAGGAGTTATGCGTTTTAAATTAACAGCAGTGCTTTGCTAATCTCGTAGCATCTCTCTGTCTGTTTCAGAGTCTATCTTTAAGAATCGCTTAAAAAAAAAAACTATAGGAATGCCCAACAATAATCCTGCTGCATGCCGCTTCTCTGTAATTAGTGCGTCAAAACCACAAGACTTCAATGCTGCTTTCCTGACTTTCAACAATATGAGAGATTAAGGTCGTCCAGCAAAGTCTAACCATCCTCTGCTAGTTTCTTTTTTTTTTTAAATATGAAAATATAATTTAACTCAAACTAACCCAACATAAAACTGAATGGTGTATTGTGTCATGGAACCCTGAAACATCTGATTTAATTTGACTGAATAGATCATAAAATTCCTTTTTAGTTTCATACGTTAGTTGTGATCTTGTTCTGAAAATTCTATTGTATGTAATGTTAGAACATTTATTTCCACCCAGAAATGGATAATATTTTTGTCAAAATCTAGTTGGAATGATGATAGAGTTGGACCACTGTGTAATATCTTCTCCAGCACATTCAAAGATTCTCAGTGGGGTTAATATCAGGACTTGGTGAATGCCTATCCATGTGTGAAAAGTCTTGTGCTCTCCTATCCACCCTTTCGCAATTTTAGCCCAATAAATTCTGATATTAATCCAATGTGACATGGTTCTGTAAACATCTGACATGATTGTTTCAGAATGAGAAGTTGCTTACAGCATCAGTTAGGCCAAATCACTGCAGTACTTTTTCAGTGAAAGGCAGTTACTTAAATTTTATTTATTTATTTGTTAAACCAAATGGTAACTTGTTGTGCTGTTGTTTAGACACTCCTGATACACTTTCATATTGGGAAGTTCATCATGTTTTCAGTCATGACTAATTAAAGACTTTTACATTTCTGGGTCTGTATGCCCTAATCAGATGGAATGATGGCGTGGTTATAGGTGACAATAATATGTCAACAGTCTGGTTTGTCAATTGTCTCTTTAGTGGAAAAGTAGTAGGAGTGATGTATTTCTGGGAATATGGTACCATTTGTGTGTCTTTGTGTTGCCTGATGGATGAATTGTGAGTACCAGAGAATGTCTTTGCACATTTTGTTCTCAAAAAAGAATTCTGATTGTTTTTTTTATCCTCTTGTGGTTGTGCTTTTGGTCTTCTTTGTCTGTGCTGTCTTTGGCGCCACCTTTTGAATGGGAAGTTTATCATGGCACATGCACAGTTGGTGTGGACAATCTACACAGTCACAAAATTTGGGTGTACCCTCTATGACTATCATGAAAGACCCTTGCAAACTAGTGAAATGGCAATATTTTCGTGAAAGGTCTCATGTTTTAACTAATGTAAACTACCATTTTAACTCACTGAGGATAATGCTGAAAAAAAGGCAAATTTGTCAGTTATATTTGAGAGTGTGCTCTCTTTTTTTTTTTTTTTCTTGTCCTAGGTGCTACGTGGAGCGCAGCTGATAGCTGTTGCCTCAGCAGATGGAGCAACCACAGCTGTGGAGGGCTCTTCCCTTCCCCCTGACATCCAAGTGCAGTATGTCCAACTAGCTCCTGTTGCAGATCATGCAACTGCTGTTCAGGTAAACCAACACATTAAAACAAAACAAGTGGTTTAGGCCCTATTGTACATGTATACTGATTGTTTGTAGCAGGGAGGCATTCAAAGTGCCAAAGATAAAACAGCTGATAACAGCTGATCAATAATGAGTGATGCAAACAATTTATGTACTGTACATTTTACTTCTAATGAAAATGTTGGTGTTATTAAGTAATTTTTACTTTCATTGTTTGCCAAGGTTATTAGTTTGTTTTAGTCTGTATTAAGTTACTTTTGCAGCCGATCGCAAGTACATTGTTGTTTCAAACAGACAGGAACCAATGACAACACGCCGCATTACCTTGAGCTAAAAGGCATGACATCCAAATGAGATTTGATGGAACTGGTTGTACTTAAATGTAATTAACTGTACTTTTATTAATGCAGCTAAACTAGTTACTGTTTCAAGTTTGCTGTAGTGGTTTTGTGTTTTTTTCTTAAATAAAATACCTTCAAATTTCCATCTTCATGGCAGGTTGACAAGCAGTAATTAAACTTAAAGAGGTACTCAGTCTCATGGAATAATACCAGGAGAAAAGTAGTAGTTAGTAAAATGCCTAAAATCCCTTGTTGAGCAACAGCTACATGTTGAATCAGGATGGTGTGCAGGCACATGGCATGCTGGCCTTTGAAGTGGTCATTTAAACTCTGCAAGGGATTTAAAACAACAGCTCTCTCCCATTGTTCTTTCTTCTTTTGTTTTCCATAAATATGTCAATTGTACCATTTCATTTTCTCCTTACTGCTTCTTTCCTTTAAGTATATATGCTAAAATGAGTACCTTTAAGTTCTTAGACCAGTGTTTGTTGTTTTGTTATAACATAAACAAAGCTAAAAGCTTCAGATGATTTATGCTCATTTGAAATGCCACCCCAGTCCAATAAGGATCTCAAAGCGGACCTTGTAAGGTGACCAATTCATATTCACCTCCCTTTCAGACATGCAGACAACAAATGTGCTGACCAGCCATGCAGCAGATTTAAAAATTTCCTTGTAAAGGCTTCCTGCCCTCAGTCCATATGACCCTGTTTTGTTGTCTTTTTGTTGTTCATAGTTGGCTAGGTAATTGATTTCCTGCCTGTGGGAGTGGGGAGACAGTGTTACTTTCATTCTTTTTTGGGTGTGGATCACACAAACTGATAACCCTCAAATGATTTCTAATTGTGTATTCATGAATGTACACAAAGACCGTCACCCTATGTACTGTCTTCCAAGATCTGCACTCCAAGCTGTTTGGTGCAATCAAACAGTTTGTTTACACAACTGATTTGTTTGAATGAACTTTTAGGTTTAAAAAGACTCCCCCCCCCCCCTAATGTTGGATTGTCTTCAGATCTCTGCAGAAATGGTTTGATCATTCATCAGTGTGCTGTTCAGTGTAGTTGGAGGTTTAGTAAGGCCATGTGGACGTGCTTGTTGACAGAAATACAACACTTGATATCAAAGTGTTTATTGTCTCAATGAGATGTAACCTTACAGCAGTAAGATCCAAAATTATAAAGGGTGTTATAAAATGGATTTTATGTGCTCAATTAGATTTATTTTCCTCACAAATAAAGTAAACAACATAAAGAAGTCTGTGTAAAATTTAAAAAGATAAATGCTTTGTCCTGCTTGGTACCTTGTGTGTTGTTATCACAGTAGGGTTTTTATATCCTGGATTATATTTATTGTTGGTCAAAGTTGAGAAAAAGGTTAGCTGTTCTTTTGTTCACCCTTTTGAGTAATGTTTAATCAATAGACAGGCTCTCATCAGTTTCCAGACATGTGGCAGCATTTATACAGCTTACTGAAAAATGGCTCTGTCTGATGTATTTATTTGTCTCTATATTTTCCTTTCTTTTTATTTAATTGTTTCCACTACAACGGTAAGCTAGGAGCCAACACAGAGCAACATTTTTTTCTGCTTTCTGCAAGCGAGTGATGTTCTAAATTTGGACACATGCTTTATCATCCACTTATAATATAAGTTAATTTTTTTACACAAAGTTCTCGAAGAAAAAGATCAAAACAACAGTACAGTTCATCCAGTTATATAAAGATTGGTTTCAAAAATAATACTCTGAAATATTGTCGTAGCAGATGGTGATTGACAGTTACTCCAGATGAATCGGACCAACCAGATAATTGCAGATGACTTCTTTTTAACCAAAGCAAACAACTTAGATATACAATTTCAATCTCTGTTTTAGTCCCTTCATGTCAAGTTACCTACTATAATAAACAACACATAACTTTGGCTTGGGCTTGTAAAGCCCATTCTTGCAGTGTGTTTCAGGCACATAAGTTAGATTTTGCGTACTGCCTCGGTGCAACTGGGCTCAAGTCAAAGCTGCTGTGTCGTGACAACATGCTGGGCTGGAGGGAGGATTAAATGCTGCAGGTGTCTTTGAGGAAACTTTTGGCACGTGTTCAAGGAAGGAGTGAGTCACACTTCATGGTCAACATCCAGCACTGAGTCATGAACCTCTTCTCTTTTAATGGTCTTGATTTTTTTTTTTTATTCGCTCACTACCTTGCGCTTTCTGACACCAAGAATAAAAATGGTCAGAAAGTATTATAAAAAAAATGTCTTGAATGTTTTAAAGTCTCTCTCAACCTGTCACTTCGCTTCCACTCTAATTCTTTTCACTGTCTACTGTCTTTTTCTTTTTTTTTCCGGACATATTTTTTCTCTGATCTCTCGTCATTCCTCTGCTCCTCCTGTTTTTAGTTCATTCTCTTTGGTTATCTTCCACGGTGGCACAGGGGCAAAGGCTCAGCCATGGCTTTATTCCCTCACAGGAAACAACTTTTATCTGTGTTGCAGCACAAAAAGTAGAAAAACTGGGTATAGGCATGTTTAAAACTGTGTTTTTATCTGCTGTCTTTTTTATTACACTTTGTTTGAAAGCTGAGGATAATAATTTCTGAAGTTATGCAAGTGGATTCATTGTTCATTCATGCTGCTTAACAGTGTCATACATTGTGTCTCAGTTTTACCACTAAATAAATAATTACACTAACATGTCATGGGTTGTTCATCGCAGGTTCTGTTTACCTTATTTTAAGACCAGTTTATTTTTCATAATGCCCTGATCCATTTTGCCTTAGATTTGACAAAGGCTATGATTTCATTTTTCCAGAATTGTATATCCTACTAATGATAATAATGCCATGAGCAATGATGTATCCTCATAACATCACTTTTTCTTTTGCTTGTGATAGTCTAAATGGTGTTTCTTACTTCTAGCACGTAGAAAACCCTGCCCATTTTTCCCAAAAGAAAGCTTAAATGTGAACTCATCTGACCACAGAACATGTGTCCACCATCTTCATGTCCATCTGAGATGAGCTCATTCCCAGAGAACTCCCAAGTTCGCGTTCCATTATTTGATGTCTTCTTCGTTTTTTAATACAAGTTATTTTTTCTTTGTAAAGCAGTGAACAATGTTAGGTGACAGTGGTTCTTGAGCTCAGATAACTACATTGATCAGTGACATAAAGGTTTCTCATGCACTGCTGCCTTAAGACTCAAAGGTGTTTTGCATCCAACACTGGTTTCCAGCTTTGACCTTTACACAATGAGATTTTCACAGACTTTCTTAACCTATTTCCTGTATCATGCAATTTGATGTTGAAACACCCAAGTTCTTTGTTTTACTGTGTTGAAATTTGTCTTATTAATTATTCATGAGTTGATTGATGAATCTGATGGAGTTTGGTAACAATTCCCAGTTGGACTTTCCCTTAAAAAACAGGTCATGGTTACTCAGGTCCAATAGTGTTAAAGCAGGCAGCAACATTAAATAGCGAATGCTTCATATGTAAGATTTCAGTGTATTCCCAATCATCAAGTCTTCCCTTCCCTGTTTCCCTGTTTCATAGGCTACTGAACTGGCTCCAGCCCTACAGGCCGAGATGGAGGTAAAAGAAGCCATTCATGGTGCCATCCATGGAGACAACGGCGAGGTTGTCCAGATTGTTACCTCTGTGGCCACCTGAGAGCCTACTGGATCCAACACAGATCTGAACCATGTAGGATGGCCTGACGAGTCTCAGTGGAACAGTCTGACGAGCAGTCAAGTTCGAAAATCCCTTTAGGTCACTGTTGAAACAGAGGGAAAAGGTGTTCTTTTCTGTTTTCTTTTGCAAACTGCTCAATTTAATGTCAACCAGTAAATATTGTGTCTCAATGAGGCAATGTTTACAGAAGAAAGTGATGGACCCACTTTAAGAAATGAAAGAAGGTTGCTGGTTGCACAGAACACCTAGCTGACACTTAATCAGCCTAGATGCTTGTTCACATCAGCTTTGAGGAATGAATCACAAATGACATTTGGATTGAGGGTCAATGACTAACACAGAAACTCCAGTAAGGGTTTGTAGAATCCCATATATCCACCTCAGATTACCGGCACTGTTCTCGTTCTCATAATTTCTGGTCAAAGTGCACAGCAGTGGAAAGTGGATTTCGATAAGAACAGCTAATCTTGTTTGTATTGCATTAGAATGCTTGTCAATCATCATGATTCAGTCCATATTGTGTTCCAGCTTTGAACCCCACATTTTTTTTCTTTGTTCAGCTTGTTTTTATATTTCCTCACCCTCTTGTTTTGTTTTATTTGTTTAATTTATGTAATTGTAACGTGAAGAAAATGTTGAGAAGCTTTAATTTAGGAGAAACCATGAAGCGAAAAGATGGTGCCAGTGGTAGACAGTACAAGATGCTTGTAGACTGTCAGGGAAACCTTAAAGTTGTTTATTTCCCTCAGTTTTGTCTGTATGACAGCACCATTTTTGTGAATAAAAAATGTTTGTGGTTCCTCTAAAAATGTGCTTTTATTTTGGTTCCTTTCTGGATTGCCTCTTAATTTCCACCAACCTTGGTCATGAATTTGGCTTCAAAGTTTTCTGTGACATGACTTCTCTTTGATTCTCTCCAAAGAGACAATTGATGTGACTCAGAAATGATAGTTTTGGTTTGAGGTCCCTGAGGTTTCATGTTGAGCTAATTTATTCTCTGGTTTTGAAGTAAATGTGTATCACGATGACTTCAGTAACCATAACAATAGGCTACCGTATTGTCCACACCCCTGGCAGAACCTACAGCAAAAAGTGGCTCCCTATTATTTCTTTGATTGTAATTAATATGTTGTCCCCATTATTGTTTATGGACTGTAATGGCAATTCTTAAACCCCCGTTTTTGTCTATTGCATGGCTACAGTTTTTGTTAAGTCCTAAAAGATACAAAACATGGTGTGGTGTTAGAATGACGCTTCACAAATATTAAAAATGTTTGCAGCTTGACCCAAAAGAGATAAGCAGACCACTAAGAGGCTCTTTAAGTTGGTTTGGGTTCATTTCCCATGCTCAGTGTGATGTAATGGTGTATTTTGGACTGAGGATAAGAACCAGACGACAAAATGAACTTGATAAAAACAACTTCTATGTTCTTGGCTGCTGCTACTTGTTTCTTTTGAGTCTGTGTCGTTTGCTGTCTTTGACTCCTTTTAAATGGCCTCTTCATCTTGTATTTTCCCTCACTGCCTCTCCTATGTTTTTCTCCACTCCCATTGAACTGGTGTTTTCTTTTTTTCCCCTTTTGGAAGCCCTGTTAAAGTCCATTTACTCCCTTTTAAAATTGTACACAGAGTCAGACTAATATTTCACTGGATACTCCACTGGGTCTCTCACTTGCCATCACTAAGTTCAAATGTTGTTACCCTGCCAGCGAGTTCTCCATTAAATCTTAGCCTTTGAAGGGAAGAGACCCAGCTCGTCTTTTTTTATTTATTTTTTTTACAACCCTGGGCTCCATCCAAAAGCAAGAGTGGTTACCATAGCAATATACCCTCTAAGATAACCTGCTGAAGACAGGAATGACTGATAGATGGAAAGATGAGATCATCTGGAGGCAGAATATGTTTGGAGAGAAGAAGCAGGGTGACGAACCAAACCGAACAAGTTATCCTTCCCTTCCTTCCCAGATGCTCTCATGGCGTCTCGCATATCAATCTCTTGCACTTCACCTGCGTGCCTGCTCAAACTTTTAACAAGGTTGGAGGAGTTACCCTAGGATGTGCGAACATGAATAACCTTATGTATTGAAGAAAAGAACACATGTTTGTCTCTGAGGACTATAAATCAGTAACTGTTCTTTTTGTGGAAACAAATCTCAGAGCCATTGTCTTGTGTGTTTCAGGTCAACAGATTCCACCCTTGCTGTGGTATTCCAGTATACACGCCTCATGAGTAAAGCATGAAATCTTGGCCTTTACAAACACCCCAGTCTCTTGGTTGCGTTCCATTAGCACATGAAAAGTACATCAGTTTTTGGTAGGTGTGTGTTTGGCTGTTTTATGAAAATAAACAGCATCAGTTCTGGATCAAGGATTGGGCAACATAACTGCTGCTGCTTGTGTCACTTGATCCAAACAACCCAAACCCTAAAAACTGTTGCTACAGTCAATAATACTAAACTGCACTTCTAGTTATTTAAGAAAAAGAGCTGTTCAAGCATTGGTTAAGAATGGTGATCCATGTAGAAGCAATAATACATGTTCCGAAGACGTCATCTGACAGTATAACCCTAAGAAACCTAAATTATTTCATAAATGTTTCAAGATGGAAAACTCCATTCAAATCAGAATTGAACTTGTGTTAATAAATAAATTAATACACCCTTAACTTCCTTTTAAATGTGATTTTATTCCTCACAATACAGAGCTTTTTTAATAAGATATGATAAAATGGCAATAGGCTGCTCAAACTAATTTCACCACAGGTCAGTGAATAGCTTCAGCTGAGTTAGGGATTTAAAAAGAGGGTCTTACGGTTTGGACCTGAGACTTGAATAACTTCACAGCTGCTGATTTCAGATGTCAGAATATAGTTTTTAGGATAGTTTTCATTCCAATCAACCCATTCAGTGGCCCATTGTACCCTTTTTCTCTTCTGACGAGATTAATTTTGAGGAAAAGTGGGAAATGTGTCTACTGGAAGAGTTGGGGTGTAGTACGGGTGAAGGGTTTAACTCTCAGAGGGAGTGAAGTGCTGGGAAGAAAATAGGATTGGAGAGTGAGGAGAGGAATGTTTAATTCAGTGTTGTAATGAACAGGAAGCTATACAGTAGGAGTTCTTTAGGAGAGCAAGATGTGTTGATAGGTGGTGTTCTGGTCCAGATAGAGTTAAAATGATCAATGTGAGGAGCATCAAGCATGGATGAAAGCAGGACCTCTTGGTAAGAGATAAGCACAGACTGTTGATAGTGCATAGATGAAAGTAAGTCTACCACTTAAATATCAATGTGTTTTTTTTTTTCAAAAGTGCTTTTAAGGGACTGGAAATTTCAAAATCCTATAAACTGAATGCAGTCAGAGAGGTGTAGGCTAATGTTAATGATTTTCTTTTTTGGCGGGACAAATATAAGATAAAAGCAGCAGTCACACAAAGAAGGATGAGCATGGTCTGCTGCCATTGAGCTGTTTTAATGATATGGAGGAGGTAAAAATGGAATAAATGTTTCCTTCTCATTGCTTGTCCTTATTGTCAGTGACCCTGACATTAAAGCGACCCCGGGGGCTTTTAGATGGGATGCGCACGCGCTGAACGCATGGTGACAAACACATCTGTCTGGATTAGGGCGCGCGCGCATTTTGCAGCTTGCTCCTAAAGTTTGTTTTAAGGCCAGCCAAAGACACACGGATGATAAGTCAGTCGGACAGCGGAGGGAATCCCTCTGCTTGTGAAGCGGCAGTAAAACCGTGAGGAGGCTGAGCGGAGTCCAGCTGAGGCTGCCTGGATGGGAGGACCTCCTTCAGTTTGGGGACCAGATGTTTTGCAGGCAGAGGAGGGGAACAAACATCAGGAAAACGGCCGCAAAAACTCCGAAGACTTTTCCAAAACAAACTTCATGCTCGCTGCTCGGAGTTTTAAATTCGTCTCAGTGTGTTTTTATCGTCTGTGGTAAGTTGGATACAACCGAACCGCGCGTCTGTGTTGTTGACTGATGTGTTCAGCACGTCGCTGGCCTGAGTTTGAACCTCCTCACGTGATGCTGTGAGGAGGTGACAACTTCTCTCATGGCGGACAGATGCTGTCTCGGATTTGCTTCTCTGCTGGTTTTCTTCCTGGTGTTTACTTCTTTCTTTCATGTTATGGCTTTTTATTGTATTGCGGGGAATAATGTACCCCGCGTGGCTACAACGTGTGTAGCTACAGGTGAAAACAGGTGCATTACATTAAGGACCATTTAGTTTAAAACATAAAAGTATTGAAAACCTAGAATCCCTTGAAGAAATGCATATCGCCCGTCGCCTTTCATGCCAGAGGTTTTAGACTGAGATCATCTTCTGCTGAGAAATGAGGTTTCGTGAAACCTTGAAAATAAGATTATCATGCAATATCGCGAGATCTCACATGGTTCATGGTTCATGGTTCATGACTCTCAGCTACTACCACATCAAATCTGCTCAATATCTGTTAAACTGACAGCCATTTTTATGTTGGCTAATATGGATCGGCTGTGGCGGCCATCTCAAATTGAATTGACTCCAAAAGTGAATTAGTTACAAATGCACATTTATGGATTACTTTCTGAAAGTTTGATTAAAATCCAGCCATTGGTTAATGAGATATTTTGCTAACAGATGAACAGGGTTGACCCCAACAGTTATTGTTACAGTTTTAGGCAAAGATCTTGCGCAATGAGTATCACTTGGAGTATGTGTTGATATAAGTGTCAGCCATGACCACTCATAACTTCAGCTCAGTAGCTATAAAATTGACTGAATTATAGCCATTTTTGTGTTTTCTAAGGTCGGTTGAGTGTGGCAGCCATCTTGAATTGGATTGGCTCCAGAAGTTAAGGAATTATAGAGGTACATCCAACAATTACGTTTTGAAAGTTTCTTTAAAATCTTTCTTGTGCTTCATGAGATGTTTTGCTAACAGACAGTTGACTCTAAATAGTTTATGGTAAAGTTTTAAACAAACATCTTGTGGAATCTGTTAAAGCTTAGAACATGCAATAAGATTCAGTTTCAGCTACTACCACACAAACTTGTAGGTCAATATATGTCAAGTTGGCTGGAGTACAGCTATTTTGCTTTTGTTTTGTTTTTTAATGTCAGTTGGTTGTGGCAGTCATCTTGAATCAGGTTGACTTCAAAAGTTAATCAGTTCGCAAAAACAGTATTGTCCACCTTTGCCTTTTGGCGGCGGGCGATTAAAAGCATGGTGCCCAGTACAGCTTCTGTATATTCTATAGGCTGTGAGTCAAAGGGGATAACAGTGAATTCAAGTCAGTTAATCAGTAACTCTAAAATTGTCCCGAGGTGTGAGTGAGAGCGTGAATGGTTGTGTGCCTCGTTTGTCTCTATGTGTCCCTGTGATGGACTTGTGACCCGTCCAAGATGTAGCCTGCCTCTCGCACAGTGTTGGTTGGAGATAGACACCAGCTTCCCCGTGGAGCTGGTGTCCACAGAAAAGTGGGTAAAGGAAATAGATGGATGGATGCCCCCAATGAATGTGACAAAATGAACAAAGAAATTAACTTTGTTCATTAGAAATTAGGTAATTTATTAAAAAAAAGACAACATAAGGTGAAATGCTGGTTCACAAGAAATTGTTTCAAATACCTCTAAGGCCCTAAATCTTACTGGTTGATATTGAGTATCAAAACCAGAGGCATTCCTTCAGTGACTTATGTGGTGTATGTTTGTGTTTTTAAAGCCATAATTGGAACATTTCATTAGGCCAATTATTAGAGAACTTCATACCATTCTGTGTTTTTGTTGCTTGATAATGGATAGCGTGCTGGATTTGCAGCCACTGCACTGGAAATTGCTGATGTCAAGTCACGGAAAAATCCAAAATGATATCTTTTTGCGATCAGGGTTAGAAATATAACTTCCCTTTGAGAGGCACGCTGACAGGTCAGAGAAGGAAATGACTGCATCCCACAGTATGTTTTAGTTCACACTTTGTGAGTTTTAACAAGTCAAAATAGAGCTTTGTTTGCAGAGACATTAGGGACGCAGTGAGGTCGTCCAGTTTGGGCTGAGGCCAACTCTTTATTCCATGGGAGAACGACTTCTTGTTTGTTAACGCCAGCAAGCTCTCACGTGATGAAAGGAAACTAGAAATATGCTTTTCATTAAGAAGTGCAAGTATTCTGAGAGAGAGAGAGAGAGAGACGCTATGTTTGATTTACCTCATCTTATCTTTGTTATGGTTCCAAATATGATCATGCCAGATGTGGCATGCAGTATAAGGCTTTTGTCTGGAGCCATAAATGGTTGATATCTCCAAGCATGTTTTGCTGCGGTCCAGCCGTACCAGGAGGTCAGCCCAGGAAAACAGGGACTCGGGGGTTTCTGTAGATGTAGAACACATTGTCTGACACTGCATCCCACCACTTCTGGTTATATTCACACATCAGCCCATCATGATTCCCGCAGTGTCACTCTGTGTGAGTAAGTAAGTGTTTTTAAGAGGCACATGTGTTTGTTTATATGCAAAAGGGACTTACAGTATGTTTTCTAAGTATTAATGAGGCTTTATAAAGTTAGCATCTTGTCTTCCTCTGGGAAGACAAGTCAGTTGCTGGCTCATCTAATTTTGGAAAAAGTTAACATAATAAAATAGTCTAACATGTCTCAGAATGTGTAGGCACAAAGACTTGTAATTTCTATACTTTGAGGTTTAGGTCTCCAGGGTAGTTATAGGAAAGGTTGTCTACTTGGGACCCTTATTTAACTGTAAAATTTCAAAATCATGCCTGACTGAATGACCATATTAATATTAAATTTTGTTGTGATTTTTCTTGCCACAACGATAGACTGTTCTGTTATCTTGAGATAACCAGCTTTGTTTTTTCAAGATAAAATGCTCCCTAAAGAAAATGAGCTTTGTTTTCTCCAGATAATGAGATGATTATGGCGCCAAAATGAGAAGGTCTTGTGTTACACCCAATGTCATCCTTCAGTATTGCTGTCATGACAGTTGGAGACGATCTATAACAGCAATGGGTTGATCAGTGATGTATGTTACTTGATGTGAGCGTTGACATAGATGATAACTAGACACAGGACCAGACACTGGATGTTGAAGTCACAAAGGTTGAGCGCCCCCTAGTGGCTGGCTGCAGTGCAGTTTAAATCTCACCTTTCCATGTAAGCAAATGGGACATTTTCTTAACTTAAAGATAGAAATACAGTTTAGATCATTTGTTTCAGGTGTTGTTTTTTGTAGATTCACATAGTTTTTACCTTGCTGCTGTATGGCCAAATATGCATTTAAAGAAAGGTGTGTAGGTGGGACTTTTTGTTTCAGCGGTACAGCCCAACATCCTTAGTGCTCAGACTCTGGCTCCAAAAATAAAACATGGAAGTGCAACCCCTAAAAAGGGCGTTTTGGCTTCAGTTTTGGACACTGGAAGTTAAGGGAGTCGCTATGTCTATCTTTATTTATGTGGATGGATGTGACATTTTTAGTTAGATTCAGTTGCCAGCATGACTGTCCTGATTTCTGATAAAGCACACTCCTTTTCTTTAATTGTGATTTTGGAATAATTTCCAGATATCATGAAAACACAAGCTTTTCTAGCTTAAATAAATATATTAAACTATTTTCTTGGAATAATGATATAATTAAACCATTATTATGACTAAACAAACTTTGTAATCACAAGATAATCAGATAAATGATTAGTTATTGCAAAATAATAATGTGAAAATAAATTTCTAATGTGCTCTCTTAACTTCCATGCCTGACAACTGAAGGTACGCAATACAATACACTTTTATCACCAGGGATTTATCATTATTATTATAAAGTACAAACAAGAAGTTAAAGAAAGGAACAAAATCAGGATTTAGAACATGTCAAAGCATTTTTAACCCATTTGGAGCCACTCTTCTACATTAAGTTCTTGGTGTGTAGAGATTTGTTACAGGCTACAATAGAATTTCAGCTACAGAAATCCAAGATATGGAGCAATGAACATAATGAATCTGAGTCAGCATGTAAGACTCAAAAAAAGAAGGAATTGAGTTTTGGAGTCATCAAGTGATTTTACACAAGATAGATAATTAAGATAGATTTTTATTGGCGTGAAAGAATTATTAAGAATTGCACAAAATATTTGGAAAGAGGAGATAAGGGACAATTAATGCACTTTTTTCAGGTTTGGCTAAAACATTATTGAAGGCCCACCAACCCAGTGACAGCAGATGTTTACTTTACAGTCGACAGATGTTTAGCTGAGGCAAACTTCTGTTACAACAAATCAGCCATCACTCAATCTCAGTGGATAATGTTTGTCAACTAATTAATATTTCACTTGCATGCTAACAAGTCATTTCACATCCACTGAGGGGAATTTAGTTTTCCCTGGCTGATAAAACATATATTAGCAAGATTATGTCTTGCTAAAACACACGACAGAGTGAAAGTGACTCGTTAAAATGGTTGATATTTTTTCACACAAAATGTTCTGACAGGTAATTTTGACTGTCAGACAGTTCTCTTATGTTGAGGGTTAAAACATTCCAAGATGAAATGTATCTATTGCAGTTTATTTTGAACCAAAAGTTGAACAACAGAAAAAGCAGAACAAAAAAACAATGGAAAGGTCGTGTTTTTAAGATGGCTTGTTGAAATGACCTTTCTATGGCAGTCTAAAGCTGCACTCAGTGAGCTCTGTGAACACTTTAATTTTCCCTCTTGATGACTTATTTTTTTTATCTGTTCAGGACCTTTTGTTCAGGGTTTTGTTTGCATTATTATGATATAAGAGGAGACAGAAATAAGGGGGGAAAGTGGACATGACTCATTGTGTTTTACTGCCTTCCAGCTCTGATGATTATGTCTGCAATCAGTGGTGAAACTTTTTGCTGCAAGAATGCACCACTCATCTCGACAATACCAGAAAATTAGGTGAATGTTGTTCTACCCAGCAGTGTCTTGGCATAGCAATGCTCGAACGCAATTTGGGAGTGATAGATAAGATCAGGAAACACCCAAAGGCCACGTTGTCACTGATGAGTAACATGAAGAAGTGAGTGAGCCTGGCAGTCGCTCTCAGAAGGCCCATTGAGAAATCACGTGAGAACACAATATCAGAGTCAGTCAGTTCGCTGCAAGGGCAAAAATGAACACGAGTCAAATCTTCCAGCCAAAATGATGTTCTCAATGGCTCTGGACTGTTTTTTGTAAATCTGCATCTGGAGAAAATGCATTTGATTAGATCGTGTGTTTGTGAAACAGAATATATGAAGATGATTTTCAAAGTTTAATGTGGTAATGGTGAACTAGAGGCAAATCTCTGCAGTACTTCATCACTACTATGGATGTTTGTTGCTGTGTTTATGTGTGCCTTTTGTATGTGTGTATGTGAAAGAGTTCATAGACAAACTTTTCACCATCTGGTTCAACTTTGCATGATCACATAATCAATTGGTAAAATATTTTGGTTACAGCTCACAGACACACACATACACACTCTCTCAAAACTGTGTTTCCATCACTTTGCAGGACATTACAATGAATTATCTTCAGTTGCTGGCACATTTAGTCATCCATTAATACAACCCAAATCTAAACCTAAAACTAGCCTTTCTCAACCTAGTCTTTCAGCCAAATTTGAAAGAATTTTGCGACTTCTGTTGTCCACAAAAATGAGACAGATCCTGACAATGTGTGTAGTTCACACATTCTTAAAGATAACAATAAAGATTTCCATTATTATGTTTCTGGCATACTTAAAAAACAAGTAAACCATTTTGTTTCCCTTTTAAAGCATTTTGTTGAACTCCCCTCTCCCTTCTTGGCTTGACCCATCTCTTTTACTCATTTGTACAATGTTATTAAATTGCCAAATATGTTTTTTCTGAGTCATGCTGATTTATCATGTTGAAGATATTTAATAATTCTTTGAACCCACTTAGGAGAAGCCTTAGTTTTATTTAACTTATTTTACCCCCCTGTTTAACATCAGCTTCATGTTTATTAGTACATTTCACACTGTACCACTGTACCATGTAGAGCCTGGCCTGTCTATAATCATTCATGTTGTCATCCTCTTATCTGCTCGCCAACAGCTTGCTGAACACTGTAAGAGCAAAAACCTCAATGATTAACAGCCCTCTATAAAAGTTTTGATGCAGACACCCTGATATGGAATCAGAGAGTCATAAATCCTTCTGTCAGCGTGTAACTGCTGACCTCATTTCTAAAATAAAAATATAGGTCACAGTGGTGTTATTGATTTGTTGTGAGGATCAATTGCTGTCAAATAGATGATAGCAGATGTGTGCTAGAGATGAATGAGAAGGGAAAATTACCGAGCTAGCTCCTTCTCTTTGTCCTTTGGTTCAAAAACATTCCTAGTTTATAAGGTAAAGTGTGCTACCTGAAGATGAATTGACAGAAACATGACACTGGATTCCTGAGAATGTGTGTTTGTTTGAGATAGAGTATACCTTGATCCCTTGTCTGTGGTGTTTTTTTAATGAAAAGTATTGTGTTATTTGGCAAAATAGTCTTGAGGCATTCTCACTTATTCATGTTTTGCCCTCACAGATTCTGTCTTCTGTTATCTTCTAAAAGGGTTTTAGAGTCTTAAAGTACTAATCAATAGTTATTGAGTTTTCTTTAAGGTCTTTCAAAGTTTTTTTCTAATTTTCAGTCTAATCCTAATGATTCACCACTGTCAGAAGTATGTTAGGTGACCCAATAAACAAAAACAAGCTCTCACTAAGATGCAAGCTCATCCAAGCGACACCATACAGGATCGGTCGAGGCAGGACTTCAAGTACTTCGGGTCGACTGTCCAGGAAAACTGGGAGTGTGGTAAAGAGTTGAAAAAGAGAGTCCAGGCAGGATGGAGTGGATGGAGAAAGGTTTCAGGAGTGATTTGTGACAAAAGGGTGGCAGCAAAGGTCA
>JAOXNZ010000012.1:18185615-18201223 GCA_028566095.1 Kryptolebias brasiliensis | reverse complement strand
AAAGTTAGAGAGGCCAGACTGAGATGGTTTGGACATGTCCAGAGGAGGGACAGTGGGTATATTGGTAGAAGGATGTTCGAGATGCAGCTGCCAAGAAAAAGACAAAGAGGAGACATATGGATGCAGTTAGAGAGGATGTGGAGGTAGTTGTAGTGAGGACAGAGGACGCAGAAGACAGAGTTAGATGGAGGAGGATGACTTGCTTTATTATTATTACTATTATTAAAATAGTATCTTTGAACCAACTACATGATCCTCTAAAAGCTGATGGTTGAAACTTGAAAGGCGTTCAAACATCTTGAGGTCTCTTTTTTACGAGTGATGATAGAATGGAGTGAGAGGTTAATAGGCAGCATATGCAGTGACGTAAAACTAAACTGGTCTATTATAGTAAAGTGAGAACAGAGTCATAAGGCAAAGGTATTAATTTAACAATCAATCTGTGTTTCAACCCTCACTCATGGTCATGATCTATGGCAGTGGTGTCCAGTCCTGGTCCTCGAGGGTCACTATCCTGCATGGTTTAGTTGTTTCCCTGCTCTTCAGCAGGTCTTCATGTTCTGCAGAAGCCGGTTAATCACCCATTCATTCAAATTAGGTGTGTCAAAGCAGAGAAACATCTAAAACATGCAGGATAGTGGCCCTCGAAGACCAGGACTGGACACCACTGATCTATGGGAAAGAATGAGATTGTAAAAACAAGCAGCTGAAATGAGTTTCCTTTGCAGAGTTGCTGGACTCACCTTTACGGATAGGGTGAGGAGCTCAGCTGTTTAGGAGGAACTATTGAGTCGCTGCTCCTCTGTATTGACAGGGCCAAGTTAAGGTGGTTTGGGCATTTAATAAAACTGCCTTCTGGACTCCTCTAAAATTAGCTAGAAGTATATGAGGTGAGGGAGGTACAGCACTCTGTTCTTTAAGCTGTTGCTTCCATAATTCCAGATAAGCAGCTGAAGAAGGATGAATGGATGTAAAGAACTTGGAATATCTTCCTACAGTATATAATGTACCAAGAAAACACTTTGAGGAAAATCGACAAAAGCCAGACAAAAGAAGAGACGGGCCTAACAAAATAACCTACAGCTAAGGATGAACAGTAACAAAATGTGATTTCCTTTTAGAAATACAAAGTAAAATCCAGTAAAAAACTTGACATGAGACCTAAGAGATTTTTGTGTCCCTTTATTTGAGCCATCAATGGTTTGCCAAAGCCTCATCAGAAAAAATTTCCATGAAGTCGTGGCTGTCAAGAAGTCATTCTTAAGGAAGGAGAAAGAAAAGACTGAGGTACGCCAAATTAAACAGGACGTGAACTGAAAATCTGTGGCAACAGGTCTTATGTAGTAATGAATCCAAATGTGAATTATTTGGTTCAAATCATTGTCGGCATGTATGAAAGCGGTCATAGGAGATGTAAAACAGTAAGTGTATGCAACCATTTGTAAAACACTGCAGGGGTTTTGCCAAGTTTCAGCCAAAGTTGTTAGGGATTTTATCAATACTGATGGAATTAAGAGCACATGAAAGCTCAATCTAATTAATCCACTAAGCAATATGATCTGGAAAGCATCTGAAGGGCAAGAGCTTTGTTTTTCAGCATGACAGTGACCCCTACAAACTGCCAATCCAGCAAAAAGCGTACTTTGATAGAAAAAAAAAACACACACAATGGAACACCATCAGTCATGGATTTGTCTCCTCAGAGCCCAAACCTCAACATTATTGAAGCAGTGTGGAATCTTCTTGACAGATAATAGAACAAAAGGCTGAAGATTATCCAAAGAAAAGCTTTGAAATGGTTTTTAAGAAACATAAGGAGCATTTCCTGAAGAATATGTAAAGAACTTACGAGAAAGGAATGGCTTCATTTGAACAAAATCTTGACTTTAGGTGCATTGAAATTGTACAAACTTTGTTTTATATTCTGTATTTACATTTATGTTTGCACAATCTAAACAAATTAGGATCACCTCAAGACTTTTGCATAATGCTATACATACTTTATATGCATACCTTACAAGTAAATGATCATAGTAATCATATATAATCATAGTATTAAGGTGTTTAATTATTATCACTTTTAATTGGTTAATACTTTAATTTAAATAAGCCAAATTCTTTAATTGCAGTGACTTTATCAGTGAACAATAGTTTTGTCCTGTATTTTCTGCGTAGTAGAAATACATCAATGTATTACGATAAGATATCTGATCTTGGTCATTACTTACCAGGACTTTAACTCTGAGACAACACACACATCTATTAAATCTGTTGCTGAGTGAATATTTTGATTAGACATCGGATCTATGTCATTACTGAGCCATTTTCTGTATGTAATAGTTCTATGTATCATTTCATCTCTGTCCACTATGATTGCTTCCATATGTCGGGATGTTAGGGCTGTGATCTGTGGTTGTGTGGGGGGCTCTGAGGCTTGTACAATGAGCTTGGACAGTCATAGAGTCCCTGTAGATTCAGTAGATTAAGTGGAAGGGACACATGAGCTTGTTGTTAAAGATGTGTGTTGGTGGGATTTCTCTCGGCTAAGAGAGGATGCGATGCCGGATAGATAAAATAAAAGGAGATTTGAAGAGACACATTCATGGATATTTTTTGAATTGATGAAAGAAGTCTGGATGATGTGTTCTTTGATGCCTCTGGGTAGAGTACCAAATCCCAGTGTAAACATCTACTGCATTTACACTAAGAGTGTTTCCTGTTTAACAGAGCATATATTTGTGCTCAGCTTATAGGGAGAGTAGATTACTCATATGCTGGGGCATGTGGTGTTCAAGTGAGTTCAGAAAAGCCATTCACTGAAGTTCTAAAAAAAGGATATGTTTCATATTAATACAAAAGGCTTTGGTTGTTAGTTCTACCCCTGATGGAGATCAGATGCACATCTGCTGAAATTATCTGTACTGGGGAAAACATGGGAGAAATGAGGAAAACAGCTGAGAGTGTTTGTGAAAACCCAACAACAACCTCACTCAATTTTCCACTGAAAAAAAAGCTCATTCAAACGTTAAGCTCGTCTTTCTGGCTAGCTGGTGGTACTGGGAGGTCATAAATGTCAGTAGTGAAGGAGAGCCCAATCTTAAGAGCAAAGGATTTTAAATGGAGATGATTTTTAATCACAAGTTGTTGATTTGCAGAATCATTCCTGAAAGGCAGCCAAGGTTTTTTCCAAAATTATCACTGATTGCTTTGAGTCGACTCTCATTTGATTTGGGACACTATCTTATGCATAATTCTGCATGAGGTGATGGAACTATAAAACCACTATCAGTGCTTTTCTTTGTTGTACTCATTTTTTTCCCACGTAATGCAGAACATTCGTTGGCACAATGTTGGTGTTGAGTCGGTCACAGTTTTATTAGGTTACACTACAAACCTGGGGAAAATCATCTATTTTTGATTAGATCCTGTAAAATTTGTGAAGAACACAGCTCCATTTTCAGATAACCACGCTCAGCTATCACCTAGCCAGTTGACACAAGTGCAAACATCGTCACCCGAACTTACGCCACAAGGCCAAATATATTTAATTTCTTAGTCCTGGAAGAGGAAGAAAGTATGAGCAACATTATATATTTTTGTCTCTGTAGTTTATGGTAACTTGAGAGAGATGTGCACAAAGATTTGTTAAGGATAAATTATATCCTCATGTGCTGACTATGTTTGTGCCAGTCTTTCATTTTTTCTGGGATTCAGCCCTTTGTTTGGCCAGGGAAAGTTAAATTGAGTAGTACATGAGCCCTGAAAATAGAGGGCTTTGAAAATCACAGCTTTCCAGTCCACCTTGATTTAAACCATGTGCATGGAACAAGACAAATCTCTTTCAGAGGTAGACTATAAAGAAAATTGCTTGTAATGTTGCAGTACAGTTGTCTTTTTGAATTCAGACTCTCATCGGTGTGGCTGGAGGGTCTGGCTGGAAATCATTCATTTTGTGAAGGGGACATGTTTGCCTTTGTGATTTCTTTAGATGGTGAGACCACAATGGAGGTGAAAGACAAATACCGTCTGATTGCTTGTTGGAGGCAATCAGCTAGAGATCTTACATGATTATGTGTGTACAAAGCACACTTCATGTGAGAAGAGTTTAATCATTTTCTTCTGACACTTTCCACCTACCACACACGCTCAGCTGTCAGTGGAGTTCATCATCAGTCAAACAGTACTCAGGAACGGCTCCATAAGGGCAGTAAACTGCTAAAAACGGGCAAAACAGCTCCATTCATTTTGCCTCACTTTATTGTTTCCTCTTCCTAATCGGTTAGTGATGTGTTTTATGTATTTCACGTGACTCTCAGCCTAATCAGTTCAGGCTTTTGGCGCAGAGAAGAATGTTTTGCCCAAGTCCTTGTTTAGCAGCATTCATACCCACCCCTCCTTTACTTCACGTAGATACACGCTGTGGCTTTTCCTGTGTATATATTGCATAGCTTGTATAAGTGTCTCAACTACTGTACTGTAATTGCCAATAATGTCTTCCACATGCAGCTGTTGTATTCCACCAACCGTAGCTTTCTACTCAGGATAATCACCTTTGGAGAACAAGTTGTCTTAGACTCCACTTGTAAAAATGAGCATCTTGGTGATTAGGTGTTCTTGCTTCTTTGCGCACATAGCTGGTTCACATGTATAGAAACTAGCAGATATTTCTGAGCAGGAGGTGTTTTGTGTACAGTTCTCAGTTGATAGTGTAGTCTGTGCTCTGTTATTGCACTCTGATGTCTGTAAATCTTTGCTCTTATTAGCAATGTTTGAAAATGTAGAATATGAAAGAGTTATTGTAGCAGCAAAGAAAGGCAACATGGTAAAGAATACAAATTTGTAAAGTAGATTAGGTATGCAAAAAGTTGAAGCATTAAAAGTAACTGTTAAAATACACTTAAAAGCCACAGAAAAACAACAACAAATGTGGGGACAAATAAAAACAAAAATGACTATTTATTGGATATAGTTCATTCTCCTTCATACTGACTTGCCGGAACTAAATTTAGTTTAGCAGAGAAATAATAATGTTTTAAAATTATGTAGTTTATGTCCCTATTAATTTGGTTGCCCCTTACCTTTTCACTGCTGAGGTAGACCAACCCCCCATAAATCCTCAACAGTAGGTACAAAAAATGGATGGACTGATAGATTGATACAGTGCCTATAAAAAGTATTCCCCGCGCTGTTGTCTGCACAGTCTCTCCCATCTCACCTGCTGAAGCTTTAACTTCTTCAGAGTGGTCTCAGGTGTGTTGGTGGTCTCTCTCACTCTCCTCCTTCTTCACGGTCACTCAGTTTGTGAGGACGTCCTGCTCTTGGTAGATTTACACATGTCCCATATTCCTATCCTGTCTTGATGAGTGATTTAACAAAACTCCTGGGGATGTTTAGGGCCCTTGGTATCCATCCTCTGACTTGTACTTTTCAATAATCTTTTGTCTGTTCTCTGAGTTGAATTAGGACAGCCACTTTAAAGGGGGTGAGTATTCATGTAATCACTTATTTTACATTATATATTTTTATTTAATTGGTATTACTTTGTAGAAAGTTAGTTTCTCTTTGACATTAAAGAAGGTTATTTTTATTGTTTTGTAAAGAAAGTCCAATTATATTGCCCATGATGGATTTATGTCAGCAATAAAAGCATAAAACATCCAAGAGGGTGAATACTTTTTTATAGGCACACAGTATCCCTATAAAACCAGTCGGATTCAAATGTCTTTGAAAATCTATTTAAAACACATTTTTTTCTGTTTTTTATTTTTTTCTGTTTTTTATTTTTTTCTAGGTCTCTCTTTTTTTTTTAATAAACCTAATCAGATATAAATCACTATTCCTCTTGGCTGAGTTCAGCTGGAATTGAGGCTGGCTGCTTTCTTGTTCTGAAAAAGAAGAAGAAAAAAAAAATCCATTGTCAGCATTTCCACCAATAAATCACTTAATGCTGGAGGCTAAGAGGAGAGATTCCTCAAGCCTGAGCTGATTTAAAGGCCTTAGCATGCTCACACAAACTGGTGTGTTTCTGCTTTCCCTGCAAGTCTGTAAATCACAAAATTCTGCTGCTTCCGATGTAGTTTTACCAAATACTGATCTGTTTTTAGCAAGCCATGAAAAGCAGACACTTTCGCCCTGCTGCCTTTTATTACTTCGCTGAATATGCTATTATCTTCAAGTAAATCTGTTAATAAATGAAAACAGTGATTTGAACTCCTAAGAATATATGTTTCCCCCCAATTTAGAGTTGGCACAGATTCAGAGCCAACACTGCAAATCATTATCCCAACGCACTGTTATTACTGACTCCCTCACACTCAGCTCTGGAGTTTATGCACTTTCAAAACATTCTTAACTTTGGCTTTCATTTTGATGTTAAACATGGCAGCCATATTTATTTCATTAGCTTATATTGACCATGTAGCACACAAGCTTTTCGTCTCCGTTTTGTTTTTTCCCAAAATATTATGACACCAGTGTTTGGTGTTTGATTTTCTACTTCTGCAGTGGTTGGGCGCGGCTATGCTATTGTAATTTTCTTGATTAATTAGAGAATCTTTTTTTTTTTTTTAGTATTGCCAGAGATATTTTCCATTAAACTACTGAAGTGAGTCCAAGAGCCACTTGCACTAATACAATCTTACTGTTATACAGAGTTTGTCTTGGAGCAGGAAGAAGATTTGGGGTTTCTGCCTTTATCTGAATCTGCTCTTCACTTATTTTATTGAATGATTTACATGATGCGCTCCACGTCTGTGAGTTTCTGTCATGAAAATGTCTTTGTGTACACTTGTTTTACCAATAACTGCGCTCCTGTCCTTGCTAACCTGTTGAATCTCTTGTGGGAATTTTTATGACCGATATTTGTGTTTATACAAATATTTTGTTTGTTTTTGTGTCTGATAGGAGGGTTTGACAAAGCAGCAGAGAACAGCTGCAGCAGAAACTCAAACAGTAAGTGTGAAATTATTTAGCATGCATTATTATAAGTACTGTTTTATGTAGCATACATGCATCTTCTTAATGCTACTTGATTTGTCACAGGCAATACTGTATGTTGCACACAATCTGAATGTCACAAGCATGAAAGGAAGGTAGCAAAACTTTACAAAACCGTCATTTTGTTTTGACTGAAAATTTATCAAAGCACAATTATTAGTAATTTTTATAAGAATCATAAACTTAAAAAATTCTATTGAAGGATTCCAGTTTAATTCAGGCTGAGACGATGTAACAAAATGTCAAAATGTATAGAGTTTATTTCCATTTTAAGTCTCAATATTGAAGAAACGTGGAACAGCCCTTCCTCGATGAGATGTTTTTAAGAATCAAACTGACTACTCCACTTTTTGTGATGATGTTTATTCTGTTCCAGGCAGTCATTTAAAAATAAATTGTAAAATGCACGACTTCCGACGTCAATGTCAATTTATTTATATAGCACATAAAAACAACAGATGTTGACCAAAGTGCTGTAGAATTCAAATGAAATAAAAGATAACAACAACAAGGACAAGAAAAAGTATAGTTAAGTAAAGTTAAAACAAAAAAAACCCCAAAACAAATATACTCCATAACTATTGTAAATTCAATAAAAGAAAACTCAAACTCTGTTCAAATTAAATGCCAAAGAACGACTTCCAGAGAAGGTTTTTTTTTTTTCTTTGAAACTGCAAAAACATGACACAGAGCTGACCGAAGTACAGAAACAACACAAACACCAGGGGTGCCACAGAGAGTCAATGACTGAATACTCTGCAATTAACTTTTATAATTAGGATCACTGTTCCATGAAGGTCCTAAGTATTAACAATTAAAACAAAGTTTGATGGAATTTAATATAATTGAACTCTAACTCTGTTGCTGACTTTAGGTTTAAATTAATTAATCCTAAACAACAAACCAAAATACTGCCAGATTCTTTTTTAATTTACCAGTTCCTATCAGCAATGTTCTGAAAAAGCTGCAGATTTATATTTAAGCAATAGGAAGTATTAATGAACTGAAGTTTTTTTATATGACCACATGCAAAGAGCTTGAGAGAAAGGGTACACGCTCAGAGATTTTGGCTGTGTTCTTCATCTTGTTACTCTTGAATTATTGTAATTTTGGTTCAGGAATGCAGACTCTAGTTTACATTTCTGAACCAAAAAAAAGTGAGCAACAGGAGCAGTTTATGTTGTTCAAAAAGAGCTGCAAAGATTTTTTTGGAAGCCCGCGACAGATTTCATCAGCAGGCGGCCTCACACAGCGTCAGCACGGCCCTCTTGAGTATTATTTACAGTAGAAAGTGGTAAAATTCAGATTCACTGTAGGAAAGGACTTCTGGTCACGCAGCATGTACACAAGGATGGTGGCAGCATCTGAATGTCAGCCAAGACACAAGAAGACAGAGGTATTTTTGTTGGGATGTGCAGAAAGGATTTGTATAAAAATACTCATGTCAGTTTCTATGTAATGTTTTCAGAATGCAATACTACTGGTGCTGTTTTTTTTAATAAATGGAAAAAAAAAGACAGTGGTAATTGATCTATTATTAAACCTCCTACCTTTGATTTAAACTTATCATTACTTCACTGTCCAAACAGCCTAAAAAAATACAAATCTCTAAACTGTTATCATAATGAATGTATCCCTTAAATAAATACATCATTACCATGAATTAACATGGGTGAAAGCTAAAGAATGAAAGTACCTGGTTTAAGATCATTGTCTTGTTCCTCCACAGTTTCTGCACAATTATATTGACAAGAATGAGAGATCTGGATTATTCAATCACCTGGATCTTTAAACACATGATAAATGTGATTTAAAAAAATTGATTGCATTCAAACTAATATCTATTTTACTTGAGCTTCTTGTTTAAAACTGAAAAATGTACCTTTAATATTAAAATATATAGTAGAGAGCAGTAAAGTCCCCATAGTAAATATCAATATAAATATCACCACATTTCTCCAAGCTGCTGATTTGCCTCTTTCTTCTCTTTTCCAAAGCTGTACATACAGCAATAATCATGTTTCTGTCAGCACTTTTAGACAAGAAGGGTCTATAAAAGGGCTCTAGTTTTGAGGTGAGCTTCACCTCTCTCTTTCTCGATGGATCATTACCCCACTGTGCGAAGTGATTTATGAACAGCGTTACAAATGCTGGGAGCAGTTCCTGTCTGGAGGCTGTCATCCACTCACTGATTGCCTCAGTTTGCCTCTGTGTTGTGTACTCGTGTAACGTGTGTGTGGGTATGACAGTGCAAGAGCATCACTGCTGTAAAAGGTCTTTTTTAAAGCCAATATGAACTTGTCTCTTACCATGTTTCTAATGGTGGCAAAGTTGTTTTTTTTTTTCTTTTCTGTTTCCATGTGTGAGACCTGTTTATGGTCAGGTTTTAAGTTTCATTCCTGGTAACAGGATACAGTAATGTTTCACTCTGCTTCGTGTTGATGGATCGTATTTTAAATAGAGTAATTTGAGCTCAAATTCTAAGTAGATTTGAGTGCTTCACTAAAATGCTTTTATGTTTACTGTATCTTGCTTCAGGCCATAAACCTCATTGTAGATCTAAAGTCATGAAGAGTAAAGTAATCAGTCATGACGTGCAAAACGAAGCAGCAGGTTTGTGTTTTCTTGGATTTTTTTTTTGTTGTAACACATCCAGCGTCATGTCTTTTTGCGAGGGGATTAGCTCTGTCCTGCTTCTCTTGGGCGAGGCTGAACACGTTGTTTGGACAGGTCGCTGCTGTATTCTAGCCATGATGAATCTCTGCCAGCATCAGCTCTCAGTTACTGACAGACTTAGTACTGCTAACTCTATATTATCATCCCTTTCTCTCTCCATGTGCATGTGCTCACATGTGTTTATAGATCTATTGTTAAGAGAATATGGTGTCTCTGGATAAGCTTGCCTGCTAAATGTGTTGTTTTAAATGGTTTGCATCTGTTACAAGGGAAAATGCATTCCACAGATTACTTTTGTATATAAAGGTCTGTGTGAATGCGGTGCATGCCCTTCTAGGTCAGTGCACGCAGCAGAGTGCGGTATCTAATAAGAATAAAAATGTCAGGTGTTCAAAGAGCTTGTATTAATGATTTTTTATAGATATTGTATATTTATGTTCTCCTGTCAACTCACTAGGTATTTTTGTAAATGTGTGTGTGTGTGTGTGTGTATTCGTCCACATGGGGACCACCCATACCTTTGTGGTCATAACAATAACTGGTGCACTTCCTTCCTCTGATATGCAGTACATTATCAGTCCACATCACAGCAACACAGAACCACTGTTTAGCTGACATGTCACAGCTGCATCAAAGGTTATTCCCCCTCTCAGTGCTTTAATCTACTTTTGCAGAGTCCAGTATACACAGTCACAGCACCGTATTTAGTAGAAGTCTGGTGTTCTTGAAGAGCACAAATGTAGTTCTCATCATTCTGCTAGTCCAACAGATGTTAGTTAGATGCTACAACTAACTCTTTTTACAAGCCTCTTTTGCAAAATGACGTGTTTTGTAAGAATCTTGTTGCTTGAAGCTGTTTCTCTTCCCTTTCTGCCTCTTGACTTGTGCATAAACAAATTCCTTTGGTTAGAAAGTATTTTTGTGTTTGATTTCTCTTACTTTGTGATTTTTTTTTTTACTCTTGAGCAAAAATACTCTGTGGTAATTAATATGGTAATGTGTGTGTGTGTGTGGAGGGGGGTTGGGGGTTTTAGGCATCCCTGAAAGCCATTTTAAATTGAGGTTTGAATGAGGTTTTATCTGGAAACAGTGAAGAGCGGTCTAGTACACCATGTCTCTGTCAGTCCCTGGCCAGTTAAAGAGAGGAAATAATATTTGTGTTTTTGGAAAGAGGAAGGCTTTTGCCCACAACCAGAGCTAATCTTATTTGCCAAGATAGCTGCGTGAAAATAGATTTCTTCACCTTATTCCAGAGGTTGCTCATTTAGGAGCAGCACCAACATGTTCACTGAGCTCTTATTTTGTACAAAACATTGCTTTCAGATTACTCTTGAAATTGGGACCTTCCGCTGCAAGAGTTATGGGCCTGTTATCTTTGAGGGGTGATTTTTGTTGTTAAATGACAGTGGAGAACTCATCTGTGGTTAAACACTGTGCAGTATGCTCCTCGGATACCCATGGTTGGCAGTCACCAGTCTGTCTAGACGACATAAACACCAGACTTTACAGACCTGCCGAGTGGCAATCAGAGAAAATTGAGTTTGTGGGATGTGTCAGACCAGGTCAGTTAAAATGATTGAAAGCCAGTGGCATTTCTTGTGTGTGTTTAGTGTTTTTTGGTGGGAAATGTAGTGTATGATTTGTCATAATTTTATAGCTTACATAAAAGCTGTTTGGCCGGGTAAATGAAAGGGAATCACGTGCAGAATCTGTTATAATCAACACAAATAATGCTCCAAAATGCAAAGTGGAAGGGGATAGAGTAATAAGAAACGCATTCATCTTTACTAAACTTCAGGGTCATGAGAGGTTATTTCCCACAATCAACAATAACATCTATAATTCAGCCAATGAATTATACTGGCTTCAAGGCAGATAACAAAGGCCTTCCCAGGAGAAAAGAGTGCTGGTTTTGATTTGCCCCTAGATTTCCAGATCCCATTTATTCCTCACTGAGCTTGGTGTGGTTGCTTTATGAATTTGCTTCAAACTGGGGGTAGTGATTGTAATTATTCTTGTTGTTATTTATGTGTTTTGCTGTTTGAGTTGCTGCAAATTTTGGCAGGGGGTGGGTCCCCTGGGGCACCATGAAAACCCCATCTCAACACTGGCACTGGATAACAGGTATTCATAGGGTCTATGTTCTACAGATACAGACAGTGAGACACAATGTGCTGTCATTCCTATGGTTTGCTAATGATAACCGCTTCACACTGTGTTGTACCTTTCTCTCTCTTATGTTTGGCTCAGGTTGGTATTAATTATAGGAATAATTACAGATGCCAGTCCAATTTTTGTTGTTTGCTTGCGTGTTCTTTCACATGATCTAGTCAGGCTGTTTCGCATTTGTTTTTATTTTTGCCTGAAAAAATTATCAGCATGAGTCAGCATAATAATTGTAAACAGTAACAAATAAGAGTTACAGCTTTTTTCCTGCCTGTTTGACGAATAGTACCACTTGCATTTCCTTTCTAAGAGAGGTTTTAATTGCCACTGAATGGAATCTATCTTAGTCTGATTAAATCAGGATGCTTCTTCGCAATATGGTGTCTATTTTGTATTACCAGTCTGTACCAACCCCTGGATCAACTGTCAAAAAATATATAAGGCAACTGCAGTTTAGAACAACTTGCTGTGATGCTTGAAAGTTCATTTTTAAAATGAATTTCCTTTAAATGTGACTTAAATCTTTATCCAATTTAGAAAGATTATAACTAAGTGAAATAAAAGTCTTACATAGGAAGATTTATTTATTGAGTAAAGTAATCCATACTAATCAGGGATGGGCTCATGACATGTCCAAGGTGAATCCTGACTATCCTGGGGACTACTGGGATAGGCTCAAGCTCTGTAACCCTGATCAGGACATTGCAGATGAAGAAAATGAAACAGAGTGAGTGAATCCAACACATATTTGTGAAATGAAACAGAATGTGGACCTCTAGAGTCTTCCCACAAAGAAAACTGTCTCACAATGCTGCTGCTTGGTCTGTTTTTTGTTCATATTGACCAAATCCAAGGGGCAATTGTTTGCTTTCAAATACCACATGTAATCAAAAGAGTGTTGGTGTCTAAAGCGGTGTGTTCTGGCTGCAGCATGTTGATTCAGTTGTATCTTTTAGAAGTTTATCAACCTCCTCATTCACCCTCCAAATCTCACAAGCGAAACAGCATGGTGCAATGAAAACAATAAGACTGCAGAGAATGTTTAAAGTTTAAAAGAGCTTAGGATTAGTAGCTAATGTGAAGCTGAAATTAAAGCCAGGTGTTTTCAATCAAGCTGGATAGTGAGGGAGTGAGTGGGTGTCCAGAGCAGAGATTGATTCAAATAAAAATCAAACGCATTGTAAATTTCTCCAGGAGGCCTACTGACAAAGATCACTCCACGAGGAAGAGAGCGTCTCTAAACATTATCCTCTTTGGTAATGTTAATGTTCTTGAGTCCACCATGAAGAGATCCCTGAGCAGTAATGGAGTGCATGGCAGCACTTCGAAGATCATCGCAGCCCAGCTGCAGCTTTCAAGCCAAAAAGTTTTTCAGTGTTCGGAGAAGACCAAAACAGAGCCTTTTACTGTTTAAATAAGAAGCATTATGTTTGGATAAAGGAAAACACAACATTCCAGCAAAACAACTTTTCCCATTAAAAAACATTTTGAGGATACAGCATGAGGGTTTGGAGCTATTTTCTTGCGTCTGGGGCAGGATGGTTTTCATCAGTGATAGAACGATGCATTCTTTAATTACACTGGTGAGCACAGAGGGGAAAAAGTTAGGGCATCTGTCTGGCAACTAATTCTCAACAGTGTGTGACTCATGCAGCAAGATGAAGAAATAATTTCAAAGTCCTGGAAGGACCCAAAAGGGGAAAAAAGGACAAAATAATGCTGTAACAAGCAGTTTTTGTGATAAAACACATCGTCATTGATCTGAAGCTGCAAAAAAAAAAAAAAATTCCTCCAAGCTGATCAGCTGGACTAATCAACATTTACTGGAAACATTTGGTTTCTGTTATTCTGCACAAATAGCTCATATAGAAAATCACATTTTGCATTGCTCACGTGTTGTATTGTGTAATTTTCCTTATCAAATAACATTTTTTAAATCTAATTTGTCTAATTTAGGTTTAGTTGAGCTCTTTAAAGCAAAGTGTGAAAATCATGATTTGTAATCTATACTCAAACAGAAAAATGGGAAATTCTTTAAGCGAATGCCTCAGGATCAGTATCAGAGCTAAACCAGATTCCCAACAGCTTTAAAAATAGTTTTATACCTACTGTACATTGTCTACAGCCTCAGGATGGAAGCTGGCAATTGTCTTTCTACAGTAAGACTCCCATGAAATTAAATCTTTTTTAGTCTGGGTGGAAAGGCATATCAGAGTTTAGGATCAATTTCTGGAAAATCTCTTTTCCTGCATCCCATTTTTTTTGTACAGAAGCTTTTTGTTGCCAACCTCAGTCTGACTGAGAGGAGGAAGTGAGAGTTGAATGAGGGAAAACAGTAAACAGAAAACAGAAAGTGGGCCACTTTTTCATGATTAGTAGTCTTAATCAATTAGAGTCAGATGCAACACAAGTGTTTCTCTTTTTCAGGCTTTTATTGATATGACCTGTTTTTACTGCCAAGATAAGCAAAGATCTTTATGTATATTTGACAAATTTAGGTAAAAATCAGTTATTTAAAATTAAAGCTGATTGTTCAGCTTCTCAAATGGCTTTTATTTTGTATTTATAGTTCTTCAAAGGCTGCAAAATAGATTTTAATTGTCAGTGGAAACTCATAGAGACAGAGATATTAGTGATATCACAGAGATATCAGTGTGTGTGTGTGTTTGTGTTTTTTTTTTTTTCTTTAGGTGAGGTGTGGCAGGTTAATTGCACATTGCTTCTTTGCCCACAGAGCCTGCAGGGCTTGGAGTTTCTACAGCTTTTCACTGCTGCTTGGCAGAAAGAGCCAAACCACATGTTTGTCTTATGTTAATGGAAATTTTCTTGACAGTTGTATTCAGACAAAGACTGAGGGCATACAAGGTTTGATGCATACGGTTACTCTGTGCTAATCAAACTGTATCTGTAAAGTCATATAAAATATAGTTTCTCCATTTTCGGATGGTTTTTGGTATTTTTCTTTTGTGCTGCATGAAACCAATGATGCTTTTTGCTCTTTAGCATTTAGTACAAGGCTTGGTAATGTGTCTTTTGTCCACAAGGGGGTAGACATTCGGCACATATGGTGATTTCTTCACTGTCATAGTTTTTGGATCAGTTTCAGTAGGTGAATGGGGACAAACTGACTGTGTTTTAGCTGACAGTGAATTTGACATTTTGAGTTTGCATCAGCATAAAATCTAACATATAATACATCAAATACAGATGTGCAAACATAGCATTAGTCCAACTACTCTGAATTGTACTTCAGCTCAAAATCACTGTGATAGCAAGGATTTATGATGGAAGAGGATCAGCTATTACCTGAAAGAATCTGGTTATTTCCTCATCAATAGTTTCAGTTTTAATTAATTAGGAAGCAGACTGTGCAACTGATTATGCATTCATGAAAGAGATGAGAGAGAGTAGTGTCTTAAGATAGATTAGAAAATAAATCACTGTGGAAAGGAGATCAATTAGCAGAAGGTTGACGCTTCCTTCATGCATCTAGTCTGCATGAAAGCGAAAAGGAAATTAGTTTCTGCCATGCTGCTCACATCAGGAGCCTAGGATCTCTTATTTATTCCTTAGCTTCCCTGATTTTGTTCATCAAGCATAATCTTATCATAACATTCATAGTGATTGCAGGAGAGGTAAAAATGTTTACATTATTCTTTTCCTAATGTAATGTTTGTTATTTTTAATGTGCCTACATTAGTTATGCCATAAACAAAGAGAACAAAAAAATCCCAAACCGTAGAAAAGTTTAACCTGGTTTGCGTATAAAT
>JAOXNZ010000012.1:18162136-18179466 GCA_028566095.1 Kryptolebias brasiliensis | reverse complement strand
ATTTTAAAACCAAAGAATGGAAACCTATTCATGTCATTAGCAGCAACTCTTCTGTTAAGCTCATTAAATACATGCAAACTATTACTTTTGTTTATTTCAAATGCTTTTATACTGTCTTCTGATCTTGTCATCTTTGGGTTCTGTTAAGCTTTTGTTTTTGTACAGGTCGCCATTTGTGACAAAGGAAGACCAGACCTTCTCCATTAGAGCACCATCATTCAACAAACTAACTAACTTAATCCCTTCTTTTAAAGCACTTTGTGCTTTAAAAAGAGTCTTTTTGCAATACTAGTCGACATAATCGAACTTCCTTATTATGGCTACAATTTACATGATAACCTGCACAAATTGCAGGTAAATGCCACTACGTCTATGCACAACACTTGGGATGTTCTCTTGATGTGGTGCAGACTCGTTGACATACTTCAGTAAATAAAAGAATTACACAAAAAGGTTGACAATTTATAAACAATACAACAAATTGAAAGTTTACCAAATTTTTAGAGTCTTGTTTCACTTATGTGTGTAACTTAAATGCCACACGCAAAGCAGCAAAGAAGGATAACATTTGCATCATGAAGACCTTACAAGGTTAAAAAAGTAATAAAATAATAGTAAAGAGAGAGTAAGAAAATAGCATCCTCTTTTTGTACTGATACAGTATTGTTTGAAAAAAATCAAAGAATAGGAATTGAAAGGCAGCCATACACACAAACACACAAATCTTCTCTAATTACAGTAAATTAGTTGGATATTTAACGTGTTTCCCGTGGAGACGGTGACGTATGTGTAGTTGGGTGTCTGTGAGAGAGTGATGATGGGCTTTCACTGACATATCCTCAGCAGTCAACAGATGTGCATCTCTCAGATAAACTGAAGTGCTTTTCTTTGAAGAATTTGACATGCCGTTCAATAACATCTATTCTTCTCAGTGTTGTCATTCTAGTTTTGTTTGGATTATTGGAGCTTTGCACATGGAAGCTATTACCCCGAGGGCTTAGAAGAGCTTTTCCATCAAGAAAACAGGGGTGTGGAGACAAACTATACATTTTGCCCATGGCTCATTTTTCTCCAAAGCCCTGTGTCTTTTCCACAGTGGAGAGGAAAGCCTGGTTTCTTTTTGAGGTTAACCATAAAATGTATGAAACCTGGCTTTCAAGAAATTTTATGTAGACTGATGATTCTTCTTTTCAGTCTTTAAGAAGTTGTTGACTTAGATTTATTTTAGATGTAAAATATTTTTTCAAAACTTGATCATTTGGGTCATTACCGTGAATTTTTTCTCAATTCTTATAGAAGCAAAGTTCAGTTTTTGTGCTACTTTTGGTGTATCTCAAGAGGGAATTCATCACTGTCCAGCTCGCCATGGTGGATCAACGATTTTATCTTGCCTCCCAATTAAGAACCATCTGTGCTTTTTCTTGCCTTTTTAGAGATGGTCTGCCCATTCTGACTGCTGGTATCAGTGGTCCAGACTCAGCACGCCTGTAAAGCAAAGGAGAGTCACAAGAAACCCATCTGGACTCCATCAGGACTGGATAAACAAAGCCAGATCCTAGATGAGGCAGTAGAGGCAAGACTCTGTTCCCACCCACCATCACAAAGGACTCTAATAATGGCTGAAGATAACAAATGATGTACCACTCCTCATTAATGCCAATGGTTTGCCAAAATGCAGATCTGTACAATGCTTTTTGCTCTAACTCTCAGCATTGTCAAAGTTTTACATATAATAATGGAATGATTTTAGAAATCTTCTCCAAGACAGGGTCAGTGGTGTTTTTTAATTAAAAGTGCTGTACATTATCATCATACGAAGTTTAGCAGAAATCAACGAGTCCTCACACAACTCGTATCCAAAAGGACCACATCAAAAAGTGAGAAACAAACTCACACAGTTTGTGAAGGACCCAACGAAGGTGGCCTATGCTGCTCTTTTTTTAAAAATAAATTCAACATTTGAGATACAGGTTTCAGTGACTTCTGCAAAGCTTTGTGACTTATTGTACAAGAGAAGTTTCTCTCACATGAACTTTTAACACCCTTGTGCATATGTATGCCTTGACAGTTGATTTAGAACCGCTATCTTGGAATGTCTCTTTGTCTCCACCTGGATATGCAGCTTACAGTACATTAAGCTGCGAGCTTATGTAAGGACGCTGAAGAAGAGTAAAGTTGAACTTCAAGTTTCCACATGTGTTTGGATCATACCCTTCGTTTGCTTCAATACTGTCATCACAGAAACAACAGCCGGCTTCCCTAAATGCTCCATCTCCTAGAAGCCAGTCAGCATTCTGTATTTCCCTCCTCTAGCATATATTAGAATTGCCTTGAGCTGCTTCACGCTCTAGGAGCCAAGTTCACTGTTGTGAACCTAACCCGGGCTTGTTGTCCCATAATGCTTAGCCAGATTGTTCCACAGACAGTCAGCACTTTACATTTTATTTTATTTTTTTGTGTTTTATTGAGACGTGTTTTTTTCCGTCTTTCAAATATGAATCAACTGCCCCGGCCTTGCACTCATGCAAATTTGATGTTTTCTTCTTTGTGGTGATCAGCCTTGGAAGGAGGACCAGTGGTCATAAAGAAGCTCACTGCCCCACATCTTGTTTCAGCAGAAATTTATTGCAATGATGAAGTTCCAGGCAGTCATGGCCAGGGCAGCTACATTTGAAGTTAAAATATTGGAATATTGATAATAGGACCTTTTTATGAGCACTGCAATCATCTGACTCTCTCATTAAATGGTAGGAACCCCAGTGGTTTGTGTTGTCGACATCATCAATGCTCCACATTTGGCGATGAAGAATATTTTGAATTGTAGATTGAGTTTTTGGTATTACTGCTGTTTCTTTGAAAGTGTGCTTCAAGACACGAGAAACCTTGGATTTGTTGGCAGAATTATACTGATCTGGCCTCTGCCTTTTTTCCTCTGGTTCATAAGCCCAACTCATGTCTACTACTTTTATTCACAGTATACAAGCACAAAAACCTCCTAATAAGGCAAAAGCAAATTTATTGAACAACTACAGGTTAATATTTCTCCTGTGACCTAGAGATTTAGTTGTTTCAAACTGCTTCTGCTTTGGTTCTGTAAACTTTATGTAAAATAAAAACTCTTTGATGTTTCAAAGTCTGTATTGCTGCTGCCGCCATGGGCTTCTGAAACCAGAAGTGACATGCAAATAATAAATCAGGATGCTATTAGAGGGCTCTCTTTGTCTGTTGTTTAACACTTAATAGAGACATTTTTAAAAAAAATAAAATATAACTTTAAGATTTTATACTAATTAAACAGATGAGTATTAATGAAAAACAAAATCCCCTTCCCTGCTGCAGTTATAAAGGACAAAGTCTGTAATAAAAACATGTATGGTGAAAAGTAAGAACGCCTTTAAATGTTAAGCTTTTATGTCTCTGGACAAAATAAAAATTATCAGTTTGTACCATGTTCTAAAATTAGTTAAATATAACCTCTGTGAAACACAGCCTCAGATTAAATAAAGTTTGCAGTCATTCATTTAAGTTCTTGTAGTGCCCCTCCCAATGCATTGCAATCAGGTTATGGTCTGGATTTTGACTGGGCCATTGTGATACCTGGATTCTTTTCTTTTGCAGTCATTCTGTTGTAGATTAGCTGCACTGCTTGTAATCATTGTTCTTTTGCATGATCTAGTTTTAGCTAAGTGTCATCTGTCAGACAGATGGTTTCACAACTGACTCGAAAATACTTCTGTATGTGGAGAGGTTCATGTTGGACTCAATGAATGCAAGATGTCCAAGTTCTGTGGCAGGAAAACAAGCCCACCTCCACTGTGCTTGACACTTAGTTTGAGGTATTTGTGCTGAAGAGCTGTGTTTGGTTTTCACCGAATGTAGCTCTGTGAATTATGGCTGAACATTTAGCCATTATCTCATTGAGCTGCAAATATTGGAGACCAGTTTGGGAATGGCATTGGCAAAGGAGTCTTTGCTCTGCCTAAAAACCTAGGTCGCGGTTCGGTTTAAGTGAACTCTGACGCGATTCGAATGCATATGTGAATTCAAGCGGACCGGCGACCGCTCCAAAAGCAGGAAGTGGACTATGGCACAGGGCCTTCTGGGTAAATACAACCTAAACAAACGCGCATTTCTACCACTAGCAGGAGAAATGGCTCAAAGGTCAGACATGGAGTGAAGAGGAGGTAAAATGTTTGTTTGGCACATGTACCACAGACAAAACAGAAATACTAAAACCACTAAAATTTGACGCGGCTCCATTTTTGTTTACTTTTCCAAAAGAAGGAAGTTGCACTCAGTGTCTTCTTCAGAGGTTTTCGTGTCGTTTCCTTCAGTAGTTCTTGGCACAGCACCACCACAGGCGAGGGGGGGAACAGGTTCGTCTCTTAGTTGCAAATTCTCAGAAGTCAGTGAAACCGCAACAAAAAAAATTGTTTATTTTCCCACAATTTTGACTTGCCAACTAGCCTTCAACAGTTGTGACATACTGTCTTTTCTTCTTTGGTCTCAGACATCATTCTGAAAGTATTTTGGTTTGTTCAGATGCAGCTTTATAAACCTGAGCTTTACTGCCACTTTGTTTTAGGCACAGAAGATTTTCGTCACACAGACTCATCCAAAATTAGTCATACTATTGCACAATTTTTGCCTTTCTGCAAGCTGTATGCGGACAAACGAAGATGTGTTAGCCATTTGAGAAAGCGCCACATATCACATGTCACATAGCCATGAAATTTATGAAGGCAACCTTGCCAGAACATACCCCTAGACTCCAGCACTTTTGTGTTTAACATCAAACTTTTGTTTCTAAATTTTGACATATTTTAAATCCTACACTGTCATATATGTCTGTTCTGTTTACAACAATTTGAATGGGTAGGGACAAAATGAGATGCTGCATTACAGAATCTTTCAGTGTGAAAAGTTCATAATATGGGATGTAAATTGAATATTGTTTTGCTTGCTATACTTACTGAAAGACCAAATGTTTTTGCACATTTTCACTTCTAGGCCCTGACTTTGTCTCTGTAGATAAAGGTACGCACAGATATAATTTGTGGGGATGCTCTGCAGATAGCTCCACTTGTCCTGTCTCTACTTATAAAGGAGAAATGTATTCAGACTTTGATACAAGCTGTTTTTCAGACCTCTTAAATGCATGCCTTTTATTTTACTTAAGACAGGAAATCAGAAAGAGGGATGACAGTTCAGATTATGAGCATTTCAAAGGAGAAGAGTTTAGAAGAAGAGAACAGAGAGGTTGGTGAGTTTTAGATTGAGATTGTCTGGCTGTGAAGGCTTATTTCTGTGTGTGTTTTAAATTTTTGGGGGATATAAGGATTCCATTACCTTTTTTGCGAAAAGAGCTTTATATCACTTATGAACACCATGTGTCTGTCTTCTCTGTGTACATAAGGAACTTTTTATTAAATCATGCCTGATGAAAATGAAGACTGCACCACATGTAGGTCTATCAATGTTTGAAATTATCCAAAAACTGAGTCTGCCAGTGTTACTGTCCTCAAGCATGTGAAACTTCACTCCAGCTGTGGGCCAGCCTCTACCCGATGCAAACTGTGCATGCACTGCCGGATGTTTCTGGTTAGGTGAGGTTGATTCACTGTTTTATGAGGAGCAAAAGGTTGGCTGTGATTGTGTTTGCTAAGCTTTAGGGCAGCTTCAAATAGATTATGATTTGACACAAACAGCACTTAAAGGGATAGTTCAGATCTTTTGTAGTGGGGTTCTGTGGAAAGGTTACGAGCAATGAAAATCTTACCTGTTGTGGGTAGCTCTTTGAGAGGTCTCAGTTTGTAAATGATGAGTTTAATTTTGACCAGAGTAATGAGCAAATGAATAACTGAGCAAAGCCGAAACCGACTACTGTGTTGTTTAATTTTATAGCCGTTCATGCAAACACTAGTTTATGCAAAATTATTATTATATTTCTGCTGGAAATGCCAAGACTTCAGTGGTAGTGCTGTAGCTAGTTTCTGCTAGTGTTTATACTTGTATATAATCATAGAATTCTATGTAAATTGCCAGGTAATGTAAAATACACAGCAATGTAAACGTTCATAAAATAATGAAAATTTTGAGATTGGAGCAGTTTTCAGACAGCAACAACCCACTTTGGTCTTTGTTTAACTCGGACTAGCCATTGGCTTATCAGTGCAATCAGAATTAAACTCTGTTTCCCCAAATTGAGGTAATTCAAAGGGCTGTCAGGTAAGAGCTTAATTGTTAATAACCTTTCCACAGAACAACACTTCAAAAGATCTGAACTGTCACTTTAAGCTTTTTTTTCTCCTTTTGTTCATTAGTGACACATAATAAGGTCCAATAAAACATCTTTCATTTTCAGGGCCTTTTTAGCACTGGAGGTTGTGTTGATATCTACAAAGAAATATTTCTCCTAAGTTAATAATTAGGTTGTGAAAGTGATGAGTAGTTACACCTTTATTACAAAGCAATAGATTGGATGGATTTCATCATTAGCAGTGGAGAAATATAGTTTTGCTGATGATTTATATTAAACCAGTTTCTAAGGAATTCCTTTTAGAAGCAGGTTAGTTTTCTGTATTTGTTGAGAGTGATAAGTGCCGGAATTCCACCCCATAATTTGAGTCTGTTAGTCATCCTAAGTGCACCACATGCCTCTGTCCCCCATTACATTCCTGTACCACCCAGACTCCAAATTACTGTAAACTAAACCAAATCCACACCATGGCAACGGAAGGGTGTCAATTTAGACAGGAAAGAATTTATTTGAATGTGACTAGAGTGCCTCATGGCTAAGCTCCCAAATGAGGAAGTAGGGAGGGTCTGTCTCTGGTTATATTGTCCCTTGATGTATATGCCATGTGCACCCAAAACAATACTCAATTCATAATGTATGTCTGTGGAAACAGAGGAATAAAAAACAGCTCAATCTGATGAGAAAACTTGCAAAGGAATATTTTCATTTTCTTATTGTTTTACAATCACATGCAAATTTGACGTTGAATGATTAAGAAAAAAAAAACAACAACAACTTTATTTTGAAAATATACTGTTTAGGTTATTAATTTCTATCTGTGTGGATGAATCGTATTCTTATCTTTACATCAGTGGATCCATGGATCTAATTCACAGAAATTGACACTAATACTGACCTGTTGATTGATGGAGAAGATCAAAAAACACTAAAATAACTGGTTGCCCCACCAGTCCTGAGGTTGAAGCTTTAACTACGAACCAAGTTGTCTCTGGTTTGCTGCCCACAAAGGACCGTGACTTGATGCATTCCTTATCTCTCTGTCCTCATTTTCTGTCATCTGTCAACATTTTACTATCAGTAAAAGCAAAACAAAACAAAAAACATCCCCATGATTCCAGTCACCTGCCTGCAGTGGGGTGATAAGGTGCTTAATTTCCAATAAGTGTTGAAAAATAATATTCTTCCTTTTACTGGACTGATTTTGAGCTACAGAAATACATGTAAAGCCAACCATTGGAGCATTAACCAAAAATGCCATTGTCTTGAAACAATAAATATCAGCTTGGTTTGGATTGGTTTTGGATTTTCTTTGTCACAGCCCTCCAGCATGACACATACACACATATGCAGGCTGCAAGGTAGCAGAGAGAAGAACTTTATTCTCAGCATCTTGCTTGCAGACATACTGTAGGTTTTGTAGACACTGGGGCAGCTGGTTCAGGTCACACTGAAATAATAAACACACTGTATTTTTGATGTGTGTAAAACCTACTGGACTCCCCCACCTTACCTTTTTTCTGTATTCTTCCCTCCCCCACGCTCTCATCTTCAGTCCAGACCAGAGAGTGAGAGAGTAGAGGTGTTGATGGGCCTCCAAGTTACCCAGTAGGCCTCTTGTACTGGTCCCACTCTCAATGGATGTCTGTTCCCTGACATCTCCATCTTTCATCACCACCCCATCAATCCCATGCCTCTGTGATCATCCCTGCAGAGACAGGGCTCCACTTTGTCCACTAGTCCCCTCTGTCTCATAGACCCACACTGTGCTCCGAGCATGTCAACTATCTGACAGCAGAGGCCCCAAAATGACAAAAAAGGTTTTTCGCAAAAGTCTCCTTCAAACCTGCAGTTTGTCAAATTGCCATTGCTAGAACCATCAGCATTCCCCAACATACCCAAATAACCACGTGTGTTCCAGAGAGACAACCCCCTCTCCCTCTGTATATTCATAATGGAGCCACTCTTACCTTGCTTTTATTCACTTTAGGGTCCCTTGACCCATAAACGCCTGCAGGATCAAGCCCCCCCCCCCCCCTGGGAATAGAGGTGGATGTTATTGCAGCATTCCAGCCTATGTGAAAGTATGCCAATCAGCATGGCTGGAAAAGGTTGTTTTGCTAGTTTCTTTCAATAAGTCCAGTTTGGAATGGAAGAACTTCCCCCTGAGGCAAAAAAGTTTTATTCTATTTTTTAGTTTCTACAAGATTTAATGTACTGGGCAGAAATGTAATTTTTACAACAGGTGGCCTTTAACTAATCCTCTTAGAGTCAACAGTAGAGAGTACAGTTCCTGTACTGTTCTGCGGGCTCCTAAGCTCTCTAGTGTTAATGCTCACTGTGCATTATTGTTAGTCAGCTGTTATTATTTTGCGATGGTTTATGGATCCAACTTAAACAGAACTGTTGTCATAATGATCTTTTTGGTTCAAAGTATCGATGATAATTCAGGGGAATAACTGAAAAACAATGTAATGTCTTTTCTTTAACCTCTGACTAAGCATGATAGAGTTTATCTCAGTGTGCAGTGTTGGCTGATAATGGTTTTTAAATTGTGAAATGTGTACAGTACACATTTTTATTTGCTGTGCTCATTGCTGTGCTACTCTGAATCTTGACACTCATTTGGAACTGAAGTTCATAATATAAGATAATGTGAAAGCGAAAAAAGGTGAAGCCACGTATATTATTGGAAACATTTATTTCATGTATAATACAATATAAAAATAAAACAAAATTTCTCTTGTGCAGCGGTGTGTTGAGTGTTACTGTAGATCCAGCAACCTTATCGCCTGAGGAATTAAGCTGTTCCACATTCTTGTGGGTTTGTGAGCAGGGTCAGAGGATTTTTTACAATGCTGAGAGCTTTTTTCTTACAGCTCTCCTTAAATATGGACGCTAAGGAGGAGAGTGAGACCCCAGTAGCTATCGCAACCATTCTCAGCACAGGTTTTAGGGTCTTTCTGCAGCTTTTGATGCAGCTGGTCACAATGCTATCAATAGTGGCCTGGTAAAAGATGATGAGAATGGAAGGGGGGCTTTTTAGCACACCTTCATTTCCTGAAAATGTTCATCTGCTGCTCAGCATTTATGGCCAGTTGTGTGGTATTTAGAGTCCAGGACAGTTCTTTAGTTTTTATGGTTGACTTTTTTCCCTCAGGGAAGCCGTTAATTTGCAGGAGAGAATTATCAGCCTTATATCTAAAAGCCACAATCAGCTGTTTAGTTTTGATGACATCAAGAAACAAAATGTCTCTACGTATATCATCTCACCATATGTCCCACCTCACCTCTGCAGGATATTTTATTATCATTGCTGATGAGTCTGACTACTGTTGTGTGATTTGCAAATAAATTAGCTGGTTTGTGCTAAATTTAGCAGCACAGTCATGTCAGCAGAGTGAAGAGCAAAGGAATGAGTACATATCCTTGAGGGGCTCCTGTTCTCAGTGGAGTGCGACATCTTACTACCAACACAAACTGTCTGTCTTCCTGACTGAAAATTCAAAATCCAGTAACAAAATGAGGTTTTAATTCTGAGCAGAGAACCTCACTATAAACTGTTGTGGGATGATTGTGTTAAAGGCTCATGAGACGCTGATGGACAGAATACTGACATAGTTGGTCTTTTTCTTCAGATGGAATCAGACTACATGCAGGGCATGATGCCATCATCTGTGAACCAGTTGACACTATGAGCAACTGGTGAAAAGGTGGCCGGTTGTATTTAATGTGATCCATGACTAATTAGTTAAAGCACTTCTGACTTTAACCATGCTTACCTATAAGTTACTAAGGCATTGGAATCAAGTATTGTGTGGTTACAAGTCTGTAAAAAATCAAAATGTCATATTTAAACCATTGTTTTACTTTAAATAATTATATTTTAATGCAGTAATGAGACACAGGATGTGTCTGTTATATACTGAGCATACCCAGGGCTTTCATCACATGAAGCAAAAAAAAATTGATTAAAACTGACAATTTGTTTAGATGAGTTTTGAAAATATCCTGCAGTCTGATGAAGTTGAACAAATCAATACTCTTAGGAAAACCTGGCTTTACAAAAGAAAAAAAAAATGAAGAAATACAGTCTTTTATTTAGGTTAGTGTGCATTTTTATGACACTCACAGGAATTTGGTCTCTGCCTTTAACCCATCTGTAAATCAAGCATGCACTCTATAAGCAATGATTGATTAGGCGCACCCAGACCATTTGACAGCTGCAGCACCTGGGGAGCACTTGGTGTTTTAGCTGCTGCAGCTGGTCACTTCAAAAGTGGGGTGGGACATCGATGGTCAATTATAAACCAAGCTCAATTTTTTTTCCCTGTCAACTTTCTGGTCTAAAACCACTTTTCTGGCCTCTACACCAGTGTGCTATTTTTTTTTATAAAGAAAACAGAAACTCAGAGTTGAGAGGCATAGACAGTGGAGTTTATATTGTGCTCTGGACCTCAGTTCAACCACATCCCTTAACCTCAAACAATGTGCTATAACTCAAAAGCATTGTTTGAGACAAAAGACACACTCCTTGCATTGGCTCTGTATCCAACATGACCACTATATCAAAATCTTTTGGCCCCCTCAGAGATCCAATCCATGCATCTGTTCAGTTCTAGCATGTGCACTTCAATAAATTTGTATTACAATTAAACTCCAATTCGAAAAAAAAAAAACATTATCTTTTTTTTCCTTTCCATGGAAAACTCCTGAAGATGAACTGAAAGCATAACTTCAAATCTCATAGGTTTTACTGTGTATTTGGAGATAAATCCTTTTATAAATTTAAATTCTTGGCTTGTAGAACCAGATGCAACAAAAATGAATATTTTAGTGTATAACAAAGAGTTCTGAGCTCCTGGTGGAGGTAAAGTCATTATATTCAGTAGTCAGGGACGGTTTAATGAGAGTTGTCGGGTGAGTGTGGAGCCGAAGAGTGATCTCTTTCGTTTGAAAGCCTGCTGCAATCCAACAAGGATACAATTCTGCTGCTTTTCTCTTTATAAATCAATTGACTCTTTGGTTTGGACTCAGTTTGAGAGTTCACAACCTAATGATTTATTTGTATAAGTTATTGCAGCTAAATATTTTAAAGTGAAAACTTCTATGTCTCTAGCAGTACTGATATGTAAACTTAAATACCAGGAGGGTAAATAGTTGTGTTGTATGAGTCTGGATTTTCACTCATCCTGCACTGAATCCCAATGGTCTTGTGGTTTCAGGTTCCTGGACGCTCCAGTTCTGCCAGTGGAGGGATATATGATAGAACAGGTTGTGGTGTGGCTGTTGACAGTGTTTGTGTTTCTGTCCTGAGTTGTGCAGTGTTTTTGTTCCTGCATAAGTGAGATTTGGCCTCATGCTGTTGAGGCTACCGATTTCAACTGGGATGTCGTGTTGGATTGCAGCCTGACCTTGATTTAAGAGGCTGCAGATTTACTGAACACATAAACACTACATTATTCTGCTGGAGTTCTCTGATTAAAGCTGCGTTCTTCTACCAAAGATTACAGCAATTTGGAAATATATTTCAACATACATCTTTAACTCAAAAGACAGAAGCTCAAATATATCTGCCTTGAAACATTATATACGGAAGAAAATTTGCTTTACATGTCAAATTTATGTGTTAGAAATAGTTTATGCATCTGTGGTTAAAATTACTCACAATCTGATTATGGTCATGATTGATTATGGTCATGTTTTCTTATAACTTTCACTTAGGATTGTCATGTAAATCATAACTGTCTCTTGGGAAAAATGATGGTGTGATAATATTGCAGCAAAGCATTGAATAACTTCTTCTCTAAGATAAAGTTGTTACTTGCGTATACAATGAAGTTGTTTCTCTTTTATCAAATGGAAACTCTGAGTCTAAGCATTTCAAACTTTTTTTATTTTTTTTACAGCAATTGTTATAATCTTTAAAGTAACACCTCAATGATAGATGTCTAACAAAGCAATGTGACAGACTTGTGGAGAACTGAGGTTTAAATTGCAGCACTTTGAAAATGAAATGAATCCTAAAGAAAAAACACGGCATTTTGACCTAATAAGAAATAAAAGTAACAATGTGACATGTACGTTTAGCCATGTAGGATAAGGAACTTACATGTTGGTCTCGACCTCAGGATCACTTTAGGATTTAATGACATCACAGCTCTTGCTCAGGTTAAAGCTCCTCATATGTACTTGTGTCATTCGGCACAAAAATTAAACCCAGCCATTGAATGACTTTGTGTAGATAATGGTTTAAATTATAGCTACAGTGCAAAACATTGGCTGTTATGTTTATATTCACACACCGGTTGAGTTTTCACTATTTTGTTTGCAGTATTTGTTCCCAAACATGCTGTTGAAAGTCCCTTTTTTCCTGATTATTTGTGTGCATGTGAAATAATGGAACAGCAATAGAGGGAAATAGATCTGGGGTTTGTCATAAAAAATGTGGAAATAATTAAGGAATTTGGTCATTGAGGTAAGGTCTGCTTTTTATTTCCTTCTGTATAACCACTTTTCCCTGTTTTTAGATAACCCCAAGACTAAAATCCACCTTCGTACTTCTTCTACTAAGCCAAAACTTTGTTTTTGTCTCATGAAGCCATTCAACCCACCCCCACTGTCCTATGCTAATAAATATTAGTGGTCTTCATACTCTGTGTGGTCTTGAGTAATAAAACAGATTAATAACGTTTCCCTTTCATGGGGCTGTATTTTTGCCTGAGCAGTAAAGTTAGAGCAGACCTCTCATATTAAAGCTGATAAGCACACACAGCTTCACTCCAGTATCTTTTTTTTATAAGAAGTGCATTAGGTGCATTTTAGTCACACCTAATTTCAGATAGTTTCATGTCCTAGTTTACAAAAAAGTCAGGTGATTTAAAGTGGATATAAAGCAGAAATTCACCTGCCAAATGTATGGATCTTAATGGAATATGTCATTTGTTTATTGTAAGACAGTTTGTAGGAAAATGAAACCAGGAAAAAGATACACCGACACTTTTGATTTCTTGCCTGTTTTCATTTCTGTAAAAAATGAATACTGACATGATGAATGTAGCATTGGAAGTTTTGTTTAATAGCAATACATAGCCTCATAGAACTTTTTCAGGAAGCTGGTTTGTTCCCTTGCTTTTGCAATTTTGAAGCTTTTTGTGTAAATTAAAAATGATTTTTAATATCTTAGATTCCTCTGTAAATGCACAGAGAGCAATGTCATCTGCAAATGCTCTTTACTGTTTTTTGTTTTTCAAAATGTGCAGGAATGTGGTATATGCACACAAAACCAAAGAATTTGCAAGTTGAGATTGGCTGGAAGCATCTTCCAAACAAACAACACATGGCTGCAAAAGATCTGTGAAAACACCCATTGAAACATCCAAGGCTCTGACTGAACTCGAACTGGCAATCGCTGTAGACGTATGAAAGAAGACAGGCTGTGAATCGAGTGACTTGGTTTAGAAAAAATGCAAATGGTTCTGAAAAGGACCAGATTCAGAGGCAGTTACAATACAAGGCTTGTGGCTAAAAAAGCATTAACCTTTTGAACATACTAAGTAAACTTTCTGTATCAACATTTCTCACACCTCAAATAAAAAAGTCTCCATCTTTGCAGGGCCCAAATGATTAATATTACAGAAAATATCTTGTGACAAAACAGTTTTTTTCCTCAAAATCTGCACTAGTTCTACATGATTCTCTCATACCAAGACTCTGTAAGTTACCAGAACAAATGCTATAAGCACTCTATATTCATTTTATTGGGAGTTTTCACACCAGGTTCACCATGCAAAAGAGCTATCACATGTTTCATAAAACGTAGAAGGGGGTATATAACTTTCAATGGATTATTTATTTTCAGTAGATGTTGGTCAGGTTTGTGTTAATGTTAACCAGAGTTCATATTGTATACTGTAGTTGTGTTTCTAAACATAACTGCCAGCTCAATTGTTTGTTCATATGTCTATATTTTAGGTTCACGTGAATTCCTACAGAGTTACAACATTATTTATTTATTTTTTATAGTGCATGCAGGTTTGTGTCCATTTGATAGATTCTGTTATTGTCATCATGTTTATAGCTGACTTCATCAGACATTAGAGGGTATGTGTCAGCACGTTTTCAACTTCCCACATTATTCATGCTACAGAAACAATCAAACAAAATTTAAGCTCAAACTCCAGACCTTCCAGTAAAATAATGTTTATAGAAAAAGAATAAAATGCAGTCATAGTTCAAAGAGTAGTTTTTCTTCCTTTATGCAATTGCTTAATTTGAATGGGTTATGATTTTGGTTCCTCTTAGACATAATTAAAACTTTCCCATGGAGTCAGTGAAATGAGATATGTTCTGTTGATTGTGACAGCCAACTTGTGAAAAACAAGTAAAAGTAAGAGGTTGTTGACACACATGGTTTATTTCTCTGCGGCCATGAGTTGTAAATCTCACACTGTGTCAGCTCATGTCTGGAGTACAAATTATCATTTATTTATTTTTGTGTGCATGCAACTTTTACAGTCTTTATTTGGATACTTATCAGTGTGCTGGTGACTCAGCCGTTGTATCTGCTCTCTGGTTTGTGTTAGCGTGAATGGCAGTAGTAGCATCGAGGTGTGAGCTGAGCAGACGGGCAGAGAAAGGCCGTGGCTCTGGCTGCGTGTGGATGTATGGTTGTGATAAACTTGTGAAACCAGGATCACAACACGTGCCCATTTTGGCAGGACACTTGTGAGACTGGAGAAGGAGAGTAGCAACAGCAGCAGCAAAGCCAGTTCTTCTGCCAATCTCCTTGTTTCTCCCACTCCTGGAAACAGGTCTTTTCCACTCTTTATTAGATCTGATTTATACTGTTTTGTGAAGTATTGAAAAACACAGGTTCATGACACTGCACGTGGTTTGGCTCAGGGAGGAAGCAGCTCGAGCTCTCAAAGGGGCTAACCAAATAAAAGTTCTGCAAACAGAATAAAGGCTGCACAAAACTAAAGCCTGCACGGCCCTCACGCTTCTATTACTGTGCCAGAAAACTGTCTTGAGCCAGCAAAAAACCGTTTCTCATTCAATTACGTGTTCCATGTGTGCGTTCCAAGGCTTCATGTGCAGCAGCTTCTGAGCAGGTCCAATCTGTCACACACCGCCTCATCTCTAACACTCAGCCGCTTTCCTATCAAAACAGGTCTGTGCAGGGTCTGTCTGAGCTAGTGAGTGCATGTATGTTTTAGATGTCCCTGTATGTATGTATTGTCGTTGCATTCAGATGATTTTTTTACAGTACCTAAAGTTAGCCACGTGCCATGTGGTTTATCACCCCTACAGGTTAGTCATGCATTGTGGAAATTGTTCGTAAACTGTGCTGAGATGAAATGTCTAGAAGTATTTGAAATAAATGTTTTAATCAAAGTAGTTTTATAGTAAAGGTCTAGCATCACTTGCCTGCCACCTTTCATGGCACAAGTTTAGATTCAGATCATCTTATGTTGTTGCCAGTTTGGTTAAACCTTGACTATGCTTTGTGAATGACTCTTAGCTACCACCGCATCCAAGTTTATCCAATATCTGTAAAACTGACTGAGTTATAGCCATTTTTGTGTTTACTCGGGTCAGTTAGCTGCAGCGGTCATCTTGAATCAGTTGTTGATGAAAATCAAATGTTTACTTTCTGCAAGTTTCACTAAAGTCTGTCCAGTGGGTCATGAGATATTTTGGGCATAGGCAAAGCATTCTTGCTCAGCTTTGGTTTTTTGGCAGTGGGCAATAATAAGCCAAAATTCATTATGTACTGTGAACTGAAAACTCAAAATGGGACTACTGTCATCTTTGTAAAGATGTAATGACAGTCACATTTAGATAGCACCTTTTCATTCAGCCATCTCACAGCACAATTAACAGTGAGACAGAACTAAAAGTGCATCTGCACTGACTGGTTGAAAGGACAGGAAGAGAAACAAGGACAAAAAAAAAGAAAAAAGAAAAGAAAAACAATGCCAGCAAGTATCGAGCAGGATTTCTTTGTTGTTGGTCGGCCTAGTAAAATTAGATCAGAAACATGTGGTTACAAAGCCATAGTTACTTGTGCAGAAAAAAGGGATAAACTCTGGAGAAGAAACTGAGTGACATGCGGTAATGAGATACAAATGTATGAAGAGACAGAGGAGAGTTGGGATGCTCAGAGGTTCAGTATGGTAACAAATCCATTAAACTCTTTTTTTCTAACCCTCCTGAAGCCCTCAAAAGAGAGAGCGATAGAGAGAGCTAGAGACGCCCTTGCAGTTTCAGGTCTATTTGACCCAAAGACCACGGGAGAGTTAAATGCAGGAAAGTAATCCTTTTCTATTAGGATGGTACCTAACAGAGTGAAATAACCTGGAAGTATCCAATTAGTACCTATTGTAAAAGTTCATCAAATTATTTAAATGCAGAAAAAAGATGCTTCAGTGCTTTGTTTTTACATCTTTTAGAACTGAAAAAGCTGGAGCACCCTTTATAAATAAAATAAAGGTGATTTTGATTTGCCTGTTTTTGCAGCTATATCTTTTAAAGCAAAGCTTATTAATCAGGATTAAATGAATTTAGGAGGCCGACATTACTGCGAACATATATGAAGAATTTGTGATGAGTTTCTTTTATAAGAGACTCTAATATGATGTATACAATAAAGCAAACATGGTTAAATGTAGTAGTCAAAAAACTTCAGTGTTACTGATGCAAACCCACATTAGATTCTACTGTAGCACAGCTGCTGTTTTCTGAGTTCTTAGAGTTTCTTCTGTCATCTTTCTTTAACCTCATGACATTTTCAAACGAGATCAAGAAAAAGTGATCAGGAAAAGATAAAAAGAGTTGATTATTCACCTAATTCAAATCAAGAAAAGGAAGCAAAATGAACCAAACAAACAAACAAAGAAAATAAGATCTCTACAAAATGAAACAACAATTTATTTTGGTTATTTCTTTATTTTAATGGAAAGATGAAGATGGAAAATAAGAAGAAATTGTGCATCAGTTGAACTTAGTTTGCTTTCATTGTCATTGTCCCCTGCTTTGTTGTGTACCAATTTACTATGCTGAGCAGACAAAA
>JAOXNZ010000012.1:18142270-18152989 GCA_028566095.1 Kryptolebias brasiliensis | reverse complement strand
TATCAATTTTTAAAGAATTTACATTTTCTGAAAAAAGATTTTATAGCAATCTGCTGGTTTTCTGTTGAGCTTGAGCCATAGATAAATGAATCCTGTTATGTCAATTATTAATCCACCTAAAGAGATTTATGACTGAATGTATATCCTACATACTGGCTTTGGTTTTTTTTCCATCTCAGCTGTCCTATTGACTGACATCCTACAGGAATGGAAAGCAAACACTTCTGGTTTGTAGTTGTGAGCGGGAGTTTGTCTCTGTGTCTGCAGGACCCACAGTGCTGCACATGGTCCAAATCCAAACTTTTATTCATTTTGATGTGTAAAGCACACTTAAAGGCAGCTTCTTATGTTGCCACGACCATATTAATAAAAAAGAAAGTACATCCTCTTTCAGTTGTAAAATTTTATGTATCGGGACAATAATAAAAATCATCTGGTGTTTACCAGCTCTTAAAATTATGTAAATTAAACATGAAGATGAACCACAACACACGTCACATTACACCATGCCTTTTTAAATGTTACTCAAGCAAAGTCTAATGGCAAAATAGACATTTCAAAATGTTTTACACTCAGAGTGTTAAATGCCTTTTTCAGACAATGTCACTGCTCATTGGTCAGAGGATCTCTTGTGCTGGACTCCAGTTCAGTAAAACATTAGGCGCCAATGATGATCAAAGTTTAAAGATGTATGTTGTGCAGATTTTTGCAGACATATTTTCATTTAAAGCCGTGTGCTGTTACCTTCGGGATCTGTTTCCATGTGAAGATAAGAACACATTTGGTCACGAGTGCAGCAGAGTTTATAGCATTTTGTCTGCTGGTTGGAACATTGGACTGATTACCGTTGGGTTTCTCAGTTCCTTTTTCAGAATCTGGTCATCATGTGCATTTCTGTTTCCCATTTGCATCTTGACTGTCCCAAAAAACAGAGACATTGGTTTCAGCCTATTACCCTTTTTTGTCTGGATTTTATCACCACATGTCAATGTCTCCTGCGCATCATCCACCACAACAGCAAAATTGCTCAGTGTCTTTCTCCAACTCTTCTTTAACTCTTGCTGTAGAGAGGCTCATGTTAAAAATGTTATTGTTGGATCTCGTCCTGAAAGCCCTGTGCGGTTTTACTGGAATGGATCATGTTATGCAAATCATGCTATTTTGCCTGTAAAAACTTAAAGTGATACTGTTGTGTTACAGAACATCCTGATGAGTGAAACATCAGAAACACTTTAGTGAAAGAAGTGGTCGCTCCATTAACCAATTTGTTGTGACACTGCAAATATTTATACAGAATCATATTGTTTCATTAGTCATATCATCATGAATGCCTGCTTGTTGTGCTCTTATGTTGCTATATTTTTGTTATTTCTTTATTAAACTCAGACAACAATAAACTAAAGGTGAAAATACTTGTTTATGTGAAAAACGCAGCAGACAAAAATGTATCTGAATCAATGAAAGAACTGTATACATCAGCATTCTTTGATTGCTAATGACATCAGTCTCCACTTGATTCCAGCCTGGCTTTCACAGCTAAATTAAGGCTTCTTGTGAGCCAACAGCTTATTTCACATGCAGATGTAAAAAATTAATAATCCTAAAATTTTTCTCAGTTCAAACACCAAGTTACTGGATAAGTTGTGATGCCAAACTTCTATCACGATGACTGGCCCAAAGACTTGTTTTAGAAGTATCATTTAATCTTGCCAAGAAGCATTACTTGCTTGGCTGTGAGTTTGTGCATGATTTTAAAAGATTCCTCATCACTTTTAAAAATGATTTCCAGCTGAGGGACAAGACAGATGAATTATTACCAATAAATTAAAGAAATAATTTGAAATCTTTTAAAAAAAAACATTTTTTTTGACTATGTTAATTCTTTGTGAGAGAATTGTTTTGGTTGATGATCTAAATAAAAGCACCAGTCTTATTCTTCTAGAAAATATTAAGCATTCAAAGTAATATATGATTTATTGCTCATCAATGCTTACCAAGGTTTCTAGAAGCAACCTTTGAGCTAACTTTAAGTTTGGCTTTAGTTTTTTTTTAGTTTAGTAAAACCAGCTCAAATATTTCTTGTCAGAATATACAGCATGTGTTGCTTGTGTGCTTCTAGATTGCAGTGTTTAATTTTCTGACACACTGAGCTCCCCTGTGGGTAATCGCCTTTTCATCTATGATTAAAGAAAGTACAGTTACCCTCTCATGTTCCATAACTATAAAACAATAAATGCAAATAAGCTAAAGGAAAAATACAAGGATAATAGGCACAAAGTTTGGCTTGGACCAGTGATCTGAATTTTATACTGGTTCATAATAGATTCATTATTACCCGTTTTAAATGAGAAGATGTGTTCACCCATTAAAATTATATTATAATACTGGCATCATCGGTGGAATAATTACTGGAATAATTAATAAAATGGAATAATATTGTGTAACAGCAAAAAACAATGAACGCAATGTAAAGTTAGCAATTTTAAAAAAAGCACCTGGATGTTTGTTTCTTGGTTCACTATTTTATCTTTAGTTAGACAGATAATTAAATAATTCCTTGACTCAACCAGCCTGAACAAATGTCACTGATACAGTAGTGAAACCGAACACCAAATTGCAGTCATTCATTGTAACGAGCCAACCACAAACTACTGAAACATCTGTGAGACAAAGCAGTAAGCGTTTACTGGAGCAGCAGCCAGCAGGATCTCACTGCCCAGAGCAGCAGAGGAGATGAGGAATTAATTGTCACAAATCCCACAGCAGATCATCAGTGATCTGCTATTTGATTCAAAATGATGGAGCAAAAAAAAAAAAAAAAATAGGAGAAGAAAAACTTCCTACACATAAACTTTCTAAATGTCAAGCTCTAAGATGCAACAAATGAAAAGAAATCAAGAGACAAAAAACAGTCGCTCTCTGTGAGTGTTATATCACAGATGTTCTCTTTATTTAGCCATAAAAATTCCTGATGTTTAAGATCATAGTGAGTGTTGACTCAGGGTGGGAATCTTTAGGCTCCTCACAATTTTATTCAGTTATGATTCAGAAGGCTTAGATGCGATGATTATAAAACAATCACTGCATCTTGATGTATCTCGAAGCATTCATAATAAAATCAAATAAAATCCTGGGCATAGAATCTTTCAGACCTAAAAGCAACAAAATACTCTATACTGCAGCATAAGACAGTTTTGATTCAAATAAGATTTTGGGAACTAAATGAACAAAAGGAGTCAAACAGTTGAGTCAGACTCTGTGGCAATAGATGTTCATCGTGCATCACATGTTAGAGCTACCCCACCTGCTTTTTTCAGCGTTATCATGGCTTTGTTTCCAGTCCCACTGTAGAGTGTGGGATGTGCTAGTTTATGTTTTGACATAGGATGATAATGTTGTACTGTGGCTCCAAAGGATGCAACAAAAGGTAGTATCTCACTGGGCTGCGACTGCTTGGAGGTTATTCGGTGACTGAAAAATGTGAGAAAATGGGAACAAGTTTAGATGCAATCTTACTGAATTCTGAGTGTTTGTGAACAAGTGACCAGTGAGCTGTGCTGCTTCATTTTGAGCGGCCAGTTTTTTGAAAATAATGACCTATTTTTGTGTTCACGATTTAGAAAATTGTATTCTAAGCCATGCACATTGTTTTGTTGCCCACCCCCACATCATATCATGCTGCAAACATTTCAGTACTTTCTGGAGACTCCTTCGCAAATGCCATTGGCTAACGAGTCACCAGCAGTCGCAGCACCCAGAGACTACTATTCAAAGCAACTTGCATATAGTGTGGCTCTTGTGAATGTAACTTTTTGCTGTAACTTCATAGAAGCCAAAATACTTCCAAACACTGGCTTCCAGAAGGTGTTCGTATGTCTGTTGTGTGCAAACAGTCTCTGTGCTGCATACTACATTTTTGTTACATGTTGTTATTAATATTAAATAATAATCAATTTTTGACATTATAGATTGATTCAGAATCATTCATGTCTGCGTGTCTAGTGTTGACCTGAAAATACATCCCATTTCTCACATTTCAGCCTCATCATCTTCTCTCTCCTTCGTTCTTCTGCCTCTGATGCAAAAATTAACGTCAACAGAATATTTTAAAGGATATCTAATTTTTCACGCTGCACCTGGAGTCTTTTGGGGCTCTGCATCATCTGCAAGGGACATGACATGTTGAAATAAATCAAATTATTTAAAAAAAAAATGTTATCATAAACATATTTAATGATCATCTAAAAAAAATAAAATACAGCTGTTTGCTGCAACAAATCAGTGATTATATGACACACGTGTGCAACACATCATAAACTGGTGTCTGTTCAAATTGATGACACTGAAACAAAGACATCTCAATTTGATAAAAGCTTGTTACCTAAACTCCTCTCCCCGTGTGTTTAGACGGACTAAAACTTATCGAAAGAAGCTGAGGGTGCAAAATTTGATATAAGGGGATGGTGCAATTAGGAGGTTTTACCAGCCTTGTTGTACTTTTTTTCTTTTTTAGGAAGTGCATCATTTAATCGTTTAAATGATTAAATGATTTAGTTCATTCTTCTGTTATTAAAAAATGTGTAGCCTTTTAAATGTACTTTTTATACTACTTTGGCTCCTGCAGGCTCTCATATTACAAACCAGGCTGACCACTGAACAGAGTCTGTAAAGATTTTTTAAACTCCGGTTCTGCTGACGTCATGGTTTTGGGTTGTGACAAGTAGCAATCCTTCTTCCGAGCAGAGCTGTAGTGCACAGAAACTGAAGTGAGGTCACCACAGTAAAACAACACAAAGTTTCCTAAGGTCGTAAAGGCTAGCCACTGAGAGTTTGGGGCTCTAGGGGAAAACGTCCTGGATAATTGGTGGAATAATTTCCGTAGCTGAGGTCAAGCATGGGCCTCTTCCTTTACTGTCCACAATCCATAATCTGAGCCTTTCATGGGCCCTGCCTCTCTTTACCATAGCAATTTGTTAAATAGTAGTTTTTCTTTTTTTGTCCAGAGTTTTCCCCAACTTTTTCTGGTTGGTAATGACATGGGAGAGAATGGAATTCCTCTACAGAGAAGACTTGTGTATTTATTGTTGCAAAAAAAACAACTTTTTTTTTTTCTGTCAGTATCAACTTTACTATAATAAAACTAAACTACACCAAATTAGGATTTTTTTAAAACCAATATTATGACCAAAATCAATTTTTTTTTTTTTTTTTTTTGTAGTTTTAGTAGCCAGCAATTTTGTACAGAAACATATATATTTTTTTAGCTGGTAAATTTTTCAGTATGATCTCATGTGGTTGTCTTTGCGCTTCAGTTTTTTACACGTTGTTTTGCTAGTGCTAATGTAAACCTAAAATAGAGTCCTGAGAGGTGAAGAAATATTCTGAGACCTGAAGAAAATTTCACAGCCTAATGAAAAATGTGAATATATTGCCTCTTTACTTTCTCACAAATTGTTGATTTGGATATATAAATTATTGCATCTTAAAATTGAAACCGTTGCATCTGTATGGATGCTACACGTCAAAATTTGCAATATCAGAAAACCATTTCTGTTATTTTGTGTTTAAAAGTCATTCCTCTGTCCCTTCAGTGTTCTTTGGTTTCCTCATTTTTCTTTATTAAAGTTTAATGGAAACTTTTCCTTGATGTCTTTGTTTTTACCTCACTGTGCTCCTCTCCTAAATCAGCAATCCGGATTAAGGAGTGAACCACTGCAGCATGAATCTCTGTTATCGTTGTCTCTCTTTATTTATCTTCTTTCTAGTTGCGCTATTTGTGTCAGCTCCAGGTCTCTCCATCCAGGCCCCGGCAGGGCAGCGTGTTGGAGACTCATTGTGGGTGGGAAATAGTTGCATGCAAGGCACACTCTAGGCCGCGTGCTGTGGCTTTAGCTCCCCTTTAAACCCCGTAGTGTCTCTCTTCACTCACCCCATTTTTCTTTTTTCCTCCCCTTTTTTTTCTCTGAGTTCCTGTGCTGGTGGAAAATCTTACAATGTGGTTTATTTATTCTGGTTTTGGTGTTGGTTCTCACATGTCCTTGGCAGCCTTTAATACCTCCATGACAGTTATTCTGGATATTGAGGCATTATCTTCTGCACGTGTGTCTTTAAAGCAGTTCACACTGATGCCCTTGCCCTTGTGCACTACTTGCTGTCAGGACACCAGACTCTTATTAATGACAGAGCAGCCAAGTGCTGTACTCGTCTGTCTGTCTGTCCTTGCCACAAAGCTTGCTGAAGGTCGCCAGCATCCGCAGCCTCAGAGCCCCCTTTCTCTTTTTCTCCCCTCATTTATGTTTCTTGTTTATGATTTTCGGCCTCACCGAAAAAACCACACTGGCCTTGTACATACAAGCATAAGATGTCGATTTGGGCTGGTGATTTGAGGGAATGAATAAGGGGGCTTAAAGTGAGGAGAGGGCTTGGGAATTAAAGATCATTAAGTCAAAGACAGGTTGGGAGCTGTGTTGTTTCCTGTTTCCACTAATTTGAAATTCCAGTGATTGGAAGATGGTGACGACCTCCTAACATGTGTTCATAATTATTGTGAGAGGCCTGTTTTCACCAGGAGAGACAGATGAGACAGGAGGGGAGTTGTATCTTTAAAATATTTTTCACACATATTTTTTCACTGCCTCTGTGTTTTCCAGTCACATTTGGCTCTGTGTCAAAGGCACAATATCAAAATAAGCTAATTTACAGCCAACAACCAGATGTTTTCCAAGAGGAAACAGGTATTGACAGAGACAATAATTGGTTCTTTGACATTAAATCTGTAGCCAGGATTAGTGATGTATTAAAACCAACCTTCATAATTTGTGTTTTGATACACTAGTGTTTATTTCTAGTCTGCGGCCAATACGATACTTGTTCAAACCCACAGAGAACAATATGTTACGTTAAAGATACATGGAGCAGCAAAAACTAATATTCCACAATCACAATGCAGTATGACTTGGTGTGACTTGTGATTCAGCAGTTTGTGATCTGATGCATCACAATACAGCAGAGCAAAAGAATGATCCTATTCAGTTTTATGAGGCAAATTATTTGTTAACCTGATTAAATAATGATGTTTCACAAACAGGTTTTCTCTCACCAGGCTCACAGTTATCAATATAAGGCATAAGTGAAATATTAAAAACTCCCAGCCAGAAGATGGGCTGACTGTAACGCTGCTTTAGAAAAACTATTTTAATGTTTCTTAAAAAAGTGTCTTTAAAACAGCTTAAAAATTGACAAAATGCAAAATGGTTTCTGATGCTCACATGCTGATTTTAACTTATACCAGTCTTGATATTAAAATAATACTTTTTATAATAATTGTCATAATGGTAAAATAGCTTCTCTGTGGTGAAAATTTAAAAACACTAAAACAGAAAACATCAAAAGAAGACTTTTTGACCGATCAGAATGGTACGCAGTCATTCTCTTTCAGTCCACATTGTTTACAACCCAGATGTTTTACTTTAGGATTTTTCTTCTGAAACATTAATTAAAACTGCACTCTGCTGTAATATTGTCACCAGCTGTGCTAAACACTTTGTTTGCTGTTTGTTGTTGTTTATATTGGCACTACAGTTGCTGCAGTTCTACTCCTGAACAGTCGGTGTTGCTACTGAAGAAATAATGCTGCTCCACAGCAGGAATGGCACTAAAAGAAGTCTTACAGGAAGTATGTTCATTGTAGACAAACAACTACACAGTTTTTACTTATCTGCTTTACTTTGAATCAAATGTCTGTAAAAACACACTTAATTGAAGACTCCTAATGATGTAAATAAAAATTATCATTGCAAAGATATAAAAATGCTGCATCTTGATGTCCAAAATGACATCTATTCATGACTGCTCCACTGATGCTCTCAGATTATTCATTAGTTAATCTTTACGAATGGGTCAGGCCTAAAAGACACAATTGTCTTCCATTTTTTTCTAGATCTTAGTTTCACTAATGAGGTGTCCAACACTGGCAGAGTCTTTGAGTATGTTTTGTCTTTGCTTTTTAATTTCCTTGTTGAAATATTCTTTGCAACAGAAAACAACTTCTCCAAAGCTGCAACTAACAAACTGAAAATGTTTTTTTTCTTTCTGTCTCTGAATGCTTTTAAAATTTGACAGGGACTGTTTGTTTATACATCAGTCATTTTAACATACCAAAAGACTGTTTTGCACAAAGCATGACAGCTGGTTCTTGGATTTTGTTTGATTTATAGAAAAACAAACAAATTATTTTTTTCACCTGTATTCCAGCATATTAGGACCGTTTTTGAAACACTTATGTCACTCTCTCTTCTTTTATTCAAATCTTTTCTCCTCCCCTCTCTATTGTTCCTCACTTCTCTTTCTGTCCCTGGACTGCCTCATGTTGCTTTATTGAGCCACATGACTTTTACAGTGAGCAGGAGAGAGTGCAGGGGACCTAGGGCGCGTTGACATGCAGCTCCTCTGTGTGATGTACGAGATGTATTGAGAGGGGGGGTGGAGGAGAGGCAAGCCTCCTTCCAATGTTTGAGAGCCACATAAAACATATTACAGAAGGGCCATAAAAACAGCCAATAGTGTCCAAATTTAAAACATGTCCCAGAGCTCAGCTGTTGTTCGCAGTAGGATTTTATGCCCCTTTTTTTTTTCTCCTTTCCAGATCTTTGGCAGAGCAAAGTAAAAACAGAGGAGAGGGGAACTGGCAGCCTGCACGTTCCCAGCGTGCAGACTTTGTTAGTCTGAAGGATCACGTGCAGTTATTTTAGGGAGCCTTGGAGATCAGACACCAAAGTGAATTGAAGCAGGGCAATGGTGAATGTCAGAGTTACTGGGTAGCTCAAAATGACCATGCCAAAAGATTATTGCAATATTTTAGGTTCAACTAGTTGGATTTTTGGAATGGTTTGCTGGGATTTCTGCTGCCATCCAGTCTTTGTGAGTGAATGAAACTCCATCCTTAAACCATTGTCAAAAAACATTCAACAAACCAAGAGCAGCTCTTTTTTTTTTCTTGCGTTCTCTGGATAACACACCAAGTTTTACAGTCACAAGTTTACTTGAATCATTTTCTGCTGCACAAATTGCTCATATAAATGTGAATTAGATAGATTTGAAGAACAAGTAGAAAAATCTGCACATGTTCCCTAAAATATAAAATATTAGGTTTCTGCATAAATTACTAATGATGAGTTGAAAACCGTATAAAAAAACTTCAATGGGAGTTCACTTTCACATGTACATGTACATTTTTTGTGTTTTTTTTATATGTACTGACTGTTTGGTCACGTAAAAGGTCTGAATAGGAGACTGTTGCAGCACCACCATCATTTATATTAATGATGTGTAATGATGTTGAGAACATACAGGATCTATATTTTTTCAGGCCAAACATTCAACACCTAACGTGTGGTACATTTTAATTCCCTTCCTGATCATCAAAACCCCACATTCAGCCGTGCTCTGTCCTATGAAAGAGCCACATAGATACTGAGAGTCCAGCTGAGTAGCAAGCTTCAAGTAGCAACTCAAATATACAGTGGTATTCTCAAACAACATGGGCCTGCCAACTACAACACTCTTATTTATTTATGTATTTATCCGGATTTTCTGTATACTTGTTGAGGTGCCTGACGTTGTGGGCTTTTCTATCTGAGGCCTATTTGACAAGTGCTCGCCAGTCCTGCCCAGGCTGTGCCATGTTGCATTAACTTTGGCTTATTTTTCCTAGGAGCTCATAATCACCCTGCTGTCCTTGCACCTGAGATGACTCTGTTCACCCAGCTGCCTCCTGATCATCACAGGATGCTGGCATGTTTCTGCTGGTGCTGCCTCCAATAAAATTGCATTGGAGCTATGGTTGCAAAGTCAGCTGGGTTTTACTTTGTGCTTGAAAGAAATATGATCACTGGTGCCGAGTGATTCTTCTGCATTTATTCAGCCACACCCAAAACCTTTTATATTTTTCAATTCAATTCAAGCGTTTTACTTGAACAGGGGACAACTGGAAATTAAAAGTGCAAATAAACATTTTTGTGTATGATATTTAAAAGCAGTAGGTTCTCAAAGTTTGGCTCATGACCCAAAGGAGTGTTGTGAAACACCATGTGGGGTCTTTACAAAATTGTATACATAAGTTTAAACCAAAATTTTAGTTACATATGTTATCAAAGATTGTATCAACAGATGTAAACAGTAGTACTAAATGGAAAAGAAAACAAAAAACAAAACCTGTGGCATAAAGCTTGTTAAGGCTGTTTGTGTTGTGACAATGCTCCCATTTGGTTGGCTTATTTAGGTGGCTTATAGTTGAGGTCACAAGTTTCTGCAACTGTAAGACCGACTGACAACTTTCAGTGTCATATTTGCAGAAATATTCTTGATTCAAACCTTGCTTGATGTTTTCATTGGCATGAATGTGGGCACGCAAACCTGTGTGACTATTGGGCTACCACCAGAAGAAAAAAACAACAATCATTGAATGGTTTCAAAAGGGTTTGCAACCTTTTTGAATTATTAAGATAGATTCAAAAGGATTGCAATGACATTTACTTTGGGCATTTTTTCCTTCCTTAAATTGTAATTTAGACCTTTAAGTTTAATTTACCACAACACATTTATTTTATTGACCCATTTATTGACCCAAGTGACAGTTTATAGTTTGTTGCAGCCTTTTGAATACTTGTTTACATAGTATGCAGGTTCTGAATGAAAATGAGTAGTTTGAAGAAAAAAAAA
>JAOXNZ010000012.1:18119202-18129662 GCA_028566095.1 Kryptolebias brasiliensis | reverse complement strand
GACTGCTGGAGATAGGCACCGGCTGCCTGCGACCCGGAACGGAGAAGCGGCTAAAGAAAATGGATGGATGGATGGATTCTTGGAGGAAATTCTTGCGGGAACAGGGCAACAGTGTTGTGAACCCGCAACAGGAAGGTTCCCAGTTTGAATCTTGGCAAGGGTCTTTGTCTGTTGTTTACTGTGCTTGCTGATTTCAAAGTCCTCATTAAACAAAATTAAAGTGTTTTCTTTCCTATATAAGATAATAGCAGCAAATTTTGAAGTCCTAAATTCAAGAACTAAAACTATATCTTCTATGGCCTATAACACTGTCCCTTACAAATGCCTTTGCACAGATATAGTTTCCAAACCAGTGATGTTTTTATAATAGCATATCAGTGTGATGTTCTGATCATCTTGCCTTCTGTGGAATGCAGAGACTTAATCCAAGCATTATTCTGACTTTTAGGTTTTGAAACTTTTTCCCCTCATTGGGAATTATCCCAAACAGAGTCACTTCAACTATGGAACCTGTTGACACTCTGACAAATTCCTCAAAGGACTAACTTGACTGAACACCTTTTCTCCTAGTTACTAATATTGATAAAAGGTGTTTTACTTTAATGATCTGTTATGCCTTTGTCAGTTGGGTAATGTGTTAATGGTCTGCATTTATGTGAATCCTGAACTTTCAGGGTGCATGCACATGTATATGCTCTTTCAGTTGTCTTATAATAGGTTAATATTTCTCTTGCCCCACCAGGAGAAGCGTAATGAATTCAGTCAGGTGTGCTAACACCTCCCTCCCACCTGCTTTAAACTTGCTAGGACAGGGGGTTATGGAACGCAGAGGAAGCCAGCTGAACCCTGGGGGTCTTCATTGCATATTTAGATCTTCCTGAACCCCTGAGGTGAGCACAGTGGTCTGTTTGATCGGAAACTCACTGTCACTACTGGCTCATTCTCAAACAGCATCTGTGGGCTTAAGTATCCATACTGTGAGAATATAATGTGTGTCTATAAGCACACATTTGCATTTTTATGGATGGTAGCCAACACAGCTTGCATAGAGGGATCATGCATCTGTGATCTTGAATGGCCCTTCTGTAACACATGCATGTGTGTGAGTTTTTTGTGTGATATCAAAGCATTGGCCAGAGGGAGGAAGCTGAAAGAGGCTGGTCTGTGTCACTCCTAGGATTATCAATGACTGTTGCTGTTTCATCCCCACTGCTCTTCACAAGTCCAAGAGTTCATAAGGGCATTGCAATACGCTCTGCATATGTGTGTTTAGGTGTTTATTCTGAGATCCAACTGGTTTACAAAGAGTGTCAAGTGTGAGGACTGATTTAATGGATAGAGGTAGGAGATTATGAACTGATCCAAAACAAAGTAAAAGATAATTTATAACAATTTTCTCTAAAAGTTAAAGAGAAACTTGCAGCCAAATCACCAGAGTATCAGTCATTGTCTTGATTCTGTTTTATTTAGGTTATGTGCAGGTTCTTTGTATGAAATGGCCGCTGTGCTTACATTGTACGTGTCCAAAGGGTGTGAAAACATTCCTGTTATCACTAAGGAAAACTCCCCCTGCTGTCATCAGATTGGGGGAAATATTATGAGTCTGTCTGCTGGCAAGTGTGCGTTACTCAGGGACAATCCCGCCGAGTTTATTTTTCTGAAACAGTAGACGTTTAGCTTCCACATCACACAGGCCAGGATCCCTTATCCACAGCTAAGAACCCACTACTGTTTCCGCATGGGGAGCATTAAAATGAGGTGTGTAAGAGAGAAAAGAGCAAGAATCTTTGTTTGCATAGGTTGTGTATTAAGAACTGGAGATGTTGACTTTCAACATTTTAAAATCCTATTAATATAAGTACAACAAGATGGAAAACCTAATTTCAAAACCACAAAATTGACAAGATGGCTGTTTTTTGTTTAGTCTGAACCAGCTGACGATTCAGTCACAAAAAAGTGTAATGATCTGTCCCTGCAGGCAGATGTTCCATTTACTTTCTAACTGTGGCCACTTTTTTAATAAAGAAGCTAAAGGACAACTTTTTCCAGACACATTTAAACATTTCAAAGGTAAATTTTCAGGTGAAAGGTGAATATTGGAACAAATAATTGTAAAATCAACCATTAATAAGCATCTAATTTCAGGCATCATGACAAAAAAAATCTTAAAAGCTTGAAAAATTAAAACAAATTAACATACATTTATATTCACATTTTGCCAGAGAGTGATCTGTAAATGATTGTCTTTGAGTTTGTTTTTCTAGTTTATCACACATATAATATTTATCTTTTGAAACCTGCAGAATGCAACCTTTTGTTTGTGGAAACATTTTATTTTTTTGGCAGTTTCTGTCATTTTGCAAAATAATAGATGTTCAACATTTCTCAGTATGCCTTTTACATTTTCTAAACATGCTCAGTAATTTATGTAAAAGGGTAAATCTGACTCATCTCCTGTAAAAGGTTTCTGTAATATGTTTAGTTTTACACCATGGCCTGTGAATTTAGAGATAAAAAATAGAGGAACTAAATCTTGATTGTTTATAGACAATGAACTTAGAAAGTCCAGTCCAGATTCCCTTTTAAAGGGATTTGTCATATTTTGAAAGACAATCAGCAAAGAAACCAAGCATAGTTCGTAGAGACAGTTCCACTCAATAAGACTGAGAAAAGGGACATTTGTTGGAGTTTTTCCAGCCTTCAGTATTTATTAGTTAAACTATTACAGAAGCAGCATGCATTCTGTAAATAATACGTATTTGATGAAAAACATATATGTGTAAATAAAATCCAATGTCAAAAACAGCCTCTGGTGGTTACTGCCCTGCTTTGTTGATGTTGGGTTTTGTGGTGAAGGATGGCGTCGGCACCAAGCAGCACCGCTGCTCTGTGCCGAGCATATGGGTGATCTATCTGGTCCCATCAAAACAAAACGACTCGGTTGACTTTCTCATGCACATATGGAAAGCATTGGGTCACACTCAGAAACAACACTCGTGCACACATTTGCTCGGGCATGCACAGAAAACCAGAGAGGAAAAAGGTAAACGGACCATCCAGATGACTATCCCTCCAAAGCGCTCAGGTTACAGGAACAAATTTTCCAAAGCAGCATTTTCATCTTAGTTTTTCCCTCTTAATAGTTTCTCTGCAGTTTGGAGACCTGTCATATGTTTTCACCAGGCAGCAGAGTTACTGTAGGTCAGTGTCCTCTTTAAAAAAAAAAGGTTGTTGCTTTAAAAGGAATTTGACCTATGCATCTTTAGAAAAAGTTTTAGTGTCTTTAACGTCTTTAGGCTCGTAGTTCTTGTGATAACATTGCATATGTGTTATTTTCAGCTTATGTATGCTTATTATTATTTTCTTATTGTAAGTTTAGGCCTCACAATGGCAAACACACAAAGACAAAATTTGTAAAACTTTTGATAATTGCCTTGCCATTTGAATCCATCATTTGCCAACTTTCACTAAAAGATGACTGATAAAAACATTTTAAAGAAATGTAAGGAGGATGAACGTTTAAAAAGATTTATAAGGATGTATAGAGTTTGAAAACGTCACATTTTACTGTAAATAGTTCAGCAGATCCTGAACCTTTATGAGTGTGCTGAAAGGCATACCGGTGGGAAGGTGTGCAGATGGATGGTGGTCAGAGGAGACTATAGGACCAGTGAGAATGGGCCCTCTGGTGAAAACCAAGAACTAATAATGAGTGCTACATAAAGAAGGGCCTTTGAAGGAACAGGTCATGACCTGGCTACGTAAGCTGCCAGCAGTAGGTGATAAATATCTTAAGCAGCACAACAGTCATCAGTTGAAGTAAGGAGAGCAGTGTAGGCCTCTTTACTCAGTCTGTGTTTAGTCTCATACAGAGGCTCCTGTTTTCATCTCATTTTACAGTTTGGTTGTACTTTTTCTTACTATGTTCATGTTTTGCTTCGACTTCCAGCCATTTAGCCCAGCTGAGTTTTCTTTCTTTCCTGCCATGACTTGCTATGTCATGTTCTGCTCATAGCTGCTATAATTCCTCAACTGTGGACTCACAGTAACCCTGACAAACACACATATCATTTCCAACTTACCTAGAGCCATGGCTTCATCACAGTTCAACTGAGCGTTTCTTTTGAAGTGGAAAAAAAAGGCTTTTGCTTTATTTGTTGCTCAATGCGACACCCCAGGGACGGAAAATTAGTGACTGTCCTAACAAATCACTGAGGTAGAGGAAGACACGGTTTATTCATGTCAAGTCCTAACTCTCATCTCCATTTATCTTCCTTTTTTTTGTCAACTTTATTGTCTTGGTTATACTTTAACATGACTTCTGCAAAAACACCTGATTGCCAAGAAGTTTTCTAATTTATATAAGCAGGAGTTTGGCAATGCATCTCGATGATCATCTGAAGCAGTACGTAATTGTTTCTTTAAGTCTTTTGACTATTTCCAAACCAAGCACCCTTCCTGATGATCGCAGCCAAAGCCTTAACAGTAGCCATATGTTCTGAGGTGCACTCTGTGGCTGCTTGTCCATATACATACACTCTGTATGCACATGCTTTACAAACTTGGACTTATTAGTAAGGTTGCAGGTCTGTGAAAAGTTGGATACAAAACTGGAACCCAGTAGCAGCAAAAGGGCTATGAGTGCTCAAAGCAGACCAGAATTATAACTGCTTGTCTAATTTATCATCATAAAAACACAAGACTTTGACAGTCATACTAACACATGTTGCCTTTATTTTTCTCTTTACTTTCTTAGTTGTATGTCTTCTGAAGACATGTTCAAGTTTTGCATTTGTAGAAAACACTACAACCATGGGAGGAAATTCCATTTTATTATTGGGGGGGGGGCAATAAACAAGGAAATTTCTTGAGAACAATCTTTGTTCACAAACACAAACACACTGCATGTTACTTACAGAGTAGGGGAGAAGCAGCACTTATTAATAAACTGAAGCTAATATATGCCTAACAGATTTAATTCAGATTATTATGAAGGCTGCTAGAGATTTGGATGACATTGATTGATTTTTTTATGAATCAAGTCTTCATTTAGTAAAAACATTACAAACAAAATAACATTTTGGAAGCCATTTTACAAGTAGATAGAAATAATTAATTAACCTGGAAGTAGGTGGGTATCATAACTTAAACTTAACGCTCAAAGCACCAAATGTTTTTCTAGAAAAATATTCAGATTTTATTTTGTGACTTTAAAAGGCTGTATGTTGAAGTTGGTAGATAAAGGCACCTTCTTTCTTTTTTCTATCCATCACCTGCTCCTCTCTGTGTCTCCTCTGTCTCTGCTCCCAACGCTTGGCCCCTCCCTCCTGTTTCAAACTCTTCTCATTAACTAAGAGTTGGTTAGAGGGCTAAATGATTGAAATATTTGCTACCTTTCTTCGACTAAAATGCTTGAATCTGTCAAAGCAATGTAGCTAGTTCTGCTATTTTTGATTTACATGTCATAACAAAGCAGTTTATCATGATTTTACCACCTAAGTAATGAGAAGAACAAACTAGGGTCTGATTCTCATTGCTAATGTGTTTAATCCTACTCAGAATTGGGAGAAAATAAAATGTGTTACACATCTTTTTTTAAGTAGTTACTTACTGGAAGTTACTTGTTGGTGCAGAGACACAGTTAGCGTCCCTCCTCAGACAGCTCCGTTACCGGCGCTGTTATGACTCCTCCTACACATTGGCAAACAATGGTGGGGGGGCAACTAAAAGTTCATCCTTATATTTTTTTCTTAAGTGAATAGCGAGATTCTTTTTTTGCCTTTTTATTTTTATATTGTTTAAATGCACAGTTTTGTTCAACGATTTATTGGGGGGGACAAATCTACACTTTCCCAAGATTGGGGGGGTCCTGACCCCCCCGGGATTTCCGCCTATGCCGGTACACCTGGTCTCTTCATCTATACACCGTCTTTGGAATTAACACGATTCAGAGGTCAGCTTTTGTTTCGAAAGCAACTTGAAAGCGATACTACCGTAATACCGCGTGTATGCGTGCACAAGAAAACAGCGTGAGGGCTGTCTTGACCGTCTGTTTCGAAGTGGAGGCTGGCCTGACCGCAGGAAATAGTCGACCAATGAGCATTTTAGTCAACTAGTTAAATTTTTAGGTCGCACTAGTCTACTATTGTGCACAATTGGAGTATGTCAATTGGACATAACTTGAATAGTAAGGATACAGAATACATACACATAATCTTCTTTTATCTAGCTGTTGATAAAGCATCCTTATGAGCTACTTTTGTGCAGCCTGACCCTTTGAAAACCTCTGTCACCGACAGGTTTAAAATCCAACCCGACACATCATGTGTCTCCTAGCTGTTCAGGCCAAAGTCCTATTTATAATGAGCCTTTAACAGCATGGAGCCGGGCGCATGCGCGGTGGAGGCCGGATTGTTGCAGCCTCAGACAGGGCGGCCCGTTACCAAGCAGCACCGCACCGACCACAGCAGCGGGCATACGGATACTGCTGCCGGCGTGATAACAACACAGACCCACCGGAACACAGTGAGTATCCGCACTTTTGACCCACTCAGTTCTTCTTCTTCTTTTTTTTTCTGCGAGAAGGATCATGTTAGCCGTGGGGCGGGTGTTTGGGGGGAGGGAAGTCAGGATATTTCCCGTGTGCCGCTGACAGTCGGGAGGTATTCCGGGAGGCCTGTAGAGGGGGCCGCGAGGAGGAGAGCAGCGCTGCGGGGTTTTTAACCGAAAAGGCTCCCAGCTAGCTACCATTTATTGTCCTCTGCCCCGGCTCGACATGTCAGACCTCCGCCCAGTTGACTATCTGTGGACCTCAGCGGTCTGCAGACAGGTTTGTGATGCAGTCAGAGTTTTTTTTTTTAACCAAGGCCCGGTTCATCTTTAAGCAGAATAGACTGACTTCTCTTTTTGTTCGCCTCTGTTATCCTCATTACTTCCACTAATGAACCAATGAGTCTCACAAGAAGTCTGAAAGCTGAATAAGTGATTATATCTGTGGTAATCATGTTGTTGGGACTCAGGACACAACATTTAATTTCAATGGCACATTTAAAATGGCTGTTAAAGATTCACACAAACAAGGGCAAGGAGCATTATTTGCTCTTCTGAGTAAATACATGAAATCTGATTTGAGGTGTTTGACAGAATGGTTACACTTGTTATGGTATATGCATGTTATCCTTGAAAAAATGCACTTGAAAATTATTAGGTACAATTTAAAAGTAAGAATGTCCCCATGTAATAACACGGTGGACGGGGAGCTTAGAAAATATGTTATACATTGCGATTAAAAAGAGAATGATTGGTTATTGAGGAGGACCTCTGAACAGAAAGCAACAAAAGCTAGAATGGTGACCAAAGAGAGATAGTGCCTGTTAGCAAAATATCTCATGAACCACAGGGCAGATTTTAGTGAAACTCTCAGAAGTTAATCATTGGATGGACATCTACAGTTGATTACCTTTCGGAGCCAACCTTATTCAAGATGGCCGCCACAGCTAAGCAATCTTAGAAAACACACAACTGGCTATAACTTAGCCAATTATATGGATATTTAGCTAAAATTTGGTGTGTTTGTAGCTGAGAGTCATCCCCAACACACTGCCTGACAGCTAACACATCTTGCAACATCTTCATAAGATAGCACGAAACTTTAGATCCAAACCGATACTCATTATAAGATTATTCTCATTATAAGATGATCTTAGTTTAAAACTATGGCATTAAAGGCGGTGGGCGATATGCATTCCTTCAAGGAATGCTAGGCTTTTAATTGTTTATTAGAATTGTATAACAATGGAGTTTATGTATCACTTTGGATCATTTACATTAAAAAGGTTTTCTATGAAGGTAGATTATTCTTCAGAAATGTTATGATGTTAACTGTCCAAAGACTAAAGGTATTGAGGATCTGTTTATACAGACATGGAGAAGTGAATTACACGAGGTTTCCGCTAGTCATCCTTATGTTGAGTTAAAAAAATATTTATTACAAGAAAACATAGATGGGTCATATGTGACCCCAGGTTAGCTAATTGCACAATTCCTAAGATTATTGGGAGATGGTGGTTGTAGGGAAAAGACAGAATTTGTCATTTATGTGGTGATAAATGTGTTGGGGATGAATTTCACTTATTACTTCACTGCACTCTATAAAAAAATCAGAAATCACAGGTATAATTAAAGGCCTAGCATCCCTAAAGTAATGCATATCTATGCCCCTTTCATGCCAGAGTTTTAAACTAAAATCACCTAATGTTGAGAAATGATGTAGGTGTAGGCCTTTTGTGTTGTTTAAGGTCATTCTTTGAATGCAGGGGGGATTAAAGGGGTCCACACCTCAGTGTACGCATTACAGATTGATTAAGTGATCAGGCCCGTCAGTATACTCTGATTTACATACAGTGGTTAGGTAGAGATATGCCCTGTTCTCATGAAATCAACAGAGAGGCTCAGATTGATTGAATTATGTTGTTTGTCTCAGGGAAGGGATGGCAGTGAACGTCTACGCCACATCTGTGTCCATCGACAACCTCAGTCGACATGACATGCTGGCATGGGTCAACGATTCTTTGCATCTCACCTACACCAAGATCGAGCAGCTCTGTTCAGGTGAGCTCAGGCCTGTTTCTGGGGGCAGTTCTACAGAAGAAAGAAAATCAAAAGCAAATTGTTGTCACTTTGTTTTTCCCAGGAGCGGCGTACTGCCAGTTCATGGACATGTTATTTCCAGGGTGCATTCTTCTGAAGAAGGTCAAATTTCAAGCGAAACTGGAGCACGAGTTTATACACAACTTCAAAGTCCTTCAAGCAGCTTTTAAGAGGATGAGCGTCGACAAAGTTAGACTCCTTTTATTGTACTTGATATTTCATACAATACCTTTTTACCAGGGATAATTTGAAGTTTTATCCCCCTACATGTATTTTATAATTCTTCAGCATTATTGTCTGAATGCTGATTCAGCATTCACACTGTTGTTTTCCTGTTTTTTATTTTTCCGTACGATTTTGCAGTCTAACTACTTCTGTATACTTTCTGCTATTCATATATCGAAATGTTCAGCTCATTCTGGAGATGAGTGCTATGACTTTTGTTTTTGTAATTTTTATACTTTTCAGAATATTTAACTTTATTTACAAATATTTTCCCCATAGAAATGCATTGAAATCTCTTCAGTTCTTTAAAAAAAATGTTTTTTTTTTAGAAATCTACTTCAGCATTCTTGTTTTGTGTTTGTCTCCTTATGCTAAATTTAATTTAAAACGATCATATTGTTACTTTTAGCTTTTTAGCCTTTTGCTTCTATTAGCTTTTAGCCAGCATTTTGCTATTTTTAGCTTCTTGCTTTTCTTTTGATACTTTTATTACTTTTAGCTTTCCTTCTGGTACTTTATAGCTTGCAATTTGATATGTTTAGCTTTTAGCTAGCCTTTTAATACTTTAGTCTTTAGCTACACTTTTGCTACTTTAGCTTTTGGTAAGCCATTTGCTTCTTTTTGCTTCTATTTTGCTTCTGTCATTTTTTTAGCTTGCACTTTAATACTTTTAGTTTTTAGCTACCGTTTTTCTACTTTTAACTTTTAGCTACTGTTTAGCTTTAACCACTCAGTTTCAGCTTCTTTAGCAAATTTCAGCAAAGACATTCAGCACTCAGTATTTCACAGAAAATGCCACTATTCTAGTTCAGTGTTGTATCACAGTTTCTTTTTCTGCTGTCCAGATAATTCCCGTAGAAAAGCTCGTAAAAGGAAAATTCCAGGACAACTTTGAATTTGTGCAGTGGTTCAAGAAATTCTTTGACGCCAACTATGACGGGAAGGAGTACGACCCCATACTATCCAGACAGGGGCAGGACGTGGCCCCTCCTCCTAATCCAGGTGATCATTTTACCCACAAACCAAAGAGAAATCCAGGTAAACCAAACAACGTTTGTCTTTGCTGCACGGCCTTGCTGAGCTTTGGATGGCTCAAAAGCGCTCCCTGCAAGCAGGTGGTATGAGCAGCACGAACTGACAGAATGGCCGCTGTCTTCTTAGATCCATCTGAATGCTGAGCATCCACAGAACTGTGACACTGGAGGTATGACTGTATCACCACCAGGGTTGGGTGGTTGGATGAATATATTGACCATCAGCAGTATTTTATACTTTATTTTAGTTAAGTTACAGAATTGAATACATTTGTTTGCACCCTTGTGTTAAAGAAAAGAAAAAGCCCACAAACGTCACTGAAACAACTTGAAACTGACAAAAGTAAAAACAAGAAAAAAATACTAAATGAAAATCAGTCATTGCTTTAGAATTTTGGTTCACCAGAATTAAAAAATAAACTAATGAATCTGGCTTTGACTTAAAGGTTGACACCCTGAGCTTTATTTTTTGTTGCACAACCTTTTGAGGCGATCACTTCAATCCAGTGATTTCTGTCCCTCTCTCTGAGACTTCTCCACCTGTCCACAGGT
>JAOXNZ010000012.1:18091946-18114935 GCA_028566095.1 Kryptolebias brasiliensis | reverse complement strand
TGGATGGATGGATGGATGGATGGATGGATGGATGGATGGATGGATGGATGGATGGATGGATGGATGGATGGATGAGTTAGCAATATCAGAATCCTGAGGATAGGCTGTAGACGTCATCCTAAGAGGAGACACAGAACTTGCTGATATTTTCATCATTTCAACCTGTCTCTTGCACAAGTTGCTGCTCCAACTTGTTTTAAAATCACTACGGCCATTCTAGTCCCACAGAGAAGTCCAGTAATTGCTTTACATTGCAGGCCAAGTTCAGTGATTCATATGATTTAATTTATTTATTTTTGAAAGGATGGTGGTGGTTTACACCTGGAGAAATTGACCTATGTCACTGAACCTCTGGTGTGTTTATCACTTTAACAGGTGCACTATACTGTATACTGTATGTCACAGCCTTTTTTCAAAGGATGCATCAGAGTGCTTGTCACTTGTCATAGCCGAATCTTCTCTACAAACTTGAACAAACTGTGCCTCCATCTTATGCTCTCCAAGTGATTTTAAGCATAATAAATACCTTTTGTTCTACTTATACTTTATTTCTAATTTTTGTGTCTTTTACATGTTTTCTAGAGGTATAGAGCAAAGGAATAATTTAAGTGCTTGATTTTAAAACTATATTTATGACAAAAGACACCTTTCAATCTAACAGTGGCAAAGAGTTTGAATATGAAGCAGCATCCATCCTTTGTGTTTTTAAACAGACCACAGATTGCTCAGTGTTTGTATGTGGTTTACAGTGCTCTGACTGAAATTGTGTTACAGTAAACCTTGACAGATTTACGTAGAATCAAAACCCCTGAAGCCCCTTGTGACCAATTCTGAGCACCGCAAGCTCACCAGCCAGCTTTTATCATCCTGAAAGAAATCACAGTCTGAAGATCAGAAGCAGCCAGAATTTGGTACAGCAGATTAACTATCAGGCTGTATGCTGAGACAAAGATTTGAGCACAGTTTTGAGTCTGACTTTGAGATCCTTTAAGTTATTTTAAGATTTATTAGCAGCAGATAAAGTTGATAGCCACGTGCAGCCAGGATCACATCACTCAGCCAGCTGAGCCAGAGATGATCTGCTGCCAGAGCACCCAGAGTGATTTATCTCTTAATGAGCAAGGCAGGGGGGAGCGTGTGAGAGAAATTTAAAGAGGTTAGTTCATAAACTTTTTTATATAAATCCATTTCTGATTTATGTTCTAAAAACAATGCTTAATTTTTGTCTTCTTTGTATTTAGTTTGAAAGGTGAGATTTATAATACATTTACTATTGACTGTGTGTGTGTGTGTGTGTGGGTTTGTGGGTATATGTGTGTGTGTTCACAAACTAGTAAATATACTACCTCATTATTCCACAAGCATGCAGAGTGTGAAAGCCAAAAAGAAAGGCATGATGAATAGATTTTAATAGCAGGTAACAGTGGGACTACGAATGAGACCCCATCAGCCTTTAAGATCACCAGAGATAATATACAGTACCCATGGGCTTCATACACACATATATACACTATTCCATCAGATGGAGAGCCTGGGTGCCACCACTTACCACAAATTTTCTAAGAAAGCATGTTCACACAAACACTCAAACAAAGTTGAAGTAGCTTGTGGATGGTCTGTGATGCTGCCCATGATGTGGCTTGCTGTGAGTCTGCTCTCTGCTGGACAGATCTGCTATGATGTGAGAGCATAAAGAGAGCATGTCATTGAGACACATCTGTGTTGAGGATTCTTTTGTTCAGACCCTTTTAATGCCAAAGGAAGAATGTGATTTGAAGTCTTATACATATCAGACATAAGTAGACTTTATCCCAAACATGCATTTGTGTGCAAAAGTTTAAACCACAAGTCAGATTTTCTTGTAATCGTTTAAAGTGTTTTTTGTCAATAGTTCTCCAGGCTTTTTGAAGGTCTTTCAAAGTTCTTCTTTGGGCTATAACTGCTTTTTCAGTCATTTTCTGTCCAGCTGTTGTACCTGTCAACACAGCATATTGTGCAAAGCATACTTAAAACATGAGGAACATGCAGGGCCAAAAGAAAAGTCTTTATAAAGACTGTTTACAGAAAATGAACTGTAAATTGACATCTTTAAAAGGAGAGGTGCATCATCCTGTTCATCATCGTTTTTAACTATTAACTCTTTGTGTATCAAATATTTTGGTGTTTCAAACTGTTATGTTTAATATTTAAAATTTGACTTGAAAAAATGGAACTTATTGTGTTTTTGTGACAATCTACTAATAACTAAAAAGGCTACTACTAAGTGTAACAATAATGTATTTATTTGTTGTCTTTTTACAAAGGTGATATTAGGTGACTCAGAAGCTGCCAATACTTCATTGTGTTTTTAATTTCCACTATTCTGTATGTGTCAAGGCGACATGGCAGTGCCATGGTTAGAGCTGTCGCCTCCCAGCGAGAAGGTTGCTTGATCGCTTCCCGGCCTGGGGCCTTTCTGGGTGGAGTTTGCATGTTCTTCCCGTGGGTTTACTCTGGTTTACTTCTGGTACTCCAGTTTCCTCCCACAGGAGAGAGACAGAAGAAAAGCATGCACGTTAAGTTAACTGGTAACTCTAAATTGTCCCTAGGTGAGAGTGACAATAGATGTCTGTCTCGTTTGTCTCTATGTGTCCCTGTGATGGACTTGCGACCTGTCCAGGGTGTCCCCTGCCTCTTGCACAGTGACTGCTGGAGATAAGCACCAGCTCCCTGCGACCCAGAAAGGAGAAGCGGGAAAGAAAATGGATGGATGTGTCAGTCAGAGACTGTTGAAGCAGTACACTGTAGGTAACATTAAAAGAGAAGGGCACTGTGGATACTTTGACAGGTCAAAAACATTTGTCTGTGGTTTGGTTTAGGAATTGGTTTAAGTGTAAAAAGAAGATTAAAGGCTCTGCAATAGTTTAGGAACAATTATTTAGAGTCTGCCACACAAAGGTCACATTTTGAGTTCTTGCATTGAAAACCTGTTATTAATTCATAATAAGAACAGTAGCTAGTTTATAAGTTCTTGAAGCGAACGCTCAATTTAATATTGGTTGTTTTATTGCTTTTGGACCAAATATTATATCGTGAGCTCTGACCGAAGCCTGTCGCTGACACCTAACCACACGTCTGTCTAAAGCCTTGTGTGAAATAACAATGAGAATGGTGGGAAAACTTGTTATCGTTGGTAGAGACAAACCACCACTTTCATCTGTCCCCCTCTTTGCATGGGTCATAGCAAAGTTTCCAGCTGCACAAGTTTTTGATGCTAAGTTTGCGGTGAAGTTGAAATTTTGGACCATATAATCTGAACATTGGGTATTAAATTCACATAAAACAAAACAAGTTGGAACCCTTGAGGCGTTCTCTTAATGGACATGCTTGGCAGTCGGACAGAGCGCAGCTGGGAGGGCTTTAAAAGTGGGTATTTAACAATGCAGCCTTAGACGCTTTCTCCACAAAGGTTCTTTTTTATCAGTCTGTTTTGGAAAATTGTGGCAAATTATTTTTGACAAATTTGCAAGGTCGGAATGCCAGTGTTTATATTAAATCTTCTGGAAACTATCACAATATCCTGACTAGACAGTCTACTATCATTACCTAATTCAGTAATGATAATTTCACTCTTTTGTTTCCTTTTAAAAAGCAGTTATTAAGCCAACTACTGGCATACACTTGAATTAATGTTTATCATCAAAAGAAGACAATAGTTGTTCAACTTTCAGGTAGAAAGATCCATAAATACGCTTACACATATGCTCCACACCACAAAAATGCCACCAGTTTATGAGATACTCCTCTGTATGAGACTCAGTTATCCCTCAAACCATTAGTGTCACATTCACATCATTCATCATTTGTGTCAGTGATACTGTGTGCATTCTTCGTATAATTCAAGCTAGGATCCAGACTTATTGTGGGGAGAATGCTAAAAGATGGGTTATGAAAAACAGAAGATAAGAGGCTTGCATGACAGTAGCAAATGAGGGCTGTGTTAGTTTTGGCAGATGGACAGCTCAGTTAAAGAGATTCCCTCCTGTAGCTTTTTCCAGTTGCCTCATGGGATTTACTGTTTGAGCACAGTGCAGTTATCATTCATGAGTGTCATGATATGTTTTAGGAGTGACAGAGTAGGTATAAAGGGTGTAAAAATAAAAGAGCAAACAAAAAAGAAAGGTAGTAACAGAGAAATTGAATATGGGAAGATATTCATCAGAGTCAACATCCACACAATGACACTGTCTCAGCAAAGCAAAGGCTGAAGAAATAACATCAATAATACAAACTATTTGATAAAAAGCAGAACCCTAAACAGGTTCTGCTCTAGCTAAACTCAGAAGACATTTTAGATAGTTTTTAGTTTCATGCAGGCCAAGTTAATATTCCATGTGTCTGAGTGATTGAAACAGACATTGTTGCATTAGATTGGCAACATGAAAAAATTAGTCTTGTCTTCTTTGCAAACTTATTTTCTCCACTGATGTTCCTGTGTGCCAAAGAATGTGGTATTATTAACATAGAGTGGATCCTGAGGTGGACCGAGGCTTGGGAGGGACACAGAGGAATTCAGGGCTGCAGGACAGAGCGGAGGGGCTCCACTTTGCAGACAGGTGGGCAGGTAGAAACAGACATTTCATTGTTTGTGGCTTAATCAGGCAGGCAGGTGTGCTGCCTGGCGCTGCCCCTCACCACTGCAACACAACACACTCGGTGACTCCTTTTCTCTTCTTGCCCATCAACCCCCAACACAGTCTGCAGCTCAAAGTCCCTGCAGTCATGAGCTAGTGATATTAAGTTGGCTTTAATACTGTTGGATTAAAAACAAACAAAACGTTTGCTGCAGCTTTAAGCATTAGTTGAGAATGAGGTGTACCATTGGCTCATGCAGTCATAGAGGTTAATGTAGTGGTGCTGAGTGCAAAATAGTTTTCAATTATGCAGACATGACTGTGGGATGAAATGTTCTGGGCTGAAATAACAGGTCATAATGGTAAGAAACTGAAACAAGGAAAAAAAAAAAAAAACTAAAGTTGAAACAGCCAAAGAGAAAAACAAAAATCAAAGCTGTTAATGCAGACAGCAGATCAGAGAAAGAGAAGGGGTGAAGTGTTAGAGTTAGATGTAGTTGTTGATCTTTCAACTGAGAAGAGGCAATTCTGTCGAGCCAAGTTTAGGTTGATAAATCCATCAGCATTATGACCTGGATGCACAGATCCAGGTTACTGTAAGACTTGACACTGCTGCTCCCCAGCTGTCTTGGACCTCATCCAGAACCTCCTATTATATCTTGGACTGAATCCAAACCTGTGGTCCATTCTTACACCCTTGCTACTGCCAGCCGGATGTCCTCTTGGCGTTGTGCCTTTTAGCTATAGTCTTACACTGAGGACGGTTCAGCTGTAGTGCCTTCTGCTTGTCTTCCTGTCTTCAGCTTTTGTTTTATTAAATGTTGCACAGATGTATTATTAACGCTAATTCACTACTCACACTTCAGGAAATTACAGGAATTAAATCTCTACCTCCCCTAGTTTCCACACATCTAACCCTGCTTATGTCTGAGTATAATTTTTAAAAACAATGACCAGATAAAAAAAACCTGAGTGTGGCCAGAAAAGAAACTGTAACTGCCTAATATAATTCAACTTTCCCTCTTTTGTGGTCCTCGAATGTGTGCCAAAAACTCAGAATAGTTTCACACTGTCTGGTGCATGGCCTTGACCTTGTATTTAGTGCCAAAACAGCAGGATCGTGTCTTGGGGACTTGGACTGGAGGCTGGTCACACTCTTATTTAACCTGTGGTGAAGCTCGGAACCCATTACTATGCAAGTGGCCACGAAGCCATTCTGTGGTCCAGTTCATTGTGTTCTGGTGGTTTGCTGATCTTGGTCCTGGCATAGAAAATTTGACTGCAGTGCTGTTGTTTTCCTGGCTGAAGCAACATGTGTGCTTTTAATCTGCAGACTGTGTTTTGGAACAGTTAATCTTTTGTGGTAATTTGCTTTTTATTTTGTTTCCGATTTTGAGCACATTCAGCAGTGATGCAATGCTCCCATCACAGCTCATCAGTTCAGGGTTGTGTGTAAGTGGATGTTACAGATGTATGGCTCATTTGCACTGTGCAAAGGCCTGTTCTGTGAAACTGAAAGAAGGTAGACAATTCTCATGTTTACCTTACTTTAACACCACTCTTTAAAACTCTTTCTCTTTCTGCCACACCTCAATCATAAAACTTTTACTGACTGTAAAATATTTGGCTTATTTTGTGTCTGATCTTGTACAAGCTTGTTTTTAATGTTGGCTTTTCAAATATGATCCATGGCAAGTGAATAATGGAATATGTAATGAAATATGGAAGTTGTAAAAAAAAATGGCAGTCAATGGTTGAAAACAGTTCAACAAAAATAGTTTAACACCCATCTTATGGATTCAATTGAGCTTGCACGGATAATGCTGATATAAATTACACTGTTTGAGTCTTGTCAACATCATGACGCTTAAATCTAGGAAAAAATTGCTCATTTCCTCCGTGCAGGTGAAGCAACCCAACTTGCCCAGCTTTTGGTTTTAAGTAGAAGACGCCAAGCATTTTCTCAGTAATACAATGAAGATTTTCATCTGCATGAGTTTCTGAGACTTTTAGTTAGTGTTTCAGTTCTGAAGCTGTAGATCAAACTGGTTCCCTTGATTTCAGCAAGCACTACTACTTCTTTTCCTTATGTTTGCTTTGCATTACATCTTGGAGACTGCTTCCATCTCTGATTTATCACTCAAAGCACTCTGGTCTCTGGAATTTATGACGATAGAGCCAATGATTTCAACTGGCAGAGACCAGGACCACCATGGTTCTCCACCACATTAATGTCTGCTTCAGAGGGTTTTGAAAGGAAAAATAATAATAACAGGAGCTTAGGCATCTATGGAATAGTGAGTGACATAATTGTATCTGTCTGTTCAAGCTGAATTATTTTCAGAAACCAATTTTACAAATTATTAGGAAAAAAAAGGGACCAAAAAGTGATTTGATATGTTTAAAATGATAGTTCACATTGCAATAATCAGCAAAAAAAGGATTACTTTATTTTCCAAAAATATTCAGTATCATTTTTGATTAGCATCAAACTGTTTGTAGAGTGTCATGAGGACAAAAATTCAAAATCTAGAAAATGTTACACAAATTTGAGCACTCTTTTAAATAAATATTAAATTGGAGATTAACTGCAAAACAGACTCAAATAGATTTTTGTACCATAATAAACTTTTTTCATTTATTTGTTTTTACAATTGCAGCACTCTTTGGTAATTATAATTAAATTATATAGACAAATATTAAATTTTTCCTGTTACATCTTCACTGTATACAAGCAATTTTATATTTGTCACACAGCTGATACAAACACAGCGCTCTTTTTTCATGTAGTGAGCTCATCTGAATAATTTATAGTAAAATAGTGTTATTCAGGATGAAAGGAGAATGCAAATCTGTAAATATGATGACGGGATCAAGAGGCAAACAAAGACAGAAAACAACATTTTAACAACAAAAAGCAGAGAAAAAAATCTAACAAAAAACTATTAAAGCCAACTAGAGGAGTAACTAAGAGAAGGGATACTGGTACGTAGGTTTAAAATGTGATCTAGATACAAAATAACCTATAATTGAGGGACAAAACAGAAAATTAAATTCAGGAAGAGATTAACAGCTGTTGAACAGGAGCTGAACAAAGACAACAAAAAAGCAGGAAAAAGAAATTCAACAAAATAGACAAAATTTGCAAAATATGGGATAAAATTGTCAGTTGCCAAGGTTTATGTAAATCAACTTTTTATCAGCAAAAAACATACATTTTGTGGCATTTTGAAAAGTATTTGTGTCCAAGTTTCATGTCAGCTCAGGAACATTTACAGCTATGTTTGAAGTCACCTGTCTTCTGTTTTTCTGTGACAAAAAGTGATAAATGAACAAATCAACATCCACTTATAAATAAGAAGGGTCGTGGGCTTTGCTGATGTCCTCTTATTCACAGAAAAAAAAACCCAATCATAAACACCTAGAAAGGAAAGTTTTTTTTCTTGTTTGTGGCTCTTTAGTGTTGAGTAAAGAGTAGTTCCCTTCTTTCCCGGTCCATTAATGTCCAAATTATCTAATCATCTATGTCAAAATGAAGAATCTCCTCCAGACTTCTTTTATGAGATAATTTTCCTGTAATTACAGTGGTTTCCTTCTCAATGACAAACCCACATGAAATGTCTCAGTGATGAGGGAATTTTACCTGAGCAGCCCCCCACCCCCTGGCTTGTTAAAGTCAGTGGCTGTGACGAGGACAAATTGCTTGTTGTTTTAAGGATTTTACCATTACTTAGTCAAAAACAACATTTCCAGTAGACTTAAACAGACCCATCCTCCAATAATGATCAGCAAGTGAGACACTAATACTCTGGGATTATCTCTGAACTCTCACGTGTCACACCCTCAGGGCTGTTGAGTCACATTTATTTACTCTTTCAAAATAAAGCTCCCTAAAAATTTTAAACAAGCATTTTAGTGACGTGCATTGGCTTTCTTTAAAACTGTTTCAGTCAGAGTATTTATATTTCATCAGAAATATAAATGTTTCCATTCCACATTTGTCTACATTGTGTTCAGACACTTGGTTCTCCTGTATCAGGTTCTTAGCTTCAGTATTGGTTAGTAGCAGCAAAACACATACATCACTTAAGACAAGTTGAAGTCTGTGTGTAGAAATAAACATTTTCCATCCATTGTTTATGTGCAATATTTATTTGCATCTTTATTAATGAGACACTAACTTGTATCTTGCATTAACTGCTGTTTCACAGACCTTTAATGTTCCCCAGTTTTAAGTATATCACTAAAAGAAAGACTTACGGCATTGATAATTAAACAGGTAACTAATTTTGGGTAAAAAAAACTGAAGGTGGCTAAAAGCAACAAGGAAACAGGTCAAGGAAAATGGAAATAAAAGGTCCAGATATGATGCTAAGCCCCATTTGTGACTTGACAAAATTAAAATTTAGTATTTTAATAAACACCCACCAAGTATGTTGGTTGGTAGGAGAGAAGTATTTAGTCCATAACTACTCGAAGGGCTTCTCTACCTCTCTTTGTCTCTCTCTCGTTTCGGCGGGCTTCAGGAGGCTTAAATTACTCAAAGTGGTCTGAGTTTGTTGTGCCATCTTCTTCTTTTTTTTCCTGCTGTGTAACTACTTGTTTTGGCACTCCTCTCTCCCTGTTTCAATGTGTGAGTTCTGTTGTTGTTCTCCATTTGTCTTTCCTGTGGTTGGAGTTTGAAATATTTATTGATGTGGGCAGTTGTTTGTCATGTGTTTTTAGATTCTGACCTGTAAGAATGTGGTACGTCTCAAGTGATACTTCTACAAACACTCTATGTTTGTGACAGCTGAGCTTTCAGGTTGTTTTTTTTGTTTTGTTTTGTTTTGTTTTGTTGATGGTCAGTTTATGATTGTCATCTTGTTATCACACAACCGTTTTACAGTCATATTTAAAAATAAAATACATATATATTTACCTTTTGTCATTTCTTCTTTTAATGTAAGGTAAGCACAAGTTCTGTGGGTTAAAGTTGTACATTTTGCTGCCCAGATTCATTTTAACACAGCTTTATTTTAACTGACTAGCTGAAAAGTTTTTATTTTCTGAATCATACAAACAAGTATTATAGTTGTACACAAAACATGCATGATTAAGCGTATTTACTGATATAAGCATCGCAAGCTACTTAAAACCCAATAAATACTTACAAACTATTTATTACTAATAGTCCTAACAAGTAATTTTTCTGTCATGTATTCTTGTATAAGTTTTTACTTTTTGATCATTGAAACTGAGCTTATTATACAAATATGTATTCTCTTGAATCAAATGAGAATTTAACTATTAACCAAATATTTTGTTGCTTAGTTAGAAACTTTATGTTTAAGCGTTGTACCTTAACTGAGTTTTTTTTTAATATTTCAAAGAATACTCCTATATCTTTGTAATCTGTGTTAAATAATTTTTTTGTTTGTTTATTTAAATTAAATAAACAGAACATTTATTACATTTCTTGAGCTTAATTGTGTTGTATCAGGAATTTTTGATGACTGCATTCTCATCATAAGTGGGCAGATAAGATTATTTATTAATAAGTAAATAATATGTTCCACCAATAAAAAAAAAACATTAAAATATGCTTTCCTTGAACTTTTTGCTTGAAGAGGCACCAGAAAAATGTACAAACTTCATATAAGAAAATCTCAGCAGGTTTGAGACTCCTTTAGCTGCGAATTGATACAGTTAAAGGTGCTAAGTACTAAACCACCCTGCAGCCTTTTGGTTTTATCTCCACAAGGCAAGCATCAAATCAGTTCAAGGCTGCATTTACTACATGTTCAGTGTTTCTTTTTCCTGGCTTGTACTGTTAGCCAGTTCTCTAAAGTGCAGTTGCAGCCATCGGTTTTGTTTACAAAGTTACTGCACAGCTGAAATAGACATTATTTATTTCAGTTTGTGGTCATTTAAATGATCTCTGGAAATAATTTGAACAATGGCAATCAGTGCATGGATGTTAAATTACACATCCTTTGGGTTTTTGATGCGGTTTGGTAAGATTTGATTGTATTCATTTTAATCAGATTATAGTGTCAGTTTTAAACGATAGAAAACACCAATTCTCTGCTTGTGAAATCAAATGTTGCAAAATAATAAACATTTTTTGTTTTAGATTTTTTAATTTCTAGATTTCTAAGGAATTCTGACTTCAGAAATGAACTTTGCCTCCTGATTAGCTCCCTGGAAGATATCAAACTAAATAAAGAAATTATTTATAATTGAGAATCTTGAAATCAAAACATCTGGTATTTATACAGAAATGACACGGTGAATGCAAACTACAGGTCCGTCCATTTATATACTTTGACTAAGCTCCTTTTCTCATTCAAGCCCTAAAAACAAACAAGCCTATTAATTTAAACAGTCAGTCAAAAGATGGGCCATTAGATTGTGTTAATTTTGGCTCTTCAGTAAAGTTCTAAACAATTTGATAAGACTTGCTCAGATGTGTCCTGAGTGTTCCTCCAGCATTACGGTTCATGCTTATTGCCACATTTGGAAGGTGATAGTCACAAACCAAAACACATATAACTAAACTTTCTATGGAATTTCTAATATTTATGTCTTTATTGAAGCCCTTAGAGAGATATATCTAAGGTTCTGTGCAGAGGTCACGTTTCAGTCTTTATTGCCGAGGTAAAGAAAACACAGAAGAATGTTTCAGGCCTGAATGATTGTCAGCTCTTACAGCACACTGAAGACAAAACAGGAAGGCCCCTGATGATTTTTGTTATTAGGAGGAATCACTAACCATACCACAGACTCTGTCCTACAAAAGATACTCAATAAGTCCAGGGAATTTGTGTTCTGATTGGTTTATGCGTGCTGTCATTGCACATTTAGTTCTCCGTTTAAAGCCTCACACAGAAGATTATTTTTATGCCTTTAATAATTTGAGGTAGTACAATTTGCCAAACTGAACTATTTTATTATCTTTATTTCAACCACAGGATAACTTCATGGTGGTTACTGTTGTTGGTTTTATCACAGTTTTGGTAGTTGTTTCCCCTAGTGCAGCATACTCCTTGTTTGTGATTATCTGGCATTAGATTCTGTAAATTTTCTTGATAGAGATTAGCTATAAAAATAAACACCACAGAAGCAGGGGGAACATCATTTTATAAGGACATAAACCACAGCACAGCCTGGCACTGATGATAAGGAATATCACCAAGTTTTTCAAGCACGTTAAGGCAGTTTTAGCAGGATAAGAACCAGGTGGCACAATATTTCGGCTATCCTTTCATTTACTGAGAAAGATGATTTAAAGCGAATAGGAAGTATTGACAGGATGGTAGCCAACCATAAATTCTTATGTTCAGGTGGTAAAGGCAGGAGCTTGACATTCAGTCTAAACATTCTTCATGTTCTGCTTTATTTGATCTTTATTTAGACTTGTTTAATTTATTAATAATCACTTAATGTTAATTTCAACTCATTTTAAAATATAGTGCAAAATTCTGAATTTCTTTGATAAATTGGAGATGTCTGTAATGAAACAATCAAATGTTATCTTTATGTTTAAATTATTGTCAGTGATTTTATCTTTGACCGCCCAGCGACTGGTTAACTACACAAAGACTGTCATCCTCTAAAGAGAGGCAAATATGAGTTATTTTAGTTAATTTAATCTACAGTCATTTGTTGAACTTAAACTCTGGGTATGTGAAAGAAAAATATTTGAATTGATAACAGGTAGCCTGCTGTCTCTACTCATTTTTCATCTCAGTTACACTGGGGGTAGAGCCAAGACACTCAGACTGAACTTTCTGCCTCGCTGAATGAAAAATACATCCAGATCTGGACGTGCTACCAGAAAAAGTCATGCCGTTTTACAGTTGTATTTTCCAGGCATGGAATGGTTATGGAAATTTAATGAAATATAGAAAGTTTAGGGAAAGCCATCCAGTTCATTTGGATCAACTGTCTAAATGTAATTTTGCATTTCTGTGTGAGTTTCTTTTTAAGTCAAGATTTGTTGGATGAAATCAGCAGGAAAATAACATGCAACAAGTATACATAATGGATCAAAGCCCTCCCACCGGTTTAAACCCACCAGTGTGCCATAAGTAGGTGGTGAAATCTAATGGATTGAAGAGGTCACGCTTGTTACTTTTGAGTGTAGTAGTTCCAGTGAGACTGAAGCCTCATTGATGTCTTTTATGTAGTACAGACCAGTTCCGTTGGTTTTACAAGCCGAGACACTGAGACTGCAGTCATCAGGTCAAACCCTCCAGAACTGAAGGGTTCTAAGCCTGATTTGAAGATCTCTCGGGTCGCTAAGATTTAGAATGAGCAATTGAACGTTTTAAGATTCTTTTAAAAAAATTATTTATCTGCATACAATTTCAAAAGTGCACATACATTTGTGCACAAAATCATTATAAACAGAACTTTTGCCAAAAACTTCATTCTTGCCTGTGTCTTTTCATTTAGGTACAAACACACAACCCTTGTCTGTTGGAGAATATAAAATTCCCTAACTTTGAGACAAGATCCAGCTGATATCATAAACAAATATGTAATGGAGAAAAAAAGGTCTGACCTGCATGCTGAAGCACAACTTTTCTATCTCATTTGCAAGCAAAACACTTCCTCCAAATCAGGGAACTGTTTAAGTTTAAAAGTTGAATTCACTTCATGAACTTTTGATAGAACTTTGTTTTGAAATATGGAAGTCAAACATTTTTCAGAATTTTCATGTTTTAGTTATCTGTAAGCTTTTTATGGGCACTGGAGTGGTTAGGGCTGACACCTTGCAGCAAAAGATGTTGTGATCCAAACCTGCTGCTCCAATGTGGCCTTTGAGTGTGGAGTTTACGTGTTCTCTCTGTGCCTCTGTTTTCTCTGAGATCTCAAAAACATCTGCTTTAGGTTAATTTTTGATTTTTAACTGCTTCACATTGCTTGGTTATGCTCAGCTTATGCTCAATGTTTTTGAATGACCAATGACAAGTCTATTTTAACAGAAACCCTGCATCGCTCCATCTGTCAATAAACCAGTCAATTCATGTCCCAGGTGTGAAGAAGACACTGACTTACTTTAACTCTGTCACTTAAATTACTTCGATGTTTAAGGGGTTGGTTCTGTATCTGAATGCCATCAGGGACAGACAGGTGTTCATGTAAGTAACTAGAGCCCCACTTTCTTTTCAGAGCCGAAAAGTGGGCGACTCAGAGGCTGAATACCAAACTTCAGGCAGGACATCAGAGTCAAGGACATGTCAAATGAAAAGTTTTAAACTTTGTTTCCAAAATAGACTGTGAAAATAATATGTCTTTGGGTGATAGCGTGTTGAGCAGACCATGTTTGAATGAGGCTCTGCAGCTCTGAATTTTATTGCCTGAACTAGCCTGGCAGACATCACCACTCTGACTTACATTTTCCTTTTCTGGCGTCTTATAAATTTTAAAAAGAAGATGACATAACATAATAACTTACGTTCTCATCTGCTTCCAGAAGGGCTTATGTCATCCTGTTATGGTAGCATTTTTCTTTGTAGTGGTGTACTGTTTTATTTTCAACTGGTATTATGTAGTAAATGTACAAATGAGTGACATCAGTTTCAGTTGCAGTTTATGCTATCCTTTGCTTTACAGCTTCGTACATTGTAGGTTTACAAAGACTTAAAAGACATACGTGGCGCTCAGTGAATAAAAAGAACTAAGAACTGTTAAAATAGTCTTTTCTTAGCTCTTCAAATAGTTTGACAGTGTGGAAAAGATGCATTATGATGACATCACTGTTTCACTAATGACAACAATTACAATAACATGCTAAGTGAATCTAGCTGGAGCTACCATGAAAATAACTGGTCTGTCTTGCTGCAACAGATCACATGTTCAGACAGACTGATTGCATTTAACAGCCCTTAAATCATCTTAATTACAGCCTGGCATAGTGCGCAGTAGCAAAGCACTATAGGCTGCTTAAAATTGTGCTTTCATTTACTAAAGACATAATCTGAGCATAATGCTCAGATTTTATATTTCCTATAGTGTATACCCATCACTGATTTATTACAAATTTGAGTTAACAAGTGAGATAAGATCGTGTGGCTTCTGTCCCACCTCCTGTGCTTGATAGTGTAACCACAGGCAGCGATGCTATCTGGTCTCATAGTAGAAAAGACTCTATTCTTTGGCAGAGGTTGAAAAGATAAGTGGTAAGCTGACAAGCAGCATGCCTTGTCTCTCAGGCTAATACACCTGCTTATCAGTTTTTAACTTCCTTGGTTTATTAAATGAGAGAATGTGCACCCTAATATGCTATCAGACATTTTCTTATGAGAGCACATAGAGAAATACACACACACACACACACACACACACCCCTACACACACACACAATAATTGCCAGAGACCTGGTTGATTACAGTGTGGTGATTGTAGCAGAGGTAGTAGTTGTCGGTCTTTGTCCTGCTTTGAGGCTGCGACTTTGCTGGAGTTGTGGGTGGGCTTGTGAGATTGTCATGCTTGGCAGATGGTAATTTGAGGTTGACTGTGTGGTTAGTATTGGGGTAAGGATATAACTTATGGCTGGTGCTGGTTTGACTAGGCGGACGTAAGCAACAGCTATGTCCCTCACTGTCTATTGCAGATGAAAACCTTCTGAAGTTTTCTCCTCTTGTCAGTCTTTGATTCAGTCTTCCTGTGTCAGCTGTGTTCTAAGCTTCATTGAAGGAAAAGAGGAAATAAGAAGGAAATAAAACAAAAAATAGAAGGGCACTAAGGGACAGAGAATGAGACCAAGAAGGGAACACGACAGGGCAGGAACTGGGGAGAGGCAGTGTTTGAAGTTAAACAAAACTGGTCCGTATCCTGAGGAAGTGACTGCTGCCAAAGACAGGGATAAAGCCAGGACTGTTCCTCATGGTCATGATTACATGTGTAGTGTGTCCACATATTTGTGTGTGTCTTTATGCGCATTAGAGTGTATCTATTTGATAGTACCACCATCCTTTGGAAGAAAACCCATACTTCAGTGTGTGCAGCCGTGGCTCATTTTCACTTCTCCTCCTTCTTTCCAAAGCCTCGTTGTGGCCTCTGCTTAACTCCTCTCAGCCCTTGGGGTAATAAATTAAGCCCTGTAAAAATCTGAACTGACTGCTTCTCTGCTTAAAACCCTGAGACATGTTTTTCTTTTCTCTTGGTCCATATATGAGGGACTGTTATGGTGCCAAAAAGAAGCACCTTATAAATTCCATATACCGTCGCTGGTCCTTCAGAACAGTGGTCCACATCTACAGGGTATTTGTATGTAGGAGTAAAGATTACATTTAGGGTAAGTGTAAAGGTAAGTGCAACATAAAGGGGAAGGGTTAAATTAGTCATAGTTAAAGATATAAGAAAATTTTTCACAAACCATTAGAAATGAATGTGTGTTGTTTGCACGGTAGACTGAGGTCATGAAGTTTGAGCTTTGCTCTGGTTTGCACCTTATCAGGTTGAATGAGCTTAAATCTAAATGCATACTTGTGGTTTGAGGTGTGCTTTCATGTGTGTATGTGTACAGATACACGGAGGGTATATATGCAGAGTGGTATAAGCTCTGCTGTAATGACACACCATGAAGGAGCAGTGCAGTAGCGTGTTGTGCCCCGAGCGCAGCAGCCTAGAGATTATGCATTAGTGTGAGTGTGGTTGAGGGTTATGTATGTGCTCCCACCTCAGTCTATAATCGTCTAGACTCTCTAACAGCATTTCCATGGAACTACTAATCAGCAATGCAGATGAGGAAGGGACAAAACAGAACAATGATAAAAATCACACACTAAAAAATAGAATAAGTAAATAAATAAAACTTTCGGCAGAGAAAGTTCTGCAAATTGAGCCTTGAAGGAAATCAGTCTTGATTATCCTCCTTCTCATAAATATTTAAATAGAAGTCAGTCCAGTTTGAGCATGTTAGAAATAGTTGTCAAACAAGATGGGATTTTTTATTCAAATAGTAAAAACATTTAGCTACTAAATTGAAGAACTTTAGCCCTCACAACAGATGAGACGCTCATTAGTCCAACTGCAAGATAAATGACAAGCAAGGTAGGCTCATTAAATATAAACTCAGTTCTCCAAACCAGGTGAATTCCTGTCTGTTTAACGCAGAAATAATCAATGTCCATAAAGACGTTTTTTTTTCTTTCCTGATAGCTCTTTCTGTCTTTGTCTGCTACTATACAAATGGTATTTTTGAGTTATTCTTTCTTTCACATTTTTCCATCACTGCCCAGCCCTAACTGCCTGTTGTGACTTGGAGGCTTGGAGAGGATGAGACATGATATTCTATGTGTTTTGTAATTACTCAGTTGAACCCAAATGCTGGTCATTCCCATAAAGGTTGTGACAGGCACATCTTGGCTGGGATGTTTAAACTTCTGGAGTACATATTTATATGCACAAACATTGTCTTTGGCACTGGACAACTATAATGTTGTGTGTGTTTATGAGTGTACTTGAGTGTGAGTGAGTGAGTTTGTTTTTATATCCAAGTAGGATTCAAAACCTAACAGGTGACCATCTTATGGTGATTTTTTTTAAGTATGGATGTATTTTGTTAGGTTAAAGTTTGGTTATAGTAAAGTTGGGGGTAAACGTAAGGGTCAGGTGTTTAATTGTCATGGCTAAAGTGAACGTAAGGGCCTAGATACAGTAAAGCATTGTATTAATGGAGTGTCCCCACAGGAGTATAAAAAGGAACATATGTTTATGTGTATTTGTTCTTTCAGGAAATAAACTTTTCATATGCCCTCTGAGATTTATCTGTTTTGCTATTTATCTGACAAAAACAATATTCCTGCCTGACTCTTTGGCTCTTATGAAAACCTCAGCTGTTCTAAGGTGCAAAGCAATCACACACATCTGTCTATCTGCAAGGATATCTCATTGTGTCTTGGGGAATGGTAAACACAAAGAAACATGGACAATGACAATAAGGGACTGACCAGTGGCAAACATACAAAACCAGTGTTGTTGTTTTGGGCTGTGCCTGGCCGGAGCAATAGAAAAGTCTGGATTTTACTCAGTTTTTATGATTATGTGGGTTGTACATTTGTGTCTGGATAACAACATGGACCTAAAGATTTGAGTGTGATCGAGAGGTGAAGGAAAGTATAGCAAGGCCAGTCAAGGTTGGTGAACTTCAGTGTTTTGTTGCTGGGTGATATCTGAATTGACCTCAAAATCCAAACAAAGCTTTTTGGGGGAGATGTCTGTTCCATGAAGTCTGTTTGCTGAAGTAAAATGAACATCCACAACATTACGACTACTGTTTTAGATTATGTAGCCACCAGCCCTTGCTATCAAAACAGTTTTGACCAGTCAGGGCATGGACAAAAATATCTGGCGGTGTCCTGAAGTGTCTGGAGCTGGCGCATGAGAAATAGATTCTTTAGGCCCTGTTGATTTGGAGTGGGATCTCAGTGGATTAGATTTGCTACCCACAAATCCCATCACATAGGTATCTGGAACATTTGAAGGCCACAGACATATTTTTTTTATTCTTTGACTGAGTCTTAAGCTGTTTTGCAGGTACCACAACAATTCTGCTAAGAGGGCTGCAACTCTAGTGGAGGGCTGTTGACATGTGGAGAGTGTGATTGGCCTGCAAAACTGTTCAAGTGGGTTGTGTTGTGTCAAAAAATAAAGCACACTTTCCCAGTGAGAAAATAAATGATACTGGAAATGCCAAAATAGTAGTTTATGTACTTATATTTTATACATGATGTTTTATACTATCAGTATCCGATAGCAACAATGCTCAAAAGAGAATGGCGAGAGTAATATTTATACACTTTGAGAAAACAATCACAGTGGTTATCAGTATGGTTGTCATAACAGGGACCAACCACTATCAGAGGACTAGTGTAAGTCAAAAAACAGTATTAGTAAAATATCAGAATGACTTTGGTTTTACCAGCATTGCAGAATATGATAAAACCACATTATCTGACTTAATTTCCACATGTGTTGTAACTGTCAGTCATTGTCAAACAGCAGGCCTTACCAAGAGAACAATACATTGCAAAAGATTAACAGCTAAAGTTCATCTGTCAATCAGTGGTCATATTGTTATGGCTTATTGGCTGTTCAGGATCAGTCTAAAGATTGGATGGACACGCATTTTTATTTTGAATAAGTAGTTGTGTCCAAACGTTTTGCAGATAATGTACATGATAAGATGACATGGTGAAGTGTCATGGTCAGCTAAACAGTGCTAGGCAACATTAAAATAAGGAAAACATTAGCCAACTCCCTTCTGGATTTGTTTAGACTTCCATCTGTTTCTTTTCCCCTCAAGACAATTAGCAAAAAAAAAGAAAACAACCTAAAAACATTGAGTCTGTAGGGATGCAAGGACATCGAACTGTCTGAATTGACAGTGCTGTGAGGTGAACATGTGAAGCTTTCCAGAGAAAGTGGTGAAACAAATCAAAAATGGCATAAATGGCTTATGGATTTGATTCTATTGGTTCCGATGGGGAACTAATGCAATTCAAGGTTCATGGTTATGACACGCTGATGGAAAAGCTGCAGGCCATTAAAACTTGCAATGCTCCAGACAGTGGTGAGTCACTTGTGGTAGATTTGAAGGCTGATAGTAACCACTTCTTATGAGTCAAAAATCTCTTTTGTTATTAGTTTAAATGAATTGTTGGCAGTATACAAACAAATTGTGGCAGTTTGTTCCCTCTGACATATTCTTTTGTGCCATTTTGTGTGATTTAACATTGCTTATAGCGAGAACAAATGAACATTTGTTTTTTGAAAAATTCTAACTCATGGCTCTGCTTTCTGCTGTGGATAAGAGAAGAATTTTTTTAGGATAAATGTGAATCACTAGCATCTGGTTGTTTCTTTACACACTGAGGAAGTGGCAAAACAGGTTTTCTTTCATCTGTTGATTTTACAAGTTTATTTGTTCAGTCAATACTTTAATCCAACCCTCCACCCCCATGACTATGTACCATAATTAGTTTTTTTGCTCAAGTCCAGTTTAACTTTTGATTGGATGTTGCCTCCTTAATGCTAAACAATGACAGAAACACTACTCAGACAGTGTTTTTTTAATAATACAACACACACCAGTTATCTTTTATTGAATCAATTTTAATTAGAGATGAGTCAAGGCTGGAAAAACGATTCAAGCTAATGAAATAAAAAAATATACCAGTTGTTTCAGCTGGAGGTGAAGGTGGAGTTCTCTGTTTAATGTGGCTTCATTTTCTGTAACCCTGATTCACTTGGTTAATCATCTAAGAAACTGTTAAGGTAATAAATACTAAACTGTTAATCACAATTATTTGGCCTAACCTTTAGGAAATAATTTAACCTTTGATCTTTTAATCCAAAAGTTTTATAAACAGATTATTACTTGCATGTCTGTGTGATGAGACTCTATGGGTGATTTATTTAGAATAAAGACATGAAGCAGAGTTGAACAGCAAGCATGGAGCTCTGCAAAGTTCAAACAAATTCCTCCAAAATGTACTGAATATTGTGAATTTTTGTTTGTTTGTTTTAAGCTTCAACAAGCAGAAATGTGAATTTATGGATTTAGGTAGAGCTCTGTGTTTTCTTATTTTTTCACCTTTTAACTTGTTAAATTAACAGCAGCAAAATGTTAGTATTGCATTTGAGGACATAGGAAAAGTCTGTGAAGTAAGGAGAAATGTAAACGTTGTTTATTTGAGTGCAGCTGACTGACTTGCAGTTTGCAGGTCAGGAGTTCACAAGCAGGTTCCAAGCCAATATTGTTAGCACCCTTATTCCTAAGGCCCTGATATATTCAGACACAGACACAGATGTGGACACACATGCGGTTCTGTTTATACTTTGGTGTGTGTCTGCATAGTGCAGCCATAAATTCTTGGCTGCAGATGGACATCTGCACAGACCCCAGTTAACATGAGGAGCTGATAAAATTTAGTTTAATTTTAGATTTACCCAACTCTCAAGTAGTTATTTTTGTTGTTTTTCCTCAAAGTTTCGCTCCAGTTCTGACATCCTCAGTCCAATTTTTTAGATTTGTTCTGTACTTCAGGTCAGAAGTAATTTTTGTTGATGTCTCTATGATTCTTAGTGGGAAAATGGTTGACCAATTTGTACTTAGTATTTAGGATCAAATTGAGACGTCAAGTTGTCATAGGAACTAAAATGATCAATCAATTGTTCTGTTTCAAGTCAAGAGACCTGACATGTAAATCAGATTTACCTGTTTTATAACCTGGGTTTTTCCAGCTACATGTCAAAAATGTTTGCTGCAAAAACTGTTAAGTTAGATAGTCCTACTGCAGTGGGAAAACATGACATATAAATGTTATATCTGATGCTTTTGTCATATTAAAAATGGCTGTTTCCTTGCAGGTTCATAAATCTAGTTACAAAACTTCAGCAAAGAAAATAAATAAGACTCTTCTGAATAGTCTGATCATCCAAATCTTCTTTGCATTACATCAGCTGATTGTAAAAGTGTGCAGCTGTTTTGCAGTCTGCTTTTTTTTTTAAAAAACCTCGTTCCACATTTCTGTGCAGAACCATGGCCTCTGAGAGTCCCCCAGCTCTCACTTTGACTGTTTAGATTGAGTATAGCACTATTTGGCCTTCATAATGCAGTCACACCCCAGCAGGGCTTTCCCCTGCCGAATTCATTGAGATATGTTTACCTTCACACTCCAACATGCTGGGGTGGTCTCAGGGTACAAGAGTAATAGGCATAAATTGTAAGTGCTCAGCTGTGTGTGTACTCAGATGTTAAATACACACACACACACACCAATACACACACACAAGTTCAGGGGGTGTATTATCAAACTCATGTGTCAAACAGTATACATGTGCAAAACAATATAGCACAAATCCAATCCATTAGATTTTAAAATCAAAGATGGTTATAATTCATGAGGAACTTTTGGTATGTGATACAATATGTGGTACAGATGTTGAAGGTTGCTTTTCGAACATGTACAAAACCATTTCTTATGTCTTACTGTGTGTGAGTGTTTAGATAATATAACTGAGAATGTGTTTGGGTCTACTTCAAAGAATAAATCATGCTGTTTTATGAGTCACTCTTTTGGTAAATTTGTGAAATGTACTTTTTTAAAGTGTAAGTAATGTTATGTGTCATTTCAGTTTGTAATAAACCCTTCTGCCTCTGTGTATTTCTTTGTTCTATTTTTAGGTTGTATACAGTGTGATTTTTATAGGATCTGATAATGCACTTCACAACAGAGTGCTTTGGAGAGATGTTTTGATCTGTGCTCTTGTAGTTTATTTAAGTTTTTTTTAAAGCTTTTTTGTTCCTTTGGGGCGTGTGTGTGTGTGTCTGTGGGGAGAGTCATAGGGCTAACTTGTGTTTTTTTTGTTCAGAAGATGAATATTATGTGGCTACTTTACTTGTAATGAGTCAATTAGCTGTTGGTTTGTGCATATTTTCATGTCTGGCTTAGGGATTTTCTAAGTCTGTGTGATTGTCTCTTTTTTGAGTGTTTGGTCTTAGTTAAAAGTTTGCGTTGGTGTATGATTAACCCTTGTGTGAGTTTCACAGGGGGTGATGTTTGTGAGTCATGGAATGAACATGGTTTTTGTCTGATCTCTAGTCATTGAGGGGAAAAAAGAGGGCTGCTGGGCTCGCAAATGCCGACCAATGAAATGTGAATTATATTTTGGGTATAAATAGACTCCTACTTACGCACATGGCTGGGAAAAATAAGCAATTTTGCAAATTTCCCAAAGACGCAGCACAATAGAATATATTACTCACAGCCCTTTTTCTTGTTCTCTTTGTTCTTTGAGTCTTTTTCAGCTGTTTGCTTTAACTTTGTTCAGGTTGATGCCACATGTTCACTAAAGAAGCTTTGAACCTGTGTAGGATTAAGCATGTCTTGTTGAATTCATCTGAAAATACTGCACTGTGCTGCTGGTACATCTAACTCTTTTTGTCCTGCATCAAAAAAATGATTTTTTGACTTCAAAATGATTGTGTAAAATATACAATGAGAATAAAAGCTGAACAGAGTTTATAAAAATATAAAATATTGTTAGATTTTAGTCACTTAAATTTATGATTGATGAAGTTTGAGCCTAATTGTCCTCTTGGATTAGAAGGAAGAGTCACTGCAACGTTACAACAAAATGTAGTTTTTAGTTTCATTTTATTCTGTGTATTTTGTGAATGACAATGACATTTCAATGAAGCTTGTAGGGTCACTAAATAAATGTCAAAAATATGTGATTGATGCTTCTGAATCCAGCTGAGCACCGATGTGTGATGCTGTAGACAGTGTTGTCCACCAACATCTATCCATCCATCCATTTTCTTTAACCGCTTCTCCATTCCGGGTCGCGGGGAGCCGGTGCCTATCTCCAGCAGTCA
>JAOXNZ010000012.1:18067701-18091846 GCA_028566095.1 Kryptolebias brasiliensis | reverse complement strand
ACTCCACCCAGAAAGGCCCCAGGCTGGGATGCGAACCTGCAACCTTCTTGCTGGGAGGCGACAACTCTAACCACTACGCCGCTGTGCCACCCACCAACATCTATGGAACGATAAATAAAGTTTCATAGTCTGGTTGGTTCAATACTAACATACATCAACTACATGGCCAAATACTTTACCTATTTAATGTAGACCTAACCTTTTAATTTGTTAGTCATCTATACAAATAGCATACTTTCTTGTGAAATCTTGTATATTAGTGACTTTCCAATCTAGTAGATGTAAAAAAAATAATAACATTGATCCTAAGTGTAGGACGTAGCAGTAAAAGTTCAAAAATTCAAAAATGTACACCATAATGTCTTTGATTTTCCTAAAAATTCAACAATTGCCTATTTTTGGCATTTGAGTTTTAATCTCACATAAATAGTGTTTACCACTTTTAGCATCCTCCAGATCACCACTCAATGGATTTGAATTGATCCAAAGTTTTTTCAAATTATTTCCATTTTCAGCTCCGTCATCACAATGATCAGTTGGGTTTAGGAAAAAAATATATACAACGTTGGTGCTTTTATTATAATACCGGAACAGTTTTGTACTCTGGACAAAGGTAGCTTGTTTATGGTATGGAGAAAGATTAGGCTGGTTTTGTACAGTACATTAATCAAAGTTTAAAGAAGGTAATCTCTTCTGCATAACCTATTGGTGTTATTCATGCATCGTTATGTAGCAATTTTCACATCCTTGGACAAAAAACTGTAAGGTTCATTCCTAGCTTTTCTTTTTAAACTTTACAAGGATGTGAGGTAAAGCTTGTAGTAATAAACCTTTCATAGTTTTGAAATGAATAAACACAGATTTATTTTTGAATAAATAAATAAAATGTAAAAAAAACATGAGAGCAGCTTAATTGTCTACTCGTTTTATTTTATATCTAACTGAAAGTAGAAAGCTTCTCTTATTTCAAAGGCAGTAACAAAACAAATATAGAGTTCACTAAATAACTTCAGAAATACCCAGATTCCTTTTCAAACACCATATTTTATGACATTTTACAAACTGTTTATGAACTTTCTCTCTTGTTTATATGTTGCATTATATGTTAGAAAGACTGACAACATATGATGCCATCAGTGGATAGTACAACTCACACCTGGTCTTTAGTAAGTCTCTCATCTTTTAACAGCTGGTATGAGTTTGAAGCTGTGTGTCCTGTGTATGTCATTTCATTCCATATGGTTTTTTTAATTGTATTTTTTAAACTTTGCTAGCATTTAAAGAATGACATTTTTTAGTGTTTGATGCAAGTTAACGCCCATCCCTGACCACAGCCAATAGGGGATAATGCATGGTTGATGCCTTGCCCTTCCCTTTGAGATGTAAATCTTGTTTTTCTCTGCTGACAACCACGTTCACAGGAAAAGACAACAGTCTTTTAAATGGCACGCTTGTAGACTTCCGATTATAGCCCTGTCACTTACTCTTCCAGTGTGTAAACACATGATGGAGCGGCATACACAGTAAGGGAGACAGAGGGAGAGTTTTGCTGAGGTGCGTGGGCTGCTTTTTGTTTGCCTCCAGACATAAGATCTTTGGTTAGAAAGTCTAACTTCAGACAGTTAAACTGACACGATGCCTTTAGTTAAGATGTCTCGCTGCAAACGGCGTTTGGGGTTTCATAGGTCTGAGGGATTATTAAACAAAAAGAATCATGTATTTTACTATAGTGAAATGTTATCAAATTGTGTCAATATTTCTATAACTTTTTTCTTTTTTTTTGTTTGCTTGTTTATTTGAAAATAAAATAATAATTTGATTCCTTGCACAGGATAGATTTCTGATTTTTATTATCATATTAGTTTGAGTCTTCCATTGCATCTTGTTATTCTGTGGCCTGTGAGAAGACAGTCCCAAGCTTTGGCTTGGTCTTGGCCTGCAGACCAAAAGTGTGATAATTTTAGAGTCAAGTCTCTCACATGGTCTGGAGCAGGGACGGCATTTGGAAATAAACTTGGAATTTAGCTTAATTGCAGTTTACAAATTTAGGAGGGGCAGCGTTCTCTTCTTTATTTTCTTGCATAAATAGAGAGTGACTGGAGGCCAAAGACATGAGGTTTCTAAGCCACAAAAAGAGGTTAAAGAACGTCAGTGGCAGTGTGGACACTTTTGAGCCTGGCTCTTTAGCTTTCTGTAAGGCTTTGCTTTGCTTCTAATGTGAGATCCTTTTCTCCCAGGGCACTAAATGCATCACATTTATGATTCCAACCAGGCTATTAGGGCTTTACTGTAGGATTAAATTTAATTCTGCAGAAAGCAGTTTTAAAACTAAAATTCAATGATTGCAAATTAGCATTTAGGTAATCAAGCTTGTTCCAGGCTTGTAACCTCTCTTGAACAAGCCTGATTTATGAAAGACCCACCCTGCAACTCCTAAGACCCAAAGAACCCCTGCCAACATCTCAGGATGCGGTCACAGGTCCTGTTTTTGTGCTGAGATTGATCAAATCTGTTTCAGTAGCTTGAGGCTGACCTACATGGTATTATGCTGGTGTTTTCAATATTATGGCTTATTATAGTGTGTCTTGAGCAGAGTTTTTTCTCATTGGCCACTTAAAATAATTCAAACTCACAAATTTTCAAGCCACTTGAAGGAATAATTATATTAAATACTTTTACACCACCTTGTCACGTTTCATGATGCTGATCAGCTGAGTCTGCCATAGGTTCTGCTGTCGCTTTAACCAGCAGGTCTTTGTTTCTATAACATGGATCATACACATACCCTGCAATCTTCCCAGATAAAGGTTCATATAAGGTTGATAAAGGTTGATTCTTAAAGACAGGGTTACACAGACTGCTAAAAAGTCCTTAATACAACTCCATTTCAAAGACCAAACAATCCTTTTAACTTAAGACACATCAGACCTTGTGCTTACAGCTAATTGATTCCAGTTAATGAAAACTGTTACCTCAGCAAACACATAAATAATGTACATGTGTATGCTGAGCTTAGTTTTTTATCATCATGTCCTGTGTATTTGAGAAGGTGTGGTTGTGCAGCTGATGTAAAAGCCATGCTCCTAAACAAACAATGAGCAGCAGAGGTATTGGCATCCAATGCTAGGCACAAAGTATTTGGTTTGTCCACATGAGTTGAAATCCATCACTGCCTTATAGTCCTAGAAAAAAGAGTCACTTCAAAGAGGAAGGAGATCAAAAACGCAGACCTAAACACAAGACATACATCAGTGGAGAACAGGGGTATGCAGAGAGCTCTTTGAGTGATAAAGAAGTTCTCTCAGAAGAATAACTAAGAGTCAGAAAATGAGATCACTGGTCTTAAGATAGGATGAACATGTAAGCTTTTGAAAACTCCTGAATGACAAGAAGGAGACAGTGGGTTGTCTGGGGCTGAGTGTTATCAGCGTTTACTCTGAATGACTTGAGCCTGTGAAAGATGTGTTTTGCTGGAAAAACAGGAAGAAAACAGAAAAAACAGATGTAATAAAGAGTTAATAGAAATGTTAAAAAATTGAGATCGTGCTTGATTATTTTGGTATACAGGAATTTACAAAAGGTTTAGTGGGCTTGTTCGAAGCATTTAGGTAGATGTAAATGAGTTATTTTAGCTTTAAAAGTAAAATTTAAAAAGGGGTTTTAACAGTTTACTAACAGACTCCAGGTTTAAGGAAAAACTAGGGCATTAGCCTAAATACATGCAATGATTATTTAAAGAAGAAAACTGATTCACGCTGCATTTTGACATCTATATATTTTTTTTTCTGTGTAATAGATATGTTACATCTCTTCACATGAATTATATTACTATCTGAATAATTTGTAGATAGGATTGGCTCTGTTTACATTTTCACTGCATATGTTTTTGCTGTTAGCAGTGTAGTTTGTTTTACTTTGTTATTTAATTCAGTATTATTATTTTGTCAACATTCCAGCACAGTCCTGTTAACTACTTATTTCTTCAGATTACAAATTGAGTCTGTTCTGCCTTAACCTCATAAGACCTGTGCATCCACAAAGAAATTAAAAATACACATGCCATGCAAGAGTTTGGGTCTCAGGAGGTTAAATGCCAAACTGAAAGTAATCTGCTTCTTTCTACTTGCACCCATCACAAAGCCATTGTAATATTATTTGTTTACGCTTTAATCTTTATCTCTCTTTTTCTTGACATTTGTAACTGCACTGTTTTGTGCAAGACTGTCAGTGTAATCTCTGTTAGATGATATTTGATAACCAGAAGCAGATTCTGTTGTTAGTGAGTTTTGTCTAACACCTTGCAGAAGGATTGGCGTGAGCAGGTTTTACAATCTGTTCTTCCTTTCCCTCTTTGAAAGTATACTGAGTGATTGACAGGTGAGAGTGAGTTAGGGGGTCATGGGCCGTGCAGACTCGAGGCTGAGAACCCAGATTCATGACCAGACATGCAGGCTGACACCCTTGTTTAATGTTTGTTAGTGACGGACAAGTGGTCTCTTAGTGTAAAGAGGGTGTGGATCTTTGACCTACTTCACACACTGAAAATTCACGTCTGATTAATTAGTTACACTTTTTCCTTTTCTGAACTCTAGGACAATATATTTCAGAATTATTGTCATACATAAAGAGGGATAATTTAATACAATTTGCAGCATTAGGTTTTGCCAACTTTTTTGTTTTTATTTGATTACTGATTCAACTGTTAATTTTTTGAACTGCAGTACAAAAATAAATGTTGTCATTTGTAAAAGAGTACAAAACCTTTGTATGACAAAAGTTCAGTTAATTGTGCTAATTGTGTTAACTTAAGAAAACCTTTTAGGCTTGTTTTGCTGAGATCATGCTGACCTGCAGAAAACCAGAAGCATAATTAGGGATATTGAAAGAATGGTAGAAAAACCAGCCACTAGGGAGCACCAGCCAGTGTATCTCTCGTGCCGGTCCCAAGCCCGGGTAAATGGTGAGGGTTTACCTGGTGAGGGTTTTGGCAAAAAACTTTTGCCATCACCTTTGTTTTGGCAAAAAATGTTTGCCAAAACAAACAACAGAGCTCATTTAAGCAACATCATACCAAATCGATCAAGCCCCAGGTTAACAATGACCACCACCGGTGCTGTAGACAAGTAGGGTGCCACCGGAAATTTTCCTACTATTAGTTAAAGACCACGAGGAGGATTGAGGGTAGCAACTTTAAGCTTAGGTACAATGACAGGCAATGGTAGAGCTGGCTGACATGATGCAGAGAAGGAAGGTAGATCTATTATGTGTGCAAGAGACGAAGTGGAAGGGCAACAAAGCCCAAAGCATTGTGGCAGGGTTTAAACTGTTTTACCACGGTGTGGATAGGAAGAGAAATTGAGTAGGGGTGGTCTTGTAGGAGAAGTCAGCAGGGGATGTAGTCGTTGTGAAAAGAGTGTCAGATAGGGTGATGTGCCTGAAGGTAGAAGTAGAAGGTTGGATGTTGAATGTTGTCAAGACAAAGGGATCAGGCTGAAAATGATGTGCAGCAGGTTAGGCTTGTTAAAGATAGAAAAATGTAATGTTCTAACAAGCGAGGACACTGTGTTAGGAAGATGGAAGGACTACTTTGAGGAGCAAATGAAAGGGAAAGAAGAGTAGAGGTCATAGAAACCAGGAAGTGGAAAAGATTAGTGAGGATGAAGTTCGGAAAGCTTCGAAGAGGATGAAGAAAAAGAGGAGATATATGGATGCAGAGAAAAGACATGGAGGTAGTTGGAGTGAGAACAGAGGATGTAGAAGACAGAGTTAGAAGAAGGAGAATGACTCGCTGTGGTGACTCCTGAAAAGGGAACAGCCGAAAGAAGAAGCTGAAGAAGAAGAAGAAAAAGAAAGAATGGTACAACTTTACTGAATACAAGTATGTAAATAATTTAAAGTCCCTGAGGGAATCCTAACATCTGGCTTACAATAATTTAAACCCAGCTGTAGGTTGACTGTAGGCAAATTGATCCCAGAGATGACCCCTGTCTGCCTCTGCCTTTACCATTACCTTAGCCACAGCTACCAACAATGTTAAAAGGATTTTACCCTATGTTGCTCAGAGCAGAAAGTTAAGTCACACATAATTTTACACCAAGGATTAACCTAAAGCTATAAACGCAAACAGGTAAATTATATGTCTTGAAAATTACAGTCTTTCTACAGCTTTGATTTTATGAACTGCGAGATGACCACAGTGAGTAATACAACAATGAGAGCTGCGTTGTAGTAAAATGAATGTAGCTCTGGATTTAAAGTCTATTTGAAGAAATATATAATGACTACCTAGACATACATATGTCACTGACCTGCTGCCATTGTTTAAATATTTGAATAAATGTCATGTCGTATTTTGTAAAGTTTTCAAGCTGAGACACTCAAAGTCTCAGTCACATGGATCTGTAAAAGATACTACATTTAAAACTTACATTTCTTAAGTTTTTTTTATCTAATTACTTGTTTTTTGTCTATTGTGTAGTTGTGACTGAAGTAAAAGCTATTGTTTGTTAGTGCCTAATGTTACTGATAAATAGTAACCTTTATTACTTTGCAGGGTTATTAAGGTAACTGCTGTTGGCTGTGCAGGGGGAAAACAGCAGGTCAGTGTAGCTGTGTGCATTTGGTGTTAATTTTGGTTCTTTTCATTTCAGTCTTGTTTAGTTGGCCCAAGTTATTCTTTAAGATAGGGTCCTTTTTGATTTCTGTATAGTTTGGTTACTACCTTTTGTGAATAAAAACACTTATGCCTACACTGGACAGCTCCTGCCTCCTCACACTTATTTGCCACTCTGGCCATGCTACACTACAAATGAACATAAAGAAAATGAGGAAAAAGTTCCCATACAATTTTATAGCTTTCTTTCAAGCTGGAGCAATTATGTTGTTATAGTTTATTATATCTGAGCCTAGGCTACATAATCTTTTAGGACTGATTCAAGTTTTTTACTAGGGCTGAGTTTGATTCATTTAAAGAGGGGTGGGTCAAACTAATTTTCCTTGGTAAACTATTTTCTTTTAATTGGTATTGTCAAATTTGTTTGACTTCACACCACATGAGTCAGACATTTTAGTGAAACAAAAACTTGTTTTGTGAACAATTACTTTGTTACTCGTGTCAGTCTGGTTGAATGAAATAAAACATCTCAGATAACAAGACATATAATATTAAACATGCCAAAAGATACAATATATTGGTTCATTTAACAAGTAATTTAAGTGAAAACCAACAGTCGTAAAACAGTTGAGTCAGTTCTAAAAGATCATGTTGATCCAATTCTTACATTTACTTATATTACTGCAAAACAGCATAAAGTCTGTTGAAGTCTGAGCGAAATCAATACAATTGTGTGGAAAGTTGGGAAATATATTGTTTGTTTTTCTTATTGAAGAAGTTACTTTTTAAGTGTTTGATTTACATTCAACTAACAAGAATAAATTGATCCACTTTCAATCCTAAACTGAATAAGTTTAATTTTGCTAAAATTATTTCTATTTAAGTCAGCCAAGCAAGGTTATTGTTTGTTTAAGTGCTGGAAGTTTACCTTTATTGGCAAGCACATTTTCTTTTCCATATAAATACTATTCTGGCTGTGGATAAAGCATATTTATTGTGATATGAGTAAGAGTGGAAAACTTCAAGGACACATAAACCCAATAATGACAGAGCAGCAGTTTGAACTCACCTGGTTAAGTATGAGAGAGGAGTTGAAAATGGATTTGGTCAAGTGACTGAACTAATGTTTGTAAACCAACAAAAGGCACCTGTTAACAATTTTATCAAACAATAAAAAAATTAGCAGAACAAGAAGCAGCAAGCAGGATATACAGTATGTTTTCCAAGAAGGACATGTAGCTACAGATTCTATTTTAACATATTTGTTTTGATCTTGTGCCCAGAAACTAAATAGTTTGTCTCCTATTTTATAACTTTTATCATTTCTAAGCAGTTTACAAACAAAGTTCTGAAATATATCATGCAAAACATGATATATTGAAAAACAGTCAACATTTTGTCTTAAAATGTCATTTCTGCTCCAGATTATATCATAGTTGATATTCAGTCTCTTCACAAACCACATTTAATCATGCTCTTTTTTTGTCTTTCTTTTCGTCATTCATCTCCTCAGTGACAGGGCATCAGCAACACCATTTATCCCAAACTTTCCACACCTTAAACACAAATCAGAGAGTTAGGATTTGAGTTAAAGTATTTTTACAGCAAAAGTTCATGAGGTGTTTAACTAAGCATTCCCATGTCATGTTGCTCTAAAGCCCTCTTCACACCTTCCCCTCGAGCACTGTAGTGGTACAACCACCTAGAAAGGGGTACAGATGGAGGTTTAACCTTTGATTTTGTAATGAAAGTTAAACATCGATAGCATGTAAATGAGTCAGTGACTACTGTACAAGACTCTGGATTATATGCACCACTGATTTATGGTTTTGGGCACTATTATATCTTTATTATAATAGTATTATAACTTTATTATAATAGTATTATAACTTATTTACTTTATTTACTTGAAATGAAAAGTCAGTCACAGAAGTGATCAAACACTTAATCTGTTTTGGTTTCAGAGTTCAAGATCAATACATTATTTATTTTTCTTCATATTTGTTCAGCTGTACCTGAGATGAGGTACTTATTAAGACTATGTTCAACACATGGATGATTTAGAATATGAAAGGATTCCCCGGCTGTTGTGCCAACTGATTTCACATTATTGATAGCTTTAATACTGTATCAATTACCCTCTTACTTGTGCTTTAAACTGCAATTGAAGAACAGTTAAGTTCATGTCCCATTGAACACCACTGGGATGGTGTTTCAAATTATTTGGGCTTGATAAATTTTTTAAATCCTGTTTGGATTTCTACAGTTATGTTAGTAGTATTGGGCCTTGTACTTGGAATCTTATATAACCCAGATGGTTCTCAGGCATCTTTGCTCATCTGTAACATGTTCACACCGGCATACACACAAGTGCATGCCGGCTGGCCGGCCTTTGATCTCTCTCCTCTTCTGGGCCTCTTTCAAGGGGTGAGCCTCCTGAAGCTTGTCCAGCTTGGATGGATCTTCTGTCGCTGGAAGTCCTCCAGGTCTGATAGAGAATGGAACGCTTCTGATCTAAGTCACTGCATCTATGCAAACAATAGGTCATTTTAGGTGCAATTTAAGCTATGGTACTCATGTGGTCTGCTCAGGTGGAACTGAATGCACTGAATGCTTTGCAGGTTCTGCTTTGGACCCCCCACTACACCCTCCCCCAGTTCTGAGGAATGCCAACTTCTGCCAGCATCAAAGATTGTACTCCCAGTTATTCACTCCAAAGGCAGAGAAGACCTTATATCAGTGCAACACTGTGGAAAGTGCATGCTATGAAAGGCATGCGTGATGGGTTTGAGGTTTGGCTATTTGCCGAAGAGAAACAGTAGTGATGTAATTTGGAAGATGTATTTAGTTGTTTTGATAGATGTTCATATGTCTGGCAAGTGGTATAAAGAGAGGTAGATGTTTACTGCGATCAACCACTTTAAATGAAACCAATATTATGCATGTACAAAAAATTCAGTGTGTTTTATGTAAAGGTAACGGACTGTAAAATCTGTGTTGGTTTTATTCTGTAATGCTCTTTTAGCGAGTTTCAGTGAGAGGAGGTTGGCTTGACAGTCTTGTTTTGGATAATTGCACGCTGCCGAGGTCTGTGGTCCCCTTCTCTGTCTCCCTGTGGCCTAGGCTGCAAGAGCCATATTTAGGTTGCACGTCCTCCTCATAGTATCCTGTCTCATCCCCATCCTGTTTGACACCCTCCCTCTGGGCACAGCTGGGGAGAGGATAGAGTCTGCAAGTCACCCAAAGGTGATACTGTTTGTACCTGATGAAAATGAGTTACTACAACACCTATTGACTACTCAGTAGTTTTCAGAATTTTTAGGTATGTCAGTTTCCATGGCTTATTTACAATAAAGTTTTTTTTAATATGGTTACATGACATATAGATGAAAAGACATGCTCTAAATGTACTAGAATACTACAATTGTTTACAAAATTCAGTTAATAAAAATCACAATCAGATCTTGTGTCTAAGACAGGCAAAAGGACTTTTTCACAGAAGCATTGGCCTGAAATGTGTAATGCTCATCATGGCAAGAAAAGTCAGAAAAAAAAACTTCCACCTGTAATTTTACTGGTGACACTGGCTAATAGGCAGTATTTGCTATAGTTGATTTTAAAAATATGTAAAGTTTGTGGGTGTACTGAAGGAAAGTCTTACATGTAAACTCATAAACTGTATAATAATTGAAAAGAACAAAGTTAGCTTTAGGGGAAATGCTTGGAAAGGGAGCACTTGTACATACAGTTCTTTGCAAAAGTACCTTTATTTTTTATAGTTTGCTTCCATGGAGACAGATTTCTTGTAATTTTTTTTAGTGGTTAGACCAGTAGTTCTTCAGGCTTTCTGAAGGTCTTTCAAACTTTTTCTTTGAACTTTGGCTTCTTTTTCACTTATTTTCAGTTCAGTACCTGGCCATTGAAAAAAAGATAACTGTATACCCATTTAACGTTGATAAATGAATTATTTAGGCATAAAAAGGCTTCTAAACTCAAGAGATTAACCAGTGTTGTTGAAACTGAAAAAAGCTCCAATTTTAAATATGATCTCTCTTGTTCCAATCGTTTTTAGCTGAATTTGTTAAAAATACCAAAGATAACACAGTTTATATAAAAAAGTATTTGAACACCAAGAAAGTGATTTTTAATGAGCTATTAGCTTAAAACTTGCTATAATATAAGCTATAATAGCTACAATAGCTATAATATAAGTGACATGCTGAAAATAAAGTTTGAGCCTGTTTTTTCCTGGCAAGGCATCAATATCTGTGAGTGAAAATGTGTGATAATATTTTGAGCTCAAACCACTGCCGGCGTCAACTCACATGTTTCCTGCAACTTTTAATAGGACCAGGTGTTAATGGAAATGTTTCCAAATGAAAGACTGTTTTTCCTTTTCTATTTTTATATTCTGTCCCTGTTGCTCTTCAGCTCAATTTATTTATTTTACACCTATTCACAACAAAAGCCATCTCCTAGAACTGTACAGAAAAAATAAGTTAATTTCACATCTAATTTTATACAGTCAAACATTCCAGCGCATTAACATTTTTTTAATACCAGTTCAACATAGTCAATTTCAGTAATATTACCTGTGTTAATCTCTACAAAAACATATATACTCCTTCTTATTGCCTCTTAGTTCAGTCACCCAGTGAAGAATTTTTCACCGCTGGGCTTGGATTCCACTCATTATCTGCTGAAATGACCCTTGTAATGCAAGTGCATGTCTTATACCTGGGGGGCTACATTTCTATACTCTCTCCCTATAGGTTCTGTAAGAGAGTTGACTTGTTTTTAATTCATCATTCTGTGAGTTATATTGTATTTTGCTCATGTGGAATCTTTGAAGACTTCTTGATCTGACAGCAGTATACCTGCACGAACTGATGGGTTTGCCTGGTTCATGCAAATTTCGGAGCACAATGAGGTTATAATCAAGATATAACTTGCAGAATTTTAATCATGCACCTGCCTTTTGAAGTTTAAATAAAAATGGTGAAAATGTTGAAACAACTGGGAGAGTCGCTGCAGGAGTCATAGACAATCCAAGATGTTGTTTTTGTGATTTGGACTGCTGTATGCTCAGAAAAAAGACTAAAATATGTGCATCTTAAAATATGTGAACTTTAAAAAAACGTCTTGGACATACGATTCAAACGTCTGGACACACTTTTTAATTCAAGAAGAAATGTGGATCCAAACATTTGACTGCTGTTAATTTGACACCAGAAATGTATTGTTGTTCTGGGCAAGCCTCATGGGTGATGACTAAATGCTTCATGTCAGTGTGAATGTTTCCAAATGTGAAGTCCATTACATAAAATTCCACTATTTTCCAATCACTATTGTGATCCTTTATATTGCTTGTCATACCCCCTGTAGATGCCAGTAAGCTCCACTTTAACTGGAATTGTGATGCACAATTTCCAGTGTTTCTGTGCAAACTATTTATCACAGTACTCCCTCCAGTAATCCTCCCCTCTTACATTAAGTCATCTGGGACCCTAAAAAGTGAAAAGAAATTATGATTCACATCAAAGTCATTCAGTAACTCAAGTTAGGGGTCATAATAGTTAAACAATAAGTTTTGGTGTCATTGTACAAAAATTCCCAAACAGCTTTTCAACAAACTTCAAGTCTAGTATGGAAACCTAAACTTTGGCGATTCCTATTGGCTGTGTTTGCAAAAATAAAAAATAAAATAAAATAATAAAGGAGCAATTATAAGGAATAATTTGGCCAAGCACTTTTCCGAGAGAGCACGGTCCTCCTGGCTGTTGTACCAAAGCAAATACACATGCACATCTCTTCAGATAGTGGAAAACCTGATTTAATGGTGAAAAAGTCTACATGAAAAATTACTTTTCCAAGTTTGGCAACAAACACTTTTCATTGCAAAGCAAGCCCAAAAATAAGGGAACTGCTTTATACAAAACAGAGGCTAGGAGAGAGTCAGATATAAAATAAATATACAGGAAATACACACATGAAATTATTGGCAAAGTATGCTCATAGAACTGAAGTCACATCCAAAATGCCAGCTTCATCTTCCTGGAAAATACACTATAACTGTGTTATATTGTTTAGTTAACGTACAGTTTTTCAGACTATGCTGGTCTTTTTCTGACAGTGCGTATTTGTCATAATTATGCCACCAAGTCCAGACTAAGAATTATTTTAATGGCAAAGATATCCATAAATTTTTTTTTTTTTCTTATAAATAATAATTTAGGTATTCACATGTCTTGGTTATTTTCTTATTCTTCCTTTAAAAGCAACTTTAAACATGGCATCCTTGTTTTATTGGGCACAAACAACCAGGAAGTAACTGATGTTACTGTGAGGAGCTGATGTTGTAATTTAATGTATTGTAATGCTGTTGGGTTGACAGGACCAACCACCAGCTCTGTGGCCAGTACGTTCATATTTATCTCCGTAAAAAAAAAACATTTCACCACTAATCATAATCACAATCAACAAATGACATAAGCATTTTTATGATGTGTTGTTTTTTTTGTTGCCAAAACTTTAAGAAAAAAAAAGAAGCTTTTGTTTATTAATGTCAAACTTGACTTTCATAGTTAAAAGTCTTAACCCCAGTGTGCATCAAAAACAGCAAGTGGGAGATTTTGAGATGATTTCTAGGAATCTAATTATATCTAAACAAGATCACTAATTGTTAAATAAGATAAAAACAATAATTACAAATTGACTTTCAAAGATGTTAAAAAAATAAACGTGGTATTTGCTTTATGCCTAATGATCGTTCCTTTGCTTATCTAACACTGCACAAGATCTATTAATCTGCAACAAAAAGAAAACACTCACAGATGGAATTCATATTTTGGCAGAGTGGAGTATTCTGCCATTCATGAGCATGCTACTTTGACATCTTGCATCTAAATACTAACATTGACTGAGCACATCCCTCATCATTGTTTAGGTATCCCCCACATGATGGTATACACCACTGCACAGCAACAACGGGTCAGACTCACTTAAGAGACATGCTCAAGAATGTCAGGAACCCAACCAAATCAAACATCCTTGGGATGAAACTACAACAATCGCACCAATACTTAACCCTCATGCCCCATGGAATCTGCTGTCAGATAACAAAGGACACCCACAGAGTTTCCTTGGTGGAGGACAAAATTAAGCAGGTGGTTTTAATGGGTAGATTGAAAGTCATAAAATATTTTACTTTCAGAGGCATTATGACTAAATACATTTTTCCAAGTTTATTGCTGAAAATGCTAACTTTGTCACAGTTAATGTCCTTTTCAGAGTTCCTATTCAAAGAGTGTCCGACAAGTACGTACTCCACATTCAGACATTTACTGGCTGAACAGCTGTTAGTTCTTAATGGATTAGAACCCATGACAAAAGCAAATGAGTAGAAATGTGATTGCTTAAAACAAGGCATGTGGGAATAGGGGGCGATAAGGATAGCCATTCAGCAAAGTGAAGCTGTGCAAAATTCTCAAAGACTACACAGTGACTCATAGGTCAAGGCCCCAATGTCTGTAAACAGGATTTTTCTCACAATTTGAGCACTGAATCCCATGCTGCTATCATATATTTTACTTTGATTCAAGTGGTACTCCCTGGGAATACGGGGGAGAATAAAACAAGGAATAGCACAACAGTTATCTTAGTCAGGATGGGGAGAGTACATATAAAAACATGCTGAAGATGCAGCTGATAATTATTATTGTGATCTCCTAAATGTGGTGATAAAACTTTCTTTTGATTATTGCTTAAATCATCTTAGTGACTTTGACTTTTTATCTGGTCAGTGCAAATTTCCTCTTCTGTGCAATATGTTATAAAACCTGTTATATGGCAGACTGCTGAGGTGTCAGCAGAGCTCTGGTTTATCTCTTGATCAAGTTACAAAATGACTAAAGAGCTGGGCTTCCTCTTGTTCTTGTACTTTTTTCTAAAAAAAAAATGTAATTTTTACGCAGTAATTCACATATTCTATTAAAGCTGAGACAAACTCTTGATCGTGTCTTGGCTTAGTTTTTATATTTATATATTGTGCTTGAATGATTTAAAATGTGATCAGAACTTGTCTTTGCACAATTTGACTTCCATTCAACAGTTTCATGACCCAGGAGGAAACTCCCAATAAGTTTATCTTTAAACATACTCACTTTCCTCCCAACAAACACACTGCATTCCTCACATTCTGGAAAGAAAATGTTGAGACTCTTAAAATGTGAGGTGTACGTGGGTTTGAGACAGTTGCAGTGAAGGAAGATTCTTTTACATATTGTCATGTGTAATCATCAGGCATCCATGAACTGTTGGGCGCATTTCCCAGAATCATCTTAAACACTTTAAATTATCATCTCAGTTTAACAGCTCCTGAAACTAGACAGCAGCTAAAAAGGTAGGCCAGCAAAAAGATTTTTTTTTACCTGCTAGATCTGTACCACCCACCCTCACACACACACACACACACACACTTATTTCAGCAGTAGCAGGTGTGTCTATATTTTATCACTCAGCTGCACAGCAGAGTACAAGAAGAGTGACGTAAGGGTATAGGAATAGAAATGTATGTACTGAAATCATAATATGTATGTGAAAGACAGACAAAAATAGAGATATAATTTTAATAAGTAAAAAGCATGCAGCAGTGAGGGAGGAAAATAGAGTTGTAGATTGTTGTAGGTTTTAAAAGCAGAAAAGAAGGCAGGGATGACTTTTAAAGATTGTGGTTATAGATTGGCTGTACATCAAGACGGCAAAACTGGTTTTAGGAAAACTCACTGGGATGAGAAAACAGAGCAGAAATGAAGCTGCTAAAAGAAGTCAGTGAAAACAGCACAGTGATGTGAAAGTTAGACTTCAAGTGGAGCGAAGTGTTCTTAATCTTTTCTCTCCTGAGGGCGTTTTTGGAAGCCTCTATCATCAGTCTGGGCAGGACTCATTTGTTCTCCTATCCCTCCCATCTCTCCTCCTTTTCCCCTCTGTCTTAGTTCATCGCACACCGCTGCAGAGTGCAACTAGTGCCACACGATAACTACAGGTTGAGAAGTGAGTGAGGGAAAGGGAGACAGAAGGAAGAGAGACAGCCTCAACCTCACACACTGGAGTTTGGAGTCACTGTGCAGCCAGGAAAGGTGAGCTGAGGGAGAAATATCTCTTCTTCTTTTTATCAGCTATCTTTACCTGTGTGTGCATATACATATATACATTTGTGTGGCATGTCTATAGGTGAGATTTTTCTTTGAATCCAACCTAGTGAAAGCTGCTATTCATATTTGTGCGTGTAAACCACCTTTGTGTCAGTGATCAGAATTTTTGAAGTGTGTTTGACAGGTTTGCTTTTCCAGGATCACAGTTTGGTGTGTGCATGAATCATGCTCTGAAGCAGGGCAAAAGACACACTGTGAAAGTCACAGCTCACAACGTGCACATGTACAAATCTGCACATGGATTTGGTTTACTTTAATTTAGCTTTGATTTCGTTTGAGAAATCTCCAGCAATATGGAGTTGTTTAGCTGTATTGCCATTGGACACCTAGTGAAGGACAGAGTCAAGACCTCATCTGGACACAGTATGAGCTGCCTGCACAATTTACTGCCACATTCACTACTGATGGGTTTTAGTTATAAAAGATTTGTATTTGCACCAGGCATTAGATGGTATGACAGTGACAAGAAGCAAATATGGGCTGTAGAAGACTGATGTAAGACTGTTTTTATAGACACTCCATGCCTGCAGGCTTTATATTATGAGTTTAAGTTTCAGGAGGTTGCTGCAGCACCAGTCCTGCTCATACCTGTTGGCTATGATACTGTTTACAAACAGCTTTTACATGTTTTTCATTGACACTTCAGAGGTTTTTTTTTTTTTTACCTTTGTCTCGCATTCATTGATTTCATTTAGCTGAATGTTGTAGTCATCCTGCTTTGCTTTCAGCATACTGCTGACAGCTCAGAGGGATAAGAGCTTCCAGGGTGTGGCACGTAACCATATGTTGGCACTGAGATAGAGCAGATAAAAAGTTCACCTTGGAATATTTGAGTTTTATTTGCAGCACTGCTTCTGCTCTGAAGCCTGCTACTCATATGCTCTCAACCAATCTGCGGTTCTCACTCCTCATTCAGAAGCCTCTCTTCCCCTCCCCTCTTTGAAAGCAAAGGCCTGCCTAGTCATGCCAGTCTGCTGCCTTGTGCCAGCCTAACTACCACACTCATTTAAAAGGTGGAAAATCATACCCACTGCTGCCAGGTGTGGCATTCCCCGTGTAAAGAGCAATGCTGTATTTTGCCAGGTGTGCCATCAGCATGTCTGAGTAAAAGAGACAAAAATGTCAGGCTGTGTGTGCGTGTGGGTGGGTGGTGGAGCTTCTGGCCTGCAGAGGCTGCGTGAAACCAAAGAGCAATATAAACTGAATGGCCTGTACTTTTTACTGTCATATGTGTGTATATTACAAAGTTTCTGCCAAATACTTGTAGTGTTGAAGATAATTAACATAGATGACTGTGTTCTGCTTCCAAGAGAAACAGGAAGTGCATATGTGTGTGGTTTTGTGTGTGTATTTGTTCTAGACAGACTGAACAGTTGTAAGGCTATAAACCTTGTTTAATTTACTGCAATCTTGTCAACATAGATAAAATTCATGCAATGTATAAATTTTGAGGTCTGCTTTCTATGTTGTGCATTACTCTTCCATATTAACTCTTAAAATTACAATAGGAGCACAATTACAGTGTCAGAGGAGACAATTATAACAAGTTTCCAGATTTTTCCAGCAGCTTGCAATCAGAATCTTGTTTCCAGCACCTAGGGACTTACTAGGTATTCATTTAAAGCCTTTATGAGAGAACTGATTGATTTACAAGATTGGTTGCATCGGAACATCAGGAATGCAGATGTACGAAGACAGTTTCACAGAATTCACTGAGAATAAAAAAATATGCAAGGGGTGTTTGACATAAACTTTGTATGCACTGAAAACACTGGCTGTCTAAAACAAAAAATGAAAGGTGTCATTGACAGCCAAAGGCAAAAACATTAGCCAAAATAGTGTGGCAGATGGAAAGAAAAGGCTCTGTGGAGCAAAAGAGTGAAAGAAATTCCCCATCCAGCTGTATGACAGAAATTTTGGCCTGCTATATTAAACTTTACGCTCGTCCAGTAAATGCTGCTGGGATGAAAACCATATCAGCACATTAGACTTTTAACCTCACATCCCCTCATTCCTACTCCTCCCCTTCATCCAATACCCCCATGATCTCTGCATTATGTCCTCCATGGGTTCAAAGGACAAAGATATGTTTTTTTTACTAGTCACAACCTCTGATCTCTGAGACACTCTTCTTTCCTAATTTCTTGCTGAGGATTTGCTTTCATATATATTTTCTCTATCATTTCACTCCATATTAAAGCACAGGCCCACTGCAGAACGTTATGAACCAATTATTTCCTTATACATTCTCACAGCCACCATGACAACCTTTTGGCAAACTGCCACTCTAAAATTGAAGTGTTTTTCATTTGAAAGGCAGGTCAGTTTTTGAAAATACCTCAGCACTTACCGACCTCTTGAATTTGTGAGTTCATATGATGTATGATCACAGCAAGATACACATTGCATTCTCACATATTGGAAAAACCAACTCCTGCAAGCCCTCACCTGCTCTCTTGCACATATCACTGCAAATATGAGGGTACTTTGGTGAGGCCACAGAGATTACAAATGCTTTAACTTTAAATTTAATTCTGGGCAAAGGTAAACACTTAACCTCAGTAAAATGCTGCATTATTTTAATTGCTGAATAGAGGTCTGTCCTCTTGTTGTCAAACCACTTTTGTATTATTAAAATAGTTTCCAGAAGCTAACAAGCTGCACTAACCCTCATTGGGTTCACGTCTTATTGGTGGAGATAACCAGGACATGACAACATACTCACCACTGCATCTTAGTGTGCCAGCCAATACACCACTTCAAATGGTGTGCAACCTCTAACTCTGCTTTTTATTTGGTGTACTCTCATCTGCATCTGCATGTAATTGATGTGAATCCACTTTTGACATGTATTGTGCACTCATGCCACAGTTAAGAGTTAAATAGGATGAGAGCCCAAAGACATAGTTAAAGTGCTGCTGATTTGTCATTTCACACCACAAAACCTTACATTACATCTAATCCACTTATCTAAACTAAAATACCTCGAGCTCTTAACTTTTTTTAATTCAAAAAGGATTTATGATGCAATTCTCAGATTTTATCAACTCAAATTTTATTGTCAGTGTGCAACACTGATTATCATAAAATATGTTGGAATTTGTCTCCTTGTCCTGAGCATTTTTGTTCAACTCCTTTCACAACTTCAGACTCATTTAATCAAAAATACCCCACTAAAATTTAACACTGTATAATGCCTTATTCATTAAGTTTAGAGTAAATATCACTGTTAACGCTGTAATAATGAAATAATAACCAAAATTATGCAGTGCTTTCATGTTTACTGTTTAAATAATACTGACTTGATGGTCATTAAAAATTTATGTTTTTTTTAGTGAGTGAAATATGCTGTAAATCTAACTATTTATGTAGCAAAAATCTTTTCATAAGAATGCAAGCACCTCAGTTTTCAACCCTGAGTTATGAAACTATCAAATGCAGCTTGTAACACATTTTAAGACTGTCTTACAAACCTCAGAGAAGAACCAGAGGCGTGGGTGTGGGGGATAATCATCTCCTGACAACTGCTATGATTTTTTTAGCAGTTTGGAAGCACAAAACATTAAAAAAAAATAATAAATTCCTGCCAGAAACTTTAGCCCATCCACCTCTTGTATCAGTTTTGTGTTTATTATTTTTTGTGTTTAGAATTTACAAACCCCAGCCAGTTTCAGCGAGAAGAACAAATTACGGCACATGCTGAACTTCACTTTGTATCAACAATCTTACCTGGTTCTGACGCGATACGCTGAGCTCCTAAAGCCTCCCGGCTGGGAGGGCAGGCGGGGGTGCTGAGAGGGATCAAAGCTGGTGTGAACATATAATACACACTGCAGGTTTAAAGGTAATTACTCAGGGTCTATGGCACTGTTTTCTTTATGTTTTCTCAAAATATTCAAAGTACCCATCCTGCAATGAGAACTCATTGTTCCTTGATTTCATTAGTAGTATTGATAAAAGAAAATAACATATTTTTGTGGCAGGTGAGTAGATGTTGATCAATGGGGGTTTTTCAAAGGTTAGTGGTTATGCACATTTTTAAATACCAGGGCATCAAATGGCCTTTTTACTGTATGGAGTCAGTTTTTTGTTTTGCCACAAAACTATATTCTAGTTATAGTTCAGTTCTAATACACATTTCAACACAGTACTAAATGTTCAGGAAAAAATAGTGATTAAAGAAATCATGGGGAAATTGTGTGATAGTTTGCAGCAGGAATAAGATATGGCTCAGAACCAATCGATTTGCATCAGTTAGATTTTAAGTATGACTGCACAGCCCACTGCTCATATCTGTGATGCTTGAAAGACTACAGAGGCCCCAAATGATGCTGTCATTGAGACAATGACTGGTTAGGACTCACAAAGTGTAAACATGTTTAACATTATTAAAAATATAAGAATAACAGTCAAGTCTAAAGTTCCCATAATAATCCAGTCAACTTACTGGTGGTGTGCTAAAAAAAGAACAAAAAGTGCAATCAACCAAGGGAAAAGTGGCAAGTGTAGTAACACTGTTTGATCCACAAATATGCCTACTTTTTAATTGGCTTACATCCTCGGTCTATTTCTTTTGTTGATTATTTTATTGTTGATTAATTAAAATGACCAAAAAAATGTCCTAATTAATCAGCCAACTGATCTATCAGTCTACTTTAAGTTATTCCAGCAGTGTAGTCAAGCTACAAATATAATTACTGAACACAGATACAGGCGGAGGTAGTAAAGTCAACCTAATCTCACTTCGTAGCTATAATATCTCCTGATAGTCTGTGTTAATAAGACTTATTTAAGTGAACAAAGAATGATTGTCTATGAAGCCATTTTGACTTCACTCTGTGTTTGATTTCTAGACATGAGTGAAAAAGAGATTTAATTAGTGCATGCAGTTAAATGTGAATTCTGTTTTCAGGAACAACTTTCACTTTAGCGTCCAGCTGTGTGTGAAAGTGCATGTGCAAATCTGCTGTTGTGTGGTTGTGTGACTGCACATGTGTCTGCATGCATGTGTTTTGTCACAACAGATAAAGTCCTTAATTTCTTGTGGTTTCATCCTTGTGGTCTCATTGACTCAATACACTCAGACATTAGACACACATACACAAACACACAGAGATGATTCAGAACACCTCGAGGTGATTCCCAAAGTCACGGTACAACATGGGACACAAAACCACATCACTGAGCATTCCCAGACTCTGAGAGTTTGATCAGATTTTTAAAAAAAAGTATAACACTTGCGAAATGCAGTTGCAGGCTGTGTTTCTGTCTGGTTGTATCTTTGTGTTTATCTGTGTCTGCACATAAATATGGCCTGTTCAACTCATGCCAGCTCAAGGTGTGTGGGAAGGAACACTCAGCTTTGCCTGGATTTTTATAGGAGCCTGTCAATGTCTGTCAGCACTTCAGGGATGTGTAAATGGCTATATGTACAGCACGTCCATTTTAGCTAAAATATAATTTAATACTTTTACAATGACTGACTTCTTTAATTGACTGACAAGTCATGAGTTTGATAGGGGTTCATATAACCTTGTCTAGGTTGCAAAGAGATTATTCACAACTTTTAAAACAGAAGAAAATGAAAATGCAGTTGAAATAACAGTAAATTCTACATGTTAAGAGAATAGATCATACAGTTGTATTTACTGAGTATATCAGTGTTGGCCCTGCATAAATTGTTGCCTTATTGCCTTGCATGTAGTGAAATCAGTTTTTTAAAATCGTTGTCTTTGTTTGCATTAATGCCATTAATGACAGTTTGGTAGAAAGACTCCACATAAAACGAACAATAGAACGTAGCTGGGGTTCAGATCTAGCAGGTGGTCCCTTAATCACAGCATTCACAGTTGCTGTCCACTTGACCATTGAAGTCTTCCAAGTACTCAAGGAACACTTCCTGTGTTCAATCCAGACTGGCCTTTCTAAGAATTACCCTTTCAGGTTCCACTGTGATCACCCACATGACTGTTGAAGTTACCCAGCAGAATAACGGACTTCTAACAAGTGTGCCTTCTAGTAGGGTGTTAATAGTGAACCTGTGATTAGGAGGGAGGCATTATCCAGTCTGAACATGAGTAGTATTCAGTTGTAACACATTTACAAGCATCTTGTTTAAGCAAAGAGGCAGTTATAAGTCCAGTTACTAATGGAATCTCTATAGGTTTGCATTTCTATAGGTTTAATCACATCATTGTACATGTAACTATATGTTGTGGACATTCAATCAAATAACTGAATATTCAACCAATCACCAGTTGGTGATGATTTAGGTGGCAGTGGAAGAAGATGGAGTGACTTGGTGTATAAAAGTAACTGGTGAGGGTGCGCTGAGAAAGGTTCAAACTAAAAGATCTTTAGCTTTGATTTTCACCAGAACTTTTCAAACATTCGAAGGAAATTCAGGAAGTCCCAATGAGCTGGCACCAAGGCAGCTGTGGTGGTACAGAGCAGCAGCAGTAAGGTTATTGATGTTGGCTGTTGGCAGCCTTCAAACCAAGAGGTGAAAACTTGAAGATTTAATGAATCTCAATGTTGGTGGGCCATCTTTGTTGACTTACCTTTGCATGAACAAGAGTTCTTCTAAACCTCAATGGGAAAGTCAGATCTGGGTGCTGGAGAGAACAGCACAATAGTTAAACCTTAGATTTAGGAGAAGCAATGAAGCTTTCATCTTGACTGGAGAACAGTGGACCATCTCTTTAATCTTGCAAGGATATTGAAGGGTTTGTGGCAATCTGCCTAAAACATTTTCAGGAGTTTTCTGAACTCAAAGAAGGCTCATGACCATGTTCCTATGGTTTTATGTGTCACATAGATTGTAGGGTGTCAAGGCCTTTGCTAATGGACCTCTCTGTACCCGTGTACTGGAACTAGAATGACAGCTTGGGTCACAATGTTGCCAGACAAGAAAATATATCTCTCGAGTGGCTTAGAAATGCCTGAGTGTCCATCTAGAAGAGCTGAAGGAGGTTGACAAAGAGAGAAATGCATAGGTGGATATCATCCATCCATCCATCCATTTTCTTTACCCGCTTCTCCTTTTCGGGTCATGGGAAGCTGGTACCTGACTCCAGCAGATAGAACAAAACATAAAGTGAACTTAAAACCTAGAGAGCTCATGAAGGGTGGAGACTTAGAACAGCTTCATAGACCTTTCTTCTCAGAAATTTGTCTTACCAGAGAGGGTGAAACCTGCAGAAATCTTTCATGGAAACTATAAAGTTCCACGTGAGTCTGCCAACAAAAAAGCTTAAAAGATTCCTGAGAGGTCTGCTCTCTCTCTCAGACTGAAAGAATTGAGTTGAAAATAACATCAACATCTACTGTATTTACCAAAAATGAACTCCTTCATGTTAGATTATTCAATTTGACTCTTTTCTCAAGTCTGATCTTTTTTTTTTGTCAAAGTATTTCCCTAACTTGTTTTCTTGTGCACATGCAAAGTGGGTCAATAAACAGCAGTAAACACAAGTACCACTGATGATGCGGATTACATTGTTTACTTTGAGGTTCTACTCCATAAAGATAAGAAAAAGGAGAATTGCTTTATGTCACTAAGTCTTCGTGTACGTTCCATAAATCCTCATAATGTGACTCTGTACAGTTAGTTTTACATTCAGTAGCACTGAAAAAGTTTTCTTTTAGCTCTCACAATTGATTTAGTCACAGGCATGTGCCCCAGGGAAAGGTGTCATCAGCCATCTCTTCTGCACATAATAAATATCAACAAACAGGGGGAGTGTGATGTCATCTTGTTGGCATCTGTAATTGGTTGTTTAACAATGTAAGAACAACACACATAAGCCCTCTCTCTAGAAAAAGTAAAGGTGAATTTTGTGCAAATTCACTTTTGTCTGTTCAAGTCATTTTTGTCATTTATTATAAATGAAATTGTTTAAAGCCAGAAAGCTCAGATTTGGTCTTTGTAAGCATGCTGTCTGCTTTATGAGAGTTAAAAAAAAGATCACAACTGTCATCACATGGTGTTTGTTTGTTTGTTTGTTACCACTCCCTCAAATCGAAAGTTCAACATGGTCAGGGTTTACTGCGTACAAAGGGTGTATTTAGAAGTTGTGTTGCAGATGTTTCTGCTGGGACTGTGATTAATGTCCATTTGGTTATTAAACCAAATATAATCCAGATGGATTCATTTCAGTCATATCCAATTCAATCAAACTCTGCCCAGTTCAATCTCATTATATTCCAGTTCTATTAAAGTCATTTCAGTTCAATCCATTTATCATCCATCCATTTTCTTAAGCCGCTTCTCCATTCCGGGTCGCAGGCAGCCGGTGCCTATCTCCAGCAGTCACTGTGC
>JAOXNZ010000012.1:18050433-18064121 GCA_028566095.1 Kryptolebias brasiliensis | reverse complement strand
TAGAGGCGGCCAAAGGCTTTAAGAACATTTTAATATTTAAAAAAAAAAAAAAAAAAAAATGCAGGAAGAAGAAAGAAAGGACAGTTCTAAAAGAATATGGCTCATATTAATCTGGAAATATTACTACAGCTCAGCTGAACTAAATTACTGGTCTGAACTCTGTGTCCTCAGAGAGCAGACAGAGCACCACCGGCAGCCCAGATGGGCAAGGAGTGGTCGGCAGATCTGTCACTGTGACCACAGCGAGCACACAAACCCCTGGTCTGTCAAGCTCTGTAGCTGTCCTTTTATACAGCAGATCAAAAGTGTTTCTTTATTATTGTTGGGCTGGGATTTTATACTCAGGGGCAGGGATTCTAGCAGCAAAGTTTTGAGACTCTCTCTGTTTCTTTGTCTTATCTAGTGTGTTTGTGGCTTTGCACATCTGCTAAAATAACATCCTCTAACAAGGGTTTAAAGGTAAAAACGTGATTTTTTTATTATTATTAATAAAGGTAATAAAATTTGTTTGTAACCACAATTCAATGAATTTTATAGACCATAAAAAGACAAAATGATGCCTGGTTAATGTTTGATATATTAGTGTACATCGCTAAAGGCCATGAAATCTATAGTTGGAAGAGTAAAGCTGTCTTTAAGGGTTTTGTTAAAGCTTGCCAAGGCTTGTAGTTTCCAGTTCTAAGGCACAAGCTATCTGCAGCTTCCTGCTGGAAAGAATTTAAAGGTGTGATTCCATTAGCTCATTTCATCTCTCAATGGCCAGTGGCAAAGAGTCAAGCAGTACTTGTTGCTCCAATTGCTCATTTGATGACCATTCCGTTTTAACGATAACCATATTCAGATGTTGCACTCTTCTCATATGAAAGTCTGTTGCATCACAGTTCTGTCCTCGTCTACGTAATGGTGCTTGTCTTTAAGAGACTTTTATTTTACTGAGTGTCTGTCAGACTGAAGGGATCAACACAAAAGTAAAACTGGTCTGTTTTTGTTCTTACATCAACTTGAGTTTTAACTTTAGGAATATTTATAAGGCAGAGGAAAGCTGTGATTGATCTCAAACTTTAATCATGACAGAAATCATAAATTCCATCCAGATGCCCCTGACGTCAGTTGCTAACAGAAACCTGCAGGAATGTTACCTGAGAGTGACAACAAGTGAACAGGGTTAAGTCTGTTTTGATTACAACTACTCTGCATGCAGTTTTGCGTCCAATGACTGCAAAAGGTCTGTCATAATTTCTAGTTATAGAGTCAAAAGTGTTAGACTCACAAGTGGATTTGATCAGGAACATCTGAATTGAGAAGCTCAGAATTAGTTAGAGTCAGCAGCATCATTTAAAGAAAATCTGCATTTTATATATAGCCTATAAATAGATACGAATGAAGTGAAAATGTTTTGTGTTTTTGTGAAAACCAAATTAGATTTATTAAAGGCACCTTTTCACCTATTATGCCTGATGGCAATCCATGCAGCCATCCATTTTCTTTACTCACTTTTCCTTTCCGGGTCACGGGAAGCTAGTGTCCATCTCCAACAGTCACTATGCGAGAGGCAGGGGACACCCTGGACAGGTCGCATAAAGACAAAAAGACAAACAACCATTCACACTCTCACTCACACCTAGGGACAATTTTTAGAGTTACCAATGAACCTAACATGCCTGTTTTTGGTCTGTGGGAGGAAACCTACGTGAGCACAGGGAGAACATGTAAACTTCACCCAGAAAGGGTCCAGGTCGGGAAGTGTTCCTGCAACCTTCTTGCTGGGAGGCAACATCTCTGATGGCAATCCTTTTAACTAAATAACTACACAGAAATTATAAAGCCAAATCACTGTTATTTGACTTGTCATCTTTTTTCACATATTGTATTGTATTTCCTGCTTGTGCTGTATATCAGCTCTTGACAGTGGTAGCAGCTTTATGGTAGAGCCCAGCTACTGTAGAGTGACTTCTCTCCATCTTGTGCCTGGAATGTGCAGTTAACTCAGACTATTTTCTGCGTTAAATTTCAATACCACCTGTGCTTGTACATTCACCTGGCTTTCATGTAATTAAACTGTGACCTCAAGAAACACAACACCGTGGGAGCAAAAAACGTTACTATCAGAGGCCCACTTGTGGGCGGTAGAGTGGTTTTATACGCAGACTGGCATTATCTGCATCTCTTGCTCCTCTCAAAGGACAGGGCCACTAAATATACCCTCTGAGGCCTTCTCAGGCTCCTTTGGGCTGAGGAGATGCGGCCGCTGCTTGGGCCGAAGGCCAATGACATGACTGCCGACCTCCACGAAAAGTATTTTTAAGGTCAATTACAGGGTATAGGGCTTTTAGATGGCCGACTGGTTCTGAGGAGGCCTCATATTAAAAGGTTTATGTGGAGAAGGACCAGAGATCTTTGCCCTAGCTCACCCTGCTTTCCATTGTTACCACACACCCACTGAGACAGTGCGTCCTGGGGTGATACAGTATGTGCAGCACGTGTGTGGGAAAGAAAACAAAGCTCCTTCCTTTTCTTTGCAAAGGCTTCTTTTTTCATGTGTTTTTAAGCTATCACAGCAATATTCCAACACATAAGAGGATGATCATTCGTAGAGTTTTTTTGTGCACATTTTTATCAAGTGTAATGTTGCATAAAAATAACACTGCAAATGAATAAAATGTTGGGTTTACACAATAAATCAAGCTCATCTTATAGGCAACATTCATTCAGTTACTCAACTATTCGTTAAAAATGGGTTTATTTAACAGTTTTTTTTACATGATTTCTCATATATTTTGTTTAGTTAAGGCTTTGAAATGGTTCTCACACAGTCTCAGCTGTTAAAGCATGATGTATTCTTCCTGACAGACATAGACCGATAACAACAGCAGAATAATAAACACATTTTGCTCCTCATTAGAGGGCTTATCTTAATTTTCCCAAACATGCAGACAGTCACACAAGCCCCATTTTTTTACATGGGCCACACGCACACAGATCCTCACAGCTGACCAACAGTTGATATAAATGAGAGTCCAGCAGGAAGATTTTGGTCCTTTTCATGATTCATTCCAACACGACTCCAGTTGGCCATAAATACAGGCCTGTCAAAATGTGTTTTACCCCACAGAGAGGGGAGTGGCACAAGGTACAGTGGACACCATTCACTTCTCTGTGTGTTTGCAGTGGGCAAAGGGAAAGTTGGAGTTGGTGGCTTTGGTCTTGCTGAAGAGTTCAGGTATTGATGGGACAAAAGTGAGGCGAAGGATTGAAAGGCTCGTTTGTGCGGATGAGGGCCAGGCATCTGTGTTTGCTGTGCTGTGGCTCTGCTGAAGTTCAATGTGAGCTCTATCCACCCTTCTCTATTTTAAACCAGACACTTCATATTTGACATTATTAGGACACTAAAACTCAAAGATTAATATTTAATATTCATTATTATTATTAATTATATTAATATGCATTTAATTATTGAACTGTATCTGTTTATTTTTTAGAGACAAACTTGACATTTCCAGTCAGCAGCTTTTCCATTAGCCACACTTTCTTTTGCCTAATAAGGCAGAGTGTGGTGACTTTGGCTTTTAGAGTGTCCAAGAATTACAAATAATTCTTGGACATGTGGTTACAAATAATAAAGATAATATTGTGTGTCCCTGAAGTGTAAAATGCATTAAAATTTTACAAAACACAACCACAAATTATTTTTATGGAAAAGGTTGGGATCAAAGTTGTTAGTTATGATACGACAGAACCCAAATTTGTTACAACAGGTTAATTTCATTTCCTGTTTCCAGTGGTTTAGGTGGTTCTGGTGGTTTAAGGAGACTCTCCTCAGTCTTGAAATTTATGTTTTTCTCAGCAATCTTCTCTGTATTTGTCTTGCTCTGAACTTTTCACAGTCTACTAAAGAGGTTATAGGGGTGTTTTGAGTGGACTTGGGAGAGCCAAGTTTCAGAAAATGCACTTTGTAAGAAACGGTGTTTAAGTGGAAGGAGCTAATTCCTTTTCCCTTTATTTAGATGCCTTCTATGCAACAAACAAGGCATCCACATATGCACAAAAAAGAAAAACAGGTCAACTATATTAAAAAACTAAAAACACTCAAACAATATTGTCAAATAAAAATGAAGTGCTAAGGCCTTTGAACGTTAAAAGTTTCCAGTAATGCAAGGATGTTTTACATCATTTATGTCATATCTTTAAGATATTAATATAAAGTAAGAAGTCCCTGTGAAACACAAAGTTTTGGTTTATATGCCTACTTAGATGAATGTATATATTAAATGTACAATTTTTTTATATGCTGCTATTATTGATACAAACTATAGTTTTAAAATATTGTTTTTTAATCAGAAAATAGATCTTAAAATCTTTAATATGTAGTTGGTTTACCAATTATGAGCCTGCTTGAAAAGTTGCATGAACCCTGTGGAAGTGCTCTTCAACTGAAGCCACCGGACAGCGCAAGATTTCTGTGCCAAACTATCATTTTAAAAAGATAGTTTATGATACAGAAAAACTGACTTGTGAGCTGCATGATTTAAAGCTATATTTATGTAGTGATCCAGTTCACTACACATATATAAAATGCATCCCCAAGCCTTTGTGTGTCTGTGGTGTCCAGACTTGTTCATGTGTGTCTCCAGGAGGATGTTCTCGAGCTCTAAGTCAGCATTTGATCCTATCAGAACACAAATTGTGCAAAAGAGTCTCATTCTCTTTGCTTCTTCAGTTTTTCGTCTTTCACCTAAAATACTACAATTCTGCTCTACCTCCTCCTAACCCAAACCCCCCAGACATTGACTCCCTGGGAACATAATCACTCCTGGTCCACATGACAGGGCGAGTACACATCGCCAAGCTGCTAAGTCTACACTAGCTGGGGTGCCCCCTGTTTGCCCCGGGAGGGGAGTGAGCGTGTGTTCATGGCCGTCGGGCTTTCTGGGTCAAAAATGGAACACCAGGGTGTGATGGTCTCTGCCTATCCTTGGTCAGGGCCATCAAAGGTGTGAAATTCCTAGAGTTCAGGTAGTCCACTCAGCCCAGGACCTCCAGAACCCAGACAGCTGCACAGACAGAGGGACCAAATGGCTGTGTTAGACCGTTTGGTTTGCTACCATCACCTAAGTCTGGCTTGAAACCTACTGTCTCATTTGTGTCTGTGGCGCTTTCTTGTCTTGACATACTCACTGAACTAGACTTTATGTGTGTAAAATACTGTCTATTCTTGTCGTCGGGTCTCAATGTAATTGTTTTTATTGGCCATTTCAGGTATTTAACAGTCACTGAGTCATGGTATAGAGTCACCACATGCAGCCATTGCCTACGCTGAATGGTCCTAATTGACAGTTGCAGGAGCACTTGTGTTGGTGGTGATGGAGAAGCCTTTCATTGGGGTACTGGGTGTGTCACCAACATGACCTGGAATAACCCTGGTATTCTGAAAACTTGCCGCAGCTCTGGCAAAACCAGGTTGAAGATATCATTTTACAACTTGAAAGTAAACCAGAGTTTTGATTGACCTTCATGAAGACATTACATGCACATCAAGCTACAGGAACCTTTAAAAACACAAAGCAGGGGCTTGATCTTCTTTTTAGTAGTTAAGTTATTCTATTGTCAAGTTTTGTCCTTAAAATAAACAAGCACAAATAACTTCACGGAAATGTTGTTTGTCAGAGTGGAGCATCCAAAGTGACTTGACTCGAGTGTAACTCTGTCATGGTTTCACCAATTCATCTTTTTTTTTCACTGAAAGCCATAAAAGGAAAGCACATTAAATGTTTGGAGGAGGTGCATATAAAAATGTCTGTCGTGAACTAGACATACTTCTGGGGAAACATTTTTAGTAACAGTTAATTAGGACAGCAAATTGATATTACTTCCTAAAGGTCACAGTTTAATTAGTTTTCTGAATAAATTATTGCTCCCAGTGGAGAGGTTAGGATATTCCAAGACCATTAAAACCTTTTACAGGTTTTGCAGCAGGGTTTCACATTATTTACTCAGCAAATTAGTGAGAGAGAAAGGCTTTTTTGACACCTTGGAAATCAGACAGTGTGTTCATACGTCTTTTAAAAGTAAATTGTAAAATTAAACTCTTGTTTTGACTCATTAAATACAAACACATTCTGTTCTGATAGACAGGGAAATGATTTTGATTTCTCAGCATCCTGAAGCTTTATTGTGAAATCTAATATGATCACAGCACCATTCAAATGGAAGATAATGATGCACAAGATAAGTTTTATGTCCTGCTTTATATTCTTCTTCATTTCTTAAGTTTAGTTTATTTGCAAGTTAATTTTTATTGCAATTTTGTGGTTAAAAAATATCTTGATGCCTGAAGGAAATCCCATCAAAAGGACTTTTATTGTTTTACTGTAATTTGATATATGATCATGTTTTTCCTCTTGTCAGCTCTCTTCATGTAACTGTTTTTTATATTAATAAAGGTGTTTTAAAGGCATTGCTTTTTAGTTTTTTCACCAAGATGTCCGTTAAACTTGTTTTATTTGATATTATTAAGTACATATACTGTATGCTACTTAAGGTTTTCAAATGTAGAAGTGTAGAAAACTTCTTGTCTGCTTTTTTTTGCTTTAAATACACCATTTTTTACACAAAAAGCACAAATTATTCTCATCACAGATGCCGTCTGTGGTTAGAATTATACTGTAATAACTTTTAATCTTTCTGGATAGTTGCTGTGTTGCAAGCAGACAAACTTTAATTGTTAAAGTAACTTCAGTATTCAACTGAAAAAGCTCAAACGTTTCAAATAAACAAAAAAAAAACTGAGGAGAGGGCATGGAAATGATGCTATTCTAAAGCTTTATTGTCAGACATTCCCTTGTTGATGTCAGTGAAACTTTACGTTGCAGGGTTCTTCAGCCCCTAGTGGTTGAACTGAACATTAACTCCTTTTACCAAATTTCACAAATCCCACATTTAAACACTGAAACTTGATCATTTCTCTGACAGCCTGTCTCTGAGCTTCTAATTACCCTCATTAGATGGGCACTTTGTGCTATTTTTATCAATTTACTGTTGTTACAATGATTAAAATATTTGATCGTTTAGCAGACAGTAAACAAACAACTACTTTCAGATGTTGGATTAGTCTTTTCTCTGACACTAAATCCCCTGATTAAAGTCATAAAACACCACATGAGGGCTGTCTGTGTCTCTGGTTTGGTAGAATTATTGTCTCCTAGCAATAAAGCAGACTAAAATTAGTTAATCTCTCCTTTCTCCGTCATCCTTCCAGCTGTCTCAAACCCCAACCCCAGACCCAAGATTTCCCAACCTACAATGAAGGCAGCTCATAACCTTAAGTACTGTTTAGTGGACCTGTGTAAATTTGACACCATTATACCACAGAGAGGGTCTGTGTAGGTGTTAATGTTAGTGTGAAGGATTGCCAGAGATCTCTATAATCCCTGTTTACTTTATTATGTGCTGCCCAAAAAGAAAAAAAAGTTGCCTTTTTTTACATCGTACTGGTATTTCCATCCTCCTTCTCTTTTTTTGTGATATTTCACTCTTTCCTGCAAACCTTTCCCTGCTTTGTGATGTTTTTGGATGAGTATAACTGTCTTCCTTTGCTAATATTTTGCCTAAATGTGTTAAGCAATCAAAAAACTACAGCTGTATCCCATGACAGGCATGTGCAATTTTTTTTAGGTTAGCTCTGTCTCCTTTTGATTAAAAAACCTCATCCAATGAACTTGTGTTTCATCTGCAACATGTATGTGACACTTTGAGCTTTGATTTTTACTGATTTATGTCAAGATGTAAGGATGATTAAAAACTTTAAGCTAAACTTTCTTTCAATCCTCTTTTTCTTTCTGTTCCAAAAGCCATTTCAAATTGGCAGACTTGGTAGAGCTCAGTTTGTATGTGGTGGCACTGGGGGCAGGGTGCAGAGCCTGCCGCCCTGAGCCAACTGAACCCAGCCCCTTATAATTACAGACAGTAAACAGCTAATGCTTTTAGGCCTATTTTCCCCCATTTGATGGGGAAAGAGTTCACTCTGGCATATAAGGAGAAAGCAGAGAAGATGATGACAAGGAGGTCAAAGACACTCTGAGGAAGGACAGGAGTTTTCAGCTTTATTCGGGGTGTTGACTATGGAAACAGCTTGCAAAGAGCTGGTGTAAAGTTAGGTTTATAGATGCACAAGCACAGAGAGAGCAGCATCATCCCCACCCCCAACGCACATATGCTCACACACACTTGAGTAACAGGCTTTTGATGTGATATTTCTTACAGTAAGTCTTAATTAGACCTTTCAACCATCCCTGGTTGAACAAGCCCTTTTTCCTTTAACTTTACTCTCTGAAACTTTCTAATTGATCTTCTGTCTCAGTCTGTCTGTGGTTTTTCTTTCTACCTTCCTGTCTGTCTCCTTACCCTCACAACTCACACTCTTTACTTGTTCCAAATTTAATTTTCCTTCTTCTGTTTTCCCCTCTTTGTTTTACTTTGACATTCTCAGCTGCAACTTCTCTCACCCACACTCACATCCAACCCTACCAGTTTCATTCTCTAATGCTTCACTGACAGAACTGTTGAGCAGAAACAATTCAGAGACATTATAATTAATGTAAAAACTTCACATAACTTGTTTGTGGATGCAGTGATATATGCTGTCTCTCTGTTTCTCCATCTCCTGTGTCTCTTTCTGCCTTTGCACTTCACCACACTGGCAGGCAGTGGGACAGGAGGTTTTTTTCTTCATTTCTTTTCTTTTCTTTTCCTTTCCTTTTTTTCTGTCTTTTGGCAGTCTGATCCCCCTCTCTTGGCCGGGACAGGCCCTGGAGCGTGCTACTGCCTGGGAGCATGGAAGGGAAACCAGGAGGTAGTGGAGTAGGAGAAGTAGAAGGAGAAGGGGGAGGGAGAGGGGGTGGAGGCGTGGTTTGTGTTGGTAATGAAGTCTTCTCTTTTCATCCTCAGAAGGCAGAGTGTGAGCGGACGGGCCGGGATCTGCGCTGCTCCACAGCCCTCTCTGTCTCTGAAATGTGCTGAAAGCTGCTCCACTCTGCACCGCCTATGAGTCCCAGCTCCCGTCTGCTCCAGCTGAGTGACACAAAGAGACCCAGACTGAGAAACGGCTACAATCATGAGTCTTCTGCCTGTGTCGGCTTCACAGATTCACTCTTGAGGTAAGAGTTCCTCACTTTCAGCTCCTGTGATTGTCCCTAATAGTGCTCTACTTCACTGTCTGTCTCAGTTGATTGTTGTCGTGGGAGGGTGGAGGGGGTGAGGGCTGGAGGCTGACCTGTTTAGGTCACTCCCACTTTTAGGATGCATGTGTTTGTGTGATTGTTTTTGTTTATACTGTATATATGTCTCTGTGTGTGCTCACGTGAGCATGCACAAATGAACAAACTGTGAACTAACTAACAGTAGGAATAAATTGCCATTACTTGAAATAATAGAGTTTAACAAAATAGGAACTTTACTGACAATTAAAAGTTAAGTAAGTCATTCCAATCCAGTTTATACAGGAGCTCTATGAATCTACACACAATTTTCATTAAGGGGATTGTCTAAATATAGCTGCTTCATATTATTTTAAAGTGTAGGATGTAAGTGCAGCAACAGTCAACCCCAAATATTATAGCTGGTGTGAGAGTTTGTTGCAGCTAATCTTCTCCCTGTAGTTATCCCAGCTGATGGTGTCAATCAGGAATAATTTGACATTTGCTGTTTGTAAACTGGGACATGAAGGTCAATAACACTGAAGCTGTGGAGATTATGCTAAATCCATACAAGCGCCAGAAGACACTCTAACACACCACTGTTTACCTGTCACTCATAGAGCCTACTGATGATCCTGACCAAACCCACATGTTTTCTTCCAGGCTGTAAGTGTCATAATAAGCTTGATAAGGACTGACCTACTTTTTGTTGCAGCTTGAAGGGGCTGCTTGAAAGTTTGTAGTTTGCCTCAATTCCGTTGGCTTTTTGTTTCTTCTGCTGAGGTTCTCTTTTGGTGCAAATCAGAGAGAGAAATCATAGAGTCACTGAGTTTAGGTTTCCATTGTGGCAAACTTAAACTCAGTTTTTATGTACAAAGCTTCATTTCCCAGGTTTGTTGCCAAGCTTGTGTGGCACTTGCTGGGTTTGAATTCCCTCCATATAATTGTATTTGACTGTGCAACCTTTGGGGAAAGTTCAGTCATTCAGACCTAAAGTTAGACGTTTGTTGTCAGAGTAATTCTTCAGATTAGTGAGTAGTCTTAAAAGATCATTCTCACTTACAGTTCTTTCATTTTGCTTTGTAGTTTTGTAAAAATCTACCTAAAGCTACTTTTATTAGTTTTTATTCCATTGTGTATTAGAAAGATGTAGTTCTGTGCTTGTTCGTTGTTTGTTTAATTGTTTAATGTTTTGTTATGTTTATTTGTTTTTCTTTTTGTTGGTGTCATTGCCTTGGCAGTTTATTCCCATAAATTTTAGGTCCCCTTAAGGAAGAATGGAGACAAAGTTTGTTTGGCTTAAAGGCCCTTAAAAATCAAGTCTTTCCTGTAAAATGAGTGACTCACCACCCTGATCAGTATGAATGTTGTATGAAAAAGTTGTAAAAAAAAAGTTGAAAAAGTTATTTTCTCTCATTGCTGGTTTGGATAAGTGTTACTATACAGCCTGATATACTTTAAGTTTTAACAAGCAGTTTGTTAGTGTAGATTGTGGTGAAGAGTTCTTTATTTGTATTGTTGATTGCTGTTAAAAGTAGATTGATGCAACAGGCTACTGGGGCTCATCTCTGTAAATATAATCGACATGAAGCATCTGCAGTCCAGTGACAAGAGGCTTTGAAGTGATTTCAGTGGATCTGTCCTCCTCCCCGCTGGGCAATTCAGATCCGGCCTGTGACTCGCTCACTTTTATCCACATTCCCTGGGAAATCAATCCATCTGTATTCTTTTCCTCACCTCCTTGATCCTATTCACCCCACGGGTTGTTGCACCCTAATACCCTTCAGTGAGATTGTCGGTTCTTATCAACACCTCTTGGATTCTCTTAGACAGTTTTCCTATGGTTTTATTCTCCAACCTCACTACTTTGACATACTTCAGGGGGAATGGGTCTTTCCAATACCTCTCCCAAAAAAAAATAAAAAAAACAGCCTAAGCGACTTTCCACTACTTTCTGCTGGACCATGAGAATTATGGTTTCCCAAATGTACAGGAGCCGGGCTTAATTGAAAAAACACAAGCATGGTCTGCCATGAAGGAGACAGTCCTTGTGTCACTGTTGAGCTGTGTGAATGTACTTTCCAGAGCTGGCGAGGGGAAGGGAAGGAGAAAGAAAAATACAAACAGAGCATGAGATGGAGGACAGACAGAAGGCTGAGGCAAAAAAAAAAAAAAGGAAATGAAAGTGTGGAAAATCAAGTAGATGTAGAAGCAAAGCAGATGAATCATCAAGTTTTTAGAGATGGAATCACAGAGGAAAAATGAGAGCAGCATGTGAAGACCCCCAGTCTGGCTTAATTTAGTTTTTAGGGCAGTTTGTATAAAATGGGATTTTAGTAGGGTAGAATGGCAGAAAGAGACCATCGCGAGTCATTAAGCCCTATAGGGAAACAATAGAAACAACAGTAAAACCTGCTTGATTGCAGACTAGCGAACAGCAGTATCTCTCCCATGATTTTCTCAACAGGGAGTCCTCATTATATTTAACCCTAATGAAGCAGTATGTTCTGCTTACAGAGCGGATTCTACAGAACAACCAGAGCTTCATTTCCCATATAGACAATACTGCACATGTCTTATCAGTGTTGTTATCTTTTACTGCGTCTGCTGCAACTGTTTCTCCTTATTCTCCCCACCCTCTTTGGTGTGTTTGTGTGGCATCCCCCATATGGTGATGATAGAAGTTCTGCCATTGATTCAGATGGTGCATTTGTCACACACATGTTTGCCAGCAGCTGCTGTTGCCAGGGCTTCACAGGAAAGCATCCTCTGTTGACTTCCTCACTGGGTGGCTCATTTGTTTGTGAGGGTACCGTGACCTCTGACCCCGCCACCACCTCCTGTTTTTGACACTACCAATTATTTTAACTCAACACAGCTTCAGGCATTCCGACCACCACCCAGCTTTTCAGCACCACATTCATCCATGATTACTAACAGTGAGAAATGTGTGAAGACTTAAAGTACGTTTTATTTGCAGAATTTATGCGAGATTGCAGAATGACTTCAATTTTTAACTTGTGTGAAGAATGTGTGGAAAGACAGATGACAAAAGTTTTAACAATTAAAGTCATGCATACTGTACATACTGGATTATTTTAGTAGATATTTTATCAACTTCATTCTAAATATGAAACATTATCTCCCACCATCATGAAAGGCGGGCAAACATGAAATCACCTGTGTGTGTGTCTGTGTGTTCATTTATCTGTTAGCAAAATATCTCATGAACCGCTGGACAGATTGAACTTAAATTCTCATAAAGGAATCATTGGATGTACATCTAGAACTGATTACCTTCTGGAGTCAGTCTAATTCGAGATGGCCGACCCAGGTAACTGACCTTAGAAAGACCCCAAATGACTATAATTGAGTCTATTTTACAAATATTGAGCTAAAATACGGTGTGGCAGTAGCTGAGAGTCATCCCCAACACATACTCTGAGCACTAACTGATCACATAAGAACTTTGTTTAAAACTTCGGATGAAAGGCAGTGGGTGACATGCGTTCCTTCAAGGAATGCTAGTTTCATTTGGCATTTAGCTAACCCAGCAGCTCTGAACTAATTAAACTGCTTAGTTTAGGAATTTTGAGTTGGTTAAACTAAGACAAATCTTATTCCAGCTTTAAAGCCAGTTGACTATCAGCAGGTACTGTTCACATGAGTAATGTGGTTACATAACACTGTGGAGGTTATTCATCACTAAATTCTCATGTTGCCTGATGCTGTCATGACCTCTGACCTCGCGCCATCTCTTCTAGCTGAGCTGACTTACATATTGGACTCAGATAGTTAAAGCTGAACAGTGAGAACAATTCTAGGGCACATATTAGATTAGGTTTTTTATTTTAAAATCTGATTAGTAAATACATTTATGAGTAATTGTGATTTTGGGATGATTATTTTGTCTGATTGTAGCTCAAGCAGTTTATCTTTAACTATTTTGTCTTTGACACATTTGTAGTCTTGTGTGTAAACTGGCAGCTTGACAGGATTTGTAAAATTACATAAGGCGAATCATCTTGAAGTCATGGCGGTTGTTTGCATTTTTCATGGCTAATTTGACATATTTAATCATATTTAATCAGACATATAAACAAGCAGGATTTAAGTTCACACAGTGCAATTATCAAGAAAAGGATAAACATGATTTGGTTTCCAAACAAAACACAGCATACAGTTAACCTAAAGGATACTCCTCTGATGGACACCTAGCAAGTTTGCTTCAAAATAACAAGTTTTTCTTTTCTATCAACCTGATAAGTTCCAATCTATATCTATAAGTGATGGAAAATAAAAGTTTGGATGCATTCTTTTCCGTGATTGAGTTCTTACCTCCTTTTGCATTTGGTTCTCTGAAAACCCATACAAAAAAGTCTTCAGAGTAAAACTATTTTTTCAGACTACATCTGCTCAAAGCCCAGCATAAGTCTAACAAAATAAAATAATTCTGTTTGCATGGCTCACAAATGGTAAAAGTCAACTTTTGTCTCA
>JAOXNZ010000012.1:18008335-18037626 GCA_028566095.1 Kryptolebias brasiliensis | reverse complement strand
AAACGTTTGACCCAAGTCATACAGTTTAAGGGCAATGGTACCAAATACTAATGAAGTGTATTTAAACTTTTGACTTTCAACATATTCTTTGGACTTTGGCTTCTTTGTACCTTCTTTGAACATGACAGCCCGTTGTGCAGTGTGCGCTGAAATAAAAAGAGGAAGGTGGACAAGTCTGGCCTGTGTCAGGCCTAAAAAGAACAAAATAACCTGAAAAAGAAAGCTGAAAAGAAATTTTGTAATGTCAAAGAAAACTTGCTGTTCTTTTGAAACCCAGAACCAAGTGTCTTTTATACCTGAAGTAATATCCAACCGATAATCTAATTGGACTGTAATGCACCATGAAGTTTGTGTCAGTTCCAGCAGTTTAATGGCAGAGTTCAGACACAACTACATCAGAGAGGCACAGTCTAAACCTATTTAGTTACCTGCTGCTTAGTAAGTTAATATAATAAGTGAGATTATTTGTTATGGCTCAAACTAAATAATGTATGCAGTAGCTTTTGCCATCTCAGCCATGATTCTCTCTCCATTCGTCAGTGTAAGGGTCTGGACTTTTTTGAAACTAAATATTTTCCTGAAGGCATTTCTGAGATGACAGCCAAGAGGAAATATTTGCTTAAAATGACTGCTTTTTCCTAAATCACTCCACCACTTCCAAATGTGCACTTTGTCATTAAAAGTTCTCACAAAAATACATCTAAAAGGTTATTTAGGGTGTTAGCATGTGACCTTTCTGACCAGTTATCAGTATAGAAATTGTTGAAAGTGAGAATGTGTTGAGAGCAAATCTTTCCAATGAATTCTCTTCTCTGATAAAAAGGTGACTCCACCATGTGTCATATGTTTTTCCTTCTAACCCACAGTGAAGACTCTTGGTGTATTTCAGCATTTTAGCTTTAATGGGGGCTAGTAAAGACATCTCGTCATTTCTTCTCCAGCCTCAGTTTCCTCCAGATTTTTACTCAGATGGCATAAAGTGCTGGCTGCCAAATGCACAGTTGCCATGGTGCAATTACACAGTAAAGCTGATAAACAACATATGGACCCCTCAACTTCAGAGCAAACTCACATAAGAATGCTGCAGTGAAACGTCTTATCAGCTGTGCCCCTTTTTACCACTGTGATGTCATTTTTCCCACTTAAAGCAGGAAAAACAACTGCCCCCTCGCACCCCCTCTATCCAACACGTTTTTTCTGTCTTTAACAATGGAACATCAAGTCGGCATTTGTGGAGAGATTGCATCACTGAGGTTATTCACGTCTGTTGGAGCAGCAGCAGCAGTCTGAGGGAAATGGAACAGCAGAAAAATAGCAGAGCCCCCGACCAGACAAACCAAAAGCCATTCATAAATTCCTCCTTGATCACTGCCAAGAGTATGAGACCTGGTGACGTGTTTGACTCTGTAAATGCTCTTGTTGCAGGGTTGAAGAAACGGTGGTTGACTACCTCACCATAGAAAGGAAGGTATTTTACTGTAAGATAAGAGCGTGTCCTTGGACAGATTTCCCATACACATCTCTAAAGGTTTGTTTGCACTGGCGCTTCTGATCATCAAAACAGATTATTCTTTCTTGCTCTCAGAGGTTGTTTAAATCTTTTAAAGTTTCAAATCTTCTCAAAACATAACAATCTTATATTTCATTTTAATTGCTCTCTGCTCATTTGCCCTTTTTGAGTATTCTTATTATGAGTAAGGATTGCTCTCTGTATACTCTCAGGAGAAAATACACCTATGACATTAGACTATGTTCATTTTTTTATCTGCCCTAGAACTGTTGCAATAAATACTCCTCCACATAGTTTTCAGTACATGAACTTTAAATGTTTCTTTTAGTAAAACTAAAAGGAGGTGCTGTAATTCTTTGTTTTTCCAGTTCCTGTAATAGTAGATGAGTATAAAACCTTTGCTTTTATGGTGTGTCAGTGCCTAAATGATGTGCACATTTAGGAAAAATCTGGTTCAGTCACTTTATAGTTAGAGAAATCAAACTGGAAAAGCAGAATCAAAGTTATTCTCAGTAATAATATTTTGTTCTGATAAATGCTTCCTAAATCTTGCATCCTGTTTTTGACCAAACCTTTGACCAGATCAACATGTGTTTTAGTGACCAATGGTTCTCACATGGCCCCTTAAGGCCCCTAACCCTAGATTAATGGCTTTCCTGGCCCAGAGATGCAACTTGTGCCAACTCAATTGGCTGGACACATGATACTGCCATGGCAAACAGAAAACAGTGCAAAAGAGCAACAGGGAGCATAAAACTCAAACTGGCAGTTTTCCTCGTGTAGCTGCTAAAGGACAGCAAGAGGATCACAACACTGAGCTGAGAGGTCAACAGCGCAGGTTTACATCTTCTCGCTTGTCGCTCTGCCTCAGTCTTTTAATGGACTGTGACAGAGCTTCCGATTCCGACAGCCTGGCCAAATGGTTTATTCATCAGAGCCACTCGGGGTGCAACACTCACACATTTCACGTGTTACAGAGGTTGACACATAAATTACAGTGTGCTATCCTTACTTCAGTTTGTGCAAATGAAAATGTTTCCATCTGAAGTGCACAGTTCTGGAAGCAAAAACCTAACCAACTGTGCTGCAAAGCTCACAGTAGTCATTTTGTTTGAGTTATTGATAGTGCGTTTACAAGATGTCAGAAATGTGAGACTCTATGTGCAGTACATAGTTAGAATTGCAAACAGCTAGCTTTACAAATAACAAAAGTGACAAACAGCATTTTTGATTCAATACAGATATTTTACCTCATTTTTTTCTTTTCATAACACCTGGTTTCAGTGACTCACAATCTGATTTGGCATAAAAGTCTCCCTTTTTTCTGTTTGAAATAAATTGACTTAATCCAAGTTTTTAAATCATTATTCATTCTTTGATAAGATTTTTCTGAAGTAAATCATGGTTACACACACACACATACATGTATGGACCTGAATACTCCTGTTTATTTAAGGTCAAGAGTGGATCATTGATTAGTTGACTCACTGTGAGAATCTCAGTTTCTGGATTTCTTGTCTTTCCCTTTCACTAAGAATTAAAGCATTTCAACAGATTTAGCTGTGTACAGCTGTAAAAATAGGAAGGAGAAGGAAAGTATGATTTATGAGATGGAGGACATCATTACTCCAGCTTGAAAATACCACTTTGATGGAGCATGTTTCCATCCATTTTCTATGCCCTCTTTATTGTGTGCTTCATCATGAGGAGGACGGAGCCTGATCCAGAGGTGAGGTAAACCTTGTTAGGTTGCTTGTTCATCAGAGTAATAACACAGAAAGACAGGCAAACATGTTTCCTTACACTAATAATAGAATAAAAATGATCTAATTAACCAAATTATCAGTTATTCTTAGTCAGCATCAATCAATTTAAGTTCCATGTCTCTGTAATGTTTTAGGAAAACTTGTTGAACTTTCAAGATAAATTTGATTTCTTTCTGAGTCTTGTTTGGGTTCAGGTAGAAAAAATACACATCTAAAACCGTTTATTTTCTTGTTTTTAACATTTGCAAGATGTAAGACTGAAAAAGAAATACTATTTGAATCTTCTTAAACCTATTTACAGCTCCAAATGTTGTAATGACGTTTAAACGTTTGCTATCTGCCACTGCTTTATCTCTGCAGTTTATTTTATACCTGAAAATGTACACTTTCTATACATTTTTTGTTTTCAAACTAAACATTGTTGATGGAATGGTTGAAACCATTGAATGGTTTCTTGGCACATTTTGCATATGTGTAAATAGTTAAATTAAAGGCCTAAAATTTGTGGAAGGAATGCATATTGCTCACTGCTTTGCATGCCACGTTTTCAACAAAGATCTTATGTCCAATCTGTTAGTGCTTGAAGAATGTGTTGGGGGTGACTCTTAGCTACTACCACACTAAATATTAGCTCAGAGTTATAGCCAGTTCTGTCATTTCTAAGGTTAATTAGCTGTGATGGCCATTTGGGATCAGGTTGACTCCAATAGTTAAACAGTTGTGCATCCAATGATTACTTTCTGAGAGTTTCATTAAAATATGTGCTGTGGTTCATGAGATATTTTGCTAACAAAAAGAGCAATTAAATTACCACCTGCCTTTATGGTGGTTGGTGATAAAAAGAAAGTCAAAACATAAAATATCAGTTTGGTAATTGTTGCTTCTGATGACATGATGATAACAGCGATATTATAGTACTACACCAAGTTCCTCTTTTTCCACTTTTCATGCCTTGGATCTCTGGTTTAGCACCATCTTATGATCTTGGAATAAACCACTTATTCATTCCATCTTATGTCCAGAAGTCCATCAAATCAAAACAGGAAACTGTTGTTATCTTTGTCAGTTTTATGTAATATTAAGTGCCCCAGTTTGTATATTTTCCATCAGACATGGGCTGAGAAAAATATTCTTAAATACACACTGTTCACTTTGGTCACTCTTTGGCTTGGCCCAGCTACCAGCGTCTCACACAGGCATGTGAAGCCAGAAAGGTTGGACACAGTTGATGCACAGAAGCTACTTTCTCTGTCCCAGCCTCCACCACTGGTCTCCAGTGAGCCTGAGCAGGACTGAAGGGAACAACGCGAGCTCTGCCAGGGACTCTGGTTTGTTCCACAGGTTCCAGTTAGCCACCAGCCAATAATAAGAACCCCTGTTCAGCATGGCAAAGGCAATGAGGAGGGTTAAAAAGAATGCTCAGTAGTCTGGGTTGACTGAGTTTGTTGATCAACCAAAGATTAGTCCTGTAAACACAGGTTTGGTTATAAAGCACTGCTGTGCTTCAGTCTGTGTTCTGTTAATAACAGCAGTGTCTGCAGGGTGAATTGAGTATCTTGATGGGTCTTTTATTCATACAGATCTTTAGCAAACTGAGAGTGATTCTGCAGGCTTGTCCTTCAGTTTGAATCAGTGATTATGTCAACTTTGCTGAAACCCAACAATAATGCTGTTAAACCACTGATGCTGTGCTGTTTAGAATGAACAGGATCAATACTAATGTTGTCTGGTGTTGGGACACCATGGATCAGATCAGCACTGGTTCTGTTTAAGCCATGATGGGTAAGTTCTGCTCACGTTGTGGTCGAGCTGTGGCTGGATGAATGGCTTCTTGCAGTGGCCGTACAGAGCCTCATTCTTCTCACCCTCATCTGGGGCTGACATACGAGGGGGAAGCCCGGGGAGTCTGCAAGCTAAATGTTTTTCTATCCCCCTGGTAGGAATGGACATATCAGGTGCTGTTTTAATGCATTTAAAGTAGAAAAACAAGGTGCTGTCCGATGGGAGAATGACAAGGACAGTAGTGAAAACAGACTAACTTAAGCTCTACTGCTGGAATAAACAGAGGCCAAAGCGAAATCATCCTGTACAGTGACAGACTCATCATTAATGCTCCAGTTTTGTTTGTCTTAGAAGTTACTTGCCCACTTTACTATTTCCGCAAGAATCCTAAATACCCCTGGCTCTCATAGGTTTCCTGTATAAATAGTTTGACTCAGGTGGAGTTCAGTATTCCTGAGCTCCCCCCACTCCCCTTTGCCAGGTCTAGATGGGGCAAAGTTAGCATTCCAGGAATAGCAGCATGACTCCAGTATCCACCTGCTCCTATCTGCTTCAGACAAGCTTTTTTTTATTTTTTTTTAAACTTCTCACCTATACTGAAATATTGTTGATTTACCTATGAAGCTTCTTTTGTAACTGATTTTCATAGCTCAAAGGCATCTTATCTCTGACTTATACTCCTCTTATTTCACTTCTCATGTCTCAGATGTCAGACAGACAGATAATAGGAAAAGTACTTCACCATGGCACATTTTGTTTCTCAACTTTAAGAGTAGCACTGACTTATCTTGTCACTTGAGCTCCATTGAAAAGAAGGAATGAGTAGTTAGTTTATCTCATTGCCACAGAAAGAGAAGTATTTGAATTTTAAAATAAAGCTGCCTGGAGGTTGGTCAGGAAGAAACAGGGAGGAGTTTCAGGAAGAGGATGAATAGGGTCCTGTGCTCAGCCCCTGGGTGCACTGAACCCCTCTGTGTGAGATTTTTTTCGGCCTTGGCATACAGGTCTGCCTGTGAGGAGTGGGTCGGAAGCAGGAAGTGGTCTTGTAAGGGGATCCTGGAGATGCAGCATAGAGCTTCTTTTCAGTGGCAGACCCCTTGGTCCCATTCGACACAGCGACACACCAGGTAGTCCTCCTGCTGCAGTTGTATCAAGACACATCATGTCTTTACAGGACTGATGAAGAGGAGGCTGAGACAGGGGGGTGAGATGAGAACAAAGGACAGGAAAAGTGAGGAACAAATATGGAAGTGACGCAGAAAGATGATGCACAAAAATGACTCTAAGCTTTTGTAACATGATCTGACAGGAGAAGCTGTTTACCAGAGTGCCTCTGAGAATTTAGCCAGGATGTCATATGGATGGATACAATCTCAAGTAGCTGTCCATTAAATTGACCATTACAAAGTATGGAATGCTTATGCAGTTAACTCTACTAGAACCAGAAGTCAATCCTCAGGAGTACAGAATATTTATTTTTCCACATCCCAATGTGAAGGAACCTGTTGAACTGCTTGTGTCTGTTACAGGAAAGCTACTGTATCATCCCATCCAGGATCTGAGGTAGATTGGCCGTCTGCAGTCAGAGCTCTGGGAGCTCAAATCTGTCTCCTCTCTGCTTGACTTCCTCTCCTCTTCCTCATATTCTCCTCCTACTATCTCCCCCTGTTGTGAGATTTGTTTTTACCAGATGGAATAATTGTAGAAAGTGAATTGCTGAACTGTGTTAAACAGTATCTGCTTTCAAATTTGTAAATAGTTGTATTTGTTGTTTTTTGTTTTTTTCATATTTGTATCTATAGATTGTTTTTTCATTTGTAAATAAAGAGGCTTCACTTAAAAAAGTTGACTCGTTGATGAAAAGGTTAAAATGTTCTGAAGGAATCCAAAGAACGTCAGTCCTTCACATTCCCCTTCATTTTACTGAAACTGTCACGGCTTGTCCAAACCATTACTGTAAAGGGTTGTTGTTTTTTTCATACCACCTTGTCTCCTGCAGCACTGAACAAACAAACACAGTTTGAAGTTAAAGTTAGTTCTCTTAAAATGTCTCTAAATGACAGCTCCACTCTGATTCACTTGTTATGATTAAGGCTTTTGTTTAACCCCATTGTTATTGATTCCAAGCAGCTAAATTGGACGAAAGTGTTAGGATGCCAAACCAAAAATCATTTTTAAATTATGTTTGTTCAGGCATTGAAACTTTTTTGTTTTTAGTGTCCATCAGTGTCACAGTTCAGAATACCTCTGATTTTGTATTGATGTAAACTATGTTACTGAAACAGTAGTTGTGATTTGGACTATTACAATTAAGAAAATATGTGGACTGGTCAAATCTGCTTTTTTTCTGGTAGATCATTCAGCTGTTTAAAGGACTACCCTGACCAATGACAGCCTTAAGAGCTGAGAGACAAAGAAATGAATCAAAATCCAACTCACTGCCCCACCAATAAAAGTCAAACAGAAGAAAAGTGTAACTACCGCCAAGACCCTGCTGTTCTGTGGCTGTGTATATTTTTAAAAATCGTGTCATGCATTGACACAGGCTACTTAGGAAAGCCTGAGTCGTAATTAGGTCATTTGAACATTTCCTTGGGCTATTTAAAGAGATGCAGGCCAAGCGAATTTGGAAAATGCTGGTACTGACTCACACAGACTGTGCCTGGAATTCCCTTTTACCATTGGCCAAAGGAATACTGACCTTGGCACTTGTGCAAATCGGACACAAAAATAAAAAAGGGAAAAGTATTACTGGTTGTTTTCTGGTCTTTCCACCCGTCTCTTACAATAAGATGTAGAATTAAGCTGTGAAGATAAACTTCTCAGGTTCGCCCCCACACCACTTAACTCCAAATATCCTCAGCTCACGGTCTTATTCTTTGAGTTAGCTCTGTTGCCTCTAGCATTAAGCCATGACTGCCAGTTATTTGCCTGCTCCACTAACATTCATCCTAAATCTTCTATAAATGTTTTTGTTTCCTCCCAGCATCAACCTCCACCTGCCCTTTAGTTTCCTGTGGCCTATAGCCAAACTCAAGAAATTTCTTTTCATGTGAAAGTAGGTTGGCAAAAGAAGGAAAGCATAAAGATAGACAGAAAGAAGTACAGAAAAAATGAGAAGCGTGACACTTTAGGTTGAAGCAGAGAAATTTAAGAAGTTTTTTGTTGTTTTTTTCGTGATGATTTTCAAGTTGTTATCTCGTCATCTTGTCTCTTTCTCACCCTGTTTGTCATTTTTCCAATCTCTGTCTCTCGGCATACATCACAACTTATCTTGTGCCAAGTTTATGTGAAATGAATCTGATCACCCTTTGATTTTTAATGTCTGTGTGCCAGTCTGTGACCCAGGCATTAAATTAGACTTAAACACTTGGCTTCATCCGCTGGGTTAATAAAGAAACAGTATACCTACAACTCCTTGAATTTCCCCTTGCCAAACCAAAACACACGTCAGTCACAGAACGTACAGTGAAATTATACATGAAAGCACTTGCTTGCTTCAAGACAACAAGCCTCTTTCACATATATACAATTATACACACTGGAATGAAATGCAGTCACACACACAGTGAAGTTACGTAGAGCTCAAAGCATTCTTAATGGCTAACATGAACTTAGACCAAAGGTTTATTTACAAACGGTGCTTGTGTGCTTTTGTCAGTTCTGTAATCTCACAGGAAAACTACATTTTATGAAAATTAGCTTGTTTAATTTGGCATTAATGCTTTCTCAAGGTTTAAGGGAAAATCCCTTTCATGGTCACATGTTAGGACTTGACTGTTTGTCCTCTTGTTGAATGCAAAGAAAGCTCTGTCTTACAAGTAAAATCTTACCCGAAGGTGAAAGGTTATGAGCAATGCCTGAAGGGACACCGAGGTCTCAAAAAAAAACTTTCTCTTGATATTCTTCATTGGATATTACCTACTGTCAACCTGCAGAAGAAGCACAATAAAACTTGATTTAAACCCTGTGTTAAGAAGAAACAAACCAAGCTAGGCTGTTTTTGTTTCAGGAAAATTAGTCCTTTTAAGTCTGGACCTTATGGCAACTCATTTATTTCTCTCAAACATGATATAGTGATATAATGGGTTTGTAATCAGTTCTTTGGTTGAAGAAGGTAAAACTTCCCAACTGCTCAAAACATTAGCCCCTACTGGGAAGCACCAACCACACATCACATGTGGAAACAATTACTGAACTTTTGTGACGTTGCACAAATAGTATCACGTTCAGTGCTGAGTAATTATTTTGCCATGTACGCATTGTGTGTGTATGAGAAGGCGGGGGTGACAACAAAATGTAGTGGCACGAGGATGCAGTTCTCCACAGCCCGGCCTGTTTGTGCACGCTTTTCTTCAGTGGGTTTGCTCAGTGATTCATGGTCAGCAGGGTGACGGGTCAGTAAGAAAAGCCTGAGTCCCCAGAGGCCACTGACACCCGGGCTGTAACTCTGCCTCTGCAGGCCCAGTCTCATCTCTGGACTTTCACCTATGTGGAGGTGGCCCCCGCTCCACTCATTGCCTCTGGCTTCCTTCAGGTAATGGAGCAAAACATACCGTTCCTTCATAAATAAAAAGCTTCCTCAGTGTTGCATTTCTGAAGCAGCATTGATCAACGGGGGACTGTGAAGTAATCCTCGTAGAAATCACTGAGTGACCATGGAGCTGCAAAAATATTTAGGTTAGATAAAAGATAAACACAAAGTTCATAAAGCTGCAGCTCTGTTAAGTGTGTTTATGTGCACACATGGACATATATTTATGTTAACACAGAACTGGAAAAATGACACAAGGAGATTAAGTTTTCTAATAATATTTGTCTCATCTCTAGATAAAAGATTCTCTATGTAAACACCGTAACTGATGAAAAAACAAGTTTTCTTTTTATTTGGCACGGCTGAATAGAAAGGTTTTCTGTTGAGAATGTCAAATAGATTTCTCTCCTCTTTGTTGTCATTTGCTGCTTCAGTTCTCCTTAACGGTTTGATGGACAATTTAAGCTAATGATTTATTCTTTTTGTGTAGAGAGTGCTTGAATTGCTTGAAGATGAGGTTCCCATATTTTTTCTTTTACTCTATGTTTACATATGTGAGGGGGTCCATCCATTACATAGAGATTTAATATTTTAGACCCACTGACCACTTTAAAATAACACTGTGATTTGTTACCTTTAAATCAGTGTTGAAAGTTAAATCTGGGAGATGATTTAATCTGTAAAAACTAATATACAATCATTAAAACTGCTTTCTTTAGAAAATTTTCTACTAAAATAATCTCCTCTACCCTTAATTTGGCATAGATGTGACTCTATTTTTGTTATGTTAGTCTTAAATCTTTCCACTGACACTTACTTGTAGATCATCTCCATCTCTCTAAGGCTAAGAGGAAGTCTGTTTCTCTGCTCTGACAAGGCAGAGAAAAAGCCACTGAAGTGGTCTGGAGTCATCTGCAGAGAGAAGAACCTGCTGACCGAGGTCAACCACATTATGAGCAGGCAGACACACACAAATAGATGTGAAGATAAGGAGGAAAAAGAGCTGCAAAATGACTAAAATATGCTCAACACTGGACTAAGGTATATAAAGTGCACACAGCTATCATGCACTAATATCTAGTAGTACTAGTTGTGCAGTACATTAGTGCACAACTAACGTCAGGGTGCAGAAAGTTAATTTTAACTAAACCCTGATTTCAGTTGTCCTTTCAGAGTTCTACAAGTTGATTATTTTGTTTTTATATGCTTGATATGACCTGTAAGAATCCCAGAATATTCAACTTTTTATTTTAAAGCTAGTACAATTTCACCTCAAATTCAAAGCCGACTTCATTTTTTACTCATAATATAAAAAAACAGTTTAACCAAGTAAACAATAAAAAAAATGTAACAAGAGACTGTCTTTAATTAGTTTAGAATGTCACTGATCCGTGCCTGTGAAGAAAATATTGATTTACACCCTTTGCCAATGTAAAAATATGTGCAGCCTTTACTAGTTAGTTTTTGGGGTGGTTGTCTCCTTGGTGTGTAGTATAATACTAAGTGAACACTGATTAAATTCACCTCTCATATGTGAAAGTGCAGCCGCAGTAATTACTTTGGAGGTTGCACACCACTCGTTAATGAAACCTTGTCTCATTCTGGCTTGGAGTTTCTTTCTCGTTTAATAAAACCTTAATGATTTTGAAAGGCAACCAAATACTTTTGCCCAGGGAGAAGAAAGGACAAGCAAATATTGACACACTGAAAACAGATTTAAGGTAGAACAACACCTGAAAGAAGGATTTTTCTCCCTTCAGGATGAGATTACTGTGATTATAAGTAGGAGCCAATACATTTTTTGACCAGGTCACTTGCTTCTTAATATCCTTATCTACTCAGTCATGTTTTACAGTCTATCACTCAATGGCTATTTCTTTTATGGCCACACAAGTAATATACCATAGACCTGCAGAAATTCGGGAAATTGGGTCAAAAAGAGGAAAAAATAACCTTTAAATGCTCTAAAACAAAGATTCCATCATGTTTGTGGAATGCTGTGGTTTGCAATATGGAAACAGACTGAGTCCAGAATCCAGTGGCTAGAAAAAAAAAATAAAAGTTTGTCTGAGAAGGAGGAAAATCTTGGGAGGGGGTGAGGGGAGCCTCTGGAATTACACACCAAAATCCCTTAAACGTTCACACACAGAGCGATGCACACAGACACACACTCCTGTGCTCCCTGCATCTTCCCCACCGAGCAGTTAACCACATTGTGTGAAGGGTGGGGTTTGGGTAGAAGGCACGAGCAGGACTGTGCTCACTGTTTTCATTTCAAGTGCTGAGACATCTTTGGAATATTCTGAAGGCTACTGACAAAACGTCACCAGCACTGAAAACAGATGACTCATTAATTATCTTATCATATTTCAAAACTGAGAAATAAATATTCCAAACAACTGAGAGGCCACTGCTGCTCACACGTCCACATCAAGAGCTTCTGTTGTAATAACTGTGCGGTCGAGTTGTGAAAGCAAAACCGATTCTCTGACATCTCTCTCCTCCTCGTCTTGCCTTTAAACTGATATAAGTGCTGAGATCTTACAGGCAAAATGCTTGCATAATAGATGTTTCCAAAAATACAGAGGAGTAGGCAGGCAGGCTGACCGAGGTTTTGGCGGCGCTCCCGAGCACGGGCCCCGGGCCAGCCGTTCACTCTGTGCATTCCCTCCGCTGGACCACACGTGCTGGAAGAGGTGTGATGAAAGCATTCAGACAGCTTTCATTCCGCCACCTGATCCTCTTCCCCCTGTTTCCCTTCAATTATACAGACCCCAACACTTCTTTCTTTTTGTTTTCTGAAAAGTATCCCCTTGCACCATTTTCCCACTCTTTAATGGCATTCCCTGCATTTCCTCTCTTCTTTGTTGTCGCTGACCTCATCGTCTCTCATCTTCATCTGTCTTCTCCCTTTCTCTGATCTCAGAGACCATTTTGTGATGATATTTCAGTGTGCAAGCATCTGGAAAAGATGAGAATTGGAAGTTTTTGCCAGTGCCAGTTATTGATTTGGATTATTATAAAGGAAGTCATTGTTTGTATGAGGAGTTTGCTTAACTTGCTGCTGCTTCGTTGTTGGTTCATATAATGCATTGTGGCTGTGGAGAGTTTTTCTCTTCAGCATATTTTGATACTCTTTGCAAAGGGTTAATTGCTACACTGGTGCTCGTGATCTGCTTTTACTATTTCACAAAAAATAGTAAACATTAAAGAACACATGTTAAAACCAATCCTGAAATGGTGAATATATTAGATCAAAGAGATTTTGAGTTTGTCGTCTTTGAATTTTGCCATCTGTAGGAGATACAGAGCCAACTTAGGGGATTTACCCCACAAAAATAGAAAGTGCAAAAGCAGTTACGTAAGGCACGGATGTGATGAATGAACAGAGATTTTCACAGTGCTGCCACCATTTATTCACTCAACCCAACACTACATACATCCTGCAGAAAAATTACAGGAAAAAGGCTTTCAGGAAATTATGTTTTCTTTTAAGCACCTTTTACCTACTCCTGCATTCCTGTGAAAAACCAACACAGACCCCTGTGAAAGTAATGAAGGAGAAGAAAGGAACAAAAGTTTATATGGGTCTTTACCACAAATACACCAGTTCTTAAACACTCAGCAGTCTCACGCATCAGGGTGGTGTTGTGGTCAAGCCATATGGGGCGCCACTGAGAAACTTGGCGATTTGACAGAACCCCAAAAGAACACACATACGCTCAGTCTTAATTGACTTGTAAAGCTCCACTAAAACACAATTTTATGGAATAAATTTTAGACTAGTCACTGGGGATTTGATATCAGGTCGTGCCCAGCTTGCAACTTTGCCACCACCACAGTTTCTTTACACACAGTCCAATGGCAATATATGCTTTTCAAGATAAAACTGAACAAGTCATGTCAAAGTTGCCACAAAGTTGGCAGATTAATATGTCTAAAGTCTGTGTATGAAGTCATTTTGACTTGTGCGGAGAAGACTGAAGCATAAGATTTACTGAGCCGCACACAGCTGTAGGGGAAGTGGACAAGGCACTTGTAAGGACATCAATGACCTCTAACTCTTTGCAAACTGACAGCTCAGGCTTTGGTGCTACTTCTCTAAGGTCCTTGTGATACTCGTACTCCTCTTTTTGTTGTTGGAGGCATTCATTCTAAGGCCCAAACCACAACCCAGAGTCTGGGCAAATAAAATGGAGACTATGATTTATGATCCTAACTGTTGACTTTGCAGAGCTGGATCAAGCATTAGCCTCTGGAGATACTGGCAAGGCCTTTAACCCAACCAGTGGCAGAGATAGCAGCAAACACTGGCTTTTAGAGTCTGTAGTGGTGTAAAGGGTATGTGATTTTTCACAACCAGGCTAAAACCCAGCCAGGTCTCCTCTTCAAGAGTCCCTCACAACCTGTTAAATGCTATCTGAACTTTTACCAGAGGATGAGACAAGGAAACGCATGCCAGAGCATGATCCTTTAAGTAAAAATGAAGTTATGACCAACTATTCAGTTGTAAAGTAGCATCTGGACACTCTGGCTACTGATGCAACATGATAGGCCCACCAGCTCATTTGATACCTGCATCTCTGAACCCTGACGTCATCTCTTTGCCTCTGGAAGAGGCCATTACAAAAGCAACAAGGCTTAGCCTTTAAGAGTTGCAATATCTTTAATTATAAACAGGACTACACATGTGTTTATTATGATTATAGACGTTTTATTTGTCAAGATTAATAAATAAATACATCTGTGAGGATTTCTTTTATCAGCTATAGAGTTATCAGCATCATATTATGTTTTATAAAACAGTCCTATCACCTGATGCTAAGAGGATTTTGTAAGATGTCTTGCTTTGTATAAAGCTAACTGCACAGTTTGTATAAAAGTAACTGCACAGCTGACTTATAGCTATTTATTACTCAAATGACTAAACTTAGGTAACTTATCTGCCTAGCAACCAGAGTGGGTTTTGTAAAATCTGATTGCTAGTAGCATCAGTTCTATAAAAGGGAAACCACTGTAGGATACAGAGACATTCATGTAATTCAGTTACTGCATTACCTTAAGTTAGTTGTTAAAATATAATCCTCTGAACTGATAAAGAGCCTCTCTGGAAGGAAACAAAATCAAGTGCTGAGCCCAAAATGACCCTGAGACTTTTAAAAAGAGAGATTTATGAGGATGGATATATTTACAACATCTTTTTATCTTTGCACGTTTGACCAGCCCCCAAATGGCCTGAAAATTTATGGTGCAGATGAGAAAATGCATCTTGCAGTAGGTGTGCTTGACAGTCTTCTGAGTAGTCATTGCCTGAGGGAGAGGCCCCATGCAGCAACGTTCACATGCCAAACTTTTATACAGTAGGACTGAAATTTCATCAGGAAATTAGCACTCACTCCTTCAGATGAAGCCTTTTTTTGGTAAAGCTATACAAATGGAGGCACTTCAGTATGATGGAAAGTAGCTGAAACAGAGATAAATTGTAGCTTCTCCAACCACAGGCCTCCCCCGGCTTTGGTAATGACTGGGGGAGGCAGACAGGAGTGCTGGATGGAAGTTTAGTTACCAGGCCTAGAAATTACATTTTGGTGCTAACTCCAGGCTTCGTTTGGTTGGACCTCAAAGGAAGCAAAAGGCCAAAGTAAACTCAGACCTGAGAAGTTGTGTCTGCGATGCTTGGGAGAAAAGCAACAAATGTCAGCATGCTTACAGTTCTCTCTGTCTAAAAGCTGTCTGACTAATCCTCGATAGTCCTCCATGATCTAAACCTTAAGCCCTCTGTAGCAACAGAACACTGTAGCATTGTGTCCCTGCTCTTAAGGACTCTGTGATTCATTTATTGGCAGACCTTTTTGGGTTCATTCACTATATTTTTCACATATTCAGTACTGTAGAGAAATTCATCTTTTCAACTGTGAGCTGGTTTCTTGTGACAGTTAGTGTTGTGAAAGTTGACGATGCAGTTCAACACTCACAAAGATCTGTATGAAAAGAGCCTTTCTCTATTGTCAGAAGTAGGTAATTTAGTTTCTTTAGGCTAAGTATGAATAGGAACAGAAGTTTTATTTTAAATCCCGAAGTTTATGCTGATTCTTTGAGATTCAGCAGCAGTCTGGTGCACCAATGCAATAGTGCTCTCTGCTGGCAGAAACAGGGAGCATGTTTGTCTGTATAAAAAAGTGTAAAATTATTTTTTTTTTATTTAAAATGTATGTTTTGGAATAATTGTGTAAGAACTTACTCTTTAAATGTGTTACTTTTGTGAAGGATTTCCTCACATCTCCCAAAGTTATTTTAAATATGCATAACTCTCTTACAAGTGGTGTTTAATGTCTTGTCTTAATATTTAGCAAAACACATACATATTTTACTGTCTTGAATTATTAATTTATACATTTTGAAAGTAAAAGTATGTTAGTCAATTCTTTTTTTTTTTTTTTTCTTCCAGGTCGGCTTTGCTTCAGTGCTAGATCCTCAGTCCACAATGAGGGTGAAGACATGAGCTTGCAGCAAGCAGCCCTGTCCCTGCAGTTCCTGCCACTGGACGTTTACTAAATCACATTACCCAGAAGATGATGTCCCTGACTCCCAGATAGCAATTCTGAGGACCAGGACTTCACAGCACAGACTGTGCAACATGGCAGGAGAGACTCAACAGATGCATGCAGTCAAAGAGCTGGATGCAGAGTCCAAACAGCAGGATGAGGCTACGGCGCTGGAACAGCAGAGTGACAAAGCCACAAAGGGGTCTTCGAAGCACTTTTCAAGCACAGGCACTGAGGCCAGACTCAGCAACAAAGAGGCCAACGCTGAAAACCTAGAGAAAGAAAGGGACTGTCCTCAGCAGCGTGAAGCTGTCATAAGGCCACAGCAGACGGGGAAGATTGACTTCAGATCACTGCACAACAGATCAAAGTTTGTCACTGACGGGACTTGGTCGAGTGGGAAAAGCAGTCCCCAGTCACCAAGTGGAAAGGGCCGCAGCCGAGAGAAGGCGAAGCGGTCAGGAAAGACAGAGCGTGGCAACCCACAGCAGCTGTACAGACTAAGCATTGCAAATCCACGCACCGTTGGCATTGCCTATCCACAACAAAAGGTTTTGCCACCCAAGAAGTTGGAAGACAGTCGTGGCCCAGTCTCAGGCAGCTACAGATTCCACGTTCCCAGTATGCCAGAGAGAGAGGTTGAACTACAACAGGAAGAGCTCAACTACAGTCACTTCTTCCAGGAAACTTCCCCTAATATCACCTCCCCAGGCTTTACCTCACAGCCACTGGGTTCCTCAAGTGGAACAACATCACACCCACATCCACCCATGTCACAGCAACAGCAACCAACTTCAATGGAAAACAACAGTGCACAGACTGGTAGCCTGCTTATTTTGACTGACTGTCAGCTAAGTGGTTCAAATGCTTGGCAGTCTCCCGAACGAACTTTTAATGGTGCTAATTATGGGCTTTCATCACAAAAGTCTTCTATTCTCCAAGAAACCAGTAAGGCAAGTGCATTTGTGCCTGGTCCATTTCAATATGGATATCATTTACTGGAACAATCAACAACTGACTCTTTTCCTTGTGAACAGAAGCCCCAGTCCCAAGACCTTGCAAACTCTTCACTGGGCTCTGTTCATGTCACCCACAACTCTTTTTCCTTTACCCCTGGAGCAGGGCAAAACATTGCTCAGAACAGCACTCAGTTCAGTAATGAACATCAGCCAGAGGATAAAAGTTCTTATCCCCATCCCCCTCAACCCCAATTTATTCAGGCAGTGGCCTCATCCATCCAGTGTCCCAGGAATCTGAGTGAAGACTCACCCAGCAGTGACAGCTCTGGCTCTGGCTCACAGCAGTCAGAGCAGGGGAAGCCCGCTCTACCTGAGAGCACAGACAATATTGCACAGGCGGACAGTCAGGATGCAGCCATCACCTCTGGGAGTAAGAGAAACTGTCACTCCAAAGACACAGCTGCCAGAACACTCATCCAAGGCGGTATACACACAAGAAATATTTCACAAGGTCCAGGCTCTCCAATGCACTTTCCCAACAGAACATTTAACAATCCTACAGTGAATAACATTTGCACAAGCTCAATTCCTTTTGATAAAACCGGCAACAATAAGGTTCTAAATAGGATACAACACTCTTGGGAAGGGCCTAATAAGGCATTTTCACCAGCTGATCAAAACACAATTCAGTATACTGATATGAATGAGAAGTTTCAGTTTCAGAGCCAGACAGCTATTGATCATAGGCCAAATTCATCTAAAAGTAGCAGAATGTCCTGGCAGCAAACACGACCAAGTTCTGCCCTGCCAAACCCAAACAGGATGGAGTCATCAAGGCAAATAAGCAATCAAAAACTGGCTTACATAGTGTCCTCCTCTGACTGGCAGGATGAGAGTAAAACACATAAAAATAACTCCTTAAAAAGCATCAGCCTTTTTCAGAACAACAGAAGTGGAGATGTGCTGTCAAACCAAAGACAAGATTCTGTAAAACATAACGGCAACACCGTCTCAGCTTTTAAACTAGAGATGAGCCACACACAACTGTGTGAGTCCAAGAATAAGTCTCTGTACTTTGGACTCAATCAGTCTCTTCCAGCAGCACCATCACGACACTACAGCTATCCACCATTACAGGTCCCACCTATGGGGCTTATGAGGGTGTCACCGTATGAATCCCCTTTGCCCTCCCCGGTTCATAACCCTGCATCTAGTAGCACCTGCTCCTCTCTCTCGCCAGCATCCACCAGCCCAGTTAATCTCAGTTCAGAGGACAGTCAGATATCAAAATCAGCCCCGCCTCACCCGTTCTATCACCAGCCACAAGGTAAAACTCAGTTACCTTCAGATCACCTGAATACACACCCTCACCAGTTTCCCTCTGATGCTTCAAGGACTCTTCCCTATGCATCAGACAGGCCCAAAGATGACATGATGAGCTACTTGCAAAACAACACACATCCAAAGACAGCTATGGATGAAAGTAAAGGTTATGTGGATAGTTTTGGGGTGGAGCATCACCAGCCTCCACCACCCTACTCTGCCCATCAGCTCTTAGCCAGCTCATTGGCCACAGCAAATCTCGACCAGTTAGATGTGTTTCTGACCTGCAAACAGTGTGATCAGAATTTCAACAACATGGCTTCATTTTTAGGCCACAAGCAATACTGTGCTCAACAAGCGTTTGCACAAAATGACCTCAAAGACATATCAAAGATGGAGGAGAATCGAAAGTTTCACGTAGAACCAGTTAAAGCAGCTCCAGCAAATGTTCCACTGTTGAGATGTCCATCTGATCTTCACCTGTCGTTGTTGGGCCTCAACAAAAATGGAGAGCTGATGTCTGAAAGTGAAACAAAAGGAGAAAACAAAGATGATCCACTAAAACTCAGTCTGTTTTCTGGTCCAGGTAACCTTCCTGTCCCTCTCCCAGAGCTGGAAATGGAAGATGCCAAATTAGACAGCCTAATAACAGAAGCTTTAAAGGAGTATCAGTCAGACAATGCAGAGATAGACAGCAGCTTTATTGATGCATTCGTGGATGATGACCTAACCACTGTCAAAACATCATCGAGCAAACAATGTGTGAAAACAAAAGAATCTGTGGTCTTTGAGAGCAAAATCAAACAAGCAGCTGATGAAAAGTCTTTCACACAAGGAAAGTATTGTTATGACTCTGATACTGAGAGCCATAAGAAAATGTCTATGAATTTGGAAGATGAGAAAATTAACATTAAAAAAGAAATCTTTCATGAAAATTCAAGAATTGCCTCAAGGGAGAAGACGTGGGAACGAGACGGCAAAGCAAAGGAGGCGAGGAAGCTGTGTAAGAGCGAGGACAAAAACACAAGCACACAAAGGTTTCTCTTATCCAGCAACTTTTCTGAGCATTGTGGTTTAAAAAGCTTTCCGGACAACCCTGCACTTCGAGGGTCAGCGCCCTCACAGGCCTCTACATCTCCAAACTCAAAAACTACAGCTAAAGAAAGCAAGAGGAAAAGCACTGGAGGGGGCACCTGGAGCAAGGAACTCATTCACAAAATAGTTCAGCAAAAAAATAAACTCCACAAGCTCCACGTGAAAGGTACGAAAAACCTTCAGTTTTCCTTGGTGATGGAGAGACTCACTCCAACTGTGCAGAATCCTGCATTCGGAGAATACGACTACGTCTCTGACTCAGATGATGAATGTGAGCCTGTAAAGATAGCAAGCCAGGGCCTGCTTAATCAAAGCAGTCGTTGTAAATACACTTACACTAAACAGTGCAAATGGCGTGCGCGGAGCGAGAGGGACCAGGCGGCGTGGAGACATGAGTCGAAGGAGTGCTTTGAGATGAAAAAAAGTGAGAAGTTGTCTGTCACTCCCAAGAAACACGGTTCTCACCAAAAACTGAAACGGAGAGGCAGCAGGTCATCTACAAGCAGTGACCTCAGCACATCTGTGAGTGTTTCAAGCGATGGCATCAACAGCCCCAAAAGCACTGACCGTACTGACTCAGACAGTGAGAAGAAGGCAGACAAAAAGAAAGAGTCTCCAGAGCCAAAAAGCCATGACAGGTCTACCCTGCAGAAGTTATTTAAAGAGTCCAACACTCTTGCACTGACATTCACTAAATCTGTCAAGAAATATAATACAGACAAGGCTGTTCATTCTGATAACAAAGAGGGTGCAGAGGAACCAAAGAAAACTCACTCAAATCCAGAAGTTGCTGATCTGCTGACATCTTCACAAAAAGCAAGAGACACAATGAAGAATGGTGAAAAACAAGGAAGTTCTCATACAAAATCAAAAGAAAAACTTGTGTCTCATAAAACAGAATCTGACTCAACAGTCAACTCAGACAGAAAACACCTACAGAGAAAAGACAAACCAAACACAGAAGAAGAACCAACACTAAGCAGCAACACAAATAACAAGACACTAAAGGTTGATTCTCATTCTGCAACTATCCCCCAAGAAACTGATTTCAACATTGACAGAAACACAAAGGGCGAAAGAGAAGTAGGGTCACAAGCAATGCCGCTCAAGCTATCAGGCAGCACCACATTGGAGAAACAGAGTGACCGTGTCTGCATGGTGAAAGAGGCTATTAGTTTAGTCAATGACCTAGACACACACAGACCTGCATCTCTTTGCACATCTTTGATGGATGAGGTGTGCCTATCACCGACTGAAAACGAAAAAGATGCACTCCACCTCATGCCTTACCCACTGGACCAAGAGCAAGGGCTTATGAAATCCCCGCTTTCATTTGACACCTCATCAATATTTGGGGATCTCACAGGATTCGACAGCAGTCTTTACTCTGAGATCCCCATTCAGAAAGAGGGTTTTCCTTCTTTAGAGAGCACAGCTGATAAAAAGGAAGAGTTTCCCTCATCTTTTTCTACTTTTTTGGAACAAAGAGACTGGAACCTCATGGTTAACCCCGTGCTACGAGATGAGATATCTCCATTCAAAAGCAGTTCTGAAAAAACAAATGAAAAGAAGTCGGACTACAATCACATTCCTTTGTCTCTGCCAGAAAAAATAATTGACTACAGTGCAACTCTGAACAGCTGTGTATCAGAGGATGAGCTGGAAATAAAGAGAATAGTGAATGAGCTTGAAACCCAGCTGCAGACCACTAAGCTGGAAAGCCCACCGCTACTGATTCAGGATGCCCCTAAGCAGCTGCAAATGAGCAAATTTTCACCTTTACGACTGGGGGATGAGTCTGAAAGTGATGGCAAATGTTTGAATGTCAAATGCCCAGAGCAAGGAATAGATCTACAAGTTTCAAGAATCCCTTCAGAGCCATTCAGTGAACCAGAACTTCCATGGCCCGGGCCATTCCAGTTTGAGTTAATTGGTGAAAATCACAGCACTAACACTCCAGTTCACAATGAACGAGCAGAACTCAAAGACAAGCTTCACCATGACCCAAAATTAAAAGAAAGCGGTGCTGAAAATGAGAGTCCTGTTGAGACAAAGGAAGAGATTTTGGAACAGAGACGATACACAGAAAATCTCATGAAAAGCCTTGAGGTGATTTCAGACTCTATATTCAAAAAAGAACCTATTATATCAGCACCTCAGAAGCCAAATGTCAACTCTCTCACAAGTCAACAACACGAAGAAACTGAATGTCAGGCCACTGATGCAGCTGAGAGAGAAGATCACTGTGAAAAGGAAGCAATTACCGTAAAGGAGAATATTTCATCACTTCCAAATATCAATGAGCGGAAGGATGAAATTGAATTCATTCTCAATGAGTCACAGTCATCTCTCTCCAACGAGACTGACCCTTCAGTCAGTAGCAACCAGCCAATTTCATTGCAGCCAAGTGAACCTGCAGAGAACAGGGATTACAAGATAGTGACTAAAGTCACATCGGAAGAGCATATCACAGCAAACAGTCATTTGACTGAGTCTGCTCGCTGCTCAAGTGTTGTGATCCATCATTCACATGAGTTTGAAAAGTCTTCCAGGAATGGTGATGCAGAAGACAATTTAAATCAACTAAATAAAAATAATGATGATGGCAGTGAATGTGTGCCTACAGATGACTGTGAGGAAGCAGAGGCTGTGAAGGAAATCACTCATCACCCTGAGGGTCATCCTTCATCACCAGCTCTAGTTGACCCCACTCAAGAGATCGGCAAGAAGATTGCAGGTGTGATTCAATCTGCATTAGAACAACAATCCACTAATGACAATCCTGAAGATATTAGTTCATCACAAGCTGGTGAACTGAAAGTGCCATGCTCAGACATTGCAGTTGAGAAAATAACTGTTGAAACATCAAAACAAAACCATTTAAATGTAATTTCTTCCTCTAAAAACTCCAGTCCTTCAAAAACATTCAGTGAAACGCATATGTCATTAGAGATGGTTACCTCAGACAAGCCCTGCAGTCCTGTACTGGTAAAAATGGTTACAGAAAGCTGCTGCTCACCCCTCCCTGACACCCAGTCTGCGGAGGGACAAAGCAATCTGTTGATCCTGTCACAGTCTGATGGCATCATTAACGGCAATTCCTGCAAAATGACTCCATTTAATGAGTCATTAAAAACCGACACAAGTCTTAACTTTGAGTCTGCTCAGAAACAAGAGGAGATTTTAAATGTACAGGACATCAAAGAGCATCTTCCTGTCGATTTCATGGCAAGTCAGCAAAACTCCCCATGCAGAGAGGCAGCAAAAGAGAGTCACTGCATTTTTTTAGACTCTGCCTCATCCGCCAGTCCTCTTTTATTAATCTCTCCTCAACAACCCTTGCAGAAATTTGATTCAGGAGAGGATTTATGTAGACCAAAAAACTGTATTGACCAAGGTCCTAAAAATGTAAAATCTCCCACAATCAAAGATGACAACCAAATCCTCCAAGAGGCTGTAAACAGTGATTCATTAAAGGGAACAGCTGAGATGGGGTGCTCTTTGATACCTCAGTTGGATTTAGGAATCACAGAGTGTAAAATCTCTGAAGCAGTCCGCTCCTCTCCACTTCCTGTGAGCAGCACAGCAGAACCACCAGAGGTGACAGACAGCCTTGAAAAAAGTGATCTGATGTATGATTTAAAGCTCAGCCCTCTCAACTACAACGTCCTGTCAGATGAACCTCCACAGCTGAATCAGTATGACTACATTCAAATCTCACCTGCCAGTAAACCCGAGGAAAATCTCCACACCAAGCAGAGACCTAGAGAAGACTGTGAATCATGTGACTTGAGCGTCAACCCTGCACTGATTTTTAACCAAACTGAGACAGAAACAGCAATGTCACTGAACACAGATCCTGGAGCTAAACTTCAATCAAACGAACCTCTGAAATTTACATGCTTTTCGCTGGATCTCACAGATGAAATAAAAAAAGACAACTCCTCAGATGGTGATGTAAAGACAAGTTTGGAGGCTTTCCATGACCTAGCTGAACCCACTGAGGATTTGCAGATCCATGCTGACCTACTGAGCAAAGCTGAAACAGAGAATATAGTTCCTCACAAGGCTTCTGCTGATGATAATATTCTTAAAAAAGAAATTTCAGATGATCTGCCCACTTCTAAACCACTCACCATCTGTGAAAATGACCAAATGCCCCTTCCACCAGACCAATCAGAGAAGCAGCTAACAACATTTCATCAAATACACAGGGAAACGACACAGAAGAAGACCCAGAGCAGTGATCAACAAGGTAAAGTGCTCTGCGAGATTTGTTTTATGTGTTTCAGAACTGTGCCAGGCTTAAAGAGACACAAGGCCATGAAGCATTCGGTCAGAGCTGAAAAATGCGTTGGCCCACAGAGCACAACATCAAGCCATCAGAGGACTATGCTTATTTATGAAGCATTGCAAACTACAGAGAAAAAGCATAAAGATGATTCACAGACTTGTTTCCCAGCAAAAATAGATGGGCTGCCTGAGATAAGTAGCTCTCTCACATCTAAAACAGCGGAGACTGAGTCAGTCCTGGAGGAAGTGGCGACCAAGACGAGTGCAGTGACAGTAGATGAGATAAACCATCAAAACGCTCTGCTGCCAGCAAAGGCAAAGAAGAACAACAAAGCTAGAAAGAACAAGAACAGTGAGCTAAATCCTGACCCTTTCTCTGATGAGCTCCTGCATTTATTAAAAACAGACATTCTTCAAGCTATAACTCCTGAATTCAAAAACAGCACGCTGCAAGAGCACGGCAAATCCCCTGAGGGGAAAATCAATGACAGAAGTGCTGCTCGAAAAGAAGAATTCCCTCACTTCGTTTCTTCAGATGTAGCCTTTAACAATACAACTCAAACTCCAACAAAAGAGCCAAATGTACTCAGTGAACTTGTGGGCCACAATCAGTTCGGTGACACAGAGGTGATGAAATGTGTGAGCACAACAAAGAGGACATATTTGGAAGTGTGTATGGACAGTAATGTTGAATCTGTGGAGAAGGAAATTATTGGAGAACGTGACAAGTCCAGAAAGACTCTGTGTTCTATGGGAGAGATGTGTGAAGTGAAAGGATCAGACGACAGCCTTGGCCTGGAGAGTCTTAGAAAAGTGTCAACAGAGATTAAATGTGGGAAAAACAGGAGCCCCTCTAACAATCTAAACCCTCTTTCCTGTTTGAGTTCATCCCCTCCCAGTCCACCCAGCATGAGTCCAGACCTGAGAGCCTTGCTCGACGATGACGCCACATTTTCTCAGCTGTTCCCAAGAGATGAGGAGGCGAAAAGGAAAAAGTGCCAGAGGGTTTACAGCAAAAGAAACAAAAGACCAAAGTTTTCCCTCCATTCAGATGAAACTGTAGATTACCTTCCTCCTGAAACTTTCATGCAAAATAAAGATCAGTACATAGAAGCCCAAGCTGAGCAGAACATCAATGACAATCAAACCAACCACTGTGAATATGAGACCATTTCTATTAATGATGCCATCATGTTAAACATGTGCCATAACAGCACTTTAAAGGCTGATGGGAAGCCATTGTCAGATGGTAAACAAAGTGATCTGCTTGGCGATATCAATCCACTGGGGAGCACTACTGATAAATCTGGAGCTGAATGGAGTGAGTCCAGTGACTTCACTGGCTTTAAAGGCTGCTCATCAGTGACCTCTGAACCCAGCTTCTGTAAACCAGAAGAAGTGCTGAGTTCGTCTGGCTCTCTGCCTCTGCCAGCTGCTCCCTGCTCTGTGAATTCATGTGCCACAGAGGGTCCCCATTCCTACCAAAGCATTGACATCCAAAACATCAACACTACATTTCAGCTTCCTGACATTCAGTTCTTTGACTCTGACAAAGAAATCTCAGTAGCTCCCCCTCCTGAAACTGCGGGCACAGACAGCAGAGATGATGAAAAGTCAAAAAAAGTGACCGAGCGGCGAGGCAGGAAACGACAAGATGGAGGAATAAAGGTCAAAGATAAGCAGTACAAATGCAAAGTGTGTTTCACTTGGTTCCTCACCCTGGGTGAGCTGAACTTTCACAAACTTTCCCACAACCCCTCTCCCCCTCCAACCTGCTACATGTGTGTGCAACGCAAGTTCAGCTCCAGGGAGCAGCTGAGAGACCACCTGAGGGAGAAACATGCCAAGAACAAGACGGGTATCTGGACCTGTGGCATGTGCCTGAAGGAGATATCAGATGTGTGGATGTACAACGAACACTTACGAGAGCACGCCACTCAGTTCGCCAGGAGAGGTCAGACTCAAGGCTCCATGCTTGGCCTTCCAGGGGGCTTCATGCAAGAGACAGCGGTGAAAAACTTTATATCCTCAATCATGCAGCAGCGACCCAGCAAAGCCAACAGGGAGTCAAGCAAAATTACTAAAGAACAGGAAAAATCTGTTGCTGCAGACAGCTCTGAGGGGGCCGAGGTTAAACTTCACAAAACTAAGAGCAGCAACGGAGGAAGTGGGAAGCAGAGCTCAATAACCCCACTTGAGGTTCTGCACAAAACAGAAGCTCCCAAAAGTGTGGAGATGCATCCCAACTGCAAAGACCCTTCAAGAGACTGCCACCACTGTGGAAAACAGTTCCCCAAACCTTTCAAACTCCAGAGACATCTGGTGGTGCACAATCTGGAGAGGATTTTCCTGTGTCACAAATGCCCGATTTTTTATCAGGAGGCCCAGGAGCTCAAAGAGCATCTGAGGAGAGCTCACGAGGAGGTGGATGAGCTGGATTCCAAACACACAACCCTTTACACCTGTGAGCTCTGCGCTGACGTCATGCACGTGATTAAAAAATCCTTCATCTGCAGCACCTGCAACTATACCTTCTCCAAGAAGGAGCAATTTGATCGCCACATGGAGAAGCACCTGTCAGGGGGGAACAAAATCTTCAAATTCCGAGGTGTTCTCAGACCTGTCAAAGCCTCTGTGTCCAAAGAAAATGAATGTAATTCACCTGCAAGTAAGAAGAGGAGACTTCTCTCTGACAGTCTGCAAGAAAACAGCTCAGACAGTGGCATCGCAAGTTTGAGCTCACTGCACTTAAATCAAAATCCTGAAACTCAGTCAAAGCCCTCTGTATCCACAGCTGATGATTCCACACAGACATTCACAAATGAATACAACAATGACACAAACAATACAAATGTGAAGACAGAGGACATTTCTGCAGACTGCTCTCAACTAGCAGAACTGGAGAACTGTATTTGTTTAAGCTCATCTGAGTCTGCTACACCCAAGAAAGAGGAAACTGACTTGACTCCTTCACCTAATCTTAATAAGGAGTGCAGTGAAAAATCAGTTACTGAACCATGTGGTGTAAAAGAGGAGAATGAGTCAGTCTGCATAAGAGCAGAGGCAACTTTATGGAAAGCATCTAAAGAAAGTTGTAATGTGGAAGAGGAAATGGTTAAAGCCAAGGAAGGTGACACAACTGAAAGTGAAGATAAAACAGATTTGCCTCCAGCTTGTGAGAACTCTTTTGTCAGCTCAACAGAAAAGCAAATCCTTCTGAAGACATCTGAGTCTGCAAAGCATGAATTAGCTGTTGATGAGATGAACCAACGGGGGGATGATGAGCCGAGGCATCACGCGTTGTCTTGTAATGACAGTAAACAGCAGGTATCATCTCATGGTGCCGAGCAGCAAAGTAGCAGTCAGATGAAAAACAATGCTGCCCCTGATACAACTGACAGCACGAAAACCAGCTCTATAACTAGCTATGCAAAGGCCACAGAATCAACTCCAGCCATCCACTCCAAGGTTTCCCCTCTGGTTTCAGCCACAAATGAGGACAAGGATGTAGTAAAACCACAGAAGAGACGGAAAGACATGAAATCTGCACACATTCTGCAGCGAGTTTCGTCTCCAGCCACACAGGAAAACTTTGCTGTTGATTCCAAAGCCAAAAAGAAATTTCGCCCAAGCAAGTGTGCAAATCCCTCTCTGCAAAGAAAGTCAGACGGATCCAATGAGTACCCTGTGCTGTCCTCAGTGCGGGACGACGTTGTCGGCAACAAAATAGTTTCCAAGTGCAAAAATGGAAGCTTGAGCTTGTCATCAAAAAGAGGTTTGCTTGAAAGCTGTTTACCAAAGAAAGTGGACATTATTAAAAAGGGACCTCTTGGGAGATCGGTGCACTCTCCTGTGTCTAAAGTGTCTTCAGTTACTATGAACAATTCTTTGAATAAACCAAGGCCAAAGATGGGGGTCAGGTCAGTGGAGAGTAACTCTTACCGGACAGCCGAGTCCCAGAACCACCTTCTGAGTCAGCTGTTTGGCCAAAAACTCACCAGCTTCAAGATTCCTTTGAGGAAGGATGCATCAGAATCTATCAACTGAGGGGGGTAGGGGTGTGAGGGGGTCTGTGAATAGGGGGACTGTAAATTTTCACAGTTATAAATTTTTAAGAAAATTCATTATGGTGAATGAGATTGCACAGCTCTTTTCTGTGAAATGTTATCTTTAAATACTTCCATAGTCACTTTATGTCTTCTTTGTACAATGTGTTTTTATTACACAAATGTGAGGACGAATGGCAAAAATGAATTTGTCTAGTTGGAGAAAGCAGAGATTATACTTCATTTATCTAAAGGAGAAAGAATAAAAAGAATACTTGAAAACACACACGTTCTTTAAAAATAAATAAATAAATGCATCTCCATTTTGCATTTAACACACAGTTCTTTCTGCTAAATGACAAAATCATGCCAGACCATAATTGGACAAATGTTTTGTGCACCTTTCATACATGCTTCCAACATATTAATTTTGTATTTTTTTTTTTTTAGCTTTACTGTACTGCATTGACATTTATTATCATAGACCTGTTGTATAAACATCACTTGGTGCTACAAGTTTAATTGTAATGTGAATGCTAATGTCCTCAGAAGGGAACATGAGATCTGTAGCAGTTACAGTTCATACATCCAACTGTTTTTACTGGTTCTCTGTATTTTATTGAATATACTGTATAAACCCATCCATGTCCTTCACAGGTATCTCATAATTAGAACAGCTTCTGGTGTATAAACTCAGGTGCACACAAATCCAAAAACCTGTACTTGGAGTTCTTTCCATGCACTGATAATACCACACACAAATGACAAACTCATTTATCTGTGTCTGTAACTCCAAATGTTTAATTATTAATAGTATTTACTAGGACAACAAAGGTGCTTTATCTTGTTTATACTGTATGTACCTTCATTGTATGATATTGTAGGTAGATTATTGTTTGGTGTAATGCTTCATGACAAAGTTTTATTTTAATAATGTGCAAAATGAATGAGATGGAAGAGAAAGGGAAATGCCATGCCTTCTTGTAAGTTTGTAAAGTGGTTCACTAAGTGCCTCCTTTACAGTTGGTTATTAAAGATCTGTACTGGTCTCTCATTGCTTTTTTCTTCCCTTTTTTTGTGGAATGTTTTGCAAATGATCCCGCTTCCCTGCGGACTGCATCTGTCACCACATGCATCAAACAGTGGAAGCATTGGAAGCTGCTTGTGCCTGGAGGCGAAAACAGGTGCACACACAATAAAGTCTGACTTCTTTTTTTTGTTTTCTCCCCGCACTCTCAGATGAGCACATCAGTGAGTTCACTCATCATCTGAAAGATGAGCATAAATGTACCTTTACTACAGGGAAGCATTTAACAGAAGACAGATACATTTATCCAACCATATGTTTGTCTCTGTGAGCGCCGTCGAGAAGGCGGCCAGCAGCTCTCACTTGTGTCACGTTGCTCTCTCACCACATGTAAAATGGCTTCGATTCCTA
>JAOXNZ010000012.1:17993703-18008235 GCA_028566095.1 Kryptolebias brasiliensis | reverse complement strand
CCGTCGAGAAGGCGGCCAGCAGCTCTCACTTGTGTCACGTTGCTCTCTCACCACATGTAAAATGGCTTCGATTCCTACATGAACATTTTTCACCATCACATAGGAATAAAAAGCCATATTACACCATGGCTTACATGTAGAAACACAAAGAGAATACAACGAGGAGTAGTGTTTTCTCACATCTTCCTCTGAATTCACCGGGAGACCTGAGGAACGGAGCAGAAAGAAAAACAGGAGGTTATTTTCTTGCAGCTCAAACATTCATTTGTGCAAAATAAAAAGTGAAACTTTATGTTGTCTGACTGAAATTGAGACGTGTATTACAAAATAGTGCAAGTGCAGTGATGGAACCATCAGCAGACTCATCAAAACACATTTTATGCACATAGACAGAATGTAGTTACTATTTCTTCCAGCCGTAGCTCTCATTCTAGCCATGACCACACTGCTGTTCTGTGTAAACAAAGCCATCAGGCTGGGTGTTGATTCAAAGGGAGTGTGGATGAAAAACAGTGCTGTTGAAATAACTCTTTAATTAATTATAGTGGGAATAGTGGTTTGGCAGCATCCGCAAACACCATATTTCTGGACTCAGTGACACCAACAGAAAAATGAAGCAAACCCAACTTTTAGGGAATTACAGACTTCATTCTAAGTTGCTGCACTTTTTTTTTTTTTTTTTATCAAACTCTCTCCTGAAAGATGGAATTAAAATTCTCAGCAGCATGTTGGCGGGTGTGTTACATCTTGACCTTTGTTACGGTTCAGTAAAAGAATGAACAGCGCGCTAAAGATACAACCCACTGTTTCCTTCAGGCAGACAGCTGTCCACAAGACCTTTGGTTGAGATAAAAATGTTACAGAAAGCTCCTATTTTATGTTGTAATCCTATTAAAATTTGGCTTAAAATCTTAGACAAAAGTGTGATTTAGATTAGAAAAAATACAAGTGAAATAAATTGGATTCAGGCTTTAATGACAACATTTTTCTCAATCATTCTTTGATTTTAGCATTGATATTATTTAAATTGCATTAAAAATGTCTTCAGGACTTCTTAATATTACGAGTTATAAAGCACTGGAACTCGTGTGTGCTGTTTTAGCAAAGGTTTAATTGAAAATTCATCACGATTAAACAAAATCTACATGGTTCTAAGTTTGACAATATTTTCACTTTCATTAAACCCTTTTCTAAAAGTGAGGCTCAGTACTTACCTACTTTTTTGTGTCTTTAAAATATGATAATCTGTAATTAATTAAAGTAGTTCTAGTCCGTCCTCTCCCAGGACAAAAAAAAAAAAAAACACTGCCTGCAGGCATCCAAAGGTGTGAACAAGCTCTGATTGACAGTGTAATAATTGCAAAAAAAAACTTTACAGAGCTTTTGCTGATTACTTTGACATACCTTAGTGATTTTCAGTTGATATTAGCTGACAAGTTGTCATGTATATGCTGATGTGTTGAGAAACAACCACAGTGTCTCACAAAAGAAAAAAAAAATGTTTAGTTGTTTTGCTGTAATTTCTTCTCTTTATTCAAACCAGTTTTTAAATCCCTTGCAGCATAAATAGAAGGGTCAGGAAGGATGGAGATCCATCTGTTAGTGTGTGCTTGTGTGTGTCTGTGTGTGTGTCTACACTGCTGCTGCTGTAAATGGATACCACTGATTGAATGTAATTATATCAACAATAATTAGAAAATAAAAGACTGGCTGAGGTTTATAATGTGGTTTAGTTTGATTGCGCAAATTAGACACTTCAATATACAAAAAAATACATCTTGTTTAATATAAACATATGAAACAGCTTGATAAATGAGCACTGTTTAGTTGAAAATGTGCTCAAAATGATTGCTTCATGTTGCCAAGATTTCTATATGTGATTGTTGCCACATCTACAGCCTCAGTCCAGCTCCATTTTCACTTAAAGAGAAAATGCACGGTTCGTTCTCTATTCAAGCTGGGATTAAAATACATTGCACTACAGGAATCTTGGCAATTCAAGGACTCATTCATGAGCATGGTGCCTGAAGGCAGCATGATTGATGACTTCAGTAACGTCAGAGCCATCAGGATATGTAGGCGAAATGGCTGTGATTAACATGTCAAACTGTGCAATTATAAAAGAAGGTAAATATTACCAATGTCTGCTTTTTATATGTTTAAAGGTTTTTCAGTGGGTTTTGCTCACTGAGATTATTTTGCAACTTAAAAGATGCAAGGCTTCTATTTGTATTCGGATTTTTTGGATACGAACCTGGATTTTACCTGAGCCTTTGATGCCAGCTCGTCTTCTCTCCACAAGTGAAAATCCCCCCCAGGGCCTTCGGTCAGGAGCTGTGGTTGATTAAGAAAGAATTAAAGCGGAGATCTCAGTGTGTTTTGTCAAAGTTTAGCCCAGAATGTGTCACAGAGAGTGAGTAGGAGCCCCACACACCCCACTGTCAGGCATCTTTTTATCATCTGATCTGTGAGGAAATTCTCCAGAGGCACAGTTATGCAGGAGCATGACAGGAGCGCTTTGCACTTTGAAGTAGAGTGACATTATCAGTAAGTACGGTCTTGAAATAGCATCTCTTCTCTCTTCCCCCTTACTCCCGTTCTGAATCTTGCTCCTTGCCTCAGCTGTTCTCCGTCGTTTTTGCCTGCATCTATTTTTCTCAGTCGCCACCCTCATTTTTTCCTGCTCTTCCTTCATTCTCGATTTCCTTCTCTCCTCAGCATCAATTTCCATCTCAGCATCTCACCCCCTTTTCCAGTTTTTGCCCCTGCCACTCCCCATTATCCTATTCCATTCTCTAGCTCAGTCCTTAAACCTGCATTTTTTTTCTTTCAACATTTCCCCCTGCTTTTGCACACATCTCACATTGCTCTACTCTTTTTCCCTCCCTCCCTCCCTCCCTCTCTATCTCCTCCCATCTCACTGTGGATCGTGCTGCTGGCTGCCTTTCGGGGAGGTCATGAGATCAGGGGCAGATAGAGATGGGCTGCTGGTCAGCGGTAATGACACACAGGCAGAGAGGCCACTCAGGTCGCCTCGCTTGGGAATGTGAGGTTTAAGCCATCGCAGAGAAATAAATGGGTAGAAAGATGGGCAGGAATTTGTTGCACAAAAGGGAACGGATGACTGAGCATCCCTGTCAGCAAACATGGAGGGGGGGGAAGAGGTCATGATGCATTTCCACCGGGATAATATCTGAAATAATTTGTGTTCAATGGTGAGAATGGGCATGAATAATTTAACAGAAAGATGTTTCCCTGCTGTGAACAAAGAGGAAAAACGCTTCAAAGCTTTAAAACAAAAATATTAATTTATATCACAAACTTCCTTAGCTGGTATAAACAATCACTTTTTGTATTGCAAATATTCTAAAAAGGAATGGTGAAAAAGATAATCCTGTATTATTTGATGCAACTTATGATAAAATGGTTTTGCAAGAGATAAAGATTTGTAAACATGTACATCTTTATCGTGGAAGATAACCCATCAGTCAAAATTAACTGATGGGTGAAAATATTGTTTGGGCCTTTAGAGTTTCCCCATAAAATCTTCAAACCAGAGCCAAAAACTTTTCAAGGTCTTAAAACTCCCAGTAGAAAGGAACATGAAGTGTTTTTCAAATAAACAAGAGTAATTATAGGATCAAAATAAACTACTTATCCAAAAAAATATAAAAGTCAAATAGAAATTAGTGAGGCAAAACATTAAAGGGATGCCAAGCACGCTTTGGATTTCCAAATTAATGGCCTCTCTCCAGGAAGTCATGGTCTCTTCCTGCCAACAGAGCCTTTATCAACTCAACCATTTGTCATTCCAGTCAGGTGCAGAGAGGGAACAGGCTGTACACAATGGCTAAAAGTACCTGTTCGATGTTTTACAGAAATAAATGGGGGTTGCTTTGCAGGGACTATAAAAACAAATGAGAGGCTTTTAGTGTATGTGTTTGCAGGGAGTGCAACCCTGCACCCAGCAGCAGGTGTGTGCAGAGCTGCTGGCCTATGCTTGCTACGTATCTTACAGGTTTTAAGTGGTGGAATTTGTGAAGATTTTAAATAATATGTTTTTTCTAATTTTGTTTTTTTAAGGTACCTCTATTAAAAAGAAAAACATCCTGGTGGGTTTTTTTTAAAAAAGAAAGAAAAAGTTGTTGACAGGTGAGAGAAAATAAAACCTCTTACTTTTATGATGTTGAGACTGAATTTCCACTGTGGATGATCCAACATGCAAAAAGCTGGACCTGGTGACCAATGGGGATCCTTCAGAGACCCTCATCACCCATCCACTCCCACTAAAACCTTCATCCCTCTTTTCCACCCTCCACCTCCTCCACTTCCTCTCCTCCTCGTCTCTGCGGTTGCCTCTGAGAATCTGAGGAAACTAACCTGACATTTGAGCTGACACAAAATTGGATTTCCGCTGCGATTTTCTCCTCAAGCCCCTCGTGGAGTGTGATCCACGCTGTGACTAATTGAGTGACATGCCAACAGCCTGAGTGTGTAAATAGATGGTTGCTGGTGAAATATGGCTGTGACCTGCTCTTTTTATTCGGATGGCCAAGGAGTTCATTAGACAGAGAAAATGATCCGCACACACAGATTGTTAGCTGTGCAGGATTCTCCAATACATAGACAAATTTCAGCCTTTGTCAGTGTCGCCTCTTGCTGTTGGGTATTGAATGCAACCGGCACACTTTATCGCCTGGCTTGTCTGTGACATTCACAACTAATCTCAGCAACAGAAAATCTATTTTCCCTGAAGCATGTGTGATTGGCTGCATTAATTGGACTGTAACATTATCCGATGAGCAAACCTGTGTTTCTATAGTGGGAACCAGAGGTGTCAGTGACAGATGTTACAAGATGACTCACCACAGCAATGTCACCTGTCTGACCACCACTATCCCAGCAGGCATTGCTTTAAACAAGCAAATACCTTATGCAAACAGAGAAAGAGCTCTCAAACACTGGCTCATCAGTTAAAAAAGAAGCTTTTTTAAGTCAATATTTTATCTTTGCACAAGATCCCCATTCTTTAAACTTAAATCTCTGACATACCCTCTGCTCTGGGGATCCTCCACCTGATTTAGATTTGAATAATTGAAAATGCTCCCTCCCTAGAGGACTGTAAAAAGCAGTTTTTGCTTTTGTTTGAAACTTTCCACCAATCTGTATGCATGTGTGTGGGGGGTGGGTGCCTCTTTATACCGTGAACACTCTCCTTCCATCCACACCCCTGAGAAAATATACACACCCTCACAAATTCACACCAGGACTGAGCTACACTAAACACACTCCCGAGGTTTGCTGTGACACACTGTGAAAAGATGATAAACCTTGAAAAGGTGAGTTGCTGGCAGCAGTTTGAAGCGTAATGGCAGGCGGCACGCAACAAAAGATGCTTCAGAATGAACTCAGAGATGGGTGATAATGTGCCATACATACCTGCAGGGATTCAGTCACCAGGATCTCCCCCCGCCTAAGTTTGCCTTCCTCCCCTCTTTGTGGATCAGCCTGCGCCTGCCGGTGGGTTTCAGGAGGAGAGAGTCTTCACCCTGACGAGTCGGGAACTGGGGCTCAGCTGCAGAGACTGACATCATCCCTTTCAGAGAGGAGGTTTTCCCCTCCCGCTATCTGCTCCTTCCATGTGTGTGTGAGTGTGTGTGTGTGTGTTTCACTCTCCCCATCCCTCCCTTACACTCTCTCAGCCTCACACTCCGTACAGTAGTATACTCCTCCTATCTCTCTCTCTTTTACTCTTCTATTTTATCTTTCTCTCTTTTTTTTTTTTCTTCCTGTTATTGCTGCTATTTTTTTTAAACCCATTACAGGTGGATGAGGTTCTCTACAGAGAAAAAAGTTCTTAGCAAAGGCTTTACTATTAATATCAGCCATTTTTGTGTTATGTTTTACCCCACCAGGAGTTTTACATTGGGGATTTTATTAATAGATGTTGTTGCCTGCCAATTTTTTCACTGTTAGTTTCTGCACTTCCCTTCCTCCCTTCTCTCCATTCCAATTCCTGGTAAAGATCAAGAAGCACACATAGCTTAATGGGCAGCCCACTCTCACCAGTCCAATTTTTTTAAATCAGCAAGTATGAGAAAGAAAAGAAGCTAAGCATGAGGAACCACTTTTAAGTGTATTGAGATGGATGCCTGCCGTAGTGGGAGATTGTTGTTGCTGTCCATGGTGCTGATTACAGCTGAAGGAGACATCACTAAGGACAGCGGTGACCCTGCAGACCCTCAGAAAATAGCCTTCAGCAGAGCAGGGAGGGAAAAAAACCTGTTCCAGCCACTGCAGAAAACACAAGCTCTCTCACACACACAATGCACAACGAGACAAAAACACACATATAGAGACTTTAAATCTACCTCCCAGCCTCCTCCTCTGTCTCCCACGGGCATTTCTCTGCGTCTCAACTCATTTAGGCTTACATTCATCATTGTAAGGTAACTGTGGCAGGTGGGATTAAAATGGATTAGCCCTATTAAAGAAATGTGTGGTGCATATTACACCTAAACCACACACACACAGAGTTATCCACGGAGCTACGTGAACTCAGCTGCAGGAACAGAATGAAACACAGATGCAGGAGAGTGAAAACAATTTCACATGCATGTAAGTATACAGACTGGTAAAGGCAGAAACAGCAGGATAAAAGTACAAAATAAAAAGACTGAGAAGGCAGCTTGATGAAGATATACACAGCATCACAACAGAAGGGAGAAGTATATAGATGCTGTGTGTGTTGCTGCTTTTCTGCCACTCACACAGTGGACTCCTTTTGTTGTCTTAACTCTCGTCTCAAGAGGTAGCTTTTAGAATCTTGCCTCCTTGTTTCCATAGTGACACTTTCCCTCCTTTGTGCAAGGGAGTATGTGTGTATTTCAGACACACAGAGAGGGAAAAGACAGGCGTGGGGAGGGAAAGAGGAGGGGGATGACAGCAAGATAACTTGGTTCACTTACATTTATTCACCACAAAAAGAGAAAAGAAAAATAAGTCTACACAGCCAGTTTTCTACATCAAGAAAAGTCTGTTCTGTCTCCTTTCATTGGAAATCAGCAGTAACTTGCTTAACTTTTGACTGGTGACTTTGCAAAGATGAAAATGTTCTCACTGCAACTGTGTTTCTAACAATAGTAGGTGCTGATTTCTCTGAAGATTTTTTTTTGTGTGTGTGAAAATCTTTAATAGATTACTCATTGTGTGTAGTGCTAATTGTCGGGGGCTGTGGCTCAACGCTTATTTATTTGCTGTGTGGGACTGCACCTTTTAACACCTTCCAGAGAAGCTATTTATTCCTCTGTGATTTGGAGTTTCATCGACTGTCGGAACATACTGCGTTTGAAACCATATGGCACTTCTCACACACGGCATAATTAGACAAAAACATAGTAAACAAGCATCACACATCTTTGCTCAAGAGGTTTCATTTTATTTTCTACTCAAGCGTTTAGTCAAATGAGAGATATGTTACCGAGAGGCTGTGTTGAAATTTACTCAAAGGATGATGAAAAACATTTGCAATGACCTTGGAAGGTTCAACTATCACCTAGATAAAATACTACCTAATCTGTGGCGCACTGCATGTAATAAATTATTAATTATAGGCATTAAATAGCTGAATTTATCACTTTCAAAACAACCGGGGTGGAGATAGGAGATTGATGGCATGAAAACAGATGTGCGTGTTGTGCACCTCTACACACTTTTGTTATATTATTCAGACTTTTTTTTTGGTTTTAAAAAACAACTTTAGTGCAACCAGTAGTTCTTATGGAGACCAAAGCTCTTTCTGGGTGTGAATAAACTTTATGTTAAAACGGTGTTTGTGTGTGTTCTTGGTTTTCTACCTTTATTGGGACTCTGACCATGAAAAGTTAGGTCCAAAGGGCAAGTATAAATATATTCAGAACAATTTTCCATGTGGGCTGTGGATAAATGCAGCCATTACTTTCACATACTGATACATAGTACTTTCAATATGTTTGCCAATGGCAATTTAACACCAACCTATGGTCTTTACAGGAATACATGTATGTTGAACACTGGCAAAATATCATTCTTTCCCAGAGGAACTTTTATGTCCGGGGCAACTAATTGCTGATATTTAAGTAACATTCTCAGCAAAACCAATACTGAAACTGTATAACACTCTACAGTAATTATCTGCTGAAATGGTTCACACTTGGCAAAAATCAATAAATGGATCATAAATAACCCCTCAGGTAATTGTCTTACTTTCGATGCAATGGCTCATGGGAGTTTTAAACTGATACTTTTTTTTTAACTTCTTGTAGCAGCTAAATGCAAGGCTAATGCTAGCTTATATGTAAACAAGAACAACAAGTGGAGATCTGAGTTCTTATTTTTTATTTCTGTCCTCTTTTCTAACAGTGATACTTCTAAAAATGTTTTTAGCATCTCTCCTTTGCTGCTGCTTGTGTAAAGTCACTGTTATGTTTTAATATCTTTCATCCACCACAGGAGGGTGAAGGGCAGCCCGTTTTGCCCCCATTTCCTGTACTAATAAATGCCCAAAGATCATAAAAACTCTCAAAAATATGCAAAAATACTTCCAAGTCTATTTCCCTTTTATTAAATGGCATCTCAGTATCAGAAGTAACACAATTGTGTGTTTTATACTTAGGGATGTAATATTCTAAGATTTCTTGAAAAGGTAAAATGGACTTCTCTGTGATGACGTCACATCCTGTGTGCCCACGGTCTAATCGCCATGTTGGAAGACTAGCTCTGGTGGATAAACCTAAAGAGAGAACATAGTCGGTGTTAATTCAACCATAATGGTCAAGTTTTGTGCAGTTTTCAGCTGTTCAAATAGGACTGAAAGAGATAAAAAGTCATACTTCAGAATCCCTGCAGTTGTGCACTTTCTTTATGAAACGACAACTTCAGCTTTATGGATACTTCTGAGAACAGAACATTGTGAAAATAGTAAACTCTTTCACTGTGGCACATGATACAGATTGTTAAACTGACTCTCAATGAAAAGAAAAAGCTGTAGTATTTTGTGAAAAAGCTCACTTTTACAGTAGTTTAGCTCTTTAGGTTGCCTTTACCCTGACTGTTACAATGCAGTAACTATTCCTCAGTGACGCCGGTTTCCTGCATCCAACCAGAGATTGAATAATTGTTGGCTTGAAGAGCTTTGTTCACCTTGAGATCTTTGCTTGTGAGCGAACTTGGATTCAAAACCAAAAAAATTTAGTATATCAAGATAAAAAATTGATGGCAGTTGATTTGGATAATTCATTCATTTCTTCACATCTTTGCAGGGGTCAAAGTCATTTAATAACCTCAATTTCTGTCGATATTGTTGCTTGTCATCTGGCTCAGGAGTCTCCACATATTTTAGCTTTAGTGTCACATTGCTTGTATTCAGTTTCCGAGCAGATAAAACTCGTATTTATCCAGGTACCTCCTCTGTTAATGTATTTTGTTCCAACATGGCGGCAGCACATCCTGTCTGAATACACTAATGATGTCAGTCAAAGTGGTGTACGGGACAAAAAATAGTTGTAATGGTGTTGTTAGTCTTTTTTCCTCTCCCAAATCTTAAGTAATGCTGGTAAAATTGTTTTGTTTGTTGTTTTAGATCTTGTTTAGATTTAGCTGTACTTCATATGTTCATGTAATTTACAAAACTGTCAAGATATTTTTGAGGTCCTAATTAATTATTAAATATTCTTTACCAAGTAATATTTACGTTTTTTTCTTTTCTGAGTTTAATCCTGCTTCACAGTTTATTTAAATTAGAATAATGCAAAAAATCTAGACTCTTGCATATATTGTGATCTTGGTTAAGAGTGGAGAGTTGAGGAATGAATTATGTCAGTGTTAAGTCTCCAGAAAGATAGAAAAACTACTTTGTGTTTGAGTGTGCGTGTGTGCGTGCCAATGCAATCGAAAGTGTATATATAAGTTTAAATCTCCTCTCTTGGCCCAGTAGGAATCTGCACAGAGAAAAGACTTAGCCGAGGAGCAAATCCCTTCTCCCCATGCCCTCCAGCATCTCAGCCAGCTGAGTTCCACATCAGTGAATCTGATTCAGGAGCAAGGACACTGGAGGCTTTGCTGAGACGCAGGGTTGACTACACATAAGGGGATTGTCTAAACTGAGACGTCTGCCATCTTGAGCTGTCACAATTCCTGCGCATAAACAGAGATATGTGTGACAAACCTAATGAAATGATGAAAGAGGTGGTAGAGCCTTCGAACAAAGCTACTGTTTCAGTCATTAACCATCCTGGTAACAAACCCAGAAAACAAACAAAAACAGAACTTTAAAAAAGGGGTACGAACCAGTATTCGTCTGCTGCCTGCAGTTCCTGAATCATCGATGATGATTAACATGACAGAGCAGCATCCTGCGAGCGCAACAGCAGAATGGTTTAACATACGCTGGAGATGTTCGTCATGAGTGGTTGGAGGTAAGTGGTGGTTCTTGACACCCATTCTGGTTTTGGTATAAAAGACAGGAGAGGGAGGGTAGCAGGTGGGAGATCAAACAAGCAGGAAAGGAGAACGCAGACAGTGTTGAGAGAGGACTGTTGGTGTCAGCGGTGTTGACTGATTCTTGAGTGGCTCTGAGCTGCTCTCGACAGCAGGTTGAAGTCGTCGTTAAGCCCAGTATCACTCAGCTGCTCCATCAACCCACAGTTATCTCCATAAAAAGAAGGTCTATCACCCCAACCTGGAGGGGCTGAGGTGGAGGAGCAGCACTCAGTCCTTCACCATTTCAAATTACTGTAACCCACCTGCCAGACACTTTCCACCGCAGCCACAAGTGAGGCCGTGTTACCTTGTAAGGATTTGTTATCACTGAGGTATTGAAGTCGCTCGTCCATATGATTTCAAACCTGTGTGTACGAGCAAGATGGTGTGTGTGTGGGTGTGTGTGTATAACTCCAAGCAACTGGCTGTCGATGACTGTGTAGTCTTTTCTCCACTTTTCTATTTTGTCTTGAATCAATCCCCGGAGTGTAACAATACCTATTTCTCTCTGTATAATTGGACTGGATGACAGGCACATCTGAAGTCAACCGATGAAAGCCTCTCCTGACAATGAAGTGTCTGGCCTGTGACATGACTTGAATGAGGAGGAGATAGCATTACCACACATATACACAGACACACACACACACACACACACACCCATACACACATACTGTATGTGCTTATGGCACAGAAGCACAGAAAAGCAAAGCAAAAACTATGCACTCGTTTCTAACCCAAACAAGTGAGTGAATTTGATCTCATGAACAGCTATCTCAAAAGCAACACAGATAACAGATAGAATCATATGATTTGTGTCGTGATCTTCAATTGGTCTCACAATAAATCTCATCTGTATGAGCAAAAAAGTACATTGCAGGTGGAATTTATTGCTCTGCATACCAATGATTTGCCTGGAGACTGTGTATTCTGCTTGCTCTGCATAACACTAGTTTGACAGACTGTAAGTTTGAATAGCTGCCAGTGAAACAAATTATTTTTCAGTTTCCACTCTATTCCGGCTTTGCCTATTTATATCCGTCTGTGAGGGTGTGAGCGTAATAGTCCTGATTTATCTAAAACCCACACACACAAGCGCACAGGGATCTAACATAAATATGCAAGCACACATGATAACAGAATGTGAACAAACTGTTCTGATTTTGTCTGTAAAGCACTCAAAAAGGTGTTTGTTAAAGCAGATTTTTAACTTGTGTCTCAAAAAGCAGAACTCGTCTCTCTCTTTGGCTATATTTAGTGTCAGCTTTGTCACTACGGAAACCACCGCTGCCCAAACAACCCCACACTGATGGACACTTACATTAAGCATCTTCCCGTCTCTCCCTCTGTAAAACCCCTTACTTTCCCATCTCTTTCATCTCCCTTCCCCCTACAAGAATAAACAGTCGAGGAAGACCCTTTAAGCAGGTCACATGACCCCGTAAAAATAAATAAATAAATTGAACCCCCCCTCCCCTCCGAACACGCATCAACTCAGCCCTGATCCTGCGGATTACACGGCGGACCACAGACCATTGTCTTCACGCCGCCTGCTAAAACCACGTTACCATGGCAACAACGCTTCCGAACATTCTGGCCAAACAGACGACATCAGCTGTTCGGTGTGACCTCCCTCCTGTACCAACAATGAGGCCGAGACCAGACGGAAGCAGCGAATTAGAATAAATCAAAGGCCTAGCATTCCTCGAAGGAATGCACATCACCCGCCAAGAGATCCTTTAGAACTCAAAGTATGTGTTGAGGATGACTCTCTAATACTACCATACCAAACTTTAGCTGACTGTAAATCTGACTGAGTAAGAGGCATTTTTGACTTGGCTCCGGTCATCAAAAGGTAGTCAGTTGTAGATAAACCCCCAATGATTATTTCCTGAAAGTTTTAATAAAATCCTCTAAGTGGTTCATGAGATATTTTGCTAACAGATAGAGTTGACAGTAAAACTTAAAGCTAAAGCTCTTGCACAGTTTGTGTCAGTATATGTGTTGCATTGGCACTAAATTGAAGCTCAGCATCTGTAAAATTGACTTATGTATCCATTTTTCTATTTGCTAACATCGCTCAGCTGTGACGGCCATCTTGAACTGAATTGCCTCCATACATTCCTCAGCTGCAGAATTACATCCGGTGATTCATTTCTTGGTTTCATTAAAATCCATCCAGTGGCTCATGAGATACAAGCAGAAAAATGACTGCTGTGAAAACACAAACATTAGGATCATTTAATGACCAAAAGATGGCCATTTTTTTCATTTTAAATTTTTTTTTGAAGAATAAGCGACAATAAAGTTCAGAGTTTTGCTTTGGATGAAATAAACTGCACGCAACTTTCACACCTCAGTCATGGCAAACCCTTCTGTCTCCTTGTTGTTGTAACCATAAATAGTATGCCAAGTCCCCCCACAGTGTTGTAAACCCTGCACCAGAGGCCCTGGTCTGTCTGAGTCAGTGCAGCAGTGCAATAAACACCCCTTTGTTTATGTCTACAGTGATTGATGCAAGCCAAGATTTACATCTCGCCTGTAGCCCTTCAAAAGGTAATGATTAAGATAAAGAAAATTCATTTTCGCCTCATTTTAATCCATAATTATTTTTTAACTGATGCCCTGACATTTTAAAACAGATTAAAGATTAATATTATGTATAGATTTTTCGTTATTTGCATATTATTTAGACGTTAATCCAAATTTTATTGACTGTAATGGTTTGTTATAGTGGAATTATTAAATATTATCTACGTCGACTTCTCCAAACTGGATATCTTCCATCTACCCTTGTTGACAAGCCTTCAGCCAACCTCCAACTTCTACCCGAGTCACTCATTGGATCCCTCGCCTGTCAATCAAGACTACTGAAAGGCTATTGGTCCAACTCCTGTCAATAAACACACGGAACATGTAGTTCTAGTACCGCCCACTTCGGTACAGCTTCGCTAAGAAAAAAAGATTTGCTGTGCAAATGTGTAGATCCCTATTGATAAAACGCTTTCAGTAAATATATTTCAGACATAAGGAGATACTCAAAGACATTCATAGAGGAAAACATATAATGGCGGGCCTTTCCAGAGTACCGACTTAGCTTACCGTTAAGCCCCGAGTCTCCGTTGTTGTCTGTGGAAGTAACGTTAGCAGCGTCGGACATCGTCGTTCCTGGTGAGGAGGTTAGGTTGCATTAAGGGCTCAAGTCAACGCAAAACGCGAGCTTCTATCTCTACACATTCAGGCGTGTTTTTAATTCCCACCAGGCGACTCGTCTTCAGCCCTGTGCTTCAGAAAACGGCTAACATGAAGCACAGCCGAAGCCGTTTGTTTTCGTAGGATAGCTGCTGGCCTAGAGGCAGAGGCGACGAGCCAATCACAGACGCTCAGAGGCGGGGCTAATCAATGACGTAACACCAGCCGTTTGGCCCTCTACGGCAAGCCGTTATGATATATAATAAAACCACTTTCTACTTCTAATTACTTCTTTTAGATATTTACCAGTTTTTCTTATACGAAATACTTTACCAGTTAATACTGAAATTAAATTCTTATAATTAACACAATTAAAGGACTCAGCAACTGAGATTGTTAAAAAAAAGTCTATTAGAGAACAATTAGCATTTTTTGAGTTTTAAATGACTGTTGAAAATTGCTTAACCTAAAACTGAGTTGTAAAGCCTAAAATAAACAGAATACTAGATAAAAGCAGAAAAAAAGGCTAGCTATAAATCAAAAGTAAGGCAAGCTAAAAGCAAAAAGTAGCAAAACGGTAGCTATGAGCAAATGGTTAGCTAAAAGCTAGAGTAGCAAAAGCCCAGCTAAAAGCAGCAAAAGGCTAGCCTCGAGCTACAAGTAGAGCAGCAGATGAAAACTAAAAGCAGCAAAAGACAAAAATAGAGCAAATGTGCATAAAAAAACTCCCATTATTTTGAAAGAATGACAATTACAAAGTATTTCTATGGGGAGAATATTTGTTCTTACAGCTGCTCCCATATTTAGGGGACGCCACAGTTA
>JAOXNZ010000012.1:17972657-17984653 GCA_028566095.1 Kryptolebias brasiliensis | reverse complement strand
ATTTAAAACGTGACATCGATTTTGCACCTTAATGCGCTATACGAGTACTTTAAACTGATTTCAACAGTTTGATCCTTTTATTTAGATCCTTCTTCCTCCCTCAAACATATTTAGTGCCCTTTTTTTTTCCCTAAATAGAGAAATGTACATTTTTCCCCAAGTTAAAACTGACTCCCCCAGTGATAGGAACAGAAGTAAGTAAACAGTGCCACCTGCTGGGAGAGTCAAACTGACTTATTCATAACACCTCCAGCTGTTCCATCATAGAGCAGACATGCATTCAAGGTTAAATCATTAAAAAGGAGAAATTTGGATCCTCTTTACTTTTGTTCTTTATTACACATTAAATAGGAGTGGTGAGACTTATGGCAAAAAAATAGACTCATCTGAGATCAGATCACCGCTCTACAACAGGCAGGTTGTAAAGTGGTCATTCATTCACTCCCCCCGACCTGGACCCAGTCACACACACTCTAATCACATACACAGAAAAGCAACATTCATTTAGACACACCGACGCAATGAAGCACAATTTACAAAATATGCACCTTTCAGTATCACAACTATACAAAGGTTGTTAAAATACGATCCAGGTATAAATGATACATTTCAGAAATCAGCTGTTGGCACGCAATAAAAGGAAGAGGAACATTTCAAACATTACAGTAAAACTACTTTTTAAACAGTATTGTTAACAGGAGGGTTCCGTGATTAAAACTGCAGCAGCAGCTAATGATCTACTTCATGAAAAAGAAGAGGTAATAATAAACTGGGTCAAAACTCATTACTCCTAAAAGCAAAATGTATCAAATCTTAATTTTCTGTGACAATAGCCTCTCAGCCACCCCGCCACCCCAAAAAACAGCATTTTGTGCATTTGAGACAAAATAAATGTGGTCTTGTCTCTTTTTAATGTTTAAACGCAGCCCTCAACTTAAAACTAAAAAGGCAAATTCAAATCCCTCAGGCAAACACTCTGTAAATAGGGTTAATGGAGTGATATATGGGCTGACCTATGGGAGAAACTAGGATTCATTTCTTACATTGATTCAGACATTTGTTTAAAAAAAAAAAAAACATTTTATGGCAAATTATGCCTCATCTTAGCCAAAAGAAGAATATCCATTCCAATTACACAATCATTACAGTTGCAAGGCGGGCCACGTTTCTGCACATTACTCCTAAAGGGCTTCAAAACAGCTGCTTGGTGAAAAAATTTTAAACGATATTTGGACAATATTTGAAACAACCTCCCAAACTCTGCACCAATATTTCTTTACAGCCTACAACCAAGAATTTGCATTCTGACAACTCGCACACAAACCCTCAAATTTTACATTTAACCAAACATTTGGATGCAATGCGAAGCCTCTCCCGTGGGAGCATGTTGATAGTTTGTTTTAGTAAAACAAATGAAATTATTTTTCCTCAAAAATCATTCAAAAGCAAATTCCACAGTAGAGTCAAACGCAGCTTAAATTTCTGCAACAAACAGACGAAACATTATTAAGAATTATGATGGATCTTTGAGTTTGTTATCAAAAAATATTTTCACAAAAGCAAATATTGAATGCTTTATATAAACCTGAAAATTAGACTCAAGTCCGAGTTCCTCCTTGCTGGCTCTGTTAAATGTATCAACCGGAGGCAGTTTGCAATCCCCACGTCATTAAGGACACAAAGCATGCAAAAAGAAAAGAGGAACAAGAAAAAAAAAAGAAAACATCTCTTCTCATTTAGTCATGAAAAAAAAATAAAAAAATCAGTCCCCACACAATACAAAGCAATTAATTAATAGCTAACAAGGGTAATAAAACATTCTGAGAAGAGTAGGAGTTTGCATGCATATTTATCAGTGACAAAAACAAAGTCACACCTAAAGGTCAGGAACGGGGGAAATGACAGTGGCTGGGACATTTGGATCTCATCTGGCTGAACGTTGGTCCTTCCTCAGATCTGTTCTGTCTACATGAGCGGGATGAATATTCATTCTTTGGCATCCCATCTTTAAAAAGGGCATTAAAAGAACATTTGCAGGTTGTGGCATTTCAAGCAGAGAAGCGTGAATAATAATTATTAATTTGTCAAAACTTATTACTGATGCCATTAACTTCAAATTATCACCATTTTATTTTTTTAAAATAATAATAATAATAATAATCTGGCTTAACCAGCTCCAAGACCAACACATGTCAGCATCTGGCACTACACTAAAAAAAATGAAGCTTATTGAGTCCAAATAAAAAAAGGGCAAAAGATTTAGGTCAGGATTAGTATTCATTAAGAAGGGTAATGACCAAAGAGCTAATAATTTAGTGTGATGTACAAAATGTATTACTTGAACTGTTCAAACTTTTATTTTACTCTGTCTTGAAAAAGGGGGGTTATTCACATGAGTATACACTTTGTCTTGGACTTCTTTTTCTTCTTTTTGCCCTCCTTGCTCATCTTCTCCTTGTGCTTCCGGATTTCTCGAACTAGCGTGTAAAATGCATCATCAACGCCCTGGAAACAAAAACAAAACACAAATGTATGTCGTTAGGGGGGTAAAAAACAAACAAACATTAAGTACGTTTAAATTAGAGCAATAGTTCAGATCTTTTGAAGAGTGGTTCTGTGAAAAGATTATGAATATCTTACCTGTTGTAGATAGCTCTCTCTCAGTTTGGGAAACAGAGTTTAAATTTGATCAGACTGACGAGCAAACGGCTAGTCTGAACAAGGCTAAGTAGAAAGCTGATTGCTGCCATCTTTAACCATCTCCAATCTCTAAAATGTCAGACCAGTCCTTAAGAAGGCCATTTTATAAACTTTTACGCCTCCATAAGCTTCACATTACAGCAGGAATATTATGAGTTACCTTTTCACAGAACCTCACTTCAAAAGATCTGAACGTTTCCTTTATTCCTCTAAACCTAAATCTGCAGAGAAAAACAAATCTACAAGTTTAAACACTTGAATCATTTATACCAGCATGTCACTGAACAGCTTCACAACAAGTTCCCAAAATGTCTCAAAACGTTTGCGGGAGTTCTCAAGTTCCTAGCGTGCAAAATCCTGTCGCTTCAATTTTGAACATGTTTAAAAGAAAATGGGGAAACAAATTTTCTCTCAAAATGGAGTCGGTTCTCCCCGTGCTCATGTGGGTTTCTCCCACAGACCAAAAACATGCACGTTAGGTTAACTGGAAACTCTAAATTGTCTCTAGGTGTGAGTGAGAGCGTGAACGGTTGTTTGTCTCGTTTGTCTCCGTGTCCCTGTGATGGACTTGCCACCTGTCCAGGGCCTCCCCCACTTCTCTCACAGTGAATGCTGGAAATAATCACCAGCTCCCTGCAACCCGGAGAGGAGAAGAGGGTAAAGAAAACGGATTAATGGATGGATAGAGTGGTCGTGCGCATTTCTAACCCATCTCAATTTTGTCATGAGCATCTCCAAAATGTCTCCAAAGCGCTGAAGCTGTGATTTGACACGAGGAGCTCCCCTCTTACAGAAAGAAGTCCAGATCTAAAAACCACGTCGATGATAAATAATTCTTAAAAACTGGTCCAAATCTGCCCATTTTCATTTTAAGAGTGAACTCCAGTGGATTAAATCATAATCGTGGGAGCAGCTCAAAGTAGGCCGAGGCGGGTACGATGTAGGCGTAGGTCTACGGTTTAGGAAACAGTTTTACAATCTGTCCACACAAAAATCAGCTGCGGTTTTTAAAAACCGTGCAGCTCACTGGTCCCTTGGTCACAGACTGTCAGAAATCAGTGAGACTGCAACAAAAATGTTGCTTGTTTTCTAACAATTTCGAGTCAAACTAGTCTGTAACGAAGGGGATACCACCTCTACCAGCCACACAGACAGTGACATGGATCCACTGAAGGCTATGTGCAACAATGAAGAATGATGCAAATTAAATATGCATTTTAGAGTAAAAGCCATCAGTGCCTGGCAACACCACGAACAGCAGCTGCAGTTACATGAGCCAATTTTTCCCTTTTTTGAATGACATCAACCCACAAATGGTGGGTATACAGCCTTTATGTAAAACTAAAACGATGCCACCGTATTGACCAGGACTCCCTAGAAGATGATTTCTCTCAACGTGACCTTCCTGCTAAAATAAAGAATAAATGAAATACGTAAATCCACTATTCAAATAAAATGTCAAATTATTGAGAAGTTAAGATGGGGCTTCTGTATCACAGAAGTAAAAAAATAGGCTTTATGGCAATGCAGCTAGTGCCATGTTGATGCCATCCTGTCACAACTGTACAAGAACTTGATTGGTCAACATAGTGCAAATAAAGGGATAATAAATCTGCAAAGAGCTGCTGAGGAAACAAAAATAATGTAAATTCAGGTTGTCACAAAGACAGGAAAAAAAAACAAGAATACATACTTCTTGTTGAAAAAACATTTCAGACATTTCAGTATGATTTAGACCCACATTTATAACATCCTTTAATCACATGAGGACTGACCAGCCCAAACCCCTGAGCTCATGGTAATTTCAGCTTATTTGGTCACTTTCACACTGATGGTTTAGCCTGAATTTGGCTATGGTTTATCCTCAACTTTGGTTATAAGAATGTATTTTTACACAGAAAATAAAGACCAAAAGTTATTTTACCAAGTCATTCATTTGACAGTTTACCCATTCACCATCACGAGGAAAGGAAAATGCAAAAAGATATGTTTGAAAGCACCCTAGCCTTGGTCAAAGTTGTTCAGACTGAATAAATGAACTCAGTGTGAAAATGGCCTCTGATCATAATCAACTAAGATACACAGAAACACTGAAAGAAGAAGAAAACCTCTCAGCCTGACGTTAGAGCCTCACCACAGCCCTGGTAGAAACCAGCAGGTTAGCATTGAGAACATTTACAAAAGCTCCAGCTCTCACTGGTTGTCTTCTTCCACAGCCTTTTCCAGATGCCCCACTAACAACACAAACAGAGCTGGTGGATGCGCGGCTGCGTACACTTACCCCTCTCACATCACAACACACTTTTTAAGCTGGACACAGCCTGGAGTCTTTTCTTCCTTGGAGATCTTACTGAGCCGGTACTGCCTGATCTCCCGTACCAGAGTGTAAAAGGCATCTTCCACTCTCTGCAGTATAAGACACAACTTTCCTCAATGCTGAGGCATGCAGGGGGAGGGGAGAGGGGGGAGGGGGGGTCATACTGTATGGGTCCACATGTTATGACCTACAGATACACAAAGAGCTAAACAGACGAAGGGTCTGTTTTAAGGCGAGTCTTCTTGAAATGTGTAATATGCGTTATTTGTTAATCGCTGTTAGAGCATAAAGTAAATGAAGAATAAACATTCACTTTGCAGGCTTGGAAAGGATCTGACTGATTCTTCCTAAAAAAGTGATGAAAATCAATTTTTCCTCTAGTTACACCTTGGTACACAGTATTACTGTCTGCTTAGAATGGCTCGTCATATCGTCTTCTTACTACATGTATTTTAAGGGCTTCTCGTATACTTTCTACCTTTATTTCTCAGATTAGAGATGCAACACACAATATTTTTTTTTTTTATTACCATCATATCAGAGGACAAAGCCGTGAGCTGAAAACCCGATCTGAAGGTCCATTGTAGGACAGACAGAAGGAAGATTTCCATCATCTCTGTGAATCACAGGCTCTCTGCAGTTTTGCTTGGTGTGGCTGCCCCACTCAGTTTTAGTATTTTTGTGATTTAGTTGTAAGACACTGCCTTATTTTTACTTTTTTTGTTTGTTCGTTTAAATAGCACAGCTTCTTTTTTCTCTTTAGTCTCCGATGTTTGCTTCACTGTTGTGACGGTAATAAATGTTTAGTGCCATGTTCTTGTTTTGTAAGATTTGGTTAATAGTTTACAATTGTTTTGTAATTTACATAAACTGACATATTGATTGTGGCGAGAGCAAGATATTAAGTTAATTTTAGGGCTGAAACAATTTATCAAACTAAAAAAAAAGGGGGGGGGGGAGCAAAACAAAGCAAACTCTTTGATTTGATGGTTTGTTCGGCTCAGTGTTTCACAGGGACAGTTTTTACTGTTGCACAACATTCTTAAGCTACATTATGAATGATGGAAGACAACAGAAGATAAAAAGGAACTTTAAGGAAAAAGACCAAAGGTTTAGCACTAAAATGCAAAAATACATTGAGTATTTTTAAATCAAAGTAAATCAGTATAGTAGTAAACAGGCATCAGCCAACGTTCAGCAGACGGATCTTTACAACGAGAGCAGCAAGAAGCAACAGCTTCCTGAACCATCATGTACAAACTGGATAAAGGGTGGTAAAAATGTCAGGAAGGAAACTGCGTCAATGCTCACAGCAGATGACACAGTTCAAACACACTGAAAACGTGTACAAAGGAAATTTATTCCCCTTTTACTGATTTTGACGTACGGGACCACAAGTAATCACAAGTTGTTGGACTTCCACGTTTCCAGCACAGAGGCCCTAAAACATTTCAGCCATGATGGAGAGGCCACCAGCTTCAAACTGAGACGGTGTCAAAAATATTTTCAGAAAGGCACAAACAAAAATTTGGGGTTGTTGAGGACAAAATGTTGAAAATGTTTTTTTAAAAAAAAGTTACAGGTCGTTCTGTTTGGCTCCGCGTACCCGCCGGAGACCTCAGAGCCTTGTAACAACAAAAATAAAAAGTTAAAATAATATCACGAAAATCGCAACACCTCATCCCTGGAGAAAGATACGCAAGATCAAGATGACTGTCACCTTTTGTTAAGGAAAATAAATCTTTGGTAGGGCTTTCACAAAATTACTAAACCATTTTTTTTATTTCAGAAACAAACACTTTCCAAGCCTGCAATAGATGAATACCTGAGTGAAATATCCCTTTAACTGAGCCCAATACATGTGATGAGTGCATGTATTTGCAGTTTAATTTATGTGTTGTGCATGAGGAGAAAAAAAAAAAAGTTTCCAGACAAGTCAAAAGAAATGATCGGGAAAAACAACAACTAGCTTCCAATGAAAGTGACAGTAGCCTGATGGACAGAAACAGCACCACATGGACAGAAATTACTGGTCCACTCGGGTAGGGAGGGGAGGACAAAGCTGCAAGAAATTAGTCACTGTGGCATTAATTTCCCCACACCAGAAAGAACCGTGATTCACCTCCCCAGGTAGGAAACCAGGAATAATGTGTTTATAGATCACTCCATCAGTCAGTTTCCTAAGGCCATGCTTACCACACACACCACAGGAGGTGACACCACAGCAAATCTTCCAACACCCAGTCAGTGACCAGTAAGCAGAATCATTAACCCGCCGAGTAATTACCGACAGTTTGTCCTTTCATGCAGACACCTTGACACAAATTAACTGATTTGCTGATTATTTATTGTGTGGGACCCTTTGCAGGTGGGCCTAATGATGATGTAATTTCACATACCCATGACAAAGTAGCATGCAATGATCACATTATCCCCCATAAATAAAAAATTCAATTAACCAAAGAGGATTTAATGAAGCTCAACACATTAGCTGGTAAATTTCCCAGCAACATTATTACAAAAAGACCATTAGAGATAGTAGAAGTGACACAAATCAACAGGATCACATGATGTAATCACATTTCTTGCAAAAAGGTTATTAATCCCTCCCAAGGACACCTGTCAAAATTACACAGATCTGAAGTTCTCTGGATTAAAAAAAACCAAACAAAAATGTATTCAAAACGAATTTGAGCAGCAGGACTAAGGCAGCTGTGGGTGGACACTCACCTGTCTTGTTTTGGCTGAGGTCTCAATAAAGGGAATGCCGTAGCTACGTGCTAAGTCCTGAGCCTGCTTTGTGTCCACCGTCCGGGTCGGCAGGTCACACTTGTTCCCCACCAACACCATGGGGACATCCTCAGAGTCCTTCACCCGTTTTATTTGTTCTCTGGATGTTTGAAAACAGAGGAAATGTTATTTAATCTAAATTGCAGTGGTTAGATAATGGACTTTTTTACACCAAAGCGACTACAAGACATGCAACGGGACAACTCTGCAGTGAAGAATGGACTGTTACTATTCTATATTCAACAAGTTGAAGAAAAAAAGTGTTTGAATATTAGTTCAGGATTTAGTCCCAGCTTAGTTAGGTGTATTTCCATTTCACCCATTCCCCCTACAGTTTAGCCCTACATTTTACTACATCGTCCCGAGGCGTAGACGTGTCCCACTTCTTTTTGTAATGTAGGGTGAGGACAAAGTGGTGGAGCTATTTGATCCTAAAACTGACATTTTTAGGGGCACAACGAGCTGCACTAGCAAAGAAACTCATAACTAAGTAATTTCTTCACTAATTGTTCTTTTATTGGCACAATAGCCATGACAGCATCTAGTTTCATGTATTTTTGTTTGATATCAAAATTAAATTCAACAAATTGAATGAATTGTCTAGAAAGCAGAAAAGAAGCATTGCTAGAAGAGAAGAAAGAGATCAGATGCTCCCAACAGCAAACTGTTGACTTTATTTGTAAAGCTATTTAATAAAAATTCAATACGTTTAAAAAAAATAAAATAAAATCATTTTTTACTTTAGCTGAAGACTGCAACTAATGAAGACATTTAAAAGTATCTTCTGTAAAACCTAAACAGTTTATTTGGTGTCAGTTCTCAGTCTTCGAGATCCCTATAAATTAAATTAAAGGCAACTGAACTTTTTTGGACTCTTGAAGACGTTTCACTTCTCAACCAAAAAAACTTATCAATTCAAAGCTGAATGTTGCCAAGTTTACACAAGCTTATGCATTTATATAAGCTTTAAACGAGTCAGCTGCCTTCAGATGAATCTTTTCAGAAAATCACAGCAGGTCTGCAGGCTGGTCTCCTCACTCACCTGTAGTGGTGAATGTCTTCAAAGGACTTGGTGTTGTTGATGGCAAAGACACAGAGGAAACCCTCCCCTGTCCTCATGTACTGGTCCCTCATGGCGCTGTACTCCTCCTGACCTGCCGTGTCGAGGATGTCCAGCAGACATGTCTCCCCGTCGATAACTACCTGCTTTCTGTAGGAGTCCTGGAACCATAAATGTTAAAAAAAAAAAAAAATAAGAAGAAGCAAAGAGAGAAGATGTTAAAAATCCCATCGTAGATACAAAAAAAAAAAGGAATTGTAACGGCTTATAACATAATAGTGTTTATTACAATTTAGGTCCGTTTAAAACATTAGATAAGTATTGTTTCCATGAGTCAGGATATAATTTTGCAGCACTGAGAATGAGTGGATAACTGTACTCCACAATAGGTGATTGGAAAAATAAAGAAAATGGCAACTGAAAGTCAATTCTTGTCAACTTTATTTAATAACCTATTTGTATATGAATTTTTTAGATCAACAAAAAAAGCTGTTTTTTTTCATGGTTCCAACTGGACAGTATTAATTATTGCCATCTTGTGCTTACAAAGACGCCACAGGACACCACTTAAATGATTGCCCCTCTCCAGCTGTAGAGGGGAACTCTATTTTCTGGCAGAGCTCAAATTACAATGAGGTTCCAGTCAGTGTCAAAGTACTCCGGTTCTTCATCGCACTGATGGCTACATTCAACTGGATCCAACAGAAATAATTACGGACTCATCCAATGAGCAGCCATACTTTCAGATGCTATCTTGCGTCTTAGTGATCTACGGTAGAGCTCCAACCTGCTGCCGCGTCTCAATAATTGATTGAAATCATGATGAGACTGTTCACACTCCACAGAATGGCGCTCTACAAAAAAACTGGGCAGGTAGCCAGGCACGAAAAGTCATTATAAACCCGTTTGGTGTCTTTTACTCTTTTTTTTTTTTTTAAACTTAAAACCAGTAAAGCCTGTTGCAAGTTTCAGCTTCTAAGACCTTCTTTGTGTGTGTGTTTCGTACCCCTGTATCTCGACACATGAGCAAAACGTCAGAGACAGTTGAGTGAATATGCTTTACATAAAACACACAAGTTTTCTTTACCTCAATCGTCGGGTCATATTCATCCACAAAGTGATTCTGGATGAGCTGAATAGTAAGTGCGCTCTTGCCTACACCACCAGCTCCCACCACAACCAGCTTATATTCTGTCATGATTCACCTGAAACATGGAAAAAAAAAAGATTTACTTCATTTTTGCACAAACAGTCAAGTGTCACATCACTGATTTGTCTGAGGCAACCCCAGAACCTGGAAAGGAACAATATATCTGTCAAATGCTTTCACTTTGAAACAGCTGTGCTCTCTACAGCTTTCTTACATCTTTCCTGAAGTCAAATTTAAGTAGTTTGCAAGCTGTTTTCAAGGTAAATTTTAAAGCTTTTTCAGCACCTTACTGTGGCGATTAAGTATCGTGAACGTAAACTGACAATAATGAATTTAGTCCATTGCAAAAAACCAGATGTTAGCGTGCTATAAAGGACTAAAACCATGTTCAGGAATTATTTACAGAGGGGTGAGAAATAAAAAGGAATCCTAACATAGTTCCAAAATGTTTCAGTGAAATTAAAATATACTTTGCATCATTTATAAACTGATTATATAAGAAAGTTGCCAAATTACTTAAATAGCAATGAATGATAAAAGCATTAGTCCACTTTAATAAAATGCAGTTATCCTAAAAATGATTACAGTACAGCTAAAAGCAAAAATTCAGAAGGTCTGCAAAGCATGCGGTCGTTTTTAAATCTAAAACGATAACGTCAATAAAACAGCAATTTATTATGAAAGCAAAGCAGTTACAGATTCAAGTGGTTTTAAGGGTTTATTCCTAATTTCCAAGCGCACGTTTCTAGGTCCAGTTAGTGTTTGTTATTTTTGTCTGTCGAACTGTGAAATATGTGCGCTCAGGATTGGCACACAGACGGTTCGAAACACTGCTGAATCACTGGAAAATTAGATTTCACACTGCTGAGTTTTGGGGGTTTTTTAGTATTCGACAAAAAAAAAAAGACACCACAACGGATGATTAATCTAAATATGAATAATACAGAAAAGGCAACTGAACTCAGGAAAGTTTTAAGTAAATGTTGAAAAATCCCTCCACATAGCAGCTTAAATACCTTACTATAAAAACATGTGAGGGGTGGAAAAACAACAGACTAAATTTAGAAAATGTTCAATTGTGCACTTAGCACACACACACAGGCAAGTCTGAATACAGAAGCACTTTGAGGCGTTTTTTTTTTTAAATTGTACAGTCTCAGCAGCTGAATATAACCACAGGCATAAATCTATAAGATTACATTAAATCTCCAAAATTGACAAGCAGCTGGGAAGCTCTCTGCTCTGTGGATCAACATGCATCAATACAAGCAGCTGGCCTTTTCAGAAGTTACAAAGCAAAGCCACTAAATATTGATTCCATGTGTAAAAACAGACAAAACTACATAATGTAGTGACTATTTTGGGTCAAAGTCAAACTGTTCTCCTGATAAGAGAAGCTCAGAAGCTGCCACATGCCTCCTATGAACACCTAACATGTTTGTATTTGATGGGAGATGTAACAGAGGACTTGTGCAGATGCATGTGATCAGGGAGGGGAACACAGCCTCTTTGTGCTCTCGTTTCTGGAGCAGCACGGAGGGAGTTTTAAATTTAAAAACTTCACATTTTCCTTGTGGGTTTCGCTCCTGCGGCCTCGCGCCGTGGATGCTGTGGACCTAAAGTGGAAAGCTGAAAGCCTGGACTCCTTTTCGTTTCAAACATCACCAACCACATCGGGAAAAACTACTCAATAGCTCAGCGCAGCCCGACGACGGGGCTAATGGAGATTGATCAGCACAGCCACATAAACAAAACGCTGCTCCGAAACAGCTACGGCATGTGAGGCTTTTTCCAATGACACCTGGGGTAGACTTTAAGAAATAAATAAAAAAAGTTCAAAAGGAATTTGATTTAAATCCTGGCCGAGCTGGGGGGGGGGGGACCTCGGAGCGCCGGGCGGCTCTGCTGCTAGCTAGCTAGCTAGCTAGCTTAGCATTCTTGGAGGTCGCTAACAAGTGAAAAAAAGTAAACTCACAGCA
>JAOXNZ010000012.1:17942484-17965416 GCA_028566095.1 Kryptolebias brasiliensis | reverse complement strand
ACACTATCATAAAACACTCCAGTGGTCCATTTCTCTGATTTAAAACAGTAATTATTGGTTTTTAGAGTTTTTGTGTTAAAATCCCAAAGTGGGGTGATTGTGTGGGTAGAGTTACCTCCTTGGTTGGTGACCTAGAAGGAGCTGCGGCCAGCTGTGGCAGACTGCTGTAGAAGAAGCAAGTTTTGTTAAAAGTACCAGTGTGACAACGCTTTTTTTTTTTTGGTCTGGATTCATGCTGTCGGGAACTCAAGCCCCACATTTCACAAGGGGGACCCTCAAGCTTTACAATGATGTCACACAGTCTTCAAGGAGTTTCCCATTCAGACAGCTAGAGGCGGCGGGTGCCGGTCCTACAGCGGGAGGCGGCCGGTGCCAGTCCTACAGCTGGAGGCGACCGGTGCCGGTCCTACAGCGGGAGGCGGCCGGTGCCAGTCTGACAGCGGGGGGATGGTCGGCGCCAATCCTACAGCAGGAGGCGACCGGTGCTAGTCCTACAGCTGGAGGCGACCGGTGCCGGTCCTACAGCGGGAGGCGGCCGGTGCCGGTCTGACAGCGGGGGGATGGTCCGCGCCAATCCTACAGCAGGAGGCGACCGGTGCCAGTCCTACAGTGGGAGGTGGCCGGTGCCGGTCTGACAGCGGGGGGATGGCCGGTGCCAATCCTACAGCAGGAGGTGGTTGTTCTTCTATTGAAGGTTTGTATTTCAGATGATCCTCTTCAAAACAATAACTCCACAGTCAGTCACAAGACTTTGGGTTGTGATTTTCAGGCAGGCGCTAAACTAACCACATCCATCAAACTTTCTTGTCCTTTGGGAAGCTGAAGAATGAAACAGCTGTTGTAGCTTTGGGTCGGTTTACACAATTAATTGCAGCACAATGAACCATTTCACTCACACACTATCTATATCTGCCATTTCCTACCTTGTTGGTGTTCCTTTATTTGGCATTGGATACGTCACACTTTTCAGAGTGATCAAGGAAAATGCTGAAGAGACCCTTGTAACTCTGAAAACAAGCACCTCATGACTTTCTTTTGATTTATGTTACCTTCAAAACACTTTTCATTTCACCTTTAATAGTTAATGGCAAAATTTTAAAAAAACGATCTTGTGATATCAGCACTCAGAGTATGTGTTTGGGATGACTCTCAGCTAGTAACTCATCAAATTTTAGCTCAACATCTGTAAATTTGACTGTTGTGCAGCCATTTTTGTTTCTTTTTGCGTAGCCGTTGGCGGCGGCCATCTTGAATTGGGCTGACTCCAAACGTACGCCCAATATTTATTTGAAAGTTTTCTAATTAAAATCCGTCCACTGGTTCATGAGATGTTTTGCTAACACGGCAGACAAACGAACACACGCCTTCGGTGGCGGGCGATAACTACATGAGATATTATTTCAGCGGGAGAAAACTCAGTGTTGCGTTTCGGATGCGTGTAAAAGTTGACGGTGTCCTCCTCCGTCAGCGCGTGCGTTGCAGCTTTAAACGGTCCATGATGCCTTGCGGTGTCCCAGTTCCAGGCAGCAGCAGGAGTAACGAGCCGGGGGAGGAGGCGATGAGAAGAGAGGAGAGGAGAGGAGGGAAGAGGAGGGAAGAGGAGGGAAGAGGAGGGAAGAGGGGGCATTTTTCCGCAGCTTTCTCTTCGCACCGCAGACAGGACAAACACAAACTTTCAGACAGCGGCTCAAAACGTCACCTAGCTTGTTTTTTGTTCTGAACCGTCCGTGGCCTCCTGCTCTCATTTCTCCCCTTCTTTTTTTTTTTTGACGCAGTTCTCAGCTGGAAGTGATTTATCGAGCAAACGGTGAAAAGGGACGATTTCTTTTTTTTTTTTTAAAAAAGCGGAATTCATGCTTCTTTTACCTGTGTTTTTCTTCCGAAACTTCCATCCTGAGAGGGGAGAACTGAACTAGTTCCTGTCCGCACCGTAAAGGTAAAACAATTACCTGTTTTCTCTTGTTTTTTCTTCTTCTCTAAGCAGAACGAGGTTGTAGGATGAGGCAGAAATAACGGAATAGTTCTGCTACTCTGAACCAACTACAGCCGTCTTCTTTAAAACGCCATTAAGCTCAGAAACTACTGAGAGTTCACATAGATTTTCATCTGTCATCATGTTTAATCTCAACATATCATGCTTTTAATTATTTCCAACTTGGAAGTGCAGCTTAGGACCACTTGATGTGTTCTTGTTGGAACCTGGAGTGTTGCTGAACAGGCCAAAAATGTTATTTTTAACACTGCTTCTCCCATTTCTTACAGCATCATCTGCAAATATGTCACTCTCTTATCCTAAAAAGTCATTTTGGTTCATTCTTTGGATCCTTCAGATTTTTTTTTTTTACACAACACTACTTACCTCAAATGCACAAACAGCTGCAGGATCCACCTGTGGAGTTGTTTGCACTCAGACTTCAGGTTTTATGTTCCTGCAGAGGTTTAGTTGACTTCAGAAGCATGTGATTTGGTGGTGTGTGCTGCATTCATTACAAACAGAGTGGCACTGCCTGTGTCAAAGCTTTTAGTTTGCTTAAATGCAAGAGAGTAAGTCAGCACCAGATGATGTTTTACAAACCACAGTAACATGTATAAATTGGCCAGATGCCTCTCGTAGCCCCACTGTGCTGCTTGCAGTGCCTCCGCTCTGCTCCAGGAGCCTGCTGCTTCTTCAAAGCTGGCCAGCGAGAAGGGAATATGGCAAGGGAACAAAGGCGGCATTATTGCTGGCTGAACGTGCCGTCCAGATGTTGGAGATCCAGCCGGCGTTGACCTTCCAAGTGGGGGAAGGCTGCTTCGGCTCTTAATAGTTTAATATCTGCCGTGCAGACTGAGGGGAGAAGTCTGTAGCTCCAGGGCGGAGGCCTCTGAAGAGCTCAGCGGTGGGAGTTGTGTGTTGCGTGACTGGATGTGGGTTTAATCCCAAACACCCCAGTCTTTAGAGAACCTACTCTCTTCAGAGCTCTTTCTGTGGTTACGTTGGTGCTTTATGTCAGTGGCTTCCAAACGTTTCAGATTTGGACCCACATAATAAAAGTGGCAAAGACTCGTGACCATGTCTTCTGCTGTTTGACGTAAACAAACATTGATAAAAAGCCCTTTAACAAAAAAATATCATCCACTATTCTATTCAGTTAAATTCAGTTTGTCTATATAGCACCAAGTCACAACAAAAGTTGTCTCAGGGCACTGTACAAAAACATTCACATAGATTATAAACGCCAGTTAGTAAAACTTATCTATCTAAGGAAGCCAGCAGATTGCGTTGAATCTTCACTTTGTCTCAGTCTCCATCCTGAGCAGCACATTGGCAACAGTAGAAAAGAAAAACTCCCCTTTAACAGGAAGAAACCTCCAGCAGAACCAGGCTCAGAACAAGCGGCCATCTTCTTCGACTGGCTGGGGTTTGAGAGGGCAGGAAAAAGATACAAACACAAAATGACTGTCTTTCCTCCAATAGAAATTACACCGGGACCAAAGAAAAACACGTTAATGATAGAAGTGAATACAAACATGGAGAGTAGAGCAAGTAAAGACAGCAGCAGGATGAGGAAATGTGGTCAGTTTGTCCTCCAGCAGTCTTAGCCAATAGCAGCTTAACTAAGGAAGAGCTCAGGTAACCCAAGCCAACCCTAACTATAGGATTTATTAAAAAAGTAAGTCTAGTGTCAGTCTCACGGACAGAAACTGGAAGTTTGTTTTACAAGAGAGGAGGCTGAGAATTAAAAGCGCTGACTCCCATTTTACTTTTGGAAACTCTAGGAACCACAAGCAAACCTGCAGTCTGAAAACCATTTGGTTGCAGAGTTCATCTGTTCTGATAGTTTTAGACAATAAAGTGCCAATCATTATCTAATCATAATTCTAATAAATACACATAGGATTCAATGCATTCTGTTAAGAGTTATTGCATTTTAGTCAGTGGTGAGCTTCCAGCATCGCTAAGCAGACAAACCCATAACTTTCTTATCTTGTTGTCACGGCCAGTTGCTTTTTCACAGCGCAGGAATGCATCTCCTGGTTATCAGTCCCCGCTCTGCAGGATCAAGGCCTTCTTCTGGTCTCTACCATGCTCTGTAATGTTTACACTTGCAGAGGGCATTGTATACACACTGGGCTGGCACGAAGAACTTTGCGGCCTAGTTATCCATGCAGGATGTTTAACTGTCAACATGTCGTGCAATGATCGCAAATTGCTGCCATTCTTTGCTGATTTTAGGCCTAGAGATTAGACATGTTTGTGTAGTCATCACACCCGAGGATCATTCGAGAGAACTGAAAAAGATTTCTGCAGTTTGTTCCAACACAGCCACCACCAGTGCCTCCACAATAAAACCAGCGTCTGGCTCTTGTTGCTCGCAGAGATTCTGTTTCACAACAGATCTGTTTCCAATTACAGCACAGTATAAATTGCTTGTAATTACATGCTGCACTACTGGGTGCACAGTTTGGTAATTAACAAGCAAGAGGATTTAAGCTCTAGACTAATGTTGCTCAAGTCTGTAAGAAATATCCTATTAAATTAAGTTAGAGTTTTGGAAGTCAGGAACCTTTTACAGTAGTTTTTTTGAGCTATTATAATTTACAGTAAATTCATGAGCAGCATCAGTTGGAGTATTCTAGGTTGATTCTGATTCCCTTGGTGGAAACTTGTATGTTGTTTAGATGTGGTCTTGGAAGTCCTAATTAATTTGTTTACAAATTTTCTTTGTGACTGTGACGACAGAGGGGATGTTCTCTCAAGAACATAAAAGAATTGCTGCAAGTATTAGCCATACTGACATTGTGTGTGACTGCTAGGTCCACGTAAGTCTTTTCTTTAAGTGGCAGCTTATACATAAATGGAAATCTTCAGTTTTAGCAGCAAAGTGAACAGCACACACACCTTTAGTAGAGATAGAAACCTTTAAGTACCTCACCATTCAATTTGATTACAATTCAGATGGCTAACATGTGATTTTTAAAATGATTATTGGTTCATTGTAATTATCTTGAAACTTAAAAAGACTGGTTTATTTTACATAACTATACTTATTTATTTATTTTCATTCCTAATAAAGGGTGTACAATAACATGTAAAAAAAAAACTATTAATCACAGGCTGCTGAACAACAATTAGCATATATGCTAACTTGACATTGAAAATGTCATAGAACAGCTAACAAGATTAGCATTTTGTTTATCATTGGAAATTATGACACAGATAAAATGTTTCAACATTATTACTAAAGACAGTTATGTTATGATAACTAAAACATTTTTTTTACAGACGTTCTTCATGGTTCAGCAAGGAAATTATTAAAAAGATGTGAGAACAAACAGCTTTACTGCAACATTTTTGTACTACAGAAAGCTACAGTGACTCCTGGGACAAACTACACTGAGCAGAAACTACTCTGCTGCCTCTCTTAAAGTGGCAGCACAGATTAAGTTTAACAACTTTAAACTGGTTTTTGAAGATTGATGCAGAATCTTGTATGGCCACGATGCAAAGCATGTAAAACTAGATTTTACATCTCACACCCACGCATTATTAGCAGAAGATCCACCTCGTGCAAAGTTACACTGTTGTGCATCTGTAATACCTTACAGACTTTACAGACAGCTCACTTAGAGTCTTCTTCAGTCTGTAAAACCAAAGACATTATTTGCTAATGCAAATTAATATTTAGCTAGTGTGCATTCACAGACTAGGAGGAAAAAAAGGATTTTTGAGTGTTTGATCAGCTGGTCGCTGGTCAAGTCAGTCAGTCTAAAAATGATCTGATTCCCGGCTTTATCCCATTAATTGTTGCATTCTTAATAAATTCCTTCAGAATTACAGTCCACGCATTTTGTCTCTTCATTGTTTGCCTGTTTTAGTATTTTCATGGTGAACAGTAGTAAACAAATGTGAACAGAAACTTGAACAGCTTGTGTTTGTGAGGCGGTAAAGGTGGAACAAAGATGTTTTCCTCTGAGGTCATTTTCTCTCGGGCTTTCTGTTTCGCTCTTAGTTTTACTTCAACATAATGAATACCCATTTTGTGTTCCTCATATTCCCCTGTGTTCAGTAAAACGCTGAACAGAACAATGCATGGCCAGTTTTTAATGCTCGTAAATCCACTAAATGCGCTGCAAAGGTAAATACTCCAGGTATTTCTGTACGGTTTGTTTATGATGTATATTGTTCTATGAAAACACCCACATGAGCATATGGTCAAATGTTCACACCCGCGGCCAGTTGAAGCCTTTTCTCTGCCAGCTTGGTGTGCTTCTCCTGTAGGTCTGGAGAACTGTCATCAGCAGCCGGGGAGGCAGGCTGTTCTCTTCTGCTCACAATCACACCTCAGCGCTCAGAGAGGAATGCACGAAACGTGAAACAAATGTGTGCAGACACTGAAATCATCTGGATTTGAGGTTTCAGAGAAGTTTATCATCTCAGCTGAGCTTAAGTAGAACTCACAGAAAAGCACATGCCCATCTGCCTCATGAAATGCCTTCCTGGCAAAAGGCGAGCGGCACAAATCAGGAGGCAGCCATCCCCCCAGGCTGTGGGTTTGACAGGCCAGCGAAAGGGAGGGCTCAGGATGGCACTCTGCCCTGCACCACTGTGCCTGCATCATCACTTAGGTTTGGGTTCATGTGAATAATTACAGTCAAACAAAGAAATGACATTTGAGTCATCCTGTACTCTGAATCTGGCTACAAGATTTCCTAACACCAGAATAAAATGTACAAATCTGTCCTGCTCACGTTGCAAATGTCACAGTTAGTATTTCTTCATTACTTTCCTCCTTCAAGTGATCTAAAATCCCTCTCCCTGGCTGATCCATTGCGCCCACTCTGCCTCTGGACCCACACACTTTTTCTGTTTTAACATCACCTATAAAAATGAGTTTAACAAAATGATGGCAGCGTTTTGGGTTACAGTACCAAAAAAAAAAGAGAAAAGACTTGCAGTATGCTTGTCTGTGCAGATTTTCCAGTTTCTTTCCATCCTTCATTGCTTTGCTTCCATTTAAGGGCAGTCTGAACGAAGGATAAAAGCACTTTCTAACCAGCTGTGTGAGTGCCAAGAATAGAGTGAGCAGACAACCGATAAAGGTGACATTTGTACCTAAAATGCACAGCAATAATTATTTTCCCGCTGGACTTATACGCCCCGAGTGTTCCTTTGAATGAAACTATTCAAGTTTTTTTTTTTTCTCTTTGTTTGATGATTTGGTTTAAAAAAAATAAAAATGCTCTACTGGGGAACCTTTTTGGGCTTTTGCCTGGAAAAAAAAAGAAATTTGTAGATGTCACCTTGAACTTTGGTGTGTATTTTTAGTCCTTTTTACAAGTAAATAATTAAAATAACTATTTCAATTCCATCTGTTTGCCTTTTCCTGCTGTTGGTGCTGTGCAGCACTGCTTTGTGTCTTGACTGCATTTAGAAAAGCCGTTGGAAAGGACAGACGACTTGTGTGGATGACTTTCCAAAAGTGGATCGGGAATACCTGAGCTGGGGGGGGGGGGAGTGTAATTGGTGAAGGGGGGTTGGCAAACAAAAGGACCTTTTGACACAGCAGTCTAGGTGCACTGAAGGTTAGATCCACAGAGAGCGATACAGATCGGTGGTTCTTTCTCTCCCGGCTGACTGTCCTTGAAGAATATTTTGAAGAATCCCTTTATTGAGTCATTTGTGTCCAATCAACTGTTTTTCATATTTTAATTTCTACTTTTTAGTTCCAAAAATGCAATTAACCAGTTTAATTAGCATTTTTATTAGCTGATTTTATAAATTGCGACAACATAAAAAAAAAAGAAAACTTCAGACGACACAACAGTGAGCTCTTAAGATCAAAGCAGAAAAAACAAAAGCTGTCGTGGCGTTTAACAATACGCACAAATAAAGTGCAGACATCTCAAAAGACTCAACATGTTGTGCAAATGTTTTTCACAACACGTCAATGTCAGACAAACTTTCTGAAAACGCTGCCTATTATTTACAGTGTAGAGTGTATTTTTTGTGCAGAATGGGGACTAAAATGTAAATTATGTGAGAAAACAGGAAACAAACAGCTATCGTATCGTAAACAGAACCCGTCCCCCTCTATTGTGTCAGGAATCTTCTGCTTCTTTTCATATTTTCCTTCTTTCTCTGTTTCTGTTCTCGTATTGGAACTGAGCTAGTCTTTCTGTCATCCCTTGTTCTATTTAACTCTCTGTACAAAAGCAGGAACTGAGCTGAAGAATGTCTGCTGGCAGATTTTTCCTGCACCTCCAACAGTTGCAGTATGTAGAGAAACAGGAGTGTTACAGCCTGGTGGACCTGACCTGCCTGGAGTCTGTTCTCAACAGAACTGTAGTTTAAATTTATGTTGCTACCTATAACTTGTCTCCTGGTGGTTTTGTACCATGTTCATCGCTTTTAAATTATCTACCAGTGGATAACAAGCATAGGAGCTTTCTAACTTTGGCCTTGATTACATCCTGCCTAACCGCTTCCTGTTTTTCCTTTCTGTTTCCTCCTCAGTGAATTGGCCAGAGGGGTTTCAGCTAACCTGAATCATTCCAACCTTGAATAATGTTGGGGCCAACACACCATAACCGGCCCCCTCACTTCTGACCCAACATGGAGCTCAAGGTCTGGGTGGATGGCGTCCAGAGGGTCGTGTGTGGGGTCACAGAGGCAACCACCTGCCAGGAAGTGGTGATTGCTTTGGCCCAGGCCATCGGTAATTATTCCAATTTTTAACAGCTACAGAAAACCCACCTGAGACCCAACCTGTCCTCTAACCTTTGTAGGACTCATACTGTGGCTTTTTTTTAGAAGCTGACTCAATTTTCTGAGGTCATAATGAATTAAATGGGATAAAATTGGTAAAAGAAAAAAAAAACTCACATTGGTGAAGCAGCTCCAGTTTTAGGTTGTGGAGTGAACTAGTCTCCAAATGTTTGTTCCACAAAGTTTGTAGTTTTCAATAATCTTTTAAGCACATTTTTTATGACATTTTGAATGTTGGTACTGGGACTGTTACAGAGAACCGGACCAACAGGCTAAACCCAATTCTGCCAAATATAAAGCTTTAATAATATTTGGCTATAAATGGGATTTTCATTACATTCAGCTGCTAAGAGTGAATCTGGACAATAAAAATCTGAACTAGTCATACTGAGAATTTAAAGTTTATATATTTAACGTAAGTAATGAACATTCACTAAAACATTTGTGAAACAATTGTTCACATTTTTGCAGCAATTCAAACACCAGCAGCAAATTACTAATATAAAGAAGCTATTTTTGTATTTCTTTCCCCAGCAAAATAAATCTAGTCTTTGTTGGGTTTGAACATGTGAGCTGAAGTCACGTTGAACACCTGAGGTAGATGTCAGGACGGCTGCAGGGATTGTTGGTGACAGAGGATCTATGTCTGGATTTATGGCCTTTTCATGCGTGGAACATTTTCTGCTTGTTTGTCTTTTCTCAGATCACGTTAACACAGCAGAGTTCTCCAAACACTCTGATAAACTCCCCATCAGAGAACAGCTTACTGTTTCTTGCTGTTTTATGAGCTATCACAAAACTATTCTTAACAGCGTTCTGTTCTCCTCAAGCTAAGCTCACTGTTTTGTCACTGAATTCAGTAAACAATTAGAAATCATCTTGTTTAAAAACTCTACGTTCTGTATAGATCTTTGTTTCTTTTCTGTGTGCTGCCATGATGATAATGCTTTCACAAATCGTTAACACTACTAGTAAACTAGTGCACATACAGGAAGCACTTGCTGTAAACATTGTAGAGCCTGTTTTCAAAATAAAAGCACTCTGGTTTGAAAATAAAAAGAGATTTTTTTTTCATTAACTTCTCGCGGGTCGTAAGAGGCCCATTTGTGCCAAATCCAGAACTCTTAAACTAGTTCACACAACTTCCAGACAACCAGTCAAACACTAATTGATTATTGGCTCCTTAAACTCTGGGCTTCGCTTTCAAGTCATTTTACTGTGTTTCTCCCTAATGTGATATACAGCATTAGGCAAAAAGGTGACAGTGTTTTTAAGGGCAAGTATGGCTCCTTTGGCTAGAAATTGGTCTATCAAAAGTTGATGGTTCTATTGGTTCACTGCTTGTTGAAGTGTCCTTGGACAAACCCACATCGACCCTGATTCGTGGATCAGTGTGAGTTGTTATTGACCTGACTGTAAAGACTATGACGTGAGCGAAAGCTTGAAGGAGGCCTGTAGAGTAAATAAAGTAACTTTGGGATTTTTCTTGCCTTACCGATGATTCGAATAAATGCATTTATTGCATTTTTTCATAATATACATTAACTGTATCACTGCTTATTGAAATATATCACCAGTGTCATGTCTGAGGTCCAACAAAAAGCCTCAGATGAAGCTGAAGCTTGGTGGAAATAAGAAATAACGGCTGAGATGAAAGTTATATTTACTACCAGTATCAGAAAATCTGAACTCCTCCTTATTGACTCACACCTAGAGTGCTCAGAATAAAGTGGTTGTGAGGGTTTTGAAGATTTTTCCAGAGTTCGTAGCGACTTCACACACCCCTTTAAAAATCCTGAAAGACGTCTTCTGTGCTGGTCTGTCCTCCTTTTGGTACTTTGGTAAATATGAAATGCTGTGCCACGCAGCAGTTAGTATCTGACTGATGTCTGATTGCAAAATGGATGTTTACTGATCTTTGGTTCTTACACCAGAATATTCCCTGCAGTTTGTTCCGAGCTCACTTATTTGAATCTTGCTAAAAACAGAACAGGTTGCAATCACTGTTTGAACCTTGATTGTTCATCAGGAAGAATAAAATTCCACCTCTTGCAATTGGTGAACAGTTTTACGAATGTATCGGCCAAATGATCATGTGACTCTGATTTGTACATCGCACCACAGACAGGAAAAAAAAAAAAATTCAAGCTCTTTCATCAAACACTCTGTTACGCATTCACCAACCCCCGGCTTTAATCTGAAATGCCAAGCTGTAATTTTTAAACAGAAGAGGTCCTGATGAAGTAAACAACTATCATCTCTCCTGCCTACACTTTAAGCTCCTGCAGAGATGCAGTGGATCAGAATCAGGGGCTATTTCAGTACTTTCTTGGATCTAAGCACCCCACTTTCCCATATGGCTGCTTTAGAAATGGGGGGAACTTGAGCATAATGTATTGACATCACTTCCCACTAAGCGCAGGCAGGGGAGGAGGAGGGAAAGTCTGACTCATCCCTTAGTCGCTGCCAAACTGTGAAAGCAGCACTTCTCTCAGAGCCCCCTCATCTGCCTTTTCTTATTTAATACATAGACACCATCCTAAGTGATTCAGCATCAGTATTGATCTTATACTCTGACATTTAAAACACACTGCTGTCTACACATCTCTAATGGTGTTGTTCATAGGATTTTCTTTTTAAAGAATGAAGAACGGTCCCCTGATGTGAAAGCGATGCTCAAATTGCTAAACTCTACAAAATAAAATGTCTGCTACAAATCTGTGTTGCCTACATCCTCTCTTGTTCAAGTGTTCTGGATCTCAACAAAACTTTAAGGCTCTTGTTTGTTTTATATATGTGACCCTTTAACCTTCAACATTTCATTTAGGAAGAACAATTACTTTGAAAACATGATTGTTTTAGGCCTAAAGATTCTTTGAACATGTTTTACAATACTTGCAGTGTAGTATCTTTTACAATCATCAGTGTTGGTTTAAAATCTTTTTTTTTTTTTTTTAATGTTTGTTGACAGGTCGTACAGGGAGATACACTCTAGTAGAGAAATGGCGAGACACCGAGCGCCACCTCGCCCCCCACGAGAGCCCCGTGGCTTCCCTGAACACCTGGGGTCAGTATGCTGGTGACGTCCAGCTGATTCTTCACCGCACAGGCCCCTCGCTGACTGAGCGACCCCCCTCAGAGGGCCCCCCGCTCAGGGGTCCCGAACGTGGGTTCCATCGTCAAAGCCTCCCTCCGCTTGCGAAGCTCCGTCACCCCAACGACGGCTCCCTCCACCGCCGCGAACCGCGCCGCAAGTCGCTCACCTTCACAGGCGCTCCCAGAAGCCTGAGGGAGATCCTAGGGGGAGGTCGGGTCTTGGAGCCTGAGGGCAAGCGAAGACTTCTCCTGGGAACTGGAGGCAGTCATCACCATGTGGGGCCAACCATTGGCACAGCTTCCCCTGGCCTGTGGGCCTGTCGCATGGAGGATCTGGTCAGACTGGTCAGCCTGCAGAGAGACACTCTGAACGTGCTGGAGAGGAAGCTGGAGGCCTACGAGGCGGAGCTCCAAGCGTGGGCTGAGGGGTGGGGGGGCCGAGGAGGTGCGTGCACTGCAGACCTGGGTGGAGGCTTGATAGAGGAGATCCAGAGGTTAGAAAAGCACCTGAGGAAGAATGAGGTGGAAATGGAGGAGGAAGAGTTTTGGGCCACTGAGCTGCAGATTGAGCTGGAAAGTGAGAGACAGCTGGAGGAAAGGCTGCTGGAGCTCCAGGGACGACTGCAGAGCTGCGAGCGGGACATCGAAGAGAAGCTAGCAATAGTGCAGGTGGGCCATCAGTAAATATTTCATCAATCTAGTAGGAATATTTAAATCTTTCTTGTGATATGGGTTTAGTTTTGTAGGTGATTCTTTTAAACTTTTTCTTCTCCTCATCAGGGAGTGGAAGCAGGTCTGCAGGAGGAGAAGCTGCAGAGAGAGCGTCAGGAGAACCAGTGGGTTAGCGAGGCCGAGGCCCGGGCTCAGCTCCTCAGGGTTAAAGCAGAGTTAAAGGCCCAGGAGAGGCAGGCCATCCAGCTGGAGAGCAGCTGCAGGGCTGTGGACAGATCGCTGGGACAAAGCAGTAAGAAACTGCAGGTGGGATTTATGCATAAAATGACCGCTCATCACCCTATGGTCTTTTATTTTTTACAGAATAATCATGACCCATGATGCACTGTAACAGAGCCCATTAATCACCTGGGATGTAACTAAGCTGAATCACCACCCTCTCTGGTTCTGAATTATTGCACAAACCTTTGTCTGTTTACTGGTCTTTTAGTACATACAGTGCTGTGCAAAAGTCTTTATCCAGCACAAATTTCTTTGTTTTGCTTCTAAAGAGGCAGTTTTTGGTCTTAGACGATACTTCTTCTGGATTTTTGAAGTTCTTTCAAAACATTTTTCAACATGTTCAAAAACTTGAGCATTTGCTGGTTTTTAGACTTAAATAAATAAATACATGATTTGAGTCTGTATATACAGTATATATAGAAATGTTGTAAATGACTAAATATCAAAACACTTTATTGTAAAGACTCACTTTTGTTTCTGCTGGTTTATTGAAGGATATGCAGCAGGAGCTGGAGCAGCTGACCAAAGAGCTGAGGCAGGTTAACCTGCAACAGTTCATCAAGCAGACTGGTACCAAGGTCACCGTGCTGCCAGCCGATCCCACCGAGGAGGACGGCACCAACAACAGTCCAGGTAGGAGAAATGAGAAACGGTTTCTATTCATTAAATCAGTTTGTTTCCTCTGTGAGACTGCACTTCAGGCTTTTAGTGTCTCTAAATGATAAGTGGAGGACTGATTGGCAGGAAGGTGAATGAAGTGTCGCTGATCCAACCCAAACAGATCAGGTTAAAGGCCCGGTGTTCCTTGAAGGAATGCTTATCGCTCATTGCCTTTCGTTCCAGAGTTTTAAACTAAGATCATCTTGTGTTGAGGAATGACAAAAAGTTGTTGCTGTTTTGGTCAAACCTTAAAAATAACTTAATGTGCAATCTCATGCGATATTGCGTGTTGTCACACTCAGAGTACGTGTTGCAAATGACTCTCAGCTGCTACCTCATCAAATTTTACATCAGTGTTTGTAGTGGCTGATGTTGATTAGCTGTGGAGGCTAATTGAATCGGATCGACTCCCAGAGTGTTTAGTTGTAGATCTACATCTAATAATAATTTTCATTCAAATCCATCCAATGGGTCATGAGATATTTTGCTAACAGACAGCCAGGGTTGTCTCGAAATAGTTAATGGAGCACACAGACTCAGGCAGAAACATTGTCTGCCTTCTCCTTTCAGCAGCAGGTGATAATTATGGTATTCAGAGTTCAGGCTGTTTGAAACTGAATCTTGCTCTCTGATTAAAACAGTAAGCCTTACACAGTAAAGTTTGTGCTGTTCCCTCTGTGCATTACCGCAGCCGTTCTGTCCATCAAGGTGCTCATTGTTCTGTGGCCTCATTTCTCCACAGCCTGCTGAGAGTAAATGACTCAGATCTGTGTGTCACTTTGCAATTCAGTGAAATGAGGAGAAAATAGCTGGAATAAAAAGTACATGCAGTACAGATTTATTTAGTTTTTTCTGTTTTTGTGCCAGTTACCAGCTCCATGCCTGCAGCTGCCTGAGAACAGCTCCTTCATTTTGTCTTCCACCCGTCCATCATGCTGTCCCCCTGACACGCTCAGTAGTTTCTGTGATGGTCTTCTCTGACCGCAGCACTTTTTCCTACAAAACACCGACAGGGAGCTGACACATACGACAAGAAAACTGTGTTCAAAATGAGGCAGCAAAGGTGGATAAGAACCAACTGGTTCTTCAAAACTATGCCGTACTGAAAACCATTTAAAAAAACTATTTTAGCGAATGTAACAGTTGGGTGAGCTATAAAAACAAAAGTATATACTCAGAGGTTTAATATATGATGCAGTGTTGGTTTAATAGTTCTTGCATTTATTTAAATCTAAACAGTTGAAATCATGTCAACGTGAAAATATCTGCAGCTGTTTTTGTACTTGACACAAATGTTTTAGTTGCATTTGGCGTCTTGGTAACAGTTTATGACGATGGTTTCCAATTATGTGAAGCAATAACTTCATGATTACCCTTTAGTAACCTTCCAGTTTATGTGGGGAGATGAGGAAAGGCCTTTGTGACTTACCATAATATGCACGTTTTTTTTTTTTGTCCTTTCTTTTGCAAAGCTCAGTTTTGCCCCCTGGTGGCTCAGTAGAAGTATATCAGATAACCTTACACAAGGCAGTGTGTGACAAACAATGTTTGTATGTTTTTGTTTATTATATTTGTCTGGGATTTTAGGAATTTATTATTTTTAATGCAGTTATTTTTAGGAGCTCTTTTGCTTAGTTGTAATTCATACCAAAGAAATTTAACTTGGTCAAATATTGACATGAAATGATTGTTCTTTCTTCCCCTTGTTTCCTGGTCAGATTTGGTTCAGCTGACCGGCTCACTGAAGCGTCCCGGGTCGTCCCATCCGGTGTCCGGCCACCTCCGTGTCCTCCACAGCCCTCTCAGCTCGGGTCTGAACCCAGAGGGGATCTACGTTTGACCCCAGAACTGATGTGTGAGTCGACATGTAACGTGCAGGGCGCCTTGACTATGCATTCTGGGGTTTTTTACCTTTAGTGTGAAGACGCCGTGAATAAACAATCTCTGAAGAGAAGTTACTGAGCACTTGGTAGAAATAAACAATGACTTGCAATGATGGCATTTGATAAAAACCACTGACGGCCTCACATTCTGAGGTTCACAGAACTCTCCTAAACACCCGGCTGTTGTGGACTTTCTTCATCAACACTTGATGTAGTTTTACTTCAACACCTGCTGAATGATTTGCATTTTTCTCTCTTTAGCATCTTGATTACAAATTTGCCTTTCAGACAGTATTCTTAAGAATTGTGCTAAATGTATCTGTATTATCTCTTCAGCATTAATGACTGGTTCTAATAGAAGTTAAGGATCCACTTTGTGTCTGTTGTAGAACTGTGAACAATCTTTTTCTGTGCTCTGTTTGTTCAAGTCAAAACTATGCACAAAATGCTTATTTTTATGACTGACGAATGTTTCGGTTCATATTTACCAAAATGATGGCTTACTGTAAATGTTTAACCCTTTCTAGCTTTATGTAGGGAGTTTATTTTATTACAAAAAGGGTGCGTATACAGTTAAAAAATGCAGTCACTCATTCCTGCAGTGAAAGCTGCATATTAAAACAGTGTTAATAATCATCTGTAGCTGAATTTAGTTTGTTTAAAGACCTACAAAGTCTGTTTTTTCCTGAATGTATCATGTTTGTTTCTCCTAATGATCGTGTGGCCAAAGATTTGCAGGTCTTGTTGCATGACCGTGTTGGCTGTATGTGAATGTGCAGAGTACTCCCAGTCCGGTAAATCAGTTAGATGAGCTACAAATGGTGGCATGTCAAACGGATAGTTACCAGCTACAGCGTGACTCCGTGATTAAAATGGCCTGTGTGCGTTTGTCAGCATGCATTCACACATAGTCAGAATAGTCAAAGGTTGGCAGCACCTCTTAAACTGTAGATAACTAATTGATTTGTGTGTGTTTGTCAGTATGTGTGTTTGAGTCAAAATAGCCAAGGTTTGAAGCCTCCTTTTAGGTTGTAGTTCAGCTGCTAAACACATCAAAGTGCCTTACATCCATTCCACAAATGGTGCATTCAAATACTGTACAGTAAAGATTTAGTGAGAACCTGAGGGAATAATAATCCTGATCAAAACATCATATATTAGCTCTGAACTGCAGCAGATAACTTCAGCACGACACGAAGAAACTACCATTTTTTTCTGTTAGTGTTTTATAGAAAGGTTGAAGGAGACACTTTTATTGCTCTGAACTTTGCCACTGTCTTGTTACTATAAACCTACACACTATGAAATGTACTAAAACTGAAGATTTTATTTTCTTGTCATGCATCACGTGTACTGTAATTTGGATCAGAACTGTCACGTAGTTGTGGTCACTGTTTACATCTTCATACTCTCTAGAAAACTCTAAGATGTCAACTTTAAATAACCTGTTTTTTTTTTATATATATATATATTCTATTTTTTTCTTGCCTTACTCAACTGCAAATTGTTGACTGGAGTGAGTGAGTGAATGTGAGTGAGTGAGTGAGTGTGGGGCTGTAACAGGCTGTTGATGTGAATTGCATGGTTCAATAAACCATCTGATAAACTCTGCTGTCTCATGACTGCTGCTTGGTGTAACTGGATAAAAATGTCTGGATGGAAATGAAAGAATCTGCTCTTTCCACCAGCAGAGGGAGACATTGACTCACCGGTGGAGCATCAGTAGGAGCACGATTCTCCTAGCAGGAAAAGATAATATGATAATATGGTGCATAGCTTTATGTATCATTGACATATTTTCTTCATTTCTTTAAAATAATTGGCTGAAAATGTTCAGCTTTTCTAAATCTAAGCCATAAGTAGTTAGTTAAACAAAAAGAAGATGTATATAATATTTGTCATTAATCTATAGAGGAAACTGGATTAAAATGACACCTGTGTGTTTAAAAAGGAGTCTGTAAAGCTCTGCTGTTTGATTTCCTTCTGCAACATTATGTGCAACTGTTGCTCAGTTCTGGACATCTGAGAAAACTTGTATTAATCTGTACCAAACGGCTTTAACTGTGAGATATTTCTTTGCATTTAGTGACTTTAAATATTCCAAAACATGAACTAGAGTTTTTTTTTAATGGGTTTAAGGTAGTGAAACTGTTAGTTCCTGCTGTTTTGTTCTGTCCACAGGTTGTTGTCTTGTGGATGTTTTACTCTCACTTTGCAGCAACAAGGTTGTAAGTTTGAATCTCAAATGTGACGTTTTTATGTTTTCTCTGAGCATCTATAGTTTTTTTTTTTGTAAGTACTGTCCTCCTACAGTCCTATCCTAAATGTGAGTCTGTATGTATAGTGGTGTGTCTCTGTGATGACCTGTCCAGGGTGTCCCCCGCCTCTCGCACAGTGACTGATGGAGACAGGCACCAGGTCCCCGCAACCCGGACAGGAGAAGCAAGTAAAGAAAACTGATGGATGGATGCATAAAACCAGATCTAAACCATGATACTACCACTACTGTGTTTCATAGTTAGAATGTAGTGTTTCGTTTTCAAGCTGTACAATTTATTAAAACTTTATCATCACAACATCAATAAGGCAAAGAACTGCTGAAGACCATAGTCTGTGATAATCTACGTGTCATGCATTCATGTTCAGCATTCCAATAATACGTTTGGCCAATTCTAGACTCTGAGGAAAGAAAATGTGGGGTTTACATCTGATATAGCCATCAGAGTTATCAACATTATTCTTGTGCAACCCCGACTTTTGTTTCTGTCCTGTTTTTGTTTATTGGTCTCATTTGTCCAAAGAGTGTTTTTCCAGCAGCCTCCTTGTCTGTATTCTTTAACTAAGTGCAGAAAGGCACTGATAGAGTAGCATCATATCGTATCATGTCGTTCTCCGTGACGCCTGGAGATGCACAACATTCTTTTTCCTGATGATGAACTAATAAACAATGACATCAGTTGATCAGAAGTTTCTCTGAACACACCGAGCGCTTGGAGTCATCTTTGTTGGTCTCCACTTTAGGGAACGCTTTCATTATATGCAGCCTGTCTCAGTCGATTAATAAAACTTCAAGCTTTTTAGAGATATATATTTTTTTCTTTTTACCTTTTCAAAGAGCATCGACAACTTTTTTTTGTTGTTGACCTTCCTCTTCATGATACACATTTAAAAAGGTTTAGTGAAGCTCTGAACTGAGGTGAACTTTAAGACTGAAGCTTGTCCCACAGACTGAAAACGCCTGATACTAACTTCATTTTTATCTCCTTTTAAGAGGAAACCTGATGATGCAGAAATGCAGAAAGTTCAGAAGGTTTTCCTGAACCTTTCGGCGCCTCTGTTCCTGGTCAGAAGTGAGAAGCAAACAAAGTAAACAAAAGGTAGGGTTGATAAAGTTGATGTTTGTATTCTATGAGGAGCTGAATCTTAAGGCAACCAGCACAAACCTTGAGAAAGGTGAATAGTTTGCTCTATTTGGACTGTATGCTGCTTAATGAAAATCAAATTGACTGATTCTGATCCTGCTGAAAGCTTCTGATGAGTTGGGAGGAGGCCCTTTTGTTTTTCATCCGTCTGACTGTAACCTTTCTCCCTCAGCCTTTTATCACATGACTTTAGTTTAAAACTTCGCCTTACTGCACATTGTTCGGCTGTGACCCATCAGCTGATTGTCAAAACACCTTCCATTCACTGAACCTTCGACATTGTTGCTTTATGAGTCCCGGCTTCGTCGTCGTCTTCTTTTTTTTTTTTTTTGTTTTGGAACCAGTTTTGTTTCTCGTGACCCATTTGTAATAGATTCCCACAAACTGTGAGTGTGGAGCAAGAAAACACCTGCAAGGTTGAGTTTTTGATGTTTATTTTACAACTCATCAGCAATAATTTAGAACAGCATGAAGCATCAACGAAAGGTGCAACAGTTGCTTAGTTAAATCTTTAGAAAACAAAAGAGAGAGAAAGAGAAATTCATAGACTTCTACAACATTGACGAAGACATGTTTACTTAATGGTATTTATTTGCAAAAAACTATGTACAAACATACATGCCACTTTGATAAGAGACGCGAGGCAAAATCAGCTGACTTAAACTACAAAAGCATTTTAATGTCTGCCAAATACAATGAAGTTTGTGCCGGTTTAGTCCTGTGTGAAAGTTAAAAGGTTCTGTTACATTTTGGACGGATCTGTTACAAAAGAGGCCAAGATAAAGTTCTTCACATGGCGTTGATGAACAGTTTCTTTCCCAGTTCTGTCAGTTTTTCATAATGACTGCCTGATGTGAAAATGGGACTCAGATTTTTTTTATATATATTATTATTATTATTATTATTCCCCCTGATTTAAGCATCATGTAGTAAAACTGGGAGGATTTCTAAATGATCGCTTTGCTGCATGAAATCATCACAAAGCAACTCAGCTCTTCTGGATGAAGCTGAATCATATCAAGACATCTCAACACAATAGAAAGTTTCAAAGAGAACTACAGTGATTAACTTTGAAAATGACAAACTTGGGGGCAGGGAGCAGAATAAAGTGCACTTAACGCCTCATCCTACATAGAAACTTTAACAGCTGGGGAAATACAGGTACATTCAATATCAAAGATCTCTAAGGTGCTATCCTACAATGTTTCCTGGAGGTACAGGAGGTTCCAGAAATGGTTCAATCAGGGGAATGACAACAGTCTGAAGAGGAAACGTCCAGTTCTTCTGAATGTCTCTTCTTACCAACACAAGCAAAGGGAACTTTTTTAATATGGGTTGAAGGACGTCAGGCATTACGCCTCTCCCTCATAAATATATGATAGTTAAATTATCTTTTTATCCATGGTGTGCATGTTTGGGAAGTGGGGACCAATCAGTTATTTTCATGAGGGACAGTAATGTGTCCCCAAACCAGCCTGCCTCCGTGCAAAGTTAGAGTGAGGTAATGAGGATTCTCCTCTGGGCCCATTTAGAGCCCATTTAATGAATGAGACTACCTCCAAGCTAATATTTACAGTCAGTCTGCCAGCTTGTTACAGACAGAGGTCAGTTAATGAGGATTATACTGCACTGCTGTTGTTACGCAAAGGGTTTTTGTTGTTTTTCGTTTTGGCACCAATGCTGCCATGTCAAAATATTTTATCAAAGAGGATAAAAAAAACTCACTCCAGCACAACACAGCTGTGAAGTGTCAATCATTGGTCATTCAGATTGTTTGTGCAAAAGGCACGCGCAGTCACAATGTTTCAACCAAAGGTTTGTACACGAGACACTTCTCTGTGAAACTCCTTCTTGTTTTCATGTAAACAGACTTATTAGCTGGTCTGACAGGCGGTAAACTGCTCCTCATGGGGACCATTCTTCATCTCCGGGGACGCGTCGCCTACGTCACCTTCTCCGTCGTCACTGACGGGACTTTCCTCGAGCTCCTCAGCTGAGCCCGTCTCAGCCTCGTGCGGTCCGCAGCCGCTTCCGGAGTCCTTGGACTGAGGCGAGGCTCCGAGGTGCGCGGACAGGCCGGGGAAGGCTGCCGCAGCCGCCGCGGCCGCCGCTGACGCGTGCGCCGGGTAGAGCCAGGGGAACGGAGAGGCCAGAGCCGCCGCTGCCGCCGCCGCCGCCGCCGCCGGGTACATGTACTTCTCCAGGTTGTTTTTGTCGAAAAAAGGCATATAAGGCGCCGCGGCCGATGGGTTGATGAAGTAGAAAGGCATGCAGATCGGTGTCTGCTGTCCGACAGAGTTTATTCCCATCAGAGAGTTCATAAACGCCACATCTGGCCTGGTTGGCTCCGCGCCTCCGATCCCGTTCCCAGACCAGCACATCTTAGACTTTTTGGCCGGCCTGTCGTCTCCAAACTCCTGTTTAACCTTCGCGGCTTTGGCTCCCGGAGCCTTGCGCGCGCACTCTTTCTCCTTCCCGTCGCTCTTCTCAGCCTCCCCGCCGTAACCACTGTCCGTGTCCGTGTCGTTCTCGTTTAGCTCCCCGCCCTGGGTCCTCTGGATCACCGGGACGCAGTTGGCCTGGCCGTCGGGCTTGTGCGCGTCCTGCGCGTCGCCGGCGGCGGGCAGCTGGTGCTGCAGCAGCGGCGGCGCGTCGGGCTGAAACCGCGCCAGCGCCTTGTGGAGGTGGTTGATCAGCTGCGCGCACCGCTGCTCCCTCGCGGTCCAGTTCTCGAACTGGCTCAGGTACTGCAGGACCTCCTTGGCGCAAGTCTGGAACCCGGAGTGGAACGCGTCCAGATCCGCGTGGACGGGGGATTTCATGGAGCGGTCTCCTGGAAAACAGACAATCATTAGATCACAATGTTCACAGTTAAACGTGAACACGTCCCTCCATGTTGACTAAATGATCTTTCTTCCAAGATTAAGGTGAAAACAAAGTTACTCTAAACACAACTAGTGTTTCTTTAAAGGTTTGGAAGTTAAGATCTCACCATTCTGTAAAGCAATGATCTTCTGGTGCTGCTGCTCAGTGACAGCAGTCAGCGCGTTTAAGTGTTTCAGTGTTAACTCCAGGACGACGGCTTTCTCCAGGTGTCCGAGCGTCTGTGGAGGAAAAATAAACAGATTCAGGTGTCTGTTCCTGCCGTTTCAAACCCTTCTCTGAATAAGAAGAAACACTCATCTTAATAAGATCTCACCGAAAGCTTCAGATGTTCTGGCAACAAATCCTTCAGCTGTCCAATACATTCATTAATTCTGTCTCTCCTCTTCTTCTCTATCAGCCGGTGCGGTAACTTGTATGCGTCCTGGTGGCGCCAAAAATACAAGCATTAAGCAGAAATATGGCCCAGAAGTAAAAGAAAAGGTAGATTCTTACTGGACTACAGCTTAAAAACAGAAGGGTTTAATCAAAAAGCATTTGCGCGCACCTTCCCACCATCCTCCCGCTTTATCCCTCTTTTAGATTTGCACATGTACAGAGGAGGGAAATCCACCCTGAAGACAAAAAGAGACAAGATGATCAGCCAGGTTGTCATGATGGTTCAGTAGTTTTACCAAAGCGACTCTTACCCCAAGAAATCCGCGTGCTCCATGAACTGCCTGTCCTGTAAGTGCGGGATTCTCTCATCCATCACTTCTCCGCCGCTGCCGAGCCGCTTCTGAGCTTCTTTTTTTTTTTTTTTTTTTGGGGGGGGGGGGGTGTTTGCTGTTCCAGCGGCCCCACACACACCCGCACACTTACACACACACACACGCACACTTGAAGGAGGCTGAGGGAGACGGTGTAGCAGAGTGTGCGTCCTCCAGCGGAGCTGCGATTCACACTGGTGTCGGTGGAAGCCCGAGCTGCCACTTTGCGAAGCTGTCGGCTCTGTTTTGTTAGAGCGCACGCGCGCCTCTGGTCGGGGAGCAGCTTCCGTCTCACGTGTAGGCTGCACCAGCACAAAGTCCAGTAATTAGACCCTGTGTGTGTGTGTGTGTGTGTGTGTGTGCTATAACAGCCGCTGTTCCTATAGAGATGGAGTCGTCAGCGGTTATGTTGCAGCTGCGCTCACAGAATCAGAGGCGACTCTAAAAACTTACTGTACTGATTAAAGAGCAGCTGGGAGGGCTGTTCCCAGGGGCGCCACCAAGAGGGGCCCACCCGTAGAACGTTGCTGGGGGGG
>JAOXNZ010000012.1:17900014-17926333 GCA_028566095.1 Kryptolebias brasiliensis | reverse complement strand
AACAAGATGGGAATGTCCAGCCATCATACCGCTCAGGAAGGAGACGGGTTCTGTGTCCCAGAGATGAACGTGCTTTGATCCGAAATGTGCATCTCAACCCAAGAACAAAAGTGAAACACCTGGGGTCTCATTTATAAAATTGGCGTATGAACAAAATGGGGCCTGAAACTTGCGTACGCCAGTACGCAAGATCATAAACTTTGCGTGGAAAGTGTATGTAAACTTCTGGTTTCAACTGTATATACCTGTACTAAAACAGAAAATAAGAGTAGTAATGTTAGCTAATGTAGTGTTCTTTCACAGCAGTTTAGCGTTTTTGTGAAAGGGTTGTTTTGTTTTATAGCCTGAAAAACTAAAAAAAAAAAAAAAACTGGCACTCATTTGTCATTAGCCAAGCCTGGACAGAGACTTTAATGTTCAGTGAATAAATGATAAAAAAAAAAAATTATTTAACATTTTTAATGCAAATAACCTTCTAAGGTACAAAAGTAGAATATCTGTAGGAAACTTCATAAGAGGACAGAACTGTAACCAGAATGAATCAGGTGACTCTTTTACACTGAGTGCTGATTTTCTGCATGATTGAGTTTTTTAAAATCACCCAGCAGCTGAGTTAAGATTGAAATTCTTTAAGTTGTGGGTACTGATTGTCTCTGGTGTATGCAGTAATGTTAAATACAGTGGGGTGTGCACACACACACACACCCCACACACACACATGTTGGCTGTAAGTGTGTTGAGAACAGCAGAGGTTGAAATGAGTGTTGGAGCTGCAGAAAGATTTTCCCTTCAAGACATTTCAGAGAGCGGAGGGCAGAGCTGCAGTCAGGCCTCACATGTTTCTGCATAAACAGATCCACCTCTTCTGGAAAGTGCAAAAAACTGTATTTTACCACGAAGGCTGAACAATGGGACTTCTAATAACACGGCTTTCTATTAGTACACTGCAGAAAACCTCATTTAGAATAAGACTTCATGTCTCCACAAAAGCAGGTTTTTAACTAGAAGATGTCCATCAAGGTCATAGTATCAGTAAAAAATAGTCCTATCGGGGTCATGATCACCTGAAAATTGAATTGTTTCTTGTGACAACCCCAACATTCCCTGAAAATTGAACCAAAATCTGTTCATTAGTTTTTAATTACCTTGCAAACAAACCAACCCACACTACCAAAACATAACCTCATTGGCGGAGAAAGTTAAAGGCCTAGCATTTCATTAAAGGAATTCATATCGCCCACCATCTTTTATACCAGATTGGTAAACTAAGATCATCTTATGATGAGAATGGTCAGAATTAGTGTGACTCCAAAAGTTAATCAGTTTTTTAATGAATACATTTAGTTGGACTGTATAAAACTAAAATAGCTGAAGATTCCAAGCCAGTTAAAACTTTGAGTTTCATTAAATTCTGTTCAGTGATTCCTGAGATATTTCGCTAATGTTACAGACAAACACACACAGACATGTGCAAAAACCTATCGCTCTACCTTTACATTTGGCGAAGGGCCATAAAAATGCAATGTATCTTTGCTCAAGGGCACTTTGACAGCAGACAAAGTTGGTTGTTAAAAGGGGTTATATGAGGGGTCCCAGGCAGCAGGGAGCTGTTACCGCCTCTACGACTCGCTGAGGTCAACAGAGGATGTCGTTTTGTTTACTGGTGTGTGATGCTCCCTCAGCAGGAGCTGTTTTTGCACATCTGGCAGAAGGGGAACAAGGACGGGCCTGTGACTGGAATCACATGCAGAGGAGGCAGGTGATGGGAGTGATCGGTCACACTGTAGCAGCGGAGCTAGTCATCCAAAGAGCCAGAGGCTCACAGGCGGCAACAGGCGGCTCTCAGTTGTGTTCACTGCTTACGCGAGAGTCACCTGTGTTGGTTCATTCAGTGGCGTCTGAGGTCTGACAGAGCCGATACTTGGCTCAGAACACAGATTTATGGCAAATAGACTCTGCTGAATCAGTCTGGTTTGTGTGACCTTTTGGTCTGCTGGTGTTTAGTCGTTAAAAAAAAAAAAAAAAGCTTCATTGTCAGAGAGCACATGGAGTTCAGTCTATATGTGGTGCAAGCTACTGAATAAAACTTACTAAAAAAGTTTTTTAAAAGGAGACAAAATTAAAGGAATGCATATCAAGTGATGCCTTTCAAGCCAGAAACTTAGATTAAGATCTTATGTTGAGAAACGACAGAGCTGTAGCCGTTTTGGTCAAACCTTTTAAAAAACTTGATGCTCATGTGAGATGTCATGCTCAGAATGTGTGATGTGAATGACTCTCAGCCACTACATCAAGTCCTTACTCAACATCTGTAAAACTGATGGAATTATAACCATTTCTGTGTTTTCTAAGATCAGTTGGCTGTGGTGGCCATCTTTAATTGGATTATTTACAAAAGTCAATCAGTTGGTGATGTACATTCAGTGATTACTTTCCACAAGTTTCATTTAAATTCATCCAGTAATTTAAGAGATATTTTGCTGACAAACAGGTGCACACTGGCAAAAATATCGCCATTTTCCCTTCGGCAGCGAGCGACAAGCTAAATTGACATTGTACCTGTTCTTTGAGCTCAGCCAGCTGGCCGGAAAGCTGAGCTACCAGAGTGACAGTGGTCTCCAGTTTCTCCTGCAGGCATCGCATCTCATTCTGCTCGTTGTCTCCCTCGCTGCTCACCAGAGACATGGCTCTCATACGGGGGAACCAGTCCAGATTCTTCTCCTGCAGGAAGCAAGGTCAGACATGAGAGAGTCAGCGAGAAAAAAAAGTGAAAAGATGAAAAAAAGTAGGAGAAAATAAAATAAAGAAAAGTTCACTAAACGGGATCACAGAGACGGCAACGACGCCGATGCTCAAAGATTTGCATAGACATGCAGGGAGTGTTACGGTGCTAAAACTATCCTGCAGGAGAAGAGTAAACAGAGAGGTGGTGGTGAGCGGAGACGGGCGTGAAGGTTTAACATTAATCATCTCATCAGTATGGAGGCTGCTCTCTGTTTTGTGCTCGACGGTGGAGCATTTTTAACGCCGCTCCGCCGTCTCCTGGTTACTGCACATCACAGTTATACACTAAATGAACAGTAACTGGCATTTCAATTCTCACCCACTCCATAAACACATTGTTGATGTGTGGATGAGTCACTGTCACCCATCAGCAGCATGACTGGAGCTATAGTGTTACTTATAGGGGATGCGAAATGTTTACTTAATTATCCATCTTTCCCCAGAAGCGCAGTGAACCGAAGCAAACATCTGCAGCAAAGCTTTCGAAAAATGGTGCAAAATAAACCTATGGAATTATGTAATGGGCTTATGTGCGTCTGCGTTTGCACACGTGTGGGTGTGTGCAATGTTGGCGAGCATCTGCATGGAAAGCGAAAATGTGTTTTACAACTTGTATACTCTTGTGCAAAGTGAGAGAGGTTTCACAGAGATGGGCTGCCATCAGCTGATCTTATGTAATATTCCTTTGTCAGTTCTTCTGATAAAAATCATTTACCAGGTGCTGATAGCGTGATTTGACTGGCACCACATTAGGTCCACTGGGAGCAGCGAGCGAGGTGTGCTCCCACCTACTCTTATATAAGAATAGACTGCGGTGATGGATAGAACGATGAAGAGCATGAGACGATGAGGATAAAAGGTGAAGGCAGTTCGGTCAGAGGGAGGTTGAAGATGTGTCTTTGTTTTTGTTTCTCTGACTAATGAGGTTTATCTCCTTACAATGACAATAATTGCTCTGACCTAATATGCTTTCACTCATTCATCAAAAGGAACAAAACATGGATTAAAACTAATCATTAAATTTCATAAAAGAAAAACAAAAAAACTCTAATTAGAATCAGACATGCATCAGCAATCACCATTTTATTTTAAAACGTTGACTTCAAAACTTGGGTACAGGGTTTATATTTGCAGTCTACTATGTAAGTGGCTTCACACAAAACAGGAAGTTACTGCAAAGTCAGTAATTCAGAGTTAAAAACACACTCAAATTAAAGTAGCATTCATTGGAGGAATGCACATCACCCCTTCAACTAGAATGCCAAAGTTTTTAAATAAAGACATATACTACAAATCTATCTGTTTCAGTCATCTAAACATTAAACAGGTCGGTCACTTACTGACTTTAATTTTTAGCTGTTTTCAAACCTTTTGACTCAACAGTATGAATAGAGTCTTTCTGTAAGATATTGCCCAAAAATGCAGGGCTAATTAGGGCCTCTGGCATGGAGGGGATGATGAAGAAAAGAACACTTTCCTTTCTTACGATTTAAAAATATGGGGGGGAAAAAACACAATGACAGCTCTGTGAGGTCGGAGACGTCTCTGGAGCTGAGAGCCATTCGATGCTCGGTTAAAATCATCCAGAACTGATGGATTATAATCTCACAGATGTGAATATTCTTCTTGCATGAAGTCACTTGTACTGGTTGGAGACTTATTGCCTTTAAAACAAAAAAAAGTTCAACTGCGACTGCAGAATCTGAACAATCCCACTAATCTCCTGCTGCTTGTCCCTGGACTCGGCTCCGCTCTACGGTCTGAATGAGTCAGGCTTCAGAGTTTCTTCATTGATCACATCACTGAGCAGCAGTTTACAGAAACTCTTCTTCTTCTGCTCCTCAATCATTGCTGAAAATAACTTACTAGTTGCACCTTTTCAAGAACTGCTGATTTTATTACTTCAAATTCTCATTCACTTACATGAAATATTGGATTGTTATTCTCACTAAATAAATAATTACGTAAAACCACGTAAAACTTCCATTTTGGATGAGATGAATATATGACTGACAGGCTTCTTACTGTGAGCTTTTAAGGTTGTTGGAAACAAATTTCTACTAAATAAATCAACCCTCGATTCAGTAATCTTAGCAAATCATAAACCTACAATAAATTACTCCTGTATTTCAAAAGTAATCAGCTTCAGGATGTTCAGATTGTTGCACAGAAACGGCATCAATGAGCAGAAGACAAGATGCACTTACTCACCCGAGTCAAAACCTTTAGATCTCAAAGCTCCTTTAGATCCAGTTGATTGTGTTGTTTTCTTACAGAGGCTTAAACATGTTTTGTTAGGTTGACTGAAAATGCAACAGGCCAAGCTAAGCTATTTTGACCTGATAAATTTGTTTCTCTAAATGATGAATCTTACTCTGCAATTTTTCTTGGAGTTCCACAGGGTTTTGTGCTCGGACTCGTACTTTTCATTTTATAATTTCTTTCTTTAGGCAATATCAGCATGGCATACATTTCCATTGTTTTGCGGATTATATTCAGATATGTTTAACTATAAACTGTGATTAAATTTAATTATATATGGTAGTTAGAATAGAAGAGTGTTTTAAAGACAAAAAGGTCTGAAAGACCTAACTTTCACATCCATAAGTGGATGTATTGTATCCATGTTGTTTGTCTTATTGGCATTACATTAACCCCCAGTACTACTGCAGGAACCTTGGAGTTTTTCATGAAAAGGCATTATTCTTTAACTCACATCTTAAGCAACTTTGTAAAACCTTCTTTCTCTTGTGCAGTATTGATAAAATTTTTCTGTCTCAAAACAAGTAATTATCTAAAACACTCAACACTTGATGGTTCTATGATCTTAAATGAGTTTACATTCACTTTTAGATATAAAAATTAGAATTTCCACTATGTTAAATTATTTTAACAAGAGAGTAGGGGTGTAACAGTACCCCTAAGTCACAGTTCTGTACATACCTTGGTATGAGGGTCAGGGGTTTGATTCAACAGAAAAAAGAAAATGCTAAAAGCCATTTTATTTAACCAACAATAACTCTCCAAAATACAGAGACCAATAAACTAACCATTCTTTTAATAGGGAGGGTTTAAGGCAGCAGGTCCTGTATAGCAGGGGAGGATTTGTCAATTGATAACTTTACTATAAAATAAAATTCAAAACCAAACAAAAACATATTTCTCTGTTTTTTTATCCAATCTGAATTGTAAACAGTAAACTACAGGCCATGAGTTAAACAGAAAGTCTTTTCTTTAAAAATTATATTAAAAAAATAAAATTAAACAAAAACCAAGGACTATTTGCTTCAGATAGTTTGACTTGGATGTAATGCAAAATGCAAAATAAAAAGCATCACAGAACTGAATAACATCCCCTGATGTGAAAATATAAAACAAATAAAATGTAAAAACACTCAAACTTAGCTTCTCAGTGGACTGAGGTACCATTGTGGAAAAAAAAAGAAGACATTTGATATCAGGGATATTGAATAAATATACAAATGGCTTGCTACAGAACTTCTCAAAGCGCAGATTACCTGATGCAACTTCTTGCCATACATGCGCCTCTCGTCTCCCTCCACTGCAGCTGTCTGTGATCACTGCGACTGTGGAGCTTTTCCCACACAGCTGATTTGAATCAAACAGGCAGGTCTGCAAGCTTTTGAGTATTATTCTGAACCAACCATGTTTTGTTTTAAATACTATCTTCCTCTGCTCATTCTGTACTGGGGCTGTTAGCAAAATGCAGCTAAATAAAACCTGTGCCTGTTTAGTTATCCTAAACGTATGTATAGAACCATCACAGAGCAAATACATGTGCTATTACACACCTACAAGAGAGATTATTTCAGACACTTTGTAAACTTGATTTATTATGAAATAAATAATGCATTTATTTATGGTAAATTGGGTCTATGTAGACATCTATCACTTACTTGACATGTTTAAAATCATTTTGGTCATAAATTTAGGTTAAATTTCAACTGAACCATTCATGATGTTCCAGCACATCTGTAATCAGCAGTCAGAGAGTCAGACATTTAAGGGTTACATAACCTGAAATGTATCAGAAGTCAAGCCCTCAAACTAACTAGTTGATGAAGGGAAACAGCTGAACAATATCTCATTAAAGAGAATCTGTCCTTGGCCATCACTTAAAGTTAAAAACACATGGCCTTCGATCACTTCTGTTGTCGTTTTTTAGAACAGACAACTTGTGACATGTGTGTCTTGTGGTAAATGAAGGGATCATGAGTCACAGGGTGTGTGTCTGTGTGTGTGAGAGCGAGAAAGACGGTAAGAAAGAGAAGGGGACAAGGAGAGCACGTGCCAGGCAGGGCTGAGCTATTAGCAGGCCACTTGAGATGGGTTATGTAACAGCGTTGTGGCTGCTGCAGTACCTGCTAGTCCTGTAGCGCTGTCATAATTTTACACACAAACACCCGCACACTGACTCACACACACACATCCACAACACACCGACAGAACAGACACTCAGTGTAACACGAGCTGACTCTTTTGCTTGGCACCACATCATTTTTATGCTACCAACCAGATGCAATCATTATGAGTCAGTTTGCTGTGTGTTTTTCTGTGTGTGTGTGTGTGTGTGGGGGGGGGGGGGGTCAGGTCATCAGGTTTCTGCATTCTGCTTTTCTTTTCTACAGCAGTTGCTGTCAAAGTCATCCCAGTCAGCACATGAACACCATCATGGTGGAGTTGAACAGATTAGCCTCAGAACTAAAACTAAAAGTTTTCCAAGCGAGACATCAAGTCAAAGTCCCTTCTGGACCGTGGTTTGAAGAAGACGAACGATGCAGCAAACCAGCGTCAAGGAATCCTACTTTCCATTTCAGCTGCTCTTTTTACAGATAATGTCACGGCATCGGTGCCTTTCTAATAAAAAAAAAAAAAAAACACTTTCACTGTTCAGTATCTGTGAGCAGCTTACCATTTTATGAGTTGCACATTGGATCAGGTTCAAGCACCCACACAGGACAAATGATTTAGGTCAGTGGTCTTCAATTAAAATTCAATGATGTCCAACTAAAGACATTTCTCTCTAGCAAAGGTCTAGAATATATACATTTAAATTCTCCTTTAGTGACAGCCGTGCGTGTTCTCTTCACTCATCATATCCTCTTTTGAGGCCTGTTCTTCTCAGTGGGCTGGAAGCTTGTCTCTGCAGGGAGAGAAACCACGGGCCAGGCAGGGGAAATACCATAAATCCTAGAAAATCTGTGCTGCCTAAAGTGCATTACCGTAAATGCAGGAAAAGCAGCACCGCCTAAATGAACTACCTTAAATATGTATGTACTTAAAAATTGTAGTTTTGTTTTTAATTTAATATATGCTGCTATAAAGCATGAAACAGCTTTAGAAAATTGTTCTTCATTGTATCTGAGAAAAGCTTATAAAATTGTAGGTTTGTGCCTTTTTGAACTCAAAGAAACTCATTTTTAACATCACACATTTTATTTTTAAGTTGTGGTCACTGAAGAGCAAATGATTATTTCTTATTGCCTATTTTATTGTGTAAATTTGTGCTTAAAAGAGAAAATAAGCAAGAATAAATAACCCTTTGCTCTTCAGTGACGTGGCCTGTGACCACAACTTAAGAATTTAATTAAGTTAACTAAAGATTTGTAACGAAAACCCGAAAAGGTTCAATTCAAGACAATGTCAATTTCCATAAAGTCCAATTAAATCAACTCAGTACAATTCAGTCAATTCAATACTTCTCAGTCTAATACAAGATCACTCTGTGTAATTATAGTATTTTTACATTTATGGGTATTTTAAAAAGCGCAAATGTTTATCGTCTGCAAAACTCTTGTTTTTTTTGGGTTGTTCCAGACAATTTTGGTCATTTAATGTTTTGTTTGGGTTATTTTCCCTGGTTTGACTGAAACGTGGCTCAACTGGGGAGAAACAAAACAACTCCAGTAACAACAGCACAATGTTTTCATGCACTAATCCATACCGTGAGCCCCTGTTTCTCACATCACACACAAAACTACTAACAAAGCAGATTAGATAACCGTTTTGTGTTCAGCCATTAACAGCGAGCCTTCATTTAGTGATGCATGTCGGCCACAATAAAGGCCAGACGCTGAAATGCATCAGTCTGATAATAATTTTAACACTACAGATGCTGCATAAAGCTCTGCTTTCACTTCTCCCTGCAAGTCAGTGAAATCCCTGTAATCAGTTTCATTTTAACTATAATGGCTGGATTTTAGATGAATATAGGCATGCCTGAAAAAGATAAATCAAACAAACAAAATGTTTCCTGGTACTTTCCCCATGTGTTTTCTGGTCTGCAGCATATTAAAAGGTGTTAATTTAAATTCCTGACTCATCATTACCTCATCTCCCAGAAATACTTTGGACAGGCATCAGAGAACAGACCTGTTGGAGGACCTGCTGATGCATATTAATTCAACGTCTATCACCTGTTTGTTATGCAAATTGTTCATTATAATGCCAACATTCTTCTGCCCATCACAGTCGAATGTTAATCACAAAATGTGCAATTGTGTTGCTGGGCCTCATCTGAATCCATTAACCCAACAGAAACACCTCTAGCTGCCCTTACATCCTTCAGCTTCTTGTCTGTGTGTCAGCACGGCAGCTCCGTACACTGATGATAATAGTCCTGGACTGGGTTTAATTACTATTTAACTGTTCTGTGTCCTGGCAGGTTAGGCGCTCAGCTTAGTGAAGACTACCTCGAGACAGTGACTCGTTTCTCTCCAGCAGCGAGCGGTGAGCAGAATAAATTGGGATGCCTGGCACAGGCCTGGAGGCTCAGTCTTGTTTTTCGATCGCTCGACTCCTGTAGAGGATCATGATTCGGTAGCACACTGTGCAAATGTTCCCAGTAAAGAAGGTGCTGCAACTTTAAGACACCAATACTAAGATATCTGCTGTGTCGGATACAGCTTGGCAGCAAAATATAAATGAGGGAATGAAATGATTATTTTTGCTAATGAGTTCTTGGAATAATAAAAAAGAAACTCAAGTGGATTTCTGTATCAAATTAACAATAGTGCAGTGGTGTCTCATCCTTCTTAAATGATCAGAATGTTGGATGAATGTAAGATGTTCTTAAGGGATTGATATATTGACCGTTTGGATGATTAATTAGGGCTTTAATTTAAATAATAAGCACTGGCCACAACTGTGCGTACTAAGGCCCATCTGGAAACATTAAAACACTTGACACAAGCCCTTTTCTTAACGAGGGATGTGATTTATGACAGCGGTCTTTTTCAGTGCATCTATTTAGTACAGCCTCAAAAACACTGCACCCCATCAACATGTCTTCATCCACACGGAAACACCGAAAATGACCAAAAATAACCAAAAACACTACAGCGACTATAAAGCTGCCATGAAAATACAACAAAAACAACAATAAACAAGGTGAGGTGCATGTGCATAAAGCTTACTGGGTGAAAAATGTAAATACAACAAAAAGAAGAGGACGCCCCTCAGGTTGTAGGTCAGATCAGAGGCTTTGACTTGGTTTTCAAAAGGTTTATGTCAAGATTAAAATGAAAGAGTGGCATCTCTGGATTTTTTTCACTCGGGAACTTGTTTCCAAAAAATGCTCCTAAAACACTTTGTGGACATGAGGCTGAAACAATAACACAATTTCTGTGTGAAATACCCCTAAGAATATGTACTGATCCACAGCTAAATCACAGGCAGTCAGTACTCTTTGTTTAAGGCTTGTAGCAGTCTAGTAGGTGTAATGTTTATTAATATGAACATTAAACTGTTACATTTATGAGCCAAAACCAAACAAACAAACAAAAAAGGTTGACATATTGGCCACCCTGAGTTCTACTGATCTGCATTAAAAAAACGTAATCAGTTGGCTTCTACTTCAGGTTGTGTGAAACAGCCTCCTAAAGATAAAAGTGTGAGTACAGAGTTGTGTAATTTCAGAATACTGACTGCAATCATCTGGGCCACGTAGCTCTCAGGGCCGGTGTACTCCGTCGGATCCTTCACCCTCACCAGAACCAGGAAGTAAAGGTAGTGCCACATGTTGTGCTCAGATTTGATGTGCTCCTCAAAGGACACCGTCTTGTTGTCAAATTTGTCCCGCTCCAAACCTGCAAGACACCGGCGTTCTTTGACGAGCGTCCCTCCAAGCGTATGATTTTGCAGACTAGTTTCCAAGGCAGCGTTACGCACCACAGATGAAACAGGTGGTTTTAAGAATCTCCTCCTTCCTTTGCTTCTCACTTCTCAAGTCAGCAAACGTGTCGATGATCACACCGAAGATCAGATTGAGGACGATGATGATGACGATGAAGAAGAAGAGAAGGTCGTAAACCACTCGAGCCGCGAAAAGAGGCTCCTGAAGGGGTACGAAGTAGAGATATAGATATGTTCATTTTCATATCAGAACAGAAACACTCAATGTTAAAATGATCTGTGGACTATTTCAGTAAACACAACTGGACATTCAATTAAGAAAATAAATCGTTTTGTCAATTTAAAAGATGCTCTAACCGTTTTCGAGGGTTTCCTTAGAATATCTCCTACGCCACCTCCGTTACGTAATCCCTGGTTCAAAACGGTGATTATACACATGCGAAGAGTATCACACACCCGTTCCATCCCATCATCGTCATCTATAACAAAACGCACACAAAACAACATGTTAAAAGGGGAAAAATGGATGATGAGCCTCAAAAATAAATATATATAGAACAAGTGTGGCTATGTGTTACACCCAGGATATCACTACAGAAGAATGACAGCAAATGCATAAATACACTCCCTCAAAACTCCTCTTAAAGTCACTTTTCTTTCCTTTAATTATTTATTTAGCTAATCTGATAAAAAAAAGACAACTGCATTTAAAAACTAATAAAAGACATGCACTGAGCTAAACAACTTTAAGAAAAAACTGAAGTTTAACAGAGAAAACAAACTAATTTATACAGCCTGACCTTATCTAAAAAAAACAAACAAAACAAAACAAGCTATGATTCATCTGCAAGAAGAAATTGACGAAGAAATCTATTTTGCCATTTATATGATAAGTGAAACGCACAAAAACAGCGAATGGATGAACACAGCGTGACGGCTGAGGAGGAAGAGGAGGTGAAGGATGTGGATGAGATCACGTGTGTGCCCCTACAGTGCAGGTGATCCACGGTTTCAGAAGTGTGAGTCACTCCCGTCTGCCTCATCCAGTGTCTTTGTGTGCACGCCACAGTGCGAACGGGTGTGTGTGTGTGTGTGTGTGTGTGTGTGTGTGTGAGAGAGTGTTCGTGTGAGTAACCTTTCAGGAACTCGCTACAGCTGGAAATGTCACACACACACTGTGCCAGTCAAACTACAAAATCTTAAAACTTGTCTCCTCAGCAGTGACTTTCTTAATGAGAATTTTTTTTTTTTTTAAATAATAAAAAAAAAAAAAAGTTAATTGATTTAATGCAACATTTACCAGGAGGTGAGGCAGGAGCCGGTGCAGCAGGGCAGCTGTTTTTAAAACAAGAATCTGTGTCTCCACCTTTAGTCAACAAGTCGTGTTTGTCTACAAAAAACGAAAACAAAGAGGAACTTTAGGTGCTGTTGGTTAATTATAGCAGTATAGAACATTTGCATATGGAAATGGCTGATTAAATTGTTTCCTGCATTAAAACATCTTACTGCTTATTCTAATCAGTGTCGGTTAAATCAGCAAGAAAGGTATAGTCAGTCATTATGTAAACTGAGGCAGCAGCTGCTGGGTGGGCGGTGAAGAGCTGCTGAAAAAAAAAAAACAACTGAAAAAATCATTTGCACATGGGCAAATCCCCACTCAGGAGAGGCATATCACTTGGGATCGATTTAGGCAAACCTGACCAGAGTGTTAGTAAAAAAAAAACCTTCTTCCCTGACAGTAAATAGGTCTCAGAAACAAGAGTCAGAGGAGGAGGAAGAGGACGGAAAGCGGCATGTTTGGTGAAGGGTTGGTGGAGGTTAAGGGTCACAGCTCCACAGAAGCAGCACTGTGGACAGGATGCTCCTCAGCTTTGGCGAAGTTTCTCGGCTCAGCCCTCAGCTAACACACAGACAGGCGTGAGCTCGACTGGTTACATAACCCACCAATGCTCTGCTGTGCTCTATTCAGCAAAACACAGGATGGCGCGGCCACCAGGTTATGCAACAGGTGCACATGTGCAGGCAGGATGTCTCCCTGATCGTCGGCTCATTAACACACCCACACTCTCCACAGTGTTATCAAAACATGTGTCTCGGGATGCATATATAGCATACTGTACATATTCTACACTGTTACGAGGCGACTGTATATCCTCACAGGCGCTGATTAAAGTGCTTCCTTGAGAAATCACAAAAGAGCCAAGCCTAAAGGGAAGTTTAAAATCAGAAATTACAATTCTCCTGGTCAAACCAGGTCAGAAAGTTAACTCAGTCCGAGTCTACAAGTCCTTTAATAATTGCATTAATTAAGATGTTACTCTGCATTATGTTAGGATTTTATCTTTCCATTTCTGGAGTCTAAAACACAAAAACAACATTCAAGAATGAGTGTTGCAGTACACGTTTTCTACATGAATACAATGCTCTCTTTACAGGTTAATAACTTTTGTTTTCAAGAGAAGAGAACATTATGGGATGTCAGATTACGGCAACACCTGTTTGAGATGTTCCACTCGTGTTTCTGCCTCTACAAGGCGCCGACCTGTTCTACCTGAACAAGAAGTTGCTCAAAACAAATTCTTCATCCTTGTTGGAAGCGTGATCAGCTATCCGTGAATAGACACCGTGCAGGCATGTGACAGGGTTATATAATCAAGAAAAGACAAAACCAAAACTGAAGCCCTGTACGGAGCTCAACTAGTGCCAAATGGGGACTACTGGTTTAAAACTATAAATAACCTGATCAGGCACTGTAGTTTAGTTAGCAGATTTTTAATGAGGAAACAGAAACGAACACAACACAGATTATGAAATGACGACTTAGGGACCGTCTACAAATTGAAGCATCTGACTACAATCATCAAAACCATCTCTAGAATCGTCTAAAATCCCACATAACATTTATGTATTAGTTATTAATCTTTCCTATTAAAGTCATCCCTATTGTTAAAAGAAAAACAGATTTTTGTATAAGTTTAGATCATTTTTATCCTCTGGTTATAATGTAGATGGTTTGTAATCTCTCACCTCACAGGATTTCACAACAGTATTTGTTCAGAAGCTCTGAGTTTGATTTGTTTTGATTTTCAAACAACATTTTTCTTAAGTTATTGAAGCCGAGAGTGAGAAATCATCTTACTTTCTAGTCTTAAATTATATTGTCATCTATATATTGGTTACTACATTAAGAAGAGGAATTTGCTTAACCACAGTTTTTATTTCTACACCTGGTACTTGCTGCTCTCCACAGTTCAGTCAGTTAAAGAGCGGTATCTTAAAGGAAGGCAATTTAATTTTCTTTGGCACTTTTCGGCATGACCTTGTAAGTTGTGAGTGTTTCTGCAGAATAAAAAAATAAAAGTTACGTTCTGACCTGGTGAGGGGAGGCGGTCCACCTCCATCTGAAAGTCGTCCTTGAGGAAGAGGAAGCCGATGATGGAGAAGAAGTAGACAAGAAAGATGGCCAGAATAGCTGTCAAAAATATGGAGCGGCCGTTCCTCGTCACACTTTTTATCACATTCAGCAGCGTCTCTTCCCGGAACACCAAGTCAAACAACTGCAAGAGCAGATCCTCATCAGTGAATCCTTAACGACAAAACCTTAGTTCCTCTTCAATCATAAGTTAGTTCACGTAAGAAGGACGTCTTACCAAAAAGCTGTAGAAGAACTCGTGAACAAAGAGGCCCAGGACACAGATGAAGGCATAACCCAAGTGGTAAATAAAGAACATGTCCATCACAACAGCTTTGTAGCCTCGAGTGAACGTTCCCTGGTTGCCCACAAAACTCACAAGAAACACTAACTTGTTGAACAGCTGAAAAAAAAAAAAAAAAAAAGAGGATAAAGCCTAGAGATGAAAACAAGATTCAAAGGTTTATTGTATAAAAACCAAAAACAGCATTTACTTACATTTATAGTACCGAGTAACAGCAGAGCAGGGGCCAGGCCCAACGTGTAGATGGCTCGCAAAAGGACGGAGACGAAGAAGAACACAATGCCCCACTGCTGCGGGAGGACAGGAAGTAGGGCGGTGGAGACCCCCAGTGCCACCCACAGTAAGATACTCCAGAAGGAGGACAAGATGCCTGGTTTAAAGAATAAATCATCCATGTGAACAAGGACACTGAAACTTGGCAGTTCTCTGCTAAATTATTCACTCAAACTAAGAGCTGATGTTAGCGCACACCGTCAAAGACAACACTTAAAAATGTCAACCAGCCCAAAGGGACCTCATCACTCGAAACAACCTTCTCTTCTACAGACTGTAGAGTAAACCAAGCAGCAGAGCTCGTGATTCTGAGGGAAAATGAGATGCACCGATAATTAATCAAGAACAGTAATTCTCAGTAAAATACAAATAGGATCTCTTCATCTCACAAAAACACATTCATTTGACAGTTTGAGACTCAAGGAGTTTAATCTTTTGATGCACCAACAAAACTTTAGTTTAGTAAGATACACTCCATGATATTAAACTGAAAATACCCAATCTGGATAATTAGACTGCAGGGTAAAATTGGGGGGAGTTGATTAGAGTTCAAGCTGTCCCACATTAAAAAGTAGAAATAAATAACAAGAAGGATAAAAACACATTTGTTTCTCTTGAGCAGAGGTCAGATTAGAGGCATAAGGGGAAAAAAATGCATTTAAATAATTACACAACCATTTTCAGGTATGAACACACGGTGGTCACAAAAATTAACAAGACAGACAAATAATTAATGTAGTATTATTTAAGAGGTTTTTACTGCACTCTCTTACCACTTTTAGACCCGTGTCATTTCAGTATTAACGTTCAGTATTTAAAAAAAAACAAAAAACTAGTGAATTACCTTTAGCCGGGAGCAACAGGAAAAGCTGAACAAAAATACCTCTTTCATTAGTTTAAAGTTCTGTCTTGTTCACAGCATTTGGACCCTAAGCAGCTGGATTTAGAAACATTTGTTTGAGCAAGTTGTATGAGGTTTATAGACAGATAAAAGGCGGTAATAATTGATTAATTTTTAGCTTATAAGTTTGGCTCAATCACTTTTACCATCCCTTTTCTTAATAAATATTATTTAAGTTATAAAAGCTAGATAATTAAACACAGGAACCATGAAGTCTGGAGCTATCCACTGCTGTTTACTACATGCAGTTCACTACTGGTTGCATAGTTTTTTTTTTGCAAATTTACCTCATGGTTTATATTGGCACATCCACTACAGGTGCTCAGTGAGATCAGCATTAATGTTTTCCTGGTCAACAGACCATTATACAGTTGGGTCTTGGCTTAAATCACCAAACTTTTTGTCACAATGAAACTATTAACCAGGAGAACATTGGTTTGAGACCGGGGGCTGCGAGGTGGAGTAGTTGGTTTGCATGGTTGCCTCGCAGCAAGAAGGTATTGGATTGGAAACTTAACCGTATGTCTGGGTTTTCTCCTGGAACTCCAATTTCCTCCCACACTCAAAAAAACCTGCATGTTAGATGATTTGGTACGGGTAAATTGGCCCTAGGTGTGAGTGTGTGCGTGCATGCCTGGTATGTGCCCTTCCTGCACCAAAATGAATGCTGGAGGAATACAGAAATCCTTACCCTCATCTCCATCGTCCCCAAAGGGGTAGAACACAGCCACCACGGTGTTGAGGATACAGGCCAGGTAGAAGGAGATGCTCCCCCAAAGGGACATGTGGCGGGAAAACCAAAACAGAGCCTTATTTTCTGTGCAAGAATAACAAAAAACCCAACTTAGTGCCAAATCAACACAATTTCATGGAACAGTCATAATTTTTTTTTTTTTTAAACTGTATTTAGACTCACTGCGAATCTTCTTCTGCCACTTCATCTCGTTGTAGAGGTTGTCGAACTGCTGGAAGAAGTCGTTCACCTTGCTGCCTTGGTCATCTCTCTCGGTGGTGGTGAACACACGCATCTTGGACTCCTCGGTCAGGTACTGGCAGATGTTCTGGACGGGAAACACGATCTGCTCCATACTGCGGTCATGACGCACAATCTGGAGAGAGAGAGAGAGAGAGGTTATTGGCTCCAAATGTCTTAGAAAGGACCAGGATAGCTGGATAGAGTGATGTTTACTTCTATCTGCGCTGTGTGCTTGGTGTAGTAGTGAAGAGCTTCGTCCTTCTCAGTATTATGCTCCGACCTCAAACCGGGTCTGAGGCTCTGCTGCAGGAACTTGTTTTGTCGAGCCAACTGAGAATCAAAAACACAACACTTTGTTTACACAGCATTATATATGAAGCACATCCTCACAGTTTAAGTCAACATATTCTGAAAAAAAATATGTGTCTGTAAATTGGTGGAGAAAAAAAAAAAAAAAAAATTCAAATTACAGGATCAATACCCTATTACTTATTCTCATTATTGCTCTTTAAAAGGAAAACTGTTCTAAGAAATAAATATATAAACAGTATTTGTTTGTTATTTGAAAGTGACATGCTCATTTTTAAAGTAGATGCCCATGGAAAAAGTTTTTTTTCTTTGTTTTGTTTTAAAGTTTGTTCAAGAGCGCGGTTACATCTGTGTTGCATCACCTCATTTTCAAGACCAGACAAAAGTATCATCATGAAACTTCCCAAATGATTTGTCACATTAGGCTGAAAACTTTAAATCTGTACAATTTGAGACGAGTTAGGACAATTGTTTTAATCCTAAAACTGTCTGAAACTCAGAAGTTGTTTTGTTTACATACGCAAATTAGATTCTAGCAATATCATTAGACAAATTAAAAAATAGATGAACACTTATCTTGAACATTTGGTGTTTATTTACACAACTTAAACTACATAATTGGCAGAATGTTGTATCAAGGTTTAAAATGATGCCTTTAAAGATGGATTCCATCTCTGTAATGATGTCGAACTGTTTTTGTTCATTCCTCTTTTAAAGTAACTTAAAAAGTATCACATTCTAAATATGTGCGCAGTAAAAAGGAAAATGCCATAAAATAAATTATTCTGTTTAATCATTCATTTCTATGATGAGCAAAAAGCTATAGAAGATTATAGACAAGCTTTTGTCAAAGCTTGCACATTTATCAGTTGATTTTTTTGGTTCCTTTTTCCTCCTAACAATTAAAAGAAAAGCTAAAAACATCCAACAAATCTCTTCCTTGTCATGTTTAAACTAATGAGTGGTTTGAGCAAAAATCCACCCTGTGACACTCTGCTCTACAAAAAACCTGCTAGACTCAGGCTGCCCTTTCTAGCTTACATAAACCAGTGTCACATCATGGAAACTAATTTTAGAAAACTGTCAGAGCAGCTCGCTCGCAGAGGAGCAGCCTTCCATCATTTAATGGTCCTGGAGTGCACGGCCCCGAGGTCAGCGGAGGTCCACACAGACACAAGAAATGCTCTAATGTTGGAGTCATGAACAAATACAAGCTCCAAGGTTTTGCACCAACCTGGTGGGCCAGAATATAAATGTTGTGTCCAACGTCTCTGGGTGCGATTCCATCTCCAGGGTTCTCCTCCTCAGTCCTTAAATACTGGGCATAGGCTTCCTTCATCGCATCCACCTAAAACGCACAAGTAAAATCAGATTAAACTGAGAAAAAAAACCCATTCAGATTTCATCCGTGTTTATCCACACTAACCAGTTCATCAGGTCTCATCTTGTAGAGAATCTTCTCTGCATTCTCGCTGTCATGGCGGCTCTCCATGATGGCCAGCAGAAGTTTGGATGCGTTGTTCTGCAACGACAGACTCCACCAGCTGAGTTTTTGTACTTCAGTTTTTAAACAAACTACAGAGACCGTTCAACAGAACAAGCCATTTTTCAAAAAGAATGGATATAAACACTGTTCTCAAGCTCAAATGCAACAACGAGCAGCGGACAGCGCTACGTGTCATAGCCAGAGGGCCGCCTGATGATCTCAGAGTCACCTGATTCTCACCTTCAGCTCCAGCACCAGGTCCATTCGATGCTCCCCCAGGGGGTAGATGGGATTGACAATTAGTGCTATAATAATGTCGATGCCGTTTGACTCATCCTTAGCTATACAGGTCTGAAAGACAGCGGGGGGACAAGCAGCACTTGGTGTTTAAACACGGCGAACAGAACCGAAAATCAGCGTTAGAAAAGAATCTGAACTCAAACTGAAAACTACGATTTATGAAGAGAACCTCATCTCCAAAAAGACTGAGGCTTTTTCTACAGCACCAAGAAAAAAAATGTTCATTCAATATGAATGGGCAAGAAAATAAGTTACAAAATTAATGCAAACATTTAAATGTAAACAAAGATTTTTATACCTCCGACGAGTTCAAAGTGAGTAAGAAGAGAATAAACCAGTCTTAAAATCTATATTACATAATAAATAACAATAAATGATTTAAAGGCCTTGCGTTCCTTGAAGGAATGCAGATCACCTTTTATTCCAAAACTTAAGACTAAAATAATTTTATGATGCAAAGAGTTGAAGCCATTTTGATCAGACCTGGTAAATAACATTACGTGTGATTTCACTATTCCAAGATCTCAAAAGATCTGTTGGCGCTCAGAGTCCATGATCAGAAGGACTCTCAGCTACAACCACATCCGATGTTAGCTCAATATCTCAATATCTTACAGTTATAGCCATTTTTGTGTTGGCTAAGATTGATTTACTGTGGCAGCCATTTTGAATTGGATTGACTTAAAAAGTTAATCAGTTGTAGATGATCATCCAGTGATTAATTTCTAAAAGTTTCATTAAAATCTATCTAGTGGGTCATGAGATATTTTGCTAACAGACAGGGTTGAGCTAACTGGAGTAAACCCAAAATGATTTCTGCCCTCCTAAAACCACTCCAGTGTCAAACATTTTTAAAAAAAACTTTACCCTGCAGTAAGTTTTGCATCACATAACTAGTCTCACAGAAATATTATTAATTTCCTGCTGAAAGTGCTACAGCTAGCTGCTGCTGTCACTGTTTTCACTTGCAAATTACCACAGAATCCTATGGTTATATACCATAAGATACAATAAATTTAAGTTATTTGCAAAGTAACACCTAATCTCAGGTATTATGTCGGTCTGTTGACAAAGTTTACACTTTAACTACCCGGTTCGACCCCTTACCTGGTTCTCGTGGCAGGGTCCCTGGCAGTACTCTGTAATGGTTTCCAGGGTTTGTCCCACCAGATCCACATTACCCTTATTGATATAAAGTCCCAGCAAACCGAGACCTCCTGTGGTGCTCCCACAAATGCAGTCCAGGAACTGAAGAGTCTCACACACCAGGTTGTAGTTGGTCTTATTGTTCTGATTGCGCAGAAAGTTCTAAAGTAAAAGCAAAAAAAAAAAGGAAAAATTCAGTCAGGAACCAGTGTTGCAATACTTCGAAGGGTTTTGGAAAAGATCCGGTACCTGCAGGTCTGAGTTGTGGTTTTCGCACAGCAGTTGAAGGTAACGAAGGACTGGTTTCATGATGGCGATAGTCTGGCTCATCTGAGTGTCTTCTGAGGTTTCCTCTGTCTCAGTTATGTCACTGAAATGGCCAAAATCAGAGTCCATCTCGTTCCTGTAGGACCTGAAGGCCTTTGAGGTCGCTGAAGAGGCCTTCTCTAGCTGCCCTCGCATGTTTTCATTCAAATAAAATGGGTCTGTCCCTACAGAGCAGCACACAGAGAGGGTAAAAAACAAAACAAAATCATGATACACTTTTGAGTTACTGAGCAGGACAGTGGTATCTGACAGCAGATGGATCTTTGGGAATTGATGCAAATGAACATAAGCAACATATTTTGTTTCCATGCACTGGTTAATGACTTTCCTGTGGTATTATAAATGTTGAATCAAATTTAGAGCCTCCTTTGATAAGTGAGGCACGATTAAGAAGGGGTTCTGTGGCATGAAACCACTCGATCTTGATACAATGGGCCTTTGATAAGCTTGTGATGCCGAGTGTCACATGGTCCCTGACATGTGACTGCAGCAGTCTGTCAGCAGAGCAACAAAGATCATTTAAAAACAACACGGCTGTTTAAAACTTGAGGCCAACATGAACTTCAGGACCCCGCAAGCTGAAAAGGTTTAATTGATTTTAAGACTTTTTAATCTGTCCAGGTGTTTCTATGGCAATGTCTGGTTGATTTCAGGATATGATCCATGTGACTCAGTGTTTTACTGATAAATGTGTGCATTCAAGTACCTTTGGTGTTAGGATTCTGGTAAATTATTTACAGGACATAGTTTCAGCCTCTTTCCAACACTCAATTTGGACTTAATCAATTATTAATAAACAGCAAAGTTTTATTGCATCATTTTTTCAGCTTACCTTCTTTATACACGTAGTTGATACAGTTGTCATCATCCCAATTCCTGCTGCTGACTTCAAACATGTTGACGGACACAGTGGCTCGGATCTCCTGCTGGGCCAAGCACATTCGATCGTAGAAAACCTTGAAGAACTTCTCAGAGTTCTTCTGTTTGTGCAGCTGGTTGTGGAAGGAGTTCTGGTTGGGAGGCAGAGCGGTGATTAAGACGAATTTCCAAAACACTGGAGCAAATATCGGATAGAAACGTCAGCGAAGCCCACCTGGATCTGCGTGTTTCCTCCCTGTAGAAGAGCGATGCCCAGCAGGATGCTCTCCTCGAACACCTGGTCGTTCTTGGAGTTGACGATGAGATCGATTACCAGCTCTGTTGCGCCGACACGGTCCAAGAGGCACTGAATCTCCACCACATTGCTGCGTGGCTTATCAGAGTCCTGCATGGGAGAACCTCCAACGCAGAAACAAAAACGAAGATTTAAAATGCTTGTGCACGAAAAAGCTCCCGTTACACAGGCTAATAATAATAATTTTATTCTAATCTACAACGTTTCAAAAAAGTCAAAGCTTAATACACTTATTTCTTCAGCTGGATAATCTGGACTTAATAGTTACATGCAAGGGTTAGTGTAAAGTTTGAAAGAAATTACTTTCACAAACGTATTTAAAAAAAGAATCAATTTCTGGTTTAACAAAGCTGAATCATATAATAAGAATATCTGATCCCCACATATAACATAAGAGGGTTTAGCATTTATAAGTGTTTTTGGTAGCTGTTTTCTCTGCATGTATTTTTATCGACAGCTGACAGAAAGTGTGACAGTCTAGTTCAGTGTGGAAGTCTAAAATGTTCCAAAACCGCTAACAAGCTCATTAGAGACGACAAGTTCTGAATATTTTTACTTTCTCTGGACTGTTCTACTCTGCAGGACCTTTCCTGCTCCCTAACTTTAAAAATTCAACCATATGTTTTTTAGAAAATAAAGTTTGAAGAGTACTTGTTGCAATGTCATGAAGACAGGTCAACCAAAAATTCATAAAGAAACTAAATATATCGATGGTTAATATATTTGTTATACCAACGGAAAGATTGAAAACAGGTCAACAATGAGGACATCCATGGAAGATCTAGAGGAATTACATATCGATATAGCCCGAGTAAACTCTTTCAAAGTGCACCATTTGATAAAGTTCAAGATAACTTTCATGTTTTATGTCATAGTTTGCAATAAGTACCTTTAGAAACAACAATTAATGTTAAACATGGGAGAGGAACAATCATGGTTTGCACTTGTGTTGCACCAGGAGGCACGTGACACATTTTATTGATAAGAAGGAATAATAAATTTGAATAAATATCAGATTTTCACAAGAGCTACCCTAAAGCTAAACGACAGGCTAACAGATGGCCTCTGCAGCAGAATATTAATCCTGCAGGTGAAGATCAGCTGACTACTTAAACGAGGGCATGTTAGATTTTATGAGTGCAAAGCTAAAGCTCTGTAAACAGAACCTAAAACAGCAGTGTCTGTATGACCAGAAGCCTTTTGCAGAAATCTGAGAACTGACTGAAAGGAAATAATTGTTACATAAAGTGTTTATAAGCTGAGACAAAGGACTGTTATTATGAGCTGGGTGCTCAAAACTTTAATTTTTGTGCTTTTTCTTTTGTTGTTGTTTTATAAAACCGAAATACAAAAGTAATCTTTAGAATAACAGCAAAACAGAAGCGTGTTCTTTAACTTTTTTTCCTTTGGAAATCAAATCACAATTAACTACTGACAGAATAAGACATTTTGAACAGACTGCCTGAATGTCTGCGTGTCTCGGGATTTATATTTACTGTTTGAGGTGCTTTAGGATCCGCTTGAACCAGATTCAAACTCCAGCAAATCCTAAACAGCACAACTCCTTGGAAGCAGATTGCTGTCATATAAGCAGCTTTCGCTTCCTCTGCAGTTATTTCAGTGTCTGCCGGGTTTATTTGGGGTTTTCAGTACCTCCTGATGACGGCTTGACAAAGACTCCAGATGAACTGTTTCCACTGCCATGCTCTGACTTGGAGAGAAGCTTTTGATTTCCAAAGTAGCGAGTGAGAAGTATCTTTCTTAGCTCGTGTTCCTGTGGAGACAGAAATCAGATTATTAAATCTATATCACCGTATAACCGAGTTCAGGCTTTGAATCTGGATTTTCACAGTTTTAACACACTGAGAAAGTAGGATTTCCTCGAGCTATTAGGGTAAAATTATTCCAAAACAAATCTTAAAGCAACAAAACAGAGCCACTCTGGTGAGTTGTAAAATCCACCCAATCACCTCAGAGAAGGATGAGAACATTTTATCTGGATCCAGCTAATGGGAATCGTCGCAATTATTCCATGATACATTTCTGTTATAATGGGAATGATGGCTTACAGGATGAAAACACTTATTGAGAAAGAAATTGCCACTTGAGAGCACAGCAGTAACGATATTACTCAATAACTTGATCATAACAGAGAATTTACAAGAGATTCAGCAAAGACGAGTTTTAAAAAATAGTGTAAAAAGATTAAGCTACTTCTATAGGTTGTATTTTCTGGAAATCCTCTTTGTAAATGTTTCTTTTGTCTAATTTGAATGAGACCTTGATAGCTAAGATTATGAACCAACTTTCACGCATCATGAACACATTCGTTGTATACGGAGGAAAGAATCCACTGAATCATATTCAACTTGGCCTTCGTAGTGGCAAACTGTTTCTTCCAAAAGAGCTTTTCTTTTTTCTTCAGTCTGTTAAAAACACTTCTCTGTCATCTGTGACATTTGATGCTGATCAGTGGAAACAGAGCGGAAAAGATTGGTGGAGATAATCTCCACTTCGAGGTTCTGTGATCAGGGTTCAGGAGACAAACTCACAAATGTGGTCAATGAAGGGTTTCTGAGGCAACAGAAAAGATGAATGAATGGATGAGCAAATGAACAGCTTGATGGAGGAGTGGAGCAAAATGACGACGAGGGAGACGCCCATGGTTTCCATGGTAACCTGTCAGGCGTGAATGGTGGTTGTGAAGTCTTGATCCAATCGGAGAGTTTTCTTTTTGGGCCCCGGTCCCCCTCAGTCTAAAACTGATATTTTTTATAAATCTTTATCAATGAACTTGTGATAAAATGGTGGCCTGTCCAGGGTGTGCCCCGCCTCCTGCCTAATGACCGCTGGAGACAGGCACCAGCTCCACAAGCAGGTAGAGATAAAGGATGGATGACGATTTTGTTATCTGCTTATCAAACAAAACTAGGGATAAAAGAAAATGAAAATCTGATCAGTGATGACTCTCCATCAGCTTTGAATCAGGTAGGTCATTAAAGGGATCAAATCTTTGTAGAACGGTTTTGTGAAGACATTATGAACAATTAATAACTTACCTGCTGCAGATAGATGTTTAAAAATACCTCAGTTTGGAGAAATTGACTTTAATTAATCTAAACTTACAAGCTAACAGCTAGTCTGGGCTGCTGTCATCTTTTAACAACTCTAATTTAAAACATTTCATAATAGCTCATCTGGACACCATTTTACAAATATTTACATGGCTTTAAATTTTGCATTACATTCTGGCAGAAATATTGTGGTTTTCCTGCTGAAGGTGTCCCAGGCTGCACCAGAAGTGCTACAGCTAGCTACTGCTGCTGTTTGTGCTTGCAGAAAGACTAGTATTTTGCAGAACTTTGCTTTACTTGGTTATATCAATACCACGTAAGGCAAAACTGACAGTGATGTAACTGTTTATAAAATGACATTGAGATGCTTCCTGTGAAACTGTTCAGATTGGGGTTGTGTAAAAACCGCTGCAACCCACTTTGTTCCAGGCCTGGTTCAGACTAGCTGTCAGCTCATTAAACTGGTCAGGAGTAAATTATTTCTCCAAACAGAGGTCATTCAATGAGCTATCTACAACAGGTAAGATATTAGATGTTCATAACCTTTCCACAGAACCCCACTTCAAAAGATCTGAACTCTCACTATCAACTAGGAATTTAGACAGCAAACATTTCCCACCTTTTTAAAGCTGATAGATAATGTGCTAATTAGTATTCAGTTTTACATGACTCATCTGTTGTTGTTATCTACAATTTCTCCTTCTTAAGCTAAATTTAAAGAAGCACAGGTGCAACAATAAGTCTCAACTTAAATCCATCATAAATTGATATATTCTAATCGCACACGAAACTTTCTCCATCACTATTTTGACAGATCAAGAGAAAAATGATGTCTCCCATGTGAAACAATAAGGCCGTACAGCTGAAAATCCTCCCAACTAAGTGCACGGAGGAACAAAGCTGTGGAAGAGCATGTGCAGCCGATGCTCCCCGTGTCAGTAAACACTCGATCTCATCTGCAGTCAGCAGAGACACTTGTCTGCCTGCACTGTCTGGCTGAGCCGCCTCAAAACACACACATCTATACGAGCCCACTTTAAAAACTGAAGGTGATGATCCATTAAGGCACGCAGCAATACGCTGATATTCAACGTTTCCCTCCTTAAAAAAATTACATCCTAATACAAGTTCTTTGATCACAAATTGAAGCACATTTTACTTGAATTTTTCCCTTCTTTTTTTTTGACAGAGATCATGTTGGTTTTGATACTCTCAAACAGCAGTTAAAGAAACACTCCAGCAGGAGAGGGGCGAGAAGGGTGGGGGTGATTTCTCTCCTGTTTGCCTTCCCTCTGGGCGATGCAGTCTGCTGGCTACGACTGCAGAGAGAGAAGAGTCAGCCCAGCCTGACTCATCTGCTTGCTGCTGCATTGACGAGAAAAACTCCAGTCAGGTGATGTAAGAGCCATGAGAAAGAAAGACAGAAATAAGAGTTAGAAGTTCTGACAGAACTAAGAAGGAGGAAGAGGGGGTGGGCAAACACAACCTAACGAGAAGCAGACAGTCGTGATGCTTTAAAATGTGCACTGGCACGCCACACTGCGGCTCTGGTGTCCAAGCTGAGGATGAGCTGCCGATCCCCACCGCCGGCATCTTTACACCCCTCTTTTCCTCCCTCCCTCCCTCCCTCCCAGCTCCAACCCTCTCACAGCTCTGCTCTCCTCAAGTCTCCAACTCTGGAGAGAGGTACGAAAAAAAA
>JAOXNZ010000012.1:17880260-17898561 GCA_028566095.1 Kryptolebias brasiliensis | reverse complement strand
CTGCATGTTTTAGATGTTTCTCTGCTTTGACACACCTGATCTGAATGACAGAGATTAACAGGCTGCTGCACAACTTGCAGGATAGTGACCCTCCAGGACCAGGATTGAGGACCCCTGATTTAGATTATGAGGATATAAAAATGGAAACACATTTTTTAAAAGACTTATTTGTTAAGTTTGTTAACATATATTAAAGTCCATAGGCTTGAGTTTGAATATTTTTAATAGCTTTTATGTTAGAGTTTTTCATAGTGGACAGATTTTGCACTATTTACTAGAAAACATATGCCTACCCAATTGGTAAATGTTCATTTAATTCAAATGAGAACATTTTACCAGGAAACAAACTGAGCTGATTTGGGAAGTGGAGCTTTTGCAGAGCAAGAGAAGTGCCTCAAGTCTGGAGGCACTTTCACATGCAGTATGTGGACCTTAAAAACCCCCAACCAGACCAGACAAACAACATGAGCTAATCCCCCATCACCATGGAGACCAAAGCATAAGGCTCCCCTAACAGACACCTGACCGATGGAGGGAGGAAAACAAAGGCAAGAAAAAGGAGAGACCACCTCTTCAACCCACATAAAACAATAAAACTTCTTGTTAAGACATGTCCTAACTTTACAAGTTACAAGCATTACCCCCACCTACCTAAACCAATACACCTAGTAGTCTACTGGGAACACCACCGCTTCTGATCATCATACAGACAAACCCAACAGGATGAGTTCATACAGGTACAGCCAGCTCGCGTTGCACTGTACATGCATGCGTGTCCGACTGAGGCTTTCCGTCTACGTGCGTGCATGTGATGCACTTCGCTTCAAGAGAGTGGTAATCTGTAAATCTGCTTTGCCTTTGGGCAGGTGGTGTGAAACTTGGCGAGCAGGGAGGGGAGACAGGCCGACGGACAGCGTGCGAATGACAGGGACAAGTGTGAAATAGAGGGAGGCAGAAGAAGCAATGTGTGAGCGGTGTTTAGGTTACATAAGTGGCTTTTTCAGTCTACTGTAAACGGGACATGCACTGTACATATGACAGTACATGACAGACTTATTCAAAGACTTCATATCTAAAAGCATCTAATAATAAACCCATTTTAAAAACATCTAACTGAATTTCTGTCAGCTTTAAACTGTTAAAGCGTGAAAGATTAAAAACAACAATAAATGAACTAATCCTATTAACAGACTTTTGTGGAAGCTGTAATTGTCCTCTGCTAAACAAAACGTATTAAAAATACAAAACTGAACCAGAAATTGGCACATCGTTTTTGTTTTTTTAACACTGTAGTTACTTTAACTACTGAAACCTTAAGCCACATTTTTTTTTTAAGTACATCTTCAGATTCAGGCAGTTCAGCTTTACAATCGACCATAGGAAGCTAACCATAGGAACCTGAGGTTCACCAGCCACACTGCAGGATTACCAAATTTGTAGCAACAAAACTAATTCCTACATTTGTTTCAGTCAAAGAGGTCTATTCAGTGAGTGTGCCATACTTGAAACCTTCAGATTTTTCTTTTTGTTGTTATGGTTTTTTTGACATAAAATTAGAAACAACCCAGGTAAAAGAAGTCAAACCTTGAAACATCATAGTATTGTTGTAAAACTAGTTTGTATCAAATGAGAATTGAAGGTACAAAAGTACCCCGCTGTTTAGGAAAATTATTTCACTTGAAAAAGAAAAAACTACTTACTTATCACACCACCCATCTTTGGCTCTTAAGACTTACGTTGCCCGTAGCAACAAATGTCTTTTTAGTCGAGTATCAAGATTTTCTAGTGATTCATTTAAAATTCTAAAAAAAATAAAGTATAAAATCTAAATAAAAGTCTTTATACAAATTTTTAAAACTTTATCTCTGTGAAATCAAATATTCCTTTAAGTGTCCCCACCCACAAAACAAATCAACAAGCAAACAAGATTCACATCGTGAACATCTTCAGGGCAAGTCAGGGCACAAACATTTATATTGCTGCCCTTATCTTACAGCCAAAACAAGTGATAAGCAGCAGCCAACACATCTCTAGTGTGACTGGAGATTTTCTCTTTGTGTCGTCCAACCAGCTCTCCTGCCATGATCTGGGCAAACACAGGTCAGGTTCTGGGTGGGATTAGACCGGAGTGAGACAGAGAGCATACGCTGGTCGTGCAGACAGAATGTGATAGACTGGGACCGAGCAGAGAGGAAGCAGAGGAGGAGAAAGCGGACAGAGGGAGGGAGGTGGGGGGAGGTAGAACGTGATGGTCCACGTGACTCTGGCTCAGCCACTGCAGGTTGTTACGTAAGCGCACCCCCTGCCCCGTCTCCTCATGGACTGAGCAGACTCCGCTTCTCTCCAATCCCTCACCCGGCAGATGCAGCCCGCTTTATTCCCCCCCTCCTCCTCCTCCTTCCACTCACATGGCTCCTCACATGACTCCTTCCCTTTCTCTGACTCTCCTCCACCCACTCATTGTACCCCAGGGGAGCCACCAACCTCTGCTGCCTAAGCTGTCACTCTGTCTCTCTCCTTCTGTTTTTGTCTGTCTGCCTCTCCCTCTCTCATTATTTCCATCAATCGTCGTCTCTCTCTCTCTGGCTCTCCCGTGAAGCGAGGCTGCAGCTCCACACTCAGGGCTGAAGAGAAATGACAAAAGAAGAGGCCACAAATACTCGCTCGAGCACACTCACAAACACCTACACAGACTGACATTTCACATACTGTTACCGCACCGTCTGGCTTTTTGGATGAGCTTTTAAAAAGTGAAAGATTTTTCACCTTGAATTCTCCTAATCGTCCTTATAAAATCTTGAATGATTTCTTTTTTGGACTCATCTGACTGAAAATAACATAAGGGACACTAGCTGGGATGGGATGTAATGACAGAAGACTGAACCACATGATCTCCACCAGTTTTAGCGCAATAAAACTCCGGGCAATTTGTTTAGTTTTTAATTTTTTTTTCTTCTCCGAGTGAAATGTTGACTGGAATTACTTTAGGGCTCTTGAAGAACACCACAAAACTCAAACAAACTCTTTGCAGATGGGCTCACTTGCACCTCACCTGTGGTGCACACAAGCATACACAGAATATGCAGAAGCTCCCTTTACCAACTCCTTTCATTCACTTTTCAGGCCTCTAGCTGAGAGGAGGTGCAGCAGGACACAGGGTCCTGTAACCACCCCTCCAACACTGCAGTATTGATTTGTTTGTTCAGTGCTCCCCCTTCCCCCCAAACATTCTCCTCCTCCCTTTACTTCCTCCTTTCTTTTCTCCTTCTCACTGCGAGTGTGTCCTCAAGTGCCTCCCTGCCTTATGTAACACAGACAAACCCACAGCATACTGATGAGGGGAGTCTGGGCTCTGGGCCGAAAAACCTGCGAGGAAAACAAGAACTCCACTGCTGCACTGCTGATGAGAGGACAGCACTGCTGGCAGACTAAGACGGCCCTAAATCCACTGCAAACTTTTGAATACTTTCACATAATTAAAGTGTTCCGTTTGCATGAGACGCAACAATTTTCTGCCAGAAGAAAAATAAGGTTTTGAAAAATGAAAAACACATTTAAAGAAGGGTCAAGTACTCACAGATTCCTGAAAAGATTGCTTCTTGTCCAGCATCTCCCTGAGGGTCTGCAGGATCTTTATACACAGCTTTTCTTCTTTGTCCATAAGCTTCTTGGTGTGTTTGATTAGTCTGGCAGAGTGACATAAGAAGTGCTGTATCAGTTATAGCCATTTCCTACTACTGCAGCAACGAGCTCATAAAACAAAGCAATGCATTATTGACCACCACAGATGAGATGTGCTAAGGTGCAGCAGTATAACTGTAAGCCTGCTGGTTTAATAGTCTGTTAAATTAGTTTTTCATATAATAATAAGTTAAATGAAGCACATTGCACCGTTGCTCACTTGCAGTTGTAAATAATTGTTGTCGCTCAGTTTCAATTGTTTCCTGAGCCTCCACACCTTTTTAACCAGCGTTAATATTTCATAACAGTTAAAAAGTGTGAGCTTTTGCTTATTCAACCAAAGTAATTAATGACTCTCAGGTCTTTAAAAGCAGGACAGCTCAATATATGGTTTTGGAGAGCTTCTTACTTTGACATGAAGGCTCCACCATCGCAGCGTAACCGCACAGCCTCTGGAAACAGCAGCTCAGGGCTGTGAAGAACATCCACCAGCACAGAAAATTCTGCCTTAACCCTCGGAATAAACTGCTCCTCCAGACAGGACACAACCCCCTTCATCACAGAGACATACAGCAAAAATGCAGTGGTGCAGATGGACATATACAAAGACTTCATAAAGTTATCACCCTCCAGTCTTTTATTTCAAAGACTGGAAATGTCAGATATTAAGTCTACCACTTAGTTTTGGGCCTAAAGGGATAGTTCTGATCTTTTGAAGTGAGGTTTTGTGGAAAGGTTAGGAACAGTTAATATATCTTACCTGTTGTAGATAGCTCCCTGAATGACCTCGGTTTGGAAAAACAGAGTTTAATTCAGGCTGAATCGATGAGCTAACAGCTTGTCTGAGATGAACCAAGACCAAAGTAGATCGCCGCCATCTTAATACAACTCCAGACTCAAAAAATTCATACCAGTTCATGCCAAGGATATTTCAGAAACTATTACATTACTGCTTTATACAGCTATTAACATATAATCCTCCTGTTATTTGCAAGCACAAGTAGTGGCAGCAGCTAGCTGCAGCACTTCCTTCCTGTGCAGCCTAGGACTATCATAAAATTTCTGCCAGAATGATTTGGAATACAAAATTGAGGATGGTCTAAAGATTTATAAAATAGCCTTATAAAGCGTACGCATGAACCTTAATAAAATATTTGATATTGTAGTTGTTTTAAGGCACAGCAATACACTTTGGACTCAAACTAGCTGCTAGCTTGTCAATTCGATGAGAATTCAACCGTATTTCTCCAAACTGAAAAGAGCTATATACAACAGGTAAGACATTAAAAGTTCATAATATTTCTACAAAACCCCACTTCTAAAGATTTTTTTTTTCTCTATCCGAATAAAAACAAGCTCTGTTGCTTGCTTCAAACTTCACAGTGGTACATTTCTAGTATTGTTTACAAACTGCACCTGCAGTTTCTCGATGACGTTCATGTACTCGAGTCGCAGCGGTGCATCCTTACGAGGCCGCGTACGAGCGAACTTCCAGTCTTTGACAGCTCGCTTCACCATGTGGCTATGGACCCTGAGAGACAGAGTGTTGACTTGACTGTCCAGATCAACAGGGATGGATATGCCTTTAGCCTTAGCTGAGGAAAGAACATGGAAAATTATACATCAGTGGAAGCCTAATTTTTTCCTTCAACAGATAAAACAGAACTTCAGTTGATACAGAAGAAGTTCTAATAATGTGCATTTTAATATCAGTTTCATAAAAAAAGATATTAAAACCACTTTTATTAGAAAACGTACTGAAAAAATCTCACTGTAATCAATATAACTACCATTACCAGTTAACTCACAATAAATATATACTTCATACGGTGTCCATCAGAATTGGACAGCTGTGTATCATGACTCACCTACGTCAGCCAGTGTTTTGATGCAGGTTTCAATATTGTCCCTCTGACCCGTGTTGAGCCAGTTGCAGTTGTAAATTCTGAAAGCTGACTGGAGCAGCTTGATAAAGACAGACTGGTTTTTCTGTGAAAAGGAAAATAAAAAGCAAGCATTGCCATTGCTTAAAAGGATGTAAGTGCAGAGAAAAATGAAAAAAAAAAAGTCAGCTAAGATCACACAAATATCGTCTCTGGACGAATTGCAAAACACACCTCAGGCTGTCCCTCTAAGTTTAAAAATGTCTGCAATAAAACCTGAATGTCCAAGGTGAAAGTGAAGTGACGAAGGCAGTATGCTGTTAAATATTCATCCCATAAAACAGCAAAAAGTTTGAGCACCTATTTGCTTTTTAGAGATGAAAAATCTTACCTTCAGGTTGGACTGGTTTACAGAGAAAGGTGAGCTGAAGTAACCATTGATTATGGCCATCACTGTATCCGTCACATACTTCTCCAGGGCCAAATCTGCGTGACCACGGTCTGTGGTAGTGTTGCATATCTTAAATATACAAACAAAACATTCTCCATAAGCTCATTTTCATCTCACGGCTGAAATATTCCCATTTCATGCTCAGTATGTGAGCAGATTAGGCTTTTAAGTAAGTCTTTGTGAATCTTGACATGTACACCGCCTCATTAAAGAAAGAATAAGTGGTTCATGTGTGACCTTTTAATATGAGACTTACTCTGGCCATGTCCACCAGGAAGTTGTCAAAAAGCCTCCATATGTGGGTAGAGGTGTAGATCTCTTTCATTTCCACTTCTGTGTCCACATAGCAGTGATTCACAAAGTTCACATATGACGTTTTCACCTAAAGGAAAAAATAAAAAATAAAGAAATAAGAGGCCAGGATACTGCAAAATAAGAGACGAAGCAAGGAATCATGACCAGAATAATTTACGTCATATATCCTGACTTAGTTTATGCAGTGAAATATCGGGGGGTGGGGCTACCTCTGGGATGCAGTTCACATCAGTGACTACTTTAACAATGTCATCCAGTGGCAGCAGAGAGTTGCATTTCAGCTCGGTGTAGACGTTCTTCCCCTGGGTGCAAGCAGCAAGCAGATCTACAAGTGCATTGTGATAGGCCAGAGCTCCGTCCTTGTTCGCCCGTTCTTCCTCAGAGCACATCATCTCCACCAGCTTTGCGAACGAGGAGCGGTCGTTGTAGAACACCAACACGTCCTCGCCGGCGTTCACCAGCTGGACATGCAAACAGATCAGAAGGAGTCGCAAAAATATCACTGATGTAAAAACTAGTGCCTAAATTTACTAAAATACCTCTTTATTTATGCTGTAAGGTGAAAAGTGAAATATTCTCACCTCAGTCATTACTTTGTCCTGACACTTCTTCACATACTTCCCGTCGCCTTTCACAATAGTGTGCAAGAACTTGAGGCACTGAACGTGCTTCCCCTGTGTTGCAATGTTGTGGACGAGGTGATGGACCACACGGTCACTGATCTCGTTGCACAGCTGATAGTTGTTCATGAAGATGTGACGCATCGTCTCCATTGTCTGGTGAAAAACATCCATGATCATTTTGGATGATGGTAAAACTTTAAACGTTAGGCCGAGACAAGAAAAAAATGCAATTTGTGTCAAGTGCTCGAAAGATGATAAGACTGGTCAAATCGACAAACCCCAGAAGAGAGGAAGAAATTCAGGTGTTTATGTAGAAGAGCTTGATTCTGAGGGTTTTCTTTGCAGAAGTTTTGCAAAAAGCTGTTAGCCAGGCTCATGATTTCCTCCATCTTCTTGTCATTCTGTGGAAGAAACCAAGAAAACATTTACAGAATCAGAAAGAAGTCCACTATCCTTGTTATGTACTGTGCCTTGCAAAAGTATTATTCTATTTTTAAGTTTTACAACCTGGATTTTGATGGAATTTTTAGTTGGATTAAAAGCAAATATTTTACAAAAATACTTCAGATTGGTTGAACGAGTGCTGATTGTGTCCATTAATCTTTAAATCAAAGCAGAGTTTCTTAGTTGGATTGAGGTCTGGACTTTGACTGGCCCATTCCGGGACTTGAACTGGTTCTTCTTAAACCACTGGAGTTCTGCTTCTGCAGCACATTCAGGATGACTCAAATCTCTGGAAGACTCCCACGAGTTCTTCAACAATTTCTCTGTAATTTGGTCTTTTAACTTTGACCAGGTTCCCAGTCCCTCCTGAAGGAAAACCTCCCCACAGCATGATGCTGCCACCACCATGCTTCACTGAGGGGATAGTGTTCTCAGCGTGATGAGCGGTGGTAAATTTGCCTCAGACGTAGTGTCCTTGATGACCCAAAAGCTCCAGTTTCGTCTCACCTGACCACAGCACCTTCTTCCACGTTTGTGGAAGAAATTCCAAACAGTCCAGCATTTTTCTTGAACCAATGGATTATTTTCTGACACTTTTCCAAGAAGCCCACCTCTACGCAGCTTATAGTGGTCCTATGGTCAGATACTACCACCCTGCAGAAGAGCTGCAGCTTCATGAGGGTCATTTATGGCCTCCTGGATGATTTTCTGATCAATAACCTCCTTAACTAGCCTATAAGTTTTGGTAGCAATCCTCTCTTGGCACGTTTTCTGTGGTGACATCAATTTTCCATTTCCTAATAATTATTAATGTTTATTATTATTAATTAATTATTAATGGTGCTCCGTGAGATGTTCAGCGTTCTGGGATTATTTTTTTTTTTTTTTTTACAACCCAACCCTGATCTGTACTTCTCCACAACTTCGTCTCAAACATGTGTGGAGAGTTCCTTGGTCTTCATGCTGTCTCTTGCTTGGTGGTAGCCCTTACTACTTAGAGTTGAACTAGTGTTGATTTGACCATCAGTGATAATTTCAGATCCTTTGACACTTAGATTGCTCACATGTGAATCTTATTTAACCAATTATGTAGCTTCTGAAGTTAATGGTAAAGGTTTCAAAACAAAGGGGCAGAATACATATGCATGCACCACTTTCCAGTTTTATATTTTTTTAACTTCATTAATCTGTTGTATTTTTGCAGAAGTGTTGTTTTAATCAAATTAGAAATCCCATTAAATACCAGGTGGTAAGGTGACAACAGGAAAGAATACCAAGAGGGATGAATAAATTTGAAGAGCACTGTATACAGGGAACAGGATAAGTCATTTAGCTCGTCCTTGATTATGTTCCTCACCTGCTCATATTGGATCTTCAACAGTTCCAGCACCACTGTATGGGCTCCCATGTTTTTCAGCAACCTCTGAAGCTGCTCCATACGAGGCTTCTTACCGGTGGAACACAACTTTCTGAGACGCAGGAGGATCTAAAGATGAGGGAAAAAAAACATCTTTTCCAGACTAAGCCTGTAGAAAACCACATTACTTAAATAATAATACAAAGACGTGTCTCTCACCTCTTTAACTATGTTATAGTTGTTTCCCTTGTTACTGTCAATCTGAGGTTTCACTTCCCCAACCTGAACTGGGCTCAGAACCATCTCCTGGAAACAACAGGCCAAACATTTACTATTTAGATAAACTTAATAGTAATTGTGAATGAATTTTCAAAAGTGCAACAATCTCTATACGCTGTCTGACATTAAAGTGAAGCGAGAAGGGTAACTGAAAAAAGATGGCGATATAAAAATGTATGTTAAAAACCTGATTGATCAAAATAAAAGTTCCTGTTAAGACATGTATAATTACTCAGGGCTGTCTTTAGTCCTGCAGCCAGCCAGAGATACAGAGTTTTATATGAGAGTAACAGTACAGCCTCAATGTTAAAACTGAGTTTCTGTGGGACGCTACTCTGGTAAACATCAGTACAGTACCTCCATGTTAGGCTCTTTGCCCTGTCTGAGCTCCAAGTCTTCATTGCCATAACCCCCACTTTTCTCCACCCACAGCTCTGATTTCTCCACAGTCAGACGCAGCTGATCCAGGTCTGCCTTGATCTGCTTGTAGTTTTCTACATCCTTCTCTGATACAAGAAGCTGAACCTGAAATGCACACACACACACAAAAAAAACATTTCATATAAATCAGACATACAGAGACTGAAAACACACACACACAAAAAAAAAAAAATCAGTATTTTAGTTTATAGCTGCTGAACTCTCCTAACCCAACCATGAACCAAACGTAAAATCACTGAAGTCTGGATATGCATGATGTCACATTCCTTGAAATGTTGGATCCTCCATGTCAGTACCTGTTTAAAGGCCTGCAGCACCTCAGCTCTCTGACTGAAATGTTTGAAGATGAGCTGCAGCGATCCGGACACCAGCGGCGGGTAATCTTGCATGATGAGATGAATGAGAACCCTCAAAAACGTGCGGCCACCTTCGTCATCTAGCTCGCCCACACCTAATTCAGAGCTGAAAACACAGGTATGCATCTTTTAAACTCTGTGTGTGAAGGTTTTAGGAGAAAAGAAAAAACAACACGAGTCAACTTCCAAGTACACCTTTACATACCTTCCTGCAAACATGCTCTCCGCTTTTGCTGCAATCTCATCTATGTCTGGCTCAGAGGCTAAAAACAAAAGCCAAATAATAAAATAAAATAAAAGCTGTTAAAATGTGAAAAGCTTCAATAATAAACACATGATAACAATTAAGTATTTCTTTAGAACTCACATGTAATGATAGGGATTTCAGCCAAAGACTCAGAGTTTTCAGGTATTGACTTTTCCCCAAACTCTGTCTTGTAGATGGACAACAAGTGCGTGATTCTAAAGTCCAGCCTCACATACAGGATGAACTGACGGGGACACAAAAAGTTCAATACCATGAATCAAACACTGACATTAATCAGGCGGGGGAACTAAATATTCGGCAGTGGTGCGTACCTGCAGGATCTCAATGATCTTCAGCTTGGTGTCCATCACCATGACATCCTCGTTGTCCGGCATGAAGCGTCCTTTTTCGTAACGCAGGGAGAGGGGAACGTCGGGCAAGCTGTGTGGCACACCTCGACTCATCACCATCTGAGTCATCATTTCTCCAACACCGTGAATCGTTCGCAAGACATTGTTGCCTAAAGAGGACATTCGTTTTGACAGCCATTTCTTTCTGCGTGTATGTGTCTGAAACCATCCTTTATGCACGTGGCGTGAAAGTTTCAACATGTATGTCATAAAAGGTAAAACAAAACAGACTAGCAAATGCCTAATGGCTCGAGGAGTTTCAGGTATGTATATATTATATTATCACCCTCTACTTCTATTAAACACAATCTAAATTTGTTCTGTTTTTCCCCTCAGATCTGCAGGTCTAATAAGTAATTATTATGCATTTCTAAAACTAGCTATTTTCTTTTAATTAAGTAAAAAAAATATCAACAAAGTTCATGGTACAATAAATAAAATTTTTGCATTTATAAACTGTCTGCATACACTGAACTGCTGCATCAATATATGCATCAAAAAAGCTGGAGTCTTGCCTGTTCACCATCTTTGCTAAAAAAAAATTACAATTTGATAAACTTATATTTTAAAAAAATGCACTTATCATGAAATATGGCTATTTAAAACCGTTGTTGCACTGACCAGCCTCTGGACTCTTGCTGAGGTTGTTCATGACGCTGTGCGGATGCTGGACGATGTCGAGGATGGCCAGCAGAGTGCGTGTGAGGCGCAGCAGCTCACTGAAGCTATAAAAACCAAAGTAAACCATCTTTCGAGCCAGATTCACCACCTAGCAGAGAGAAAAGAACCATCAGATTTATTGTTTCAAAAACAAAGAGAACATTTAAAGGCTGCGTCAGATTTGTTCACTTTTAGTTAACTGGTGTCATACAGTTTAAATAGCAGACTTTTCTGTCCTGTTTACACCATTATAAAGTAAGCCTTGAATATTTGTCTCACTTACAGCCTATTCAGAAGAAATGTGATGAAAATTATTCTTTTTTGTTCTTTTTATCTAGCTGCGTTTATGCAAATGAACAAACATAGCTTGTAAAATAATGACTTCCAGTTCAAATAACTGATCAGGTGAAACAAGTGTGACAGCCACAGACCATAATAAAACATCCTACACAGGCTCCAGGCCTACGCAGAGTTTATTTACCTCTTGTGTGAGTTCATTTTTATCTTTATCCCCAAATGGAAAAGGCTGGTTGACCACATCTCTAAGGTATTCTTCCACAAACTCCATGGTGGGAGCAAACTTTTTCTTCATGTCCTCTCTCAAGCTGTCAGTGGAGTCATACTCAAACCTGTGGAACCAGCCAAAGAAGACACCTGGTGAGTGGAAGATCTTGGTCAAAATGCAGAAAGTCTCAGAAGAAGATGCTCACCCACTGACAGTGACCTTGGAGGGAATCTCGTTCCAGAGGCGGGCGTAGCGCATCGGAACCACAGACTCCTGCGGGTCGCGGTCCACGTGCATGTGCAGCATGAGGCGGCAGAAGGAGGCTCTGAGGTTGTAGGGCAGGGAGACATCATACATGCAGAGCAGGATCAAATCCACAGGTAGCTGACTGGAGATCTGGTTGATGGCCAGATACTGACGGTCCAGACACATTTTAGCAAACAAGTTCAGCTGGTACCTGAAGAAGAGGTTAGTGGGATTAGGCAGAAAAAGGAGAAAATGAGAACATACCGGCTCACGTTTGTTTATTTCAGCTTTTTTTTGTGTTACTGATGGTTTAAGGATTAACCACATTGAATGAGCTGAGAAGTTCCACAATCACCTGTAGTAAGTAATGATATCTGCATCTATTTTGTTGTTGTCCTTAGCGTCCTGGGCCAGATGGCGAATGGATTTACCATGAGGCTCCTTGTTGTTGTCGATCCAGTAGAGCCAAACATCGTCTTCTTCCACCTCTTCTGGGAGCATGGAGGAATCCATAGCGGGCTCTATGTTAGAGATTAGTCTAGTGAAGAGTAAAACAGAGGGAGAGTGTGTGCCATATAAAGCAGTTAGTTACTATAACGCTGACATAGAGCTGCTGCTGCAGAAAATATCAATTTCAAAAGAGGCAGACACACTGGAGGAAAACGGCACTCTCACACCCTGTGGAGAGTGTATGCATGTTTAAACAGGTTTAAATATTGAAAACTAAAATACGACAAGATGCTTAAAATATAGATGGCACCGGGTGTGACTCACTTGGTCTTAATGAGGATGTCTGCAATGGAGGGGTTCAGAATAAATTTACAGATAAGCTCCTGTGTGACTGGGATGGCAGTCTTGTTGGACACACAGAGATCAGACAGATAATCCAGGAATCTGACAGAGCAGAGCAGACATGAATGAATGATGTCCAACACCTAAAATTTATATAAAACCTGCATTCATGAGTATGGCTGCACTGCAACACCTTAATATGGAATATGGAAGATTATAAAAAGGCAACAAATAATAATAAAAATAATCTTTTTTAAGCACAGTTTCTATATTATTACAACAAAGCAGGACAGTTTGGTATCAGGGAGGTATGCACATCTCACCTGGGCTCTCTATTGCGCCTCAGCAGGTTGACAAAGGTCTCAATCTCTTTGGCTGTGATGTGTTTCTCCAGCAGCTTGCGGTTGTTGTGCAGCAGGGCAGTGATTGTGTCTTCAGCCAGAATTTCATACCCAATCTGAGACTGCATGATGGAGAACTTCTTGGCTATATATTCCTTTGTGTCACAAGAGATACACATTTCTGATCATTTCTGATGTACAATACATGTTTTTAAAGTAGAGTCGTGTAACACAGAGTGACTACCCGTCCTCTTAGCTGCTGATTAATAAAAACCCTTTGTGGTTATACAGTGACTACAACTGGTGATTATTTCATTAAGAGTATGGAGTCAGTTAATCTAATTATTTAACTGATTAACAACATAAAGTTGTTAATGTGAGGTTGAACATGTTTAAACAACTTCAAAATATATGTATGGTTAAGATTACTTTTAATGAAAGTGAGAAAGTTAAACAATCGGTCTCAAAGCTGCAGTTCATACATTCTTCTGATGATCTGGTACCGTTTGGATGGAATAGCGCTAATACTAACAACTGAAAACTGTGTGTGTGTTTAGTTCTACAGTGCTAACCTACAAAAATGCTAATCTGTTCAATGCTAAAAGGAAGTAAAACTGGCTAAAACTAGCTACTGTACTTATACTGAAGATATCTACATTTAAGTTAAGTTTTTAGTAATTATCTAGAGTTTTTTTTTTTAACCCTTTTATGCATAGTGGTCACTGCAGTGGACAGCTATTTAAAAGCCATTTTCTTGTACATGTATGGGTTTTTATGTTAAAACTCCGAATAGACGCTAAAGTGGACACTAGTGCATCATGCAATATATTGACCATCCACTGCAAGTGCAGCAAAATTTTCTCAAATCCAAGATGGATATCCCCAAGAAGTCATCTTGCTCTTAACTACATTGCATGTTGCTGACAATTACATATTAATGAGTCTCATTAAACATTAAGCAGCCCACTGGAATTGCACAAGCGCTCATGTGATACCTGGTTCTTGCGATAGTCCTGTTGGGAGTGTCGCAGCACTCTGTAGCAAAGTCTCAACATGTACTTGAAGTGAGAGTAGCGCTGATCTCCCAAATCCTCCAACCTTAACATTGGACCATCACAATTATCTGCAAATGGAGCTTCTAGGATGCCAAATATCTACAAACAGAAACCCACATTTACAGATGAAGACCAATTCGAGGATCTACACCTGAAAAATACTTAGATGAACCCACTTATTGACATTAAGTTGTAGTTACTGAAACAAAGTAATAATTACAATATCTACACTTCAGATTAATTATTAGCTATGCATGTAGGGCAGTGGTGTCTATCCTGCATGTTTTAGATGTTTCTCTGCTTTGACACCTGATTTGAATGAATGAGTGAATAACAGGCTTCTGTAGAGCTTGAGGAAACAACTACAACATGCAGGATAGTGGCCCTCAAGGGCCAGGATTGGACACCACTGCTGTAGGGTTTACTCATGCTGACCTGGGCGAGGATGTTTTGTTCTCTCATGAGTTTCTGCCTCTCGCGGTTTGGTGTAGAGGTGACCACAGACAGAACGTCCTGTCCGTTGTTTGGCACCACACACACAAAGAAAACCAGGTCTTCTAACAGTGTAATCACAAACCTGAAGGCACAATGTAACTTGAAAAATACAAAGTATGCACACACCCCTGATGTTGCTGTCATCCTTTTAAAGTCTGTACCTCCTCTCATTCGTAGTAATGTTGACATGCTCAAGTTTCTTCACAGTGGACTCCAAGACCTTACTGGCATCATTAGCGTAGTCCAGGTCTCTGACCTCCGACAGGGGAACAGACACAATGGCAAAAGCCTCTTTGTCCTCCTTAGAGTGACAGGTGCCAATCTAATGTTTAAAAAAAACAAACAAATTAAATGAGAAAGTCAAGTATCCCTGTAGATTTAGCTTGTGTGTGTGCATGTGACTGTGTTTGCAGACCATCAGCATGACCGGACGATCCTCCTCTTCATCAATGGGGAAGTTGGTGCTGGTCACCCAGGTGTTTGTGCACAGGTGCCTGAGTCTCACATAAGAGTTTCTGAAGAGAGATGGGATAAATTATTAACAGCGATATTACGTCATACTGACCAGATGTTGCATCAAAAATGTACATCTGGGTAAAACAATTAGCTTGATATTAATCCATAAAATATTTAAGCACCACCAGCAGCCTGGCTTTAATTATGCCAGAATAAGACAGTTGTATGAACTATCAGGGTAAATTTTGGGGTGTTTAGTGAATCTCTGATAACTCCAATGACGCTCTATATGATATGGAATACAATATGATTATACAATATAACCTACAATGTGATAATGTGATATATAAAAAGAAGCACAATTAAATATAATAAACTATGATATGATAAACATGTTATGATATGCAATATGATTTGATAACAATAAGTATAATGTATAGGTAATGTAATATGATAAATGATGATAAACAATATATGATATACAATTTGATAGGATATACAAGATGATAAACTATGATAAAATACAATATCAGCCCAGGATAAACGAAACCCAATATAATAAACAAGATATGTTATGATATGCGCCATCATATACAATATGATATAATAATATACAATATACAATGTGATATTAGATATATGACAAATAATATATGATACAATATGCTTTATTATGAACAAGATATACGATATGATGATAAACATAAGATAAACAGTTTGTTATGCTATAAGAAAAACAATGCAATTTATGACATGATACTATATTATATGATATAATTATACAATACTTATTGCAACTGGTGTTTTCCCCTTAATGTGAGAAACCAACCTGGGAACAAGACAGTCAACCCTCTGCAGAGTGGTGGCATCCAGCTCAAACAGGGAGGCGATGTCATTCCCATGGGGAACAGAAACCAGGACAAAAGCAATCTTCTCTGCAGCTTGATGCTTTTTTTTAGAGAACACAGTTTCTGTTTCATTCTGCAGCGCAGAGGAAAGAGAAGTTAGTGTGGTGTGCTGAAAAACTTACAGTAAATGGAACTTATAGTAGATGTTATTCTGTCCTAACGGTGTTTAAACCAACTGTAGAAAACACTAGATGTTAAAGCCAGACTAGCTGTCAAGATACGCCATTTTTTATGGTTTTGGTTCAAACTTTTATGCTTTTAACAGAATTTCTACATCATTAAATGATTGTTTTGGGGGGTTATGTAACTCAAACTCATCCAGGTTTTTGTAAAAATTGTGTTAGAAAACAGCAACTGCTCCTCGCCTTTATTTACAACTCATAATTGTTGGCAACAAAACATGAATTTGCTGATTTTGCTCATTTATTACAAATTATGGTGAAGACTTTTGGTAGTGAATGATGTGTATTTAGTGGTTATTTTTATTTTAGGTGAGCCAAACTTGAACAGCTTGCAACTAGGAAAACATTCGATTTATGTTCATTTTGCGGATTGCATTTTTGAGCTAAATTTCCTTTTTTTTTTAAATAAATAATCTCATTTATAATAATAATAATCTTAATTGATTTTATAAGCAATGGGTTCATAAACATAAAGTGTTTGATTCAATCAAAAGAATTTCCCACAGCTAAAGCCCAAACCTACAGGAGCTGTAAATGATTGGCTCATTAGAAACATTTAGTGTTTGCCACTAAAAGGTTTGGGGACAAAATGCAACAACAGCCATTTAAAAAGTGGGATTCTCCTGGAAACACTTCCTGTGTTCAGACACACTCAAAACAAACCACTCACATCCACTATTGTAATATTATACACTTGAACAAAATATATCTTGGTGTATTTTAAAATTCTAATCACAGTTAACCTAAAAATAACTATGAGACCCAGAGGGGAGCATGGCATGCTTAGTGTCAAGTTGCCTTGTCCTTCCATCCTTAACTTTTGACAAATGAGCTCTACTGTTGATAAATATTGATGGATACAGCTGTATGACTGAGGACAGATGGATGTGAGCCAAAGTACTGTGACAGCATTTTCCACTAACGAGGTATCAGATTACACAGACGTGCAGTCAGAGAGCCATAACTTTTTCTCTGCCTTCAGTTACAGGCTGCTGCGGTTTTGCAGATGCAACAAATAACGGCAAGGGTTCATTTCTGCTACTGTTCTCTGCATGTCAATGGGAAGCTCCCTGGAGCTGGCTCCTCGCCTCAGCTTCTCTATCCTCCCACTGCCCTCCCCTCCCTCTCCGCTGGTGACTCACCCAACCAGTTTAACACAGGCGAGTGAAGCAGAGCAGACAGACCGTCTACCTCCCCTCCATCGCCTCTTGCTGGGCACCCCCCCACACACACACACACACCCAGACGTTATGTAAGGAGCCCCCTGCGAGTCTCGAATTCAGCATGTGCAGAAGAAAGTGGGCGAGGGCTGAGAGTTTGTGTTTTTTTACCCTGCCAGAATACAAATGTGCCAGGCAGCAGCGAGCTGAAAGAAATGTCTGGATGTAGACTCAGAGTTTGGCAGATTTCGTGTCTGTATGTGTATAAAGAAGTCGGCAGAGGGAGCCGAGGGAGAACTTAACAAGTGGTGTTGCATAACCAAAGGATGAGGAGAGGGGCCTTGAATTTCTAACGGCTGACATAATTGTTGCTTTCACTGAAACACAAATAATTATGCCAGTTCCTACATTGATCATGAGTTTATTATCTCTGAGCAAAAAAGTAGGGATTATTTTCAACAATGGCATAAATTATAATCATGAATTTAGCACACAAGTGTGAAAAATCTGTCTGTGAGCCCCAGTGAGAAGCCTGTGAGGTCAGATGCTTGGACTCACCTCGCCTTTGGACTCTAATTTGTTGTCTTTGAATTCATGGTTTGCCTACAGAGAAATGTAGCAGTCAGTGACCTCAGTGTGACAGAGCTTTGATAACAGTCCTACACTCCCAAACTGTTCAGCAGCATAGCAGGGATAACAATGGGAATACTGCCACCTACAGCACATTATCTAAAACCCCCTTCAGCTTTGCTCACTATAAATAGAACAGAATGGAATTTTTGTTGTCATCCAACATGTTAAAAACATGAGAACAAGTTTTTCAGGTACAAGCATTTAAAATCCCTGACAATAAATAACCTAAAATCCTTCAGTAAAGCCTCAATCTAAGATCATTCCATTAAAACACATGATTAAAAACAAATAGCAATTAAAAACACAGTAAGAACAATAAAACAGTAAATCCTTCTATATAAACCATAAAATGATTTTTAAAATAAATATATGGACACTGTC
>JAOXNZ010000012.1:17863666-17880160 GCA_028566095.1 Kryptolebias brasiliensis | reverse complement strand
GCAATTAAAAACACAGTAAGAACAATAAAACACAACAGTAAAAGTAGACAGCTTAAAACCCAGAGTTCATGAGCCTCCCAGCCTCAGGGTCGAAGCTTCTGCTGAACCTAGTTCTTGGGAGTTTTCAGGCTGCTCAGCATCCTGCCTGAGGGGACAGGGTGGGTGGGGTCACCGCCCACGGTATTATAGTTTTAGACTATAATACCAAGCTTCATTCTCAGTATGGCGGCGCACAGCAGTGCAGCGGCTTCTCAGATATCAGTGTTAAGTACTTCTCAGCTATAAAAGTGTAATATGCCCCTCCTAAGACGAAAATGTGCCCGTTTCTGAGAGCTGTTCTGTGTAATCCATCAAACAGCAACAAATGGGAGCGAGAAAAAAAAAAAAGTGAGACTCACCTCAGCGGCGAGGTAATTCCCAGTCGCCAAGTGCTTGAATCGGAAAAGGCTGTTCCACTGACCGGCTCCCCCCCTGCAGGGGTCCGAGTGCACAACCTGTCACAAAACAAGACGCAATAAACATACGGAAGCATCACTTTCAGTCTTTATGGGATTTTCTATAACTTTTAACAAAGTAGTTGAGTTTAGTCATGAGATAAGAAAATTCATTGCACTGCTTACAGTTGTTTTCTGTAACAAAAATACTGTATAATACTGCAAAAACTATTAGTTTCTCAATCTGTTCAGACAAAAATAAACAGATAGTATAAAACTGGTTAAAGAATAATTTCTCTTGAATATAAAGTTTAGCGGTTTAGTGTTAGGTCACAGAGTTTGAAAATCAAAACATGCACCAAGGCTTTTCTAACACTTTTTACACAAACATTCTTTAACTTATCACTGCTGAACAGAAATGTGGGTTTTTTTTCACTCTGGTTCAGTGACATTTCAGCAGCGGATAAGGTGACTTATGTGCACTTTGGCACAAACTGGAACAACAACAACAACAGGAACTTCAAATTTGCATGTAAGAGGAACTTTGAGTACAATTGATGGCATTATAAAAAAATAAAAGTCAGCAGAGACAGAACTCCAGACTTGACGCACAAAGGTGTTAGTACGGCACAATCAGTCAGGGTATCTAATCATAAATGAAGTTTGTAATTTAACTGGTTACAATTTAACTGGTTTAACTGGTTCCAGGAGAGGTTTTGTTGGTAATTAGCAACTTGTAACCAAAATAGAAAAATTATTTACAATTTCATTCAGTCCACAAATGATATTGGTCCCGACAGGGATAACACAAACGCACACAAATAAATTCAAGTCCTAGCATTCCTTGAAGGAATGCATAACCCCTGCCATCTTTAATGCCAGGGCTCTAAACTAAGATGATCTTATGATGAGAAGGAACAGACTTATAGCCCTTTAAGTCAAACCTTGTAAATGGCGTTATTCGAGATCTCATATGATGGCTTGTGAGATGTGTTAGCTCTCAGAGTATATGTAGAGGAAGACTCAGCTACTACCACACTAGGGTTGTGGGGAATATATGCACAATTTGTTGAGTTAAAGACAAATTTGAGCTTTCTAATAGTCAGCTAATATTCATTCAACCCAATTCATCTTGAATTGGGTTGACTCCATTCAGTTGTAGATGTACACCAGTACATCAGTGCAGACGGACAGAATTGACTTCAATAGGAAAGTGCAAAGTTTTAAGAACAGATATTGTGCTATCAGTTAATGCTTATAGTATTTGTTGGGGATGACTCTCAGCTACTACCACACCAAATTTTACATTAATAACTGAAAGATTGACTGAGTTATTATCATTTTGTGTTCACTAAGGCTGCTTACATGTGGTGGCCAACTTGAAAGGGGTTGACTCCAAAAGTTAATTAGTCGTGGATGTAAATCCAATGATTATTTTTCTGAGAATTTCATTAAAAATCCATCTGTTGGTTCAGATATTTTGTTAACACAATGGACAAACAAATACACACACCCACACAAAAACAGACAAAAACATGATTGAGCTGTTGCTTTTGGTGGCGGGTGATAATTAAGAAAAAGCTGTTTTTAATGTATCTAATACTGCAACAGATTTTTCTCTTTAGCTCATCACATCTGATTAACCCATTTTGATTGTGTGTGCACAGAAAAATAAAAAATAAAAGCAGCAGATTACTTTTCCAACATGACACTGACATAATGGGTCACAATTTTAAAGAACATTTTAATAGCTACTGTTGTCTCTGTGTGAAAATAGTTCCTGATGTAAAATTATTGGCGGTACTTTACCTCAACCTCCCAGAGGGCCTTGGAGCTGGTGGCTGAGGTGGCAGACTGCCGTAGGGTCGTCCTGAGAAAGACGTGCTGCTTCTTCCTGTGCTGGTCACAGGTCAGAAACTTCTCCTGCTCAGCATGAAAGAGCCTCACCACATCTCCCTGGCAGAAGACAGCATGCACAACATTAAGACCTCTAAAAAAAAACACAATATAAATGCAAGTCGTTTTCAAAACAGGGCCAAAGTTTGAAAATGAAACACACCCCCTTTAAAACGTCATCCCTGTAGTCACTGAACTTCATGAACAACGTGACTTTCCAGCTGGTGTTACAGTTCACCGCATTTACCTAAAGAAAAACAAAAAATTGAAAAATTAAAATTTAGACCAAACTGATGGCAACAAACTGTGTGAACCAGTTGTACCTCTTTGCAGCCGGGGTTATCTAAAAGCTCGATGTTACTGGCATGGAGTGGCTGTCCAGCATTCACTGGCATCAGCACCACCTTGTCTCCAACCACCACCTTGATGCCAGTGACAGATAAAAGTCAAACACAACACATTGCACACTTTTCCTGCAGTCGTCAAACAAATTAAACAGAGCAGAGAAATGCATCCATCCATCCATCCATCCATCTATTTTCTTTACCCGCTTTTCCATTCTGGGTCACAGCAGTCACTGTGCGAGAGGCGGGGGACACCCTGGACAGGTCGCAAGTCCATCGCAGGGCCACATAAGAGACAAACAACCATTCACACTCTCACTCACACCTAGGAACAATTTTAAGAGTTACCAGTTAACCTAACATGCATGTTTTTGATCTGTGGGAGGAAACCGGAGTATCCAGAGTAAACCCACGTGTGCACAGGGAGAACATGCAAACTCCACCCAGAAAGGCCCCAGGCCAGGATCTGATCCTGCAGCCTTCATGCTGGGAGGCGACAGCTCTAACCACCACGAAGCTGCGCCACCCAAGTGCATCCATGCAAACAGCTTATTGAACGTCATTGTGTGTTTTTCCACAAGAGTGATAATGTAACATGCTGGCTTTCACATGGAAGAGTGGCTGAGATGTTTGGAATAAAAAAGGTTCATTCATATCGTGGTTGGGGATATGAATGCAGCGTACAAAAATATGGTAACTAAAACCTGTTACTTTATATCATCACTTGCATAAAACATGCTCTGTAAGTCAGCAGCCACACTCAGGCACACTGTGGCTGCAGAACAATGGATTTTAATTCTTTTGTCAAAACAATGCTAAAGAAGTTTGAATAAAAACCTGAGAGTCTACATGCTTTTTAAAAACAGTGTTACATCCATGCTCTTCCACTTCATTCTGTGTCTAACTTGATGCACAAACACCATGCACAATCAAGAGCAATACCTTCAATCATAGGATGCTAAAGCCAGAGGAGAAGGACAAAATCAGAACTGTTACTGGAACAGGTCAAGAAACTGACAGTCCACTGCAGAACCAGAGAAATGCCAGGTTTTATTTGCGGTACCTTCATGTCTGCCGAGAAGCGATCAGAAAGCAGACGGAGAAACCTACATTGTCTCCTTCGCTGCGGAGCTTCCAGAAGGGCTGAATGTAGAACCAGGAGCCCTCATTCCCAGCCGGGTCCAAGGAAACCCGCATGGCGTTCTTCTCCAGCAGCGCAGGCAGGCGTTTGTTCACGGTCAGGTACTTGTTGCTCTTGATGTGGAGGAGCTGTGGCCAAAGAGTTTAGACCCGTGAAGAACAGTGTTCCAGAAAGCTTTTAAATCACAGTCAGGTCTCAGAACAAACTGAAGATGTTCAAATAATCAAGCTAGGATATGTTAGTATTTTTGCTTTAATAACCTAACAATAAACAAAATAAAGTATTTTCTATTTAACTGCTTCAGTGTGTTTTAATCAACATTAAGAAAGTCAGAACTTTTCAGAAGTTACTAGTTTTTGTACAATAAAGGTTTATTTCCATCCAAAAACTATGATGAAATTCTTTATTAAAGTACAACTACAATCCTAAAGTATTTATCCATCAGTTTGATAAATGATCAGTTTTTGGCACAACACCGTTCATCCTTCTTTCAAAAGGTGTCAGTTCGGATATGCCCTTACCCCCACCTGTGGCTGACATGCTCTGGCGGCGGCCAGTTAGTCGCTTTTTTTTGCCTCCACCCTCAAATCTGACCACTTTTTCTTCACCTCGGCCACAGTCCTCTCTGTCCCTCTCACTGAATTAACAGCGGTAATGGCGTGTTGCTGCTCACAACGCTTCCTTTTATTTGTAACGCCACTACTGTTACTCCCAAAAATGGTATCTTTTCTGTTCTCCACCTCACTCAGCAGCTCATCAATTTCTGCCTCGGTGAAAATTAGTTTCTTTGCTCGTTTCTCTGTGGTTTCCATTGGTAACCATGAAATAACATTGATCAGCTGGCTCATTTAAATACACCTTTACATTCATGAGGTGCTTTGCATTGACCATTTATGGTTGAATGTGGGCGTGTGGAGGGCAGAACCTGAGGTGGGACCTTGTGTGCAAACTTTCAGGTACAGGTGTGATTTATAAAGGGAAATTGCTTGCTGGTGTGCGTATGCATGGTTTTTATAAATCTGAATTTTTCTTGGAGTACAAACACTTTTAGTATGAATCCTACGCAATCTTTTATAAATGAGACCCCTGACCTTTTCTCCAGACTTTGAGCTCCTTGACTGTTGTCACGGCTCATAAAGCACTGACTACTGATAACTAATAGAACATCCCATCAAAAATTACTAGACTATCCCCTTTAAGCCCATATAAAACAGTGCATTAAATATGCTTCTTTAAACAGCTAAATTAACAAAAATCCTGTTAAGTCCAAATATTTCCTGACCCAAATATTCTGATTTCTACCTCTGAGAGCTCAACAATCAGCCAAACAAAGTAGAACCGGTTGTCTTTAAAACCAGTCTGAGGTTTGAGCAGCTGAACAACAGGAATAAAACTCTCCGTAAACATAAAGACAAAACAAGAGTACCTGCTGAGGACATTTGGAGACCGCAGATGTTTGCTGAAGAGATCCATCTTACCTGAATGATGTTACTGTAATTGACAATTTCCCCGAGGAGCTTCTTGTTCTCCGTTTCATTCTGCTTCTGCTCCAGTTCTGCAGCATGCTGAAAGTAAAAAAATAAAAAAAAATAAAAAAAAAAGGTAAATCTACAAAAGGATAAAGAAATAGAAGAGCACAGATTGTGGTTTGGGGGGAAAAAAAAAAGGTCATACCTGTAACTTTTTGAACAGTTCCCTTTGCGCTTTGATGTTTCCTTTTTTTTCTTGTTTTGCCTTCCAGAACTGCTTCTGGGCCGAATATCTGTTCATGGGACACACCTTGAAGAGGCAGTCTGCAGAAAACAGGATGAATTCAGGATCAGAGAGTCAACAAGTGAAGAAAACTTTCAGAAGTCACGATGCAGAACCGAATTTTTATCCAACTGCCTGAAGCGTCTCTTAACCGCTCAAAAAATCTTCTCAAACTAACATTGTGTCATAGAAAATGTGTGTGCTGATGATTAAAGTCAACTCCTACACACCTCTGAACTTTTTCGGAGGATTGGTAAGGTCTCCGGCTTCGGGCTGAACCACACATCTGTCATCAACAAGCCTAGAGAGAAGAGCAAAAATTATTAATAAATTAACGTTAGGATTAGTCTCAAACACATTACTATAGTAGATACTTTTAGGTAATTCACCCAGAACAACACATCAGCTGGCTTGAAAACCAATTTAATTAAAGCCCTAGCATTCCTTGAAGGAATGCATATCACCCGCCACCTTTCACCTACTTGTTTTAAACTGAGATCATCTTCTGATGAGAAGGGATGCAGTTAAAGCCATTTTAATCTAACCCTGTAAATAAAGTTACGTGCAATCTTGTGCGATATTAGGTGATCTTTCAAGATGTGTCGGCGCTCAGAATAAGTGTTGAAGATGACTCTCAGCTACGACCACAACAAACTTTATATCAATATCTGCAAAACTGACTGAGTTAGAGCCATTTTTGTGTTTGCTAAGGCTAAATACCTGAGGCAACCATCTTAAGTTGAACTGACTCCAAAATGTTATCATTTGTAGACAAATTACCAGTGATTACTTTCTGAGAGCTTTATCAGAATATGTCCAGTGGATCATGAGATATTTTGCTAACAGACAGGGTTGACTCTAATAGTTAGGGCAATCAGTTAGGGCTCGGAGTATGTGTGGGGGATGACTCTCAGCTACTACCACTCCAAATATTATGTAAAACAGAATAAATTAGAGCCATTTCTGTGTTTTTCAAGGTTACACAGCTGAAGAGGCTATCTTGAATGAGGTTGACTCAAAAGGTTAATCAGTCGTTGATGAGAGTTTCAATAAAATCTGTCCAGTGCTCCAAGGTTTTGCTAACAGATGATAAAATTAACATTACTGCACTTTCACCTTTGAAACAGTAAGTAAATTTTACTTATAGAGCACATTTCAAAAAAAAAAAAATCACAAAAGATAACAACAAAAACAGGACGCTACTCAAATGCCAGTCTAAAAAGATGAGTCTTCAAACTGAAGAGCAGCATCACAGTTAAATGCAAACTCATGAGAACCACTCCTTTGACGAGCCACCTGCAGGCTGAAGAGCTTTGCTGGAACCACATGAGAGACTAAAACCAGCTCACAAATATTCACCTGCTCCCAGCTCTGAACCTGATGTGATTCTGAGCATCTCTGGGCGGACCTGAGTCCCTTTTAACGTGGCTTTGATCCGTCATGTGCAGCCTGACGTGGGGAAATCTGCTCCGAGTGGCAGGTTTGTTCAAAGTTAAACGATAAAAATTAAAAAAACGAATACAGCTTTCACGTGGCGTGTCGGTGAAAGGTTGATTAAAGGGCAAACAAAAAGTGTTACCCAGTTACTTGCTGCCTGGTTTCCCCACCCACACTCCCCACGTCACCACTTCGTATTTGTTTGTTGATGTCAGCTTTAAACACCAGAGATGTCTCCACATGTTTTCATCGTTACAGAAAGATGTAGGTGTGTGTGTACAAGCAAATCACTCAAAGCTGAATGAATTATTTGTCACATTTCACATCATATATGAATAAATGAGGAGGGTAAACGCATCTTCGGACATGAAATGTTTATTACAAACACTTCGTTTATGGCAGTAAACATGATCCATAGCAGCTTTTTCATAATGAAGCACAAAAACTTATTGCAGTATCATTGGGTTCAATTTTAGTTCTCACCATCCTCAACAACACTGTGTCTACTGTGGATCACTTCCGGTTCCTAGGAACCAGCCTTTCTTTGGACCTGAGATGGTCCTCACTCACAGATACTGTTCGGAAGAAGGCCCAGCAGAGACTGTACTTCCTGCGGCAACGCAAGAAGTACAACCTACCACAGGCGCTGCTGGTCATCTTCTACACAGCCATTATTCAGTCTGTTTGGTGCTCATCCATCACTGTGTGGTTTGGCTCATTCACAAAACAGGACAGATCCAGGCTGCAGCCAACAATTAGGTCTGCAGAAAAGCTCATCAGGGCTGACCGGGTCAGGAAAAGAGCTGGTAACATCTCTGTAGACCCCACATATCCTGGACACAAGCTGTTCAGACTCCTACCTTCAGGCAGAGCTGCCACAGGTAGTTTCTTCCTTCAGGCTGTCTGTCTGATGAACACAATAGACATCTTACAGACTGAGCAGTCAGCTACACTTACATGTACATACTGTTTCTTTCTATCTAATTCTATTTCCTCTAAGTGTGTATATATATTTAATGTCTGTACGGTGTGAGCGCTTGGAAAAGAAGCAAATTCCTTGTTTGTACATAAACTTGGCCAATAAAGGTAAATCTGATTCTGAATATTGATATTGCAAAGAACTGCTTAGATTGCAATAAATCATGGGCCAATTTATTCCATTTCCTGTTTAAATTGAATTTAAACATGCATGAAACACAGTCCCACATAGAGCACTGAACCATACTCTGAGGATGACAGCTAAAAATCATCATTTTTATCACGCACCGTTGAAGGGGGAGTCTGTGTGTGTGTTTGTCTGTCTGTAGTGTTAGCAAAACATCTCATGACCTAGTGTATTTATTGAAACTGTCAGAAAGTAATCACTGAACGTACGTCAACAACCGGTTAACTTTTGGACTCGACCCAATTCAAGGTGGACGTCACAGCTGTAGACAGCCTTAGCAAATATAAGAGCAGCCAGTTTAAAGATACTGACCTAAAATTTGGTTTGGTAGTAGCTGAGAGTCATCATCAGCACATACTCTGAGAGCCTGAGATCTGTTTTTATCCAATTCAAGATGGCCGCCACAGCTACTCCGTAGCCGACACAAAAATAGCTATAACTCCATCAAGTCTACAGATATTTAGCTCAATTCTGATGCGATAGTAGCTGAGGGTTGTTAAATTTGTATGTTTTTAAATTTATTATTGTTTGTGCTCCTGACTTCATTTTAACTTCTACTTTTCTGTTTTCTGATAAGCATCAGTTGACATTAACAAGATGGATTTAGAGGCAAGGTCAAACACCAAGGCTTCTCTCTAGGCCAGTTTGTGTTTAAAAAAAAAAAAAAAAGTTGTAGCTGTTATATCGTTATATCACAAGATGTGCTCAGAGTACATGTTGAGAATGACTTTCAGCCTGTTCTTCCAATGATTACTTCCTGAAAGTTTCACTAAAATCCATTGTAGTTCAGGAGACATTTTAGCAACAGACAAACACACACGGACATGGGTAAAAACAGTATCGCTCGTCTTGGCCTTTTAGCAATGAGCAAAAAGAAGATTTGTATTTCACAGAAAACTCTTCAGCTTTACCAAAGTCATACTGAGTTAAAATAATGTTTTTAACATTAAATTATCAGGAGAAACATTTGTCATAGTCAAGAGCACACAATGAACAGAAGATAATCAAAAGGCTGATTATCTGATTTTAAGTTGTGGATTTTGATTTTAAAGTCTTTAAATTACAATTAATCTCCACCCCTTTGCACAACAAGCACATCCATCCATCTCGTCCCCGGAGGAGAAACACAATGTGACGTGCAATTTTTCTAAATCACACAAAGGTGGCAGCGAGCGGAGCCACTTCCGGTTTTCTGCTACAGCGTGGGGCTCGATCGGCATCAGTCATCGGGCTCTCTAAGATTTCCCTCAGACGTGCATCAGAATCACATCTGTGCGAGAAACAACTGAGCCCAACAGGAAACATTATCAAGTGCTACGTAGACAAACAGGAAGTCACTCAGAGATATGAGTCCCGAGCTCATAAATAGGTAACTCGGCCAAGAGAGAGGCTTCACCGGGGCCCGACACTCTGTACCTGAGTTAAACATGAACCACAGATAAGTCCACCAGGCTGGGTACACACGGGCTAATAATAACTGTTTGCTGTGTGTGTGTGTTCGATGTTGTTGTGTCAGTCTGAACACAAGCAAGCAGGTCGGGTTTCCTCTGTGAGGCGCTTAATAAAGACAGCAGAGGAATGACTAAACTGTGAGGAAGATTCTGCCATCAGGGCCTCTTAGAGCCGGTTTCAACTTGCAGAAATAAAAAGCAGCTCTAAATACATCCCACAGTTAGAGGCGGGAAGCAGTAATGAAACTGAAAATGGTTTTTGCCTGCATCTGTGTGTTAGCACTCAGAACATGTGTTGCTGATCAGTCTCAGCTACTACTACGCTAATTTTAGCTCTGTATCTGTAAAACTGACTGAATTATAGCTGTTTTTGTGTGTTTTAGGGTCAGCTGGCTGTGGCAGCCATCTTGACTTGGGCTGACTCCATAAATGAATCACTTGTAGATGTACATCCAATGGCTAGTTCCTGAAACTTTCATTAAAATCAGTCCAGTGGTTTATGAGATATTTTGCTAACAGACACAGGCACACATGCTTAACAGATTGCAGACGTGCAAGATTTTTGTTTAAAACTTTGCCATCAACTGTTAGGAGTCAACTTTTTCTGTTTCTTAGCAAAATACCTCATGAACCACTGAACAAATGTTTATAAAACTTTCAGAACATAATTATTGGATGTCCGTCTTCATCTTATTCACTTTTAAACTCAACCCCATTCAAGATGGCTGCCACAAACACAAAAGTAACTATAATTCAATCAGTTTCACACATATCGTGCTAAATATTTGGTGTAGTTGTAGCTGAGGTTGTGCAAGATCTTTGCTTGAAACTTTAGCGTTAATCTTTGGAGCTGACCCTGCTTGCCTGTCAGCAAAATATCTCAGGGAGTGCAAAGCTTTTAATTTTATCTGTGTCTCATCAAGCATTTCTTTATCCACAAATCAAATAATCTGAAATAAAGCAAAAAGAAGGCTGTAAAAACAGAACTGACTTCCTGAATGTTTTGGAAAGTAAACAGCAAATTGTTCAGTTCGTCTGAGGCGTCTTCGAAACTGAAATATTGAAGACGATCCTGAGCAAACATGGACTCGGTTGGACTCGGTCAGCCTTGTGCGGCTGAGGTTACAGCGTTCCCAGCGCGGCTGCAGCTCAGCGAGGGTCCTGCAGGCTCTTCGCTTTAGGTAGATATCATAAATACACGGGGGCCTGCGCCAAACTACACAAGAGCTCCCGATAAGATAATTTCCCTGCTCCGCTGCACAACAACAGAGGGTGTGAACAATCGGTGCTGGGCACTCTGTGTGTGTTTGAAATGCGCAGCGCCAGCTCACGCTGCAGCCGCTTACATTTGCATCACCACAAGCATTTGCAAAAAAGGGATTCTTTTCAGGTAAAGGGTTGACTGCGTCCACACACCGACACGCTGCGGATCAGGGAACGCTGCTTCATGCAAACTAGCTGTGAGTAAAGACAACAAAACTTTGCAGAATCTGTGACAGGAAACTGCTGTCTGAAGGAGGAAGGGAAGTGGATTTGATATAAAATTGATAAATAAGGAGCAAGAGCGAAGGCGCAGAGTCATTTCTCAGGGTACGGTCCAGCTTTCCACAATCATTCTGCGGACTCAGAGGCCACAGAGCAACCGGGAAACCACCGGGCGCTGAGCCACGCAGCGAGGAGGAACTTTAACCAACCAACTGAACATTTAGGCAGGTAATAAAGTTTACAACACCTGCCTGACCGAGTTCACCCGTCCTAAAGCTTTTAGAGAAAAGAAAAAGACTCAAATTACAACAAAGCCCAATTCATATCACTCACCGACCACAGGCGGAGTCAGTTTTGGTCTGGCTGTTAGTAAATATCTTGTGAATTACTGGATAAAATTTGACATTTTGGTTTAAAACTTTGGCATGAAAGGCGGCGGCCGATATGCATTCCTTCAAGGAATGCTGAGCCTTCAAATTTATTATGAGCTTAATTCTCTTCCACAAGCAATTAAAACAACAATTTCACTGATTATAAGTGGTTAGCCTATTTTTAGCATTTTTATTTAGCAAGAATGAAGCCATTACAGACCTTTATTAGAAATCCTAAAGGCTGTCGGATCTTTTGAAGTGTGGTTCTGTGGAATGATTATGAACAAATAATATCTTACCTGTTGTAGACAGCTCTTTAAACAACCTGATTTTGGTGGAATAGACTTTAATTTTGATCAGATTTACGACCAGGCCAAGCAGAGCTAAGACCGAAATGGATTGCTGCCACCTTAAAACAACTTACCACAGGTAAGATGAGAATTAATCATAAACTTGTTTACAGAATCCCACTTCAAAAGATCAGAACTATTGCTTTAAGGGCTCAACGTATTCTTATGCACTTTGGGATCTTGCCAACACGCTTGTATTCATATTATTTTAAGGATCAGCTGCACCACAGCGTCCACTCAGGTTTCTCAGGCCCAGAGTTTAACATAAACTCTGGGCTGCGATTGTTGGCGACTATAGGTCAAGGAACAAAATTTGGAAAAAAACGCAAATTTTTATTTGGAATCACGTTAAATTGGTACTGACGACACAAATGTGCACACCAAATAAATTGTGACATTCCTGAAAATTACTTTTTTGCCGCAATTTAGTTCTGAAGCGTCTCAGTTATGTTGCAGCTTCTTCTCTGTTTGTTTCAATTTAGTAAGAATGTGGTTTCATTTTTCACACTTTCCGACTCATGGAAACTAACTTGAGAAGGGTTTGAGATGAGTTTCGGAGAGTTTGCTAACTGTTTGTCCAAAAGACAAAGAGAAAATAAGAAATTTAGGGGATGTTTCATCAGGAATTGAATGAACGTTTTGTGTACTCCATATGTGATAAATTATCCAAAGCAAATTTCCCACCATATATGTTAAACTTAAGTCACATCATCTTTGTCTGTTATGGGTTTGGCGCCACCTTTTGAATGGGAGTGGTACTGTCACACAGTTTGCACGGCCACGCCAACTCTTTGATGGACCTGGTGGAACCCAATGGACAGGTTAACGAGACAAAATGCACATTTCTAAAGGGTTTGTGGTTGAATACAGAGTCCAACTGAGGAGTTAGCAGTCCTTATTTCCCTACTTATCTCATGGATCTGTCAGGTTTACCTGTGACTTGTTGGAGGGATTGATTATCATTTCTTTGAAGTCTGACAAAGTAAAACTGTTTTTCTTTCCTCTGCTACCTTCTTCAGGGGTTGCCACAGTAAGCAAACTCACTGACTGATTCAGTCTGACTGAATTACAGCCATCTTTCTGTTGGCTGTGGTGGCCATTTTGAATTGGGTTGGCTCCAAAGGTTAATCAGTTGGAGATGGACAATCAGGGATTATTTCCTAAAGGTTTCATTAAACGAAGATGTTGTGCAGTCTGTTAAAGCTCATACTGTGTATTGGAAGGCAGTCTCAGCTACTACCACGCCACATTTTAGCTCAAAATGATGTGACTTACGGCCATTTTTAGAGTTTTTCAAGGTCAGTTGTAAACTCTAAATCAGCTGTATTTGTATATTAAATAATTACTCCCTGAGAGTTTCATTACAATTTCTCCAGTGGATCACGAGATATTTTGCTAACAGACAGACCCCCCCCCCTCTCCCCCACACACACATCTCTAATGAGATCCAAATGAAGAGATCTGTTTTTAAATCGTTTCACGTCATTAAATAAATGAAAACAAAAGTGGTGCTTTTCCCGGATTTGTAGCGGGGCCCCATGAAACCCAAGCACGCGTGTCTTTCCGGGCCCTCGAACCAGACGTTGAGAGTCACAGCTAATAAAGACCTCTCTTAGTTTTGTCCCATATGCGCCGGGGCTCCACGCTGTTTTGCATTCCTGTTGCGCAAAGAGTTTCCTGAGGCGCAGCGGCAGTCTGCGCGCCGCCAGGCCCTGATGACGCAAAGTCGCGCGTCAAACTTTTGGTTCGAGAGCCTCACAGGAAAAAACAAACAAAAAAAAACAAACATGGAGGTGAAGAGAAGCGTCAAGTTGTGTCAGAGGTGGAGGGGGAAGCACTCACAGATCACCTGGAAAGAGTCAGCAGAAAGTGGGACACGTACCCCAAAGTACTGATGAAGCCATTCACCGATCCTTCCGCGTAAAGAGACACGATGTCTCCAATGTGGAGGAAACTGGACTTGTGTTCTGACATTGTCACTGAAGAAGCGCCGTAGATCCGCTCTGTTTGTCCATTTATGACCGAACGAAACTCCTCCTCGGCTGAAGAAACCCGCACGTTCCCGCAGCGCAGTCTGCTCACCAGCAGCAGCCCGGATTCATGCTGCGGGTTTGTCCCGCGGCAGGGAGGCGACCGGACGAGGACGAAACGATCCGAAAGACAGAAAGTGCTGCTCCGCTCCTGAAGCTCTGAGCGAACTTCTTCCTGTATCTGAGGCCGGAGAGGCGCTCCTGTTCAGGGGGAGGAGACTGAGCTGCTGTCAGCTGCTGTCAGAACTTCAGCATGGAGCCATCAGATCAGCTGCAGCACCTCACACTGCCAAGGAATACAGCGGCGAGGTGCCGAGACTGGCTAAAACAAGTAGCTAAAACTGAGCTGTTAAAGCTAAAGGAAGCAGATGCTGGCTGAAAGCCCGAAGGAGAACATGCTAGCTAGGAGCTAGAAGTTGCAAAAAAGCTAGTTAAAAGCAACTAAGGGTGAGCCAAAACCCAAAAGTAAGGACAAGCTGAAAGTAGGAAAAGGCTAGCTAAAGGCTCAAATGCTAGCACAAAGCTAAAAGTAAGTAGTACAAAGTTAGCAAAAGGTAGAAGAATAGTACCCAGAGTTAGCCAAAAGCTAAAAGTAGGAAAATGCTAGCTAAAACCTAAAAGTTGCAAAAGGCTAATTAAAAGTAGCAAAACAAGAGCTGAAAGGTAAACGTAGAAAAATGTTAACTAAAAGTGGCAAAAGTCTGGCAAAAAGTAGCACAAGCCTAGCTAAAAGCTAAAATGACAAAAAGCATAGCTAAAAGCTAAAAATAGCAAACAGCTAAGTAAAAGCTAAAAGCAGCAAAGGGCTAGCTAAAGGCTCCAGTGGCAAAAAGCTAGTACAAAGCTAAAAGTAACCAAAGGCTAACAAAAAACTAAAAGTAGTACAAAGTTAGCAAAAGGTAGAAGAATAGTAGCTAAAACCCAGAGGTAGCCAAAAGCTAAAAGTAGAAAAATGCTAGCTAAAACCTAAAAGTTGCAAAAGGCTAGTTAAAAGTAGCAAAACAAGAGCTGAAAGGTAAATGTAGCAAAATGTTAACTAAAAATGGCAAAAGTCTGGCAAAAAGTAGCACAAGCCTAGCTAAAAGCTAAAATGACAAAAAGCATAGCTAAAAATAACCAAAATCTAAAAGCAGCAAAGGCCTAGCTAAAGGCTCCAGTGGCAAAAAGCTAGCACAAAGCTGAAAGTAACCAAAGGCTAACTGAAAAGTAAAACAAAGTTAGCAAAAAGTAGCAGAACAGTAGTTAAAACCCAGAGCTACCCAAAAGCTAAAACTAGCAAAATGCTAGCTAAAACTTAAAAGTAGCAAAAGAAGCGCTAAAAGGTAAAATTACAAAAAGCATAGCTAAAAGTTAAAAAAAGGGCTAACAGCTAAAAACAAAGCCTAGCTAAAGAGCTAACTGAAAGCTAAATGTAGCAAAAGGCTTGGTAAAAGCAGCAAAAGGCTTGCTGAAAGTCTCAAAATGCTAACTAAAAGCAGCAGAATGGTAGCTAAAACCCAACGCTAGCCAAAAGCTAAAGATAGCAAAATGCTAACTACAAGCTAAAAATAGCAAAGCGCTTTCTAAAAGGAGAAAAGGGCTGTCTTAAAGTAACAAAGGCCTAACTAAAAGCTAAAAACAGAAAAAGGCTGCTTGAAAAGCTAAAGGTAGCAAAAGGTTAGCTAAATGCTAAACGTAGCATAAGAAGAAAAAACAGAGAAATGTTTTTGAAGAAACTCCAGAGGTCTCAGTGTATTTCTTTGTGATAAATATTTAAAAATAAAGTTCATTATTTTGAAAAGTATAAAAGTTAAAAAACTAAAAGTCCCAGGAGCCATGTCCTGAGTGAACTTTGATTTATAATTGGGTAAAACAGCACAAAGTATCAGGAAAAGGAAAAGGAAATAAATAAATAAATGCGGAATAAACTTTAACACAATTAGCAGCCTGTAAAAAGTTTGTCACATTGTTTGTTTTCTCATCAGTCATTTTACTAACATTAAATTTGACAGAATAATCTCAGGAATGTGTTTGTTTATTATACAGCTCAGCTCGGTCTTCGACACACGTCGTATGTTTTAAATCCTAGACGGAAAAACATAAAATATCTGTGGTTTTTGTGTTGTTAATTTTTGGATAGATTTCAGTGTCACAGGATTTATTTATTTATTTGTTTATTTATTTAGTGAAGTCCAGTTTTCTTTGTGAAGGCTCTGGGGCTCAAAACACATAAAACTGAAAATGCAATAACATTAAAATAAATCAATAAAACTTTAAATACGAGTCTTTCTATTATTTTTGCTGCTTTTTTATTTATATACAGTCCAGCACCTGTTTATTTTTAGAAGCATGTTTTTGTTTGTTTTGTCTCTTTGACCAATTAAACATTAAACAGATCAAACTGTTGCATTGACACATAAAAAGTTTCTCTCAAAAACATTTTTAAACCAGATCTTTAGGTACGTTTCTCACCTTCATCTCGCTACAAAGACAGAATTTGTCCCCATTTCTTTAGTTTATTTTTTAACACACATTTGACACAAAAATTGTATTTAAGCACCCACATTCTGATTCCTAAAGAGCTGATCCAAAAAAGGTTAAAAACAAAAGCAACTGGACTTCAATTTGTAGTTTGAAGACGTTTCGCTTCTCATCCGAG
>JAOXNZ010000012.1:17828928-17840960 GCA_028566095.1 Kryptolebias brasiliensis | reverse complement strand
AGGTGTGTCAAAGCAGAGAAACATCTAAAACATGCAGGACAGTGGCCCTCGAGGACCAGGATTGGGGACCTCTGGTGCAGAATGTAAACTGTCTGAAAACTGGGAAAATGCTGCCTTTTTAAGGCAAAGGTAAAATATTTAAATAAAAAAATATCGTTGAAGATTTTAAAAAGCAGCTGGCGGGGCAGTATTATTGAGCCAAGATGGGGACATTTTTTCACACATGATTAAGAAAAAGAAAAGTGATTTAATTTAATGGACGCTTCATGTCGGTCTGGAGCGATGGCTCCAACATCGTCTTAATGTTTAGTAGCCCAGCATGAAGGTCTTTTAATGGGACTGCACTGATTCCTCATCTGAAGGAAAAAATATATATATTAAAGCCACGCCCACGGACCTTTCCAGAAGAGCCCGCCGTTCGTCCTGATTGTTTTGGACCGTGGCCTCCAGCACAGCGATCTCTCCTCTCAGCTCGTCCGTCTGTTTCTCCAGCTCGCCCACCCTCCTCTGGCTGCTCTGCCACTCCCTCTTCAGGGTGGCCATGTTTTCATTCAGAGCCGCCACCTGCACGCTCAGCTTGGCCTCAGCCTCTTCGCCGCGCTTCACCTGCTCCTCTTTGGCTCGCTTCTCTGCCGCCTAGAAAGGGAAGACAACGATCAAAGCTCGAACAGGAAGGGACGGGGATGACTTCCTGATGGCTTTACTCGTAGAGGCGACCGACCAGCTGATCGTGGACGTCCTTTGTTTGGTTGAGGAGCTGCTCCTCTCTCTTGCTCCTGCCGTCTCTGGTGGTCCGGTGGTCTTTCTGCTCCTGTTTCAGGGCTTCCTGTGCCGCCTCCACCTGACCCTGCAGCTGCAGCTTCTGCTGGATCAGCAGCTGCTTGGCTTCCTGCAGCTCACCCAGCTCCTGAACAAGTTATCATATATGTGTTTATAGAAAAAAATAAAATCACAGCTGATGGATTATTAAAATCCTTTTCTGCAGTGGTGCAGCCTCTCTGCTTGTTATAAAAACTCACTCACCTTCTCACTCTTCTCTGTGAGTGTTTTTAACTCAGAAGATAGTTTTGTGTTACTCTTTTCCAGAACAGTCTTGGCGTTATTCAGCTCCTCCATCTTGTTTCTTTCCTTCTGCAGCTCCTCATTAACCTGACACTAAACAGGTGCGTGCAATTTAGGAAATATTCATTAAATCAAGTCAAATCTGGGTGTATTTATGCGTGAATCATCTTTCCTTCCAAACCTGCTGCTTCTGTAGCTTCTTCACGGTTTGCTCCTGCTGTTGGAGCTCCTGATCTCGTTTGGAGAGCTGCTGCTCCAACGAGCTGCGGCCCGCTTTCACTTCCTGGACCTGAGCTTCTAAAGCTGCCTGATGGGTTCGGTTAGCAGCCAGCTCCTCCTGGGCCACGCTCAGCTTGTCCTCTGCCGTCTGCAGTCACACAATGTCACATTTTAGCATCATGAGAGGAAATCAATCCAACAAGAAGGTGACTTTTATCAACGCTGCTTTGAAATTACACAAAGTGAGGTAAATCTTTTTATCGTCCACCGCCAAAATATTTAATATTTTGACAATTTATGGAATATTTTAAATATTCCATAAATCACAGGACGAGTTTTAATGAAACCTAAAGTAATCAGTGAATGTGCATCTCCAAGTGATTAACTTCAAGATGGCTGCCACAGTAAACTGACATTAGCCAACACAAAAATGGCTCTAGCTCAGCCAATTTGTCAGATATTGAGCTACAAAGTGGTGTTGTAGTAGCTGAGTCACTCACAACACATCCTCTGTGCAGGAGGCTGTACATCATGGTATTTTCAAAGTTTGACCAAAATGACAACAACTCCATTTCTCAACACAAGATGAGCCTAGTCTAAAAGTCTGGCATGAAAGGCAGCGAGTGAATTGCATTCCTTCAAGGAAGGCTAAGACTGTTTCTAAGATTTCTCCGGGATGGTTTTACCATGACGTCTTGTCGCAGAGCAGAAACCTCCGACTCTTTGCCATAAAAGTCGGACTGAAGCTTGGTAAAGATTTTCTGGCTTTGCTCCGAGGCTTTCTGCAGCTCCGCTGTCCGGGTCCTTTCAGACGTTAACTCCTGGTTGAGCTCTGACACCTGAGCGCTCAGTTTACGTTCCTCTTCTGCCTGAAGACACGAGTCAAACACAGGAAATTATAAAAACATTCGTTTTACCATGCTCCACTTTGAATCGTCTGAATAATATATGTGCTGATCTGGAGGTGGAAAGGCTTCTTACTTTCTCGACGCCGACTTCTTGCAGCTCTGCCATTTGGCCCTTCAGCTTCTTCACCTCCTCTTCCAAAGACCCCTGAGTGGATTTAAACTCCACCCGTATTTTCTCCAACTCCGTCTCCGTTACTTTCAGTGTTCCCTGAGTCTTGGAGTGCTGCTGCTCCATTGACGTCAGCTGCACCTTCAGCTTTTTCTCTGCCTGATATTTGAACGCACAACAAATAATTCAAGTGCTGAACCAGAGAAATAAAGCCTGTTTGTCTGTTTTCTTCCAGAGGCGTACCTCTCTCATCTGTTCCAGCTGCTCCTGAGATTCTTTCCTTGCCTTTGTGGCAGACTCTGTAGTCTTTAAAAGCTCCTGCCTTGTTTTTTCATTGGACTTTTCCTGGAGATTAAGACAGAATAAAGCTTTCAGTGAACACCTGTTATTGTCAACACATTGATATTTATTCCTTGTTTCTTCTTAGATCCAAGTTTAAATTTAAACCCACCTTCTCCTCCATGGCTGATTTATGGTTCTTCCTCTCAGAGTCCAGTTGGGCTCGACTCTCTTTCAGTGCCATGTCAGCCTTTTCTAAGCTCTCCTGAGCAGCAACAAGCTCCTTCCTCTGAGCTTCTTTCTCCTGCTGGGCCTTCTGTAGCTCCACCAGCAGACTCTGAGCCTTCCTGTCCAGTTCTGCTTGCTGAGTCTTTCCTTCCTGGGTCACTTTGTCCAGATTCCCCTTCAGCGCAGCCACCTCCTGCTCACAGCGCTCCATCTGCTGCTTGACATCACTCAAAGCTGCAGCCTTTTTCTTTAACTTCTCTTGAAGAGTTTTAGCTCTTAAAGTAAATGAATGCATCTTCTGTCAAAAACCTCACGTGTTTAGATCTCCAGTGATGTCTTTTAAAATATTTGTTGAGATGAAATGGGGCAGTATTGTGTAGTTTGTCTCACCCTTCCTTCTCGGTTTCCAGGCAGCGCTGCAGCTCCTTTCCTTTCCGTTTAACCTCTGAATTCTCCTTCTGCAGCTTCTGCAGCTCCTGCTGCACCTGAACCCGCATGCTCTGGGCGTCTGCTAGCTGCGACTCCAGTTTCTGAATACAGTAAAATTAATAAGTATTCTTGACATAACACACAGTAAAACTTATCTCTATATGGTGCCTGGAAAAAGGCTTCACACCCCTTGAACTTTTCCACATTTTGTCACGTTGCAACAGCAAACTTCAGAGTATTTTACAGGCAGTTTTCTGTGATCAACATCATTTTTGAAGTGGAAGAAAACTGAATGTTTGACAAATAAAAATCTGAAAAGTGTGGCGTGAATTTGTATCCACCCCTTTACTCTGATGCTGCTAAATAAAACCCAGCGTGACCGACTGCCTTCAGAAGACACCTAACAAGTAAATAAAATCCCCCTGAGTGTCATTTAATCTCAGTATAAATCCAGCTGCTCTGTGAGGGTTGTTACAGAACATTAGTGACCAAACAGTCTCATGAAGACCAAGGAACACACCAGGCAGACAAAGTCTAAAGTGGGGAAATGTGACATATTGTACATGAACGCAACACGAACCTTACTGAGCCCCTCCAGCTGCTCAACTAGCTGCTCTGAGGCCAGAAGTTTGTCTTTACATTCCTTCAGATTGGTTTCCAGCTGAGCGCACTGCTCCTGTCTCTCTTTGAGCCTTTGGGCCTTCTCCTCAAGCTTCTTCTGAACTTTATTCAGCTCCTGCGCAAAACGTCAAGGAGTTTAACAGAATAACAGTCAGAGGGAGGGAAGGCAGAACATATTACAAGGAAGTAAAAGAGTGACTGATTCTATTTTCAGAATGTTTTAGGGAGTTTTAGAGAAATATAAAAAGCAGAAAGCAACCTGCTGTTTATCCTGCAGCGCGTGCTGAGCAGCCTCCAGGTTGTTCTCCAGGTTGGCTTTCTGTGCAGCCTTGGCTGCTTCTGCAGACAGCAACAGTTCGGTTTTGTCCTTCAGCTGAAAACAAACAAACAAAAAAACAGCTTACCACCATCAGTGTGTGAATGTGTGTTTGAATGGGTGGATGACCAATTGCAGTGTAAAGCGCTTTGGAGCCCTCTGACTTGATAAATCGCTGTACACGTGCAGGTCATATACCGTTTACCACAACATAAGGCTGAGCCTGTATTCCTCCGTGACGCTGACTGACCTGAGCATCCAGCTGAGCTACTTTCTCCTTGGTGTCTGTGAGCTGAGCAGTGAGTTCGGTGACCGACGTCTCTAGGGTCTGAGCTCGGTCCTGGGCTGAACGCAGCAGAGTCTTCTGCTCCTGGACCTGCTTGTGTAAGTTATCCTGGGCTTGCTTGTTGCTCTCTGATTGGTTTTTCAGCTTGTCAGTCAACTGTGTCACCTTTAGAAGTCGCCCCCAAACAAAACAAACTATAAGTTCTGACACTGAGGGTTATGAGTATTCATATAATAAATACAAAAAAACACCACTATCTGTTTTGCTTTATTTCATTGGTGTGAAAGACCAAACTGAAGTGTGTGTGAGTGTGTGTGTCCACCTGCTCCTGTAGTGCATGGTTCTTCTCTTTGAGCTGGTTGAGGACTGCCGTCTCTCCCTCCCCAGCCTGGATTTTGACACACAGGTCCTCTCTCTCAGCTTCCAGCTGACTCACGATGTCTTTACTCTTCTGGAGCAGAGCTTCCAGGTTCTGGATCTTCTGGTCTTTATCTCCAATCTGACGCAACACCTGCTCCAAGTCGTTCTACAAAACACAAGCACGTTTGTAGTCTGGCTCAGCATTTTATTGTTATAAAAAACATTTTTTTATTGGGGTTATGCATCATAAATTTAGGCTGACAGGAGAAGGACTAAAAGAAGAACAGACACTTCAACTATTTTAAGTAACAATCTCTTAAAAAAAGCCTGAAAGCGACTGTCTCCTGTCTTTACGCTCTTTATTACTGCTGCACATGACTGTGTTTTGGTGGCTGGTACCTGTGCCTCCCGCAGTTTGCCATTGGTGTTTTGCTGCAGTGCCTGCAGCTCCTGGTGCTGCTGCTTGGCTTTCTCCAGCTGATGCTGCAGGTCTGTGTTTTTACTGCTGCTCTCCTTCAGCTGAGGGGAAACACAGCAGCACTGGTTTTATCAATCCGGCATACAAATGTAACGACTCTTTTATGCATCTTAAGGTTTCTGCACCAATTTTTAAACCAGCTCCATCATTCTCGGAGTTTTCTGGACTTCGTCATTTTTGAACCCCCTATTTTAGCACAAGGCTCTCATTAGCAGCAGCGCTCTTATTTCTTTTTAGGATTTTCTTCTGCTGCTCATAAAAAAGATGAAGGTAGAGAAGAACTTGGACTGAACTGAATTTGTCCTTTTACAAAACATCTTATATTTATTTCTCTCTTGAATAACATTAAATCGTGCAACTTCTATATTTAAACCTCCATGCTGGACGTTGCTCAGCCCTCAGTGTTTTAGGATACTTCAGCGCCTCTGCTACCCTTCGAACATCCGTAAACAAACGTTCTACAGCATGAAATCCCTTTCTGCTGTGTGTGTGGAAGTTTCCTCCTTCCCACCTGTTCTTCTGCACGGGAGAGTTTGAGCTGCAGGTCGGCCACTTGCTGCTCGCGGTCCTTCAGTTTCTCTCCTGACAGCTGCCTCTGCTCCTTCAGACGACCCTGCAGCTCGCCCACCTGCCGCTCGGCCTCCAGGAGTTTGGTGTGCAGCTAAAGGAGCAGAGAGATAGGTGTGGAAATGGAAAGCAAAAGAGGATCAACAACCAAATCATATCATTTCAAACCCAAAACGGATGTAAAGAATATATTTTAACTGCAATCAACAGCAATACTTTCACAAAGCACCAATGCAAGATTGTGAGACAAGCTTAAAAAACATCACAAAACCTGTTTAGCTATAAATACTAAATCTCAGTAAAACAATAAAGAGTTAGAACATCCTATCAACTTTTATTTTTCTACTGCCACCTGCTGTTCGGTAATTTTTCTCTTCCTTAGCTGGTTAACTCCTTGTCCTCATTCATGTGCTCAGCGTCCCAGCAAGAAGCAGAGAAAACAGTTTAGATCAAATTATTCCTCCAAAAATATCAGTGACCTGTTCACTTCTTTAACCTGTAAGGTTTGTGCTCCTCTACCAGGATGAACTTGGATTTATGGAAAGGATTTTATGAGTCTTAAAGAACATAAATGATGTCACGGGGCGCTTAATATCACCACACCTAAACCCACATCTAATCCGACAGTGGAGCTCAGTAGCATGATCAGAGGCAAATATTTCCCTAAAATACTGATTTCTGTGATCCTTCTGCATTTCATTAGTTTAAGTCCGTCTGTCTGTTGTAGTTTCTGTGGGTCTGGAAGTCTGTAGCCTCACCTGACTGATCTCAGTCTGCTGCTGAGCACCTTTGCTTTCTTTTTCTTCCCTCTGCTGCTCCAGCTGTTTCCTCTCCACCTTCAGCTCTGCGTTCTTCACCTCCAGCTCTGCGACGTCGCTCCTGAACCTGGCCACCTCCTCGGCCCTCTCTGTGAGCTCGGTCCGGGCCTCCTGCAGGGAGGTTTCGGCCCCTGCGGCCCGAGCCTGCAGCTCCTGTACCTCAGACTCCCTCTTCCTCAGCCTGTCCTGGACTTCCTTCTTGGCAGACTTCTCAGCTCCCAGGTGCTCCTCCAGTTCTTGATGCTCCTTCTCCCTTTGCGACAGCTTTTCAGACAGACTCTGGGGGCAAAAAAAAACAAAACACGAGATTATAGCAGCTAAACTGGTGCATAATGACCCAATAAAAGAAAATAAAAGACTAAACGATTAAATCATTGCACTCTGGTGTTTCTGAAAGACTGCATTGGTTATTTAGAAGATGTTAGAGTGATCAAACCTCGGTGGAACATTAACAACGTGTCTTTTCTTATTTAAAACACATTGATACGAGCTGCAACACGAACAGCCTCAGCCCCTTGTTACATGACCAATGGCATGCCACTCCTGCACTTGTCCTGGTCCCTGACAGTAAACTTGGCAGCAGCGTAGTAAAGAATAAAGGTGTTAATGACTTCAGAATGACACAGGACATCTGCGCTAAACAACCTTCCACTGAACTTCAGAAACCTAAAACCCCTGATTGTTCTTCACCTGCGTCACAATTTACTTGAGTCATTTTATCTCTGTTCTCATAAAAGAACCACTTGTATGAAGTCTCAGAAGAACAATAATAGATTTAAAGTTCTGTAATCTTCCTCCGGTACCCAGAAACCCACGTAGCTGAGAGACCACTTCTGTCTGTAATCTCCTGCTCCCTTTGCAACAGTGACATTACCTGGCTGTGATTGTATTTCATCCTGACTGACAGAGCTGGCGGTGCAGCGTCGCCCCCACCCTCCTGCTGGTTTAATAATAGTGCCGGCTGTAATATTTGTCAACAAGTGTAGGTTGCCACAGGCGGCTGATGACAGCAGTAGAGCAACAAAGAAAGGCCTACAGATGCTGTGTTCTCTACATATAGTTCAGACGACGAGGATTCTTAAACTAACTCTAGTAAAAGTAAATCCTTCACATTCTCATTGTGCTTCAAACGTCACGGTCAAACAACTGGCTGCAGTGGCTCTGTTGTTTTAGTGGTGTGTATCCGCTACCTGACATTGTTGCTTCAAATGATTCAGATTGCCCTGCAGCTGATGGATCTGTTGTGTGTAGACGGCTGCTTCCTGTGGGCCCTTCTCCAGCTCTGCTTTCAGTTGGGAAATGGTCATCTGCAATCCAACAGAGACGCAGTTTAGACCGATTCTAAAAAGACATTTACTCTGCCGCCATGAAACGAAGGCTCCAATGTGACAGAGGGATGGGTGAGAAAACAAAAACAACGAGCAGACCGCACTTTTCACAAAAAAATGCAATGAAACCCACATTATTACGCACAACTTAAGAAAAGAATCCGAAAAGGAAAACTTCAAAGAATTAAATGAAATTCTAGACCAACTTGAGTTGACATGTTTTACCTCCAGTTTTTGAATCTTGGGTATTTTGAATGTTGCAGAGGGATACAGTGTGTGAGAGAAGGAGAAGAAGAGGAGGGAAGAAGAAGAAACACAAGGACAAAGGTAAGTCAGAGAACAACAACAGCAACCTACGATCTGTGACACAGCAGCAGGGCTGAAAGAATAAAACCTAAACAAGTCATTTTCATTTTCACGGTGAAATTTAAACCTTATTCTTTAATCATCTTTAGCTATTGGATTACATTCAGATAAAGCTAAGTGCAGGTCTGAATGGCTGTAACGTGTTTAAAAACGTTTTCCCTCAGACCCGTCCTGATGCTCGACGTAGGACCTCCGACTGAACTGACATCAAGATTCAGCCATTTTTGTTTGTTTTCTTTTCTTTTCATGGCTCAAGTTTTAACAAACTGTTTATCAGACTCCTTCTCAATAAAACTGTTCATTGTCAGGATTTCATTCATCAGAGTGGAAAACACGACCTGTGGGTCAGTTTCTCTTCAGTTTGAAGTTTGTTCTGATTGTTTTTAGAGCTGCTTGGACCCGCTGTGGTCACCGTCATAAAGCGCTATAAGGTGCCACGTAAATCACAGGACAAGTCTGAGACGCGTCATGTCGCATTATATTCAACTACTTAACCACACAGAGTTCGGTAATTAGGTTTATTAAGGGATAACTCAACTCAAATGGCTCTGAACTGCATTAATGAACCATACTAATGGCAAAACATTAATAATCATTAAGTTGAATGAATGTATGGTAATTTTATATAGTGTATATCTTCATACAGAGCGGGTTAACAGTCATCTGATGACAAAAACGCTTTAGGATACACATCAACTTCCAGGTGTGAATCACCTTAGACGGATATTTAACACCAGGTCTGAACAGCTTCTATGAGATGTTTGCTCTAAGAGCTATGGGTAAGAATACTTGACACAAAAAGGGATTTGATGTGTTTGTTTTCACCTTGTCCTGTTTTAGCTCGTGAATAACAACACGAGCCAAGAAACAGGAACACTCACCACATTAAAATAAAATGACCAAATTATATCAACCTGCTTAGCATTTAATCTAGTCATCTAAATATGAACCCAACCATAAAGATTTACAGAACTTTAAATGTTTCCAGCACCAAAATATAAAAGAAAAAGTTAAATCCTTGAACTTTTATTTGTTTCTGGGTTTTTTTTAATTTTCAGAACATTTTACTGACCCAGCTGCAAAAAAAAGGGTGCAAACTCAAATAACTGAACTCTGCTGTTGAGCTGCAAGTCAGATAGAGCTACTAACCCCTCATACTAATCATTACTGAGAAAAAATATATAGTTTTAATATATTTATAATTTGATTCAGCTGTGTGTAAAAATAGAAAGCTGTCTTTTTTAAGATAATTTGAAAAAAAAGAAAGATTAAAGGTCCTGAAGATACCTGATGGAGTCTATAAATATTCCTCTCCTCCAGGATGCAGGAAATAAGACTGAATTATTCATCAGTCATTAATTAATGTCTGTACTAAGCACAAAGCCAAAAATACAGAATGACCTCACAGCCATTTCTGATCAGGAATATAAAGCTCTGTACTGAAAAGGAAAGATGGCGGCCCGAGAAAACAATGAGCAAAACGTTTCAGAGGTAAAATATAAACCAGTGGACATTTTTGTGCGTCCTAACCTCTGAGGTAGTGTAGTTAGCCTGCAGCTCTGTGTAATGGTTTCTCAGGCGTTCAGACTCCTCCTCCTTCTTGCGGGTCATCTGGTCCATCAGAGTCTGAACCTGCACCAGCTCCTTCTGCAGAACCTCCACGTCCTCCACTCCCGGTCGCTGCAGCTTCGGGGCAGAGCGGAGGCACAGATTTAACCCGGAGGCAAAAGAAGCAGCAGACAGCAGAAACTAGCTGTGAGGGTTGTACCAGCTCAGTTTGGAGTCTCTCGTTGTCCTGCTTCTCTCGTTTCAGCTGTTCAGTCAGATGGGCAAGCCTCTGATCAGCAGCCTCCCTCAGGCTTTTCTCCTCATCATAACGGGACTTCAAGTCTGACAGATCCCAAAATAAATACATCAGACACCAACACTGGAATCAACACGTCACAGAAGCCCGACTTTCCTGGAGAAACTAAAACTTGTTTCGTGTGAAACATTTAAAGACAGAAGCTGTTTATTTACTGCTGTGGAACAACTTGTCTCAGACGGGACAAAACACAATGGATGTATTGAGGCTAACAGTAGTCCAGTAAAAGTGGACTTGAAAGCGTTAAATGACTCACAGTCCGCACAGTTTCCCAATCCCACACTGACCTACTATCTCTGTGGCCAGCTGTGCAGCCTTCTGCTCAAACAGGTCTTTCATCTGTTTAATGTTGAACTTCTCCGTCTCAGCTTCCACCAACTTCCTTTCCAGAACTGAGAGAACGCAACACACGTTAGCGGCTGCTGACCTGTGCTCCATCTCAGCTTGTTTATTAAACGTAAAGCTTACTACCTGCATCCTCTGAGCTCATCTGTCCATCGTTCTGTGGAAGGCAGAAAGAGGAATATTTACTGTTATGCAACTTTACATTCAGAGGTCTTCATTGTATTTCATGTTAAATATCTTAAAGGAGTTACTGGCTTCAGATGTCCTTGAACTTTGTCTAATTCCTTCTTTAGCTCTCCAGAGAACCATCTCTCCTCCTGACGAGGAAAAAGAAACATAGTCGTGTCTTTGATTGAACATCCACACAACTCCACAACACACACAGCTCAGAAATACCTTCAGAGAAACGTGCAGGTCCTGAACCTCCTGCCGCAACATTGTAAGGTCTTCACTAAAAGGCAAAAAGAGCTGTTCAGAAATATACACAAAATAAACACAAAGAAGACAGTCTCTTAGTATCTTCAATGCTACTATTAGCCTAACCGAGTGGGGGCCACGTGAGCAGGGAGGTCTCCCGTGTCATGGAACAGCTCATAGTGTTTGCAAAGCTCCTCTGCAGAGTTGAGAGACTTCATGCACTGAGGACAGATGAAGCCCTGCGCACAGAAACACGTCATCAGCAGCCAAAATGTTGCTGCAAACTGATCAAACGGCTTCAAAACTGCCCTTTAGTCTAGAGAAAGGAGAGAAAGGAGAGAAAGGAACGTTACCTCAGATGTCTGATCAGGTGTCTGATCATGGTTGAGGTCGGTGCTGCTGGGCTGCTCGGATTCTGCGTTCTGAGAGCCTCCCTTCCCAGGAGTCTGCAGGAGAACAACACGTATAAAGACTGAGCTGCTGGAGAAATGACATTTTATTTATTTATTATTTATTTTTTGGCAATACTGCAGTGTGAAGCTGAGTGCTGAATGAAATTTTCTGAAAACCGAGTTGTTAAAAGTTAAAACAAGCAGAACAGAGGCTAAAATGAGCAAAAACAAAAGACAAAATGCACAAAACAGTTAAAATGAGCAAAACACAAGCTAAAAGCAGCAGAACACAGGTTAAATACTAACAGCATCAAAACAGATGGTAAAATAATCAAGTAGCTAAAAGGAGCAAAACAGTAGCTACAATTACCAAAACTGTAGCTAAAAGAACAATAACTAAGAGAAGCAGAACGGTAGATAAAAGATAAATTTCAGTAGATAAAAGTTAAAAGTAGCAAAATGTCAGCTAAAAGGAGCATAAAAAGACAAAAACAAATCGAACGAATCAGATTTTAAATAGAAGGACTGGAAGAAATCTCAATGTGGGGAATTTTATTTCTATTCATCCATCCATTTTCTTCCGCTTATCCGGGGTCGGGTCGCGGGGGCAGCAGCCTAAGCAGAGAGACCCAGACTTCCC
>JAOXNZ010000012.1:17813416-17828828 GCA_028566095.1 Kryptolebias brasiliensis | reverse complement strand
AGCTCCGCCCCTCTCTTCACCCGAGTGTCCAAGACATGCGGCCGCAGATCAGATGAAACAACAACAAAGTCAATCATCGAACTGCGGCCTAAGGTTTCCCGGTGCCAAAGGCACATATGAACACCCTTATGCCTGAACATGGTGTTCATTATGGACAATCCATGATGAGCACAAAAGTCCAATAAGAAAACACCACTCAGGTTGAGATCAGGGGGGCTGTTCCTCCCAACCACACCTTTCCAGGTCTCACTGGCATTGCCCCCGTGAGCGTTGAAGTCCCCAAGTAGAACAAGGGAGTCCCCATGAGGAGCGCCCTCTAGCACCCCCTCTAAGGACTCCAAAAAGGGTGGGTAATCTGCACTGCTGTTAGGCGCATAAGCACAAACAACAGTCAGAACCCTTCCCCCCACACGTAGGAGGAGAGAGGCTACTCTCTCGTTCACCGGAATAAACCCCAACGTACAGGCACCAAGATGGGGGGCAACAAGTATGCCCACTCCGGCCCGGCGCCTCTCAACAGGGGCAACTCCAGAGTGAAAGAGTGTCCAACCCCTCTTGAGGAGACTGATTCCAGAGCCAGAGCCATGCGTCGAGGTGAGTCCGACTATATCTAGCCGGAACCTCTCGACCTCGCACACCAGCTCAGGCTCCTTCCCCACCAGAGAGGTGACATTCCATGTCCCGAGAGCCAGCTTCTGTAGCTGAGGATCAGACCGCCACGGTCCCCGCCTTCGGCCACTACCCCGTTACACATTCTACCTGACCCCTTTGGCCCCTCCCACAGGTGGTGAGGCCATGGAAAGGGGGACCCACGTCTCCTCTTCGGGCTGTGCCCGGCTGGGCTCCATGGGTGAAAGCCCAGCCACCAGGCGCTTGCCAGCACGCCCCATCTCCAGGCCTGGCTCAAGAGTGGGGCCCCGGTGACCCGCGTCCGGGCGAGGGCACACTGAATCCAAAATTGTGACTCATCACAAGGGGTCTTCAGGCTGCACTTTGTCTGATCCCTCACCTAGGACCTGTTTGTCATGGGTGACCCTACCAGAGGCACGAAGCCCCTGACATTATAGCTCCTAGGATCATTGGGACACTCAAACGCCTCCATCACAATAAGGCAGCAGCCCAGAGAGGAGGAATTTTATTTCTAATAAAGTTAATTATTTTGAAAAGTATAATAGTTACCAAAACTAAGTCTATTCACAAGCTGATGAATGGCTTATTCATTTCTACATGTAAATTTTTGGTAATCTGGGTAAACATTTCAGGAGAGTGGAGGTTCTCAGAAACAGAAAGTTTTATACATCTTGGTGTGATTTATTTACCTTGAACTATTTTATTATAAAATCATAATTTAGATTTTATGAGTAGATTCACGCTTAGATTTATTTCCTTCTGTCAAATGGCTTTTAGGTACAATAATTTTAAATAAATAAAACTGCTCAAAGTTTGTCAAACTACACAGAAATAACTCAACAGAAGTTTTCAGATCCACCCACAAATCCTGGATTCAATCGAGGTCGTGACACTGACTTTGTCCCTTCACAGCCCGCAATAATGTTCCTGTTTCCGAGCCATTTCTGTTAAATCCTTCTATAACATTCGTTAACATGACATTCACTCACCTGTTCACTTTGCCTGAAACTGTTCAGATTGTCCCTGGGATCCCTTTCTCACACCTAAAACTTGTTTCAAAAAGTGTTTAGAAATACCTCTGCACATCACATGAGAGCAAATGAGGCGTTTTCTATTATTTAACAAACGCTGTAATCAAGTTTATTATCAGAGGGAAGTGTTAATAAAGACAAAATAACCCAAAGAACAGACTCTGTTGAGGAGTCTTTTCACTTTACTGGCCTGAAGGACACACAGACACATTCGGTGGGTGTTTCCCAAAAAGGCTTCGTGTGGACGGGTGATGGTTTACATGAATGGATGAGGTCAAACTGTGTGTTTGTCTGGGTCGTGTTGGGCACTTTGTACCGAGTTGGATGGAAACCTGGCAAACTAAAACTGGATGTTTGCATCATGGAACAACCTTTGACCCCAAGTCAAACAAAACACAAAGGACCGCAAGGTTTTAGCATATTAGTAACAACAAAAAGTCATAGAAATTATTTACTTTGTTCTAAAACATGTTGAAATATCGAAAGTAATAAAGTGGTCAAAGGTGGTAGAGCTGACAAGATAAGGCAGTAAAATTTATTGTAATTGTCTTTTTTTTGTATAAGTCACATATTGAAGACTATAACTGTACAAAAATGACTCAACTGTTAAATTGTGTCAGAAAAAAAGCCTGTAGCTCCAACATTATAAAATGGGAAAAGCATTTTTGAATAAAATAGTTCTTCCATTACCACACTACAACCATAACTCGTCAGCAGACCTCTTAAGTCCAGAAAAACCACAAAAATGCCACGGATCAGACTTGTTTGTTCAGCACATTTCACAGATGCTGGACTGGATAAAGATCTGTTGAATTTGAAAGCCAACTGAACACTTCAAACCTGTGATTTTGTTACTCTTGGGCCATTTTTGTGTGTTTCAAGTTCCAGTCTCTCGCCTGAAGGGAACACTGTTTCCATTTAAAAAAATGCTTTTGGTCCTAAAACGTACAGGTAGGTAGAACATGCCAAAGTTACACCAAGCTGTGCCAAGTTTTCTGCAGGTAAATCACACAGACAGACCAGTTGGATCATGATTCAAGACTGTGAGATCTGTCAAACCAACCAAGTCTTTATCTATGCAGATTAAAAACATCACTTATAAACTCCAGCTGAGGATGAACCAAAATATTACAAACTGTAGCATTTATTTTATATCAACTTTAAGCACAGAATATTTCCCTTGTCCTTAAAATATCCCTCTCCCTGCCAAGTGTCACTGTAATAATCACTTCCCTCCTGTCGGTGGTTCCAATGTTTATGACTAAGCGGCGTACGTTATAACTTTTAAGCAGCTAGCAATGCATTGTGGTTAATGTAGTCCTATAAGGAGGCTACCTATTTAGCTAACCCCTGTTTGTTATTCCTACACGAAACTCTAATGACAACCAGGTAGTTCCTCTAACCACACACTCCTTGATGTACTGATGAGCTCAGCTGTCTAAAACCCATGATTTTTTTCATAGAACATCTAACTGACGCAGTGATTTCCACCACATGCTAACGCTACTGTTAGCATGTGTAAACGATGAATTAACACACTGGTCTTACACAGCTAGCTAAACAAAAACGTAAAAAAATAAGTTTCAACAACTACGCGTTAACTGAGTTGTATCTTATTCGTCTAACATTGTAATGGTGTATACGTAGGCAGCGTTTTGTATAGAGGCACTAGTTTAATTTCTGTCTAGACTGTAATCAATCAACTGAACCATGTTAGCATTTATCAGCTAGCTGTGTCGTCCAGACACAAGGAGCGCTTGATGTGTTCAACCCAACCTGACAGAGAGGCGGGACAACTCCAAACTGTAAGCGAAAAATTAAAGCCCCGCCCATCGGCGATAAACCAGGTTACAAAACATTCGTTCCCCATCATAACACCCGACATGGATAGGCCTGTCTCCCATAGAAAACAAGTCGCTGTGATGAAAACAAAAGCGATTCAGTTGATTTAATGCAAAAAAACAACAACAAACGCTTACCATTTGTAATATCCGTCTCAACATGGCCTCGAATGTTTTCCCCCCCGACACAAAATCTGATCAGTTATCCAAATGTCAAGTTTACGGCTCTGAAACGCCGAACACCTGACCGGGATCGGGGCGCAGCGGCGGCGGATGGGCGGGTCATGGAGGGGAAGGCTGGGCAGCTGGACTCACGGTCCGCCCGCATAAAACATCACACACGAGCGTTAAAGCAACAAAAACTAAATGTGTTTATTTAAAACATGCATACAGCACGGCAGCATATTCCAGTCACACATACAAAAAATACAGTTTTAAAATATGGTGAATTAATTATCTCGTCTTAAAGCGAAATAATATTTATTCAATACTACACTTTGCATTTAACTGTGACACACAAAAAAAAATTATGCTTCAAATAAATTTAAGCAAAAGTATGAAAATAAAGAGCTTGTTTGGCACAATTTAAAGCTGTATTGTTCCTTCACTTTCCTCACTGTAAGCACTGTTTACTAAAATGTGTTCAAGAAGGCACTTAAAATATATACTAACACAATAACTTTCATATAAATCAAGGCTCTTATTGTCTTATCATACAGACAAAGCAATCAAATACTCCTAATAGGTTTAATTTTTAAAAATGTGTCATAATGCTGTCCAGAATCACTCAGTTTGTCAGTTCTGTCTAACTATGTGAGCTGATATTTATCTGTGAACATGTTCTGTAGCTTAACATTCACTCTGACAACATTAAATCTGCATAAATACACACTAGTTAAGTTTTTTTCTCAATGCGGTGGATAATGTGCAGATTATCCTGTGACTTGTTGCACTAAAGCAGCTCTTTGTGGGTAAAAAACATAACCAAGAGTGTCTTGAGCTAAATCCCCCCCTTGCTAAAAGAAAAGCACATAATTGTACTAAAATATTCCCACACACTTGGCTAATCCTCCTAAAATGTCCTCTTGCAGAAGCGCATTATTTAGCTCTGAGTCAGTGTGGGAATTGGGCTTCCTTTAAACGCCGAGACCTCCCAGAACCGGCCTGCAGGAAATCACCAGCACAGCGTGGGGACTGACAATCCAATATTCAACATGTACAACCACAGAAGAACCTTCGAATCCACATGAAGGACAAAGAATATCCACCCAATAGCTGTACGCTTCAGTGGGGCATGTTTGTATCTGTTGAACACATTTAGGTTGATTCTGTACAGCTGCAGCTGACGGAGTCCTCAACGAGACCGAGACTCGATCAGCCCAGTTCTGAGGTCTTCACACTGGCTTCCTGTTGTTCCGACTTTAAAATCTTGTTGTTGGTTTCACAAAGCAATAAACGGTCTGGGTCCATAATGCATCTCTGATACATAATAATAACACATCATCTGATCAAACCTGCTCTCTGTCTGCAGAGTCAGAAATGTGGCACAAACTCCCAGAAAACCGCCGGAACGCTCAGACTGTGAGTTCCTTTAAATCGTCCTGTTCGCTGCTGCCTTTGAATAAAGCAAAGAATTATTTGATGCCGTATTTTTTTCCATTGCTTTATCTTTTATTTTAATTTTAAGAAATGTTCTTTCTTTGAGCGTCTGTAATTCTACATTTTTATCTTTCTATATGCTTTCGTTGTTCTTTTGCACTTCGTCACAATGTTTTTAATTGTTTATGTAAAGCACTTTGAGTTGCCCTGTTGCTGAAATGTGCTGTACAAATAAAGCTGCTTTGCCTTGCTTTGTACACTTGAACAGGTTTTGTCAATGATGCAATAAATGCTCAGGTCTTTGTCGGATCACCTCCATGCCAGCGTCCTTTTGGAAAAAACTGAAAAACTGTCCTCTGTGGGTCCTTATCTGTTGAACAGGTCTAAGTCCTGCGTGGAACAAACAACGTAGTGAGGCGCCTTATTGTCCATCACTCGAGACCGCGGCGCACTGCCGTTCGCAGGGCAACACAAGGTGGGGCCGCGGGTGTTGGCTAGTCTGCGGAGGTACTCTGCGTGGACCGGTTTGTGGCTCTGCAACACCCTGATGGCTTCGTCAACCTCGAACCACCTCCTCTTCCGTCCTGTGAGAAAACACAAGGAAAGGAAAAGGAAAAATCTGTGATGAGCAAGAGGGAGCTCAGAGTGCTTGGTGAAATAATGCCAGGTCTACAACACACTTAGTGACCAATAAACCAACAATCTTGTTTTCTATCCCATCCCTTTAACAGCTCCTACATTCTACTAACAGATATCTAAATAGATAATACAGTAATATATATGAATACACGGACAATGACTTATACATCAGCCATCAAATGGATTAGTTCTTTGTGATAAACTGGTATAGGAAGTTTGCAGAAGACAGCATTAAGAATCACCTTTATACCAACACAAACACTCACTCTCTTGTAGTAAATGTTGTGGAAATAAATAGTTTTGATGAATTAGATTTTTCGACATGGGTGTAAAACGTCAGAGAGAAATGTGCAGGAAAAGCCGCCTGTGTTTGTCCACCTCACTGCTCTGTAACGTGTTCACGAGAGCAGAGCGTGTTTGAAAATGTCTTTAGTCTCAGCTGAGCAGAGTAGGTTTTTTTCCACATTTGAGGAGTTTTCATATTGCCTTTAAACACACCAGTGTATATTTACTGAGATTACATAGCATTAAGGCTGAACACGAGGGAAATTAAACAATTTAGGTGACTTTTGATGATTACTGGTAGTATCAGATCTTAATTTAGAGTTTTACAGCAAAGGTAAACAGATATAAGCCACACACACACATTGCTTTTAAGTTGTTGTTGTTGTTGTTTTTTTTACAATTCTCTCTTACCAATTTAGCTTATTTCGAGTAAATAAAATCAGTAAAAGTATGCATTTACATTATAGGAATAACACTGGGAAGAGACGATCTTCTTTTTCACTGTTTCTGTCCAGAAACCCATTCAGAGTATTGTTAGAGCAGATCCAACAAGAAGAAAGTGTGTTTTATTCCACTAAGTCAGAGTGGAAGCTGACTTTACTTCAAGTCTCCAAACTCTTCATGAACGTTTATCTTCTATTAAAAATGATTTGTCTTATAAACCATCAGCTTGAAGCTTACCTAAATCCACCCCCTCCCACTCTGACGGCGGGCCGGTTACGTTCAGACACCCAACCACTCACTAATGTTGAACGAAAAGGGAGAGTAAAACGATCCGGCAGTTACAGCCTCGGTGTGGGGAGTTAGAGGGGGCAACGGTGAGTGAAAACTGGAAAACAACTGGACATGGAAAACAGTAACCCCACCAGCATGACACACACACACCTCCCCACGTGAACAGGCTGAAGTCTATTTCTGTGAGTGACGGGAATAAAAACAACCAAGTTCTAAATGTTTGTTTAGAGTCACTTTAACCCTGAGAGGACGACACGTCAAACATAAAATACACAGAAAAGAGCTGATGTCCTTTAATGTAACGAATATTAAACAGATTTTGATGCTAAATGATGTATTGGACTCTCTCATTTATGCTTCTTATTTAATACAGTTCCAATGATTCACAGTTTATTTTAGCAGAAACACACAAAGTGTTTAGATGCACAAGAAAAAATAAATGACTGCAAGCATTTGTTTTGCTCTTAGAAGGTCCGATTTATTTTTAAAACGTCTGTCGGAGCTCCGGGACGCCACATGGCTTCAGTGAGAAACAGTGAATGTAAATAGAAACTTTTGTGCACTAGAAAAAAAAAACAAGAGAAAGATCCTTTAATTTTAGCTGCTGCAGTAAGCCGAGGGATCCTGATTATACAGTGTACTAAACAGAGAAAACTGAGCACCGTGTATTATGGGACAATACAGACCAAAGCATCTAAACAAAGGATGAGTTTCTATGAGCCCTTTGTGTGCAGAAAACAATGTGATGTCTATACTTCAGGAGTGGAAATATTCAGATTATACAAAAGCACTAAAATGTCTGTGAAGCTTTTAGTACCAACTGGGTTTCTGTATTAACTGAGCAGTGGGACTCCCAACAAATAAATAAGCACCGTCTCTCTTCTTCTGAAGTCGTTCAGCCAAAGATTTATTCAATGTTTAGAGTCCTGCTGAGTCGTTTTATCGACTAAAGTTGAAAGAAATTTAGGACTGACTGCATCCCCAAAGTCGAGCTAAGAGCTAACCAGGAGATGCACAAGAAAGAAAGAAAATCTCAAACACACCCAAAAGTCTGCAGCAGATAAACAGGAAGTAAACGCAGAAAATGTCAGGATCTTTTTTTTTTTGCCTGGTTGTTTTATGATAGTTTTGTTTATGTTTATTGTTTTGGGTTTGTTTCTCTTGTTTGTTGTTTGTGATGTTTTCTGGGTTTTTTTTCTTTGTGCTGAGTTATTTCTATGCATTTCATCACCCTCAGTATTTCTCCTTAGTCCTGACACACCCACCTACACCTGTTTCCTGTTATCATTAAGCCACCTGTCTTCAATGACTTCATCAGCCTCAGTCCATTTAGTTTGTCAGGCTTCACCTCACCTGCAGTCTGCCGATGTGCTTCCACATCAGCCCTTTGTTTCATTATTAAACGTGCTGGGCTCAGTTCCTGGGTCTAACCGCTCTTCTAAACATGACAGAAAAATCATCAATCGTTTTGCAACTGAAGGAAATCTGCATGGAAACAGATGTCAGAGATTCCAAGACAGTTAATATAATCTGGCTTCTTCCTTTTTCGAACAGAACAATAATGCATTGGTCAATGTTTTGTTGATTTATTGTCTTTTTCCTTGTGCTGTTGTTTGACTAATTACTTTAATATAGTCAGCTTCACTTACTCTGTGTTTATAAGCAAATAATGTGACCAAAAAGGAGAAATAAGAAAAATAAATCATACCAATTTTAACAGAGTCCTCCCAGTCTTCCAATGTTTCCGTCACAATAAGAGTAAAGACGTAAGTCCTATGTTTTCTGTCTTGATTGTGCTGCAAAAAATACATAAAGACAGGGGTTTCATGTATTTCTCAAATGAACTGCACACATCAATATGTTTTATACTGTAGTTATAAAAACTGTACCGTCTTCTAAATGCAATCTTCAAAACAAAACAAGGTTTTTTCTGTCTGCTGCTCTCTGCAGGAATCTTAGACGTGATAAAACAAGGTTTCATCCAGATTCACGTGTTTCAATGTGAGATTATCATTTTCCAACATACTTTGATAAACCTACCTCAAATATCCCGAGTAATCTGCCAAGTTTCCCCTTCACGCCAGCCTGGGTAGAAAACAGAATAATTCTTCAATGCATTTAGGCTGTTAAGATGTTTAAGATGTTAAAAAACTTTAATTGAGGGTCATATCAATGCTGTGTGGTATGCTGGATTTTTTTAAACTTAATTATCTAATGGCCGATTTATCTAAAACTCAACAGAAATGAAAACACAAGGACTTGTGTTAGGAACGGTTCGTCTTTCTCCTGATGTGTATGAAGGTTTCTTTTCTGATTTAAGACTGCGGATCAGAGCCGCCACGCGCCCACAGACAGCAGAGACGGTCAGATGGGCCTAAACATAGTCTGAATGATGAGACAGGGGGCTTAACACAAGTACAGATACATTTTTCAAAGAGCAAAGTTCATCTTACTGTGGGGAGCAACGCACTTTGCTGTGCAGTCACAATAAATATATTCTTATCCTACAGTTGTGCTTTATAATGACTTTTAAAATGTGTACAATAAACCAAATCTCAAAATGCTGCCAACTTATTAGACATTTTTGTAGTTTTCTTGTGAAAAGTACGCAGTTTTACCTTAAAAACAGAAACACTAATCCATTTAAACAGCCGGATGAGTCCACAAAAAAGTCACGAAATCGGCTCTCAGTCACGTGGTTGTGTGATGAAATTTGCACCATTTTGTCCGCATGGCACAGGGGTGTCAAACTCCAGGCCTCAAAGCTCCACTGTTCTGTAGGTTTTAGGTTTTTCTGCTCCAACACACCTGATTCAAATGATTTAATTCACCAAATCATCAAGTTCTCCAGAAGCAAGTTCACAAGTCATTCATTTAAACCAGGTGTCTTAAAACAAGAACACATCTAAAACATGCAGGAGAGCGCCCCCCGAGGAACGGCGTTAGACACGTGCGGAATAGAAGCTTCAGCCGCCACTTCGTGACACAAGGCCCTGGGTGAACTTTTTCTCACAGGGGTTTGCGCCGAGGATCGTGTGATTGGTCAAAAGTTGTTGTGGACATGTTTACACGGAAAAGTCGTGAGCTTTAATGGAGTCATTTTGCTTCTACTGCTCCGCTGAAAAGCAGCTGTTAGAAAATACAGCCGTCTTTACATCTGTCCCAGCAAAACTTATAAACCTATGAAATTAAAGAGACCATGTGGAGACACAGGCAGGTCTTCGTGGTTGTGACTGTCTCAGGTGGTTTAATAAACATCGGGGTGAGGGAAGCAAAAATCTGTACAAGGACAGGAGAGTTGAGAAGCCGAGAAACACATTTTTACCCTGTAGGAGGAGGGAGGAGCTTCCCGGGAGTTCTGATCCGAGTGTCTCGTGGACAATGAAAGGTGTGAGCGAAAACGAACACTTTGGAACCACGTGACCGCGAACTGACTTCTTGACTTCTTCTGGACTAGGACGGAGCCTTACATCTGCTCTGGTCAGCCAGTATTTATTATTCAAAGGATAATAAAGCATCTTTCATTTAATATTGGTAATAAAAAATAATCTGTCCCGTTTAAATAAATGTAAGAAGTGTGCAGCTTGTCTATATGCAGGTAGATGTCGGGTCAGGGAGGTGCAGGGATGTTGGAAACTGGAAACCCTCCCCTAAATGTCACTGTCATTTTTCAAGGCTGTGAGCACATCATATGACGCCCAGCAGAGGTTCACAGCTCTCTGAGCTGTTGGCCAACAACCAGCAATGCACTGTACTCAACCACAGAACCCATTAACTGACCGTTTACGCAACGTTGCCAAATATTTCTTACTGACAAACATGAGCAGCAATCACACAGGAAATGAGTTGATGCATTAATTATTTTCAGAATGTGGGACAGAGTAATGTTGGTGAGCAGAGCAATGCAATTCTGTTCAGAATGTAAGAGCATCATACCAGAGGTTGTGCTGAGTTTTTATAATGAATAGTAAAGAACTTACAGTAATTCTCTGCCTGGTTTTATTGAGAGACTTTATACAATCAGCTTTCAAACCTTGTGAGAACATAAAACTACTTCATCCTGTCCATATTTGCTTGTTCATCTTAAGTCACCGATGTTCTCGATAACTTCTGAACCTATGCCGGCCATTGTTGTTCATGCACAACTTGACTTCTGTTTCTAGTTAAATAAACTCCTAAAATCAGCAGTAGTCTCCAATGTTGTAAATTGTAATTGGACTGTACTTATATAGCGCCTTTCTCAAAGCGCTTTACAACACAATCTGTGCCCTCATTTAAGCTAATCTGACTAAATCCTTCAATGAAGACTAATCAGTGCTTTAAACTCATTCATACACTGATGGGGCACATCAGAGGCAGTGAGGGGTTCAGTGTCTTGCCAGGAATCAAACCTCCAACTCTATCATTGGAAGACAACTGCTCTAACCACTTATCCACAGCCGCCCTACAACCTCCCACAACCCAGGTTTTTAATAATCTCCTCATATGAATCAAGAACACCAGAAACAAGAGCATGGCCCACATTACAAAACAAACTCCCATCTTGTCTCACCGTTTGCAAAAGAAAATAAAGTTTCTTATCAAATCAATGTGCAACAGTACAGTACAACTTGAATGAGTATTTCACACACACTCATTCAGCACTTTTTAGTATATTCAGTATTTGCATCCTATACAAGTAGAACTTCTTATGTACAGTATAATCATGCACAATAAGCTTTTCATGCACGACTGGTGGTCTAAGTTCATGGAAAATGATTTTCATTTCAAGCATTTGAACGTTGTGTTTTCATGCTGTACTAAAGCAAAGTGTGGTCAATCAGTCAAATTAATTACTAAAAAAAACAGAAGTAGTAACATCAAATCTATACAAATGATCCAAAAACATCATTATGAAACTTGGAAGTTAAATATCATCAGCACCGAAGGCAGCTTTGGTTCTGTGGTCTCACCTCTTCGTACACCTCCCTGACAGCGGCTCCGCAGGGCTCCTCCTCGGGCTCCATCCCGCCTCCAGGAACGATCCATTGGTCCGGATGTCGACTGCTGCTCACCAAGAGAACCTGCAGAGGAGGGAGGCCAGAGGTCAAAGGTCGCACAGCTCATGTACCAACGACACGACAACAGCGTGTTAGGGTTCAGAGCTCGTCACAGCTAAAACAAAGTCAACGTTTACTGAGCATCTTTTACACATCAAAACTAGTTATTCACTCTTTTAACTTAATGCAGCAAGAATAAGGATTTACCTGCTTTAATGTGACATTCTTGATTCACTTGATTAAAACACGTGAATGAAATAAAACAGAATGACGTCTGACTTATGGGCCTGTTTGTGGTCATATGTTACTGTATTTAAAGCACTACTGATCAAAGGTCTAATTTAGTATCATTAACGTTTAGATCTGCCATTATTCAAAATACAAAACAATTTTACATATAAAATATTTTACCTGCGTTCAAAAGAGAGCAACCAAACTTAAACCAAAGATAAAACATCAAACAGTATAAAGTAAGACTAATCAACAGGTAAATTTCATTTAAGCGAACAAACTATTTCCAGCTGGCTTCAGTGTTTTTGATCTAAGTGTTTCCCCGCCGCCACCTGACCTCAAACCCACATAAAGTTCACATGTGAGTCTTGTTTGGATCCTGCCTTCAGCTAACAGCCAACTCAGCAGCCGATTTGAAACCAGCATCTAAAATCATCCATTTAACAGCTAGTAAAACCCAGCTGTCCCGGCTGAAGTTTCGAACCGTTAGAAAGTTTTTGCGTTCCTGCTGAGACCTGATATCAGAAGCTACAGTGTGTGTGTGAGTTTATAAAATCAAAATTGATCTCTACTGCCCAAACATTTCTGTAGGAGGTGACGTTTACTGCTGCATACCTCTGCAAAATAAACCTAAAATAGCCTCAGCCGTTAACCTAAACTACTACATTTTTTAGTTATCCATTTTAGCAAAAATTACAACACAATCCCCTCAAAGAGGTTCTGTTTGCCTGTTTTAATGCTTTGACATAATAGTGGTTGATATAATTTGTCTATGTGGGCGTGAATCATCTCTGTTACTGCATTAAAAACCTCCCTCTCAGGTTTATGGAGAACACAGCTAACAGCTGTCCTGTGGACAGATTGTCCCACCTGAGCTGTGGCTCTCTGCAGCTCCTCCAGAGTCACTGTGGGCTTCGGGTTAGGGTTAATGCTCTCGTTGCTCAACCTGTCAGTTTAGGTGGACAACCATGTCTTGGTGTGTTTGGAGCTGTGCCGTACTCTTTTCATTTTCAGATGGTGGATTGAGCAGAGCTCCATGAGACGTTCACAGTTCAACTTTGTCCCCAAACTGTCAGGTGGGTTCCTTGGTCTTCGTGATGATGTTTGATCATCATGAAGACCAACCTCTGAGGCCTTCACAGAACATCTGTATGATTGCCGAGATTAAATAACACAGATGGACTCGATTTACTGGTTGCATGCCACACTTTTCAGACTAATATAACATATGAGCTTCTTAATCTACTGTTAAATCGTTTTCTAACATGAATGTCTTCAGTAATCCTGTCTTATAAACCTTAAAAAGTCCTTTGAAATTGATTGTTTTTCTCTGTTGGGAAATCCCTTTGTATAATGTATGGCATCATTGTGAACCTTGGCGATCCCCCCTTTCTAAATATACGGCTGGATTTTGCAGTGACATCACTCCAGATCAATAAAAATCGAGTTTTCAAATCAGCACTCTTGTAAACAAACTAGCTTGTTGCCAGGTGAAAAATGGCCAAATTTCATCAAACTACATATCATTTTGTAGCTTTTGAAACAGAGAATTTGAAAATGATAACTCAATATTGAAAACTTCCTCATTGTGACTCATTTTGCCAGCGGGGGTCACATTTTCCTTCCACTTCACAACTAAATTTGTGTTGGTCTATCACAAAAACGTCCAGGTAAAATACTTCAGAAGTTGGTGAAAAATGTGGAACAAATCAAGGGGTAGGAAAGGCTTAGATGGAAGCCACAAGTGACTGATGTGATATTGCACTTAAGGGACCTGAATTTAAGATGGCTCCTTGACCAAACCTGTAGAAAAAGACGTCTCACCACCTGTCTGCAAAGGATTTAAAACCTTATAAAGGCATCAGTGCTGAAAAGGATTTAGAGAGCTGAAGTTTCAAAAGCGGCAGACAGAATAATTTAAGACCCTGGATCTCAACAGAACTGTCCCCAATGGGCCGAGTTGGACCTTGTTTATTAATTATGTGGTGAGATACATTTGCTACCCGGTAAACGATGACGTGGTGGCAAATTAAAAGCCGCAGAGGATGGGAGGAGTGCTGAGTCCTATCTGAATCCTAATGTCCATTAGACTCCCCGTGCAAAGCTCTGGGGAATGGGAGAAACGCTGCCGATTGTCTCCCTGATCCGACACGAACACACACAGAACCCACACATGCATGCGCAATTTCACACAAGCCCCACGTGAGGCACGTAGGCACACACCCAAACACACACCGCTACACGGCTTCTTTTTTCAAAAACCCACCGGATCAGCAGCCGCCTTTCAGTATGAAAACAAGGAGCTTAGCAGAGGAGGTTAATGACCCCAACGGGCATCACGCACCTCGGTGAGAAGAGTGAGGAGGGGCCCAAACAGCTTCGCAGTCTGATCACAACCCGGACAAAGGCTTTTCACTGCTACAGCGGTGCTGAAAAAGGCTTTTAATGTCTCACTTTCAGTCCTAAAAGGGAATCGAGGCAAAATCTGTATTAGCAGACGATCTAAAGATGTTGGAATAGCAATAGGCTCTTTAAAACAAACAAAAAAAAACAACATATTTCTATCATTGTTTCACCTTCACAACAAATCTGTGGACGTGTACAAAGTATAAAACAAGCTTCCTTGAAGGAATGCATATCACCCGCCACTTTTCATTCCTGACTTTTAAACTAAGATCATCTTGTGATGAGAAATGATGAAGTTATAACCATTTAAAATCAAACCTGCGAAGTTCTGTTAGGCATCAAAATGTGATTTTGTGAGATGTGTTAGCGCTCAAAGTATGTGCTGGGGATGACTCTCAGCTACTACCATACCAGACTTTAGCTCAGTAGCTGCTCATTTGACGAAGTTGTAGCCATTTTTGTGTTGGATAAGGCAGACTGGCTGTGGTTAATTACCTGCAGATTACTTTTCTGAGAGTTTCATTAAAATCTGTTCTGTGGTTCATGAGATATTTTGCTAACGATACAGATAAACACACACAGACACAAACAGAAACATTACTGCTCTGCCTTCAGTGGTGGGTGAGAACTATTAACTTGTTTTGATTCATCTGAGCGAAAACAGCTTATCTTTAGTAGGGTTGTGCATCGTTTGAATCTGAACGATTCCAGTTCCGGTTCCTCACGATTCTCAATCCGTATCTTTTAAGAGGCAATATAAACTGCAACCTTTCTGTGGATCTCTTCAATTTGTTAAACCGACACATTCCCGTATTTTATTGTGTTACTTCCCTGATTCTGACTGCAGTGTGGTGCTAGGCTGAGGGTCGGAGCCGGAGGAAGGCTGGCGCAGAGGTCCCCAATCCTGGTCCTGGAGGGCCACTGTCCTGCATGTTTTAGTTGTTTCCCTGCTCTTCAGCAGGTCTTCAAGTTGTGC
>JAOXNZ010000012.1:17797047-17807092 GCA_028566095.1 Kryptolebias brasiliensis | reverse complement strand
CTAATTAGTTTATGGTTGTATTACCAGTGTTCTTCTACAAAAATTAGGTTCATTTAGTAACACAGAGTTCCCATTTATAGCTTAAAAAAACAACCCTTTGAGCGCTTTAGGGCTGGGCTGCCCACTGACTGAAAAGCTGCCTGCTGTAAATGTAATCTACAGTTAATAAGCTGCAGTTATACAGTCTTATATCATTCAACGTGCTCTAATTAGAAGTAACTTACAGTTCACAGTGTTGTCTAAAGGCACACCAACATAAAGAGGAGCTATGAGCTGTAAACCTCGCCATAAAAGCTCAAACATTAAGCTTAAACTTGAGGCTTGATGTGGGAGATGAACCAAAAGAGACCATCATAGTGAGTATGTCCATCTCTTAAATACAAATAAAGTTCAAAATACTGTTACTCTGAAGGATTTTTTTTTTTAAGAAAAATTAAACCTAATCTTTTAGAAAACTCAACAAGGAACAGAGTCCAGAAACACAAATCTTTTATTCATACCTATTTAAAGATGAAAAATACTAAAAACCTAATTCCATACTTTTCAAGACTGCACAAGAACCCTGCTAAGACCTTCAAATGAGGGCAAAACCCAACATTTTATAAAATGTACCCAAGCTATTTAACAAATCACATATGATAAATACAGCCATGCAGTGGTTAAATATGGGAAGTAGATATTTTAAATATGCAAACAGTTATAAACAGTGTAAATTTTAAAAATGAGGGCAAGGTGGTTCAGTCAAGTCTCTTTCAGGATAATCCAGAGGTGGAGGAAGTCCAGCATTCGTTTTGAGGCAAAGTTTGGTTTTAGTCCAAGCTTTCTGTGGCAATTATTGTTTCCTAAAGTACACACACTCTTTATTTGTGCATGGGCAAACAAACACAGACCTAGCACTAGGTTTGAAAGTGAATGAACCAGATAAATCAGAATAGACTAATTTCAATAAAAAACACTCCCATCGACCCACTTCAGTCAGAACAGAATGATCCGATCTGTCTCAAAGGTGGTGTTTAAAAACGTGTTTAAAACCAGCAGAGCTGAAGAGACGATTTCAAAAAGCTCCTTAAAGTTAGTCAATGACTGAGGTTTAAAATCCACTCCTGATGAATAAATTAAGTGAGGAAAAACTCTGACTTCCATCCACAAAATCAAGATCTTTGGCTGGGCAAAGTCAACTAAATTTAGTGAGATTCTTTCAGTTAACTGTTTGCAGGACAGAATCCTGTTCTGTCCTTTATTCCCTCCACTCTAAAATTATAATTCCAACAGATTAACACGTTGATCTGACTGAACTCTGTAAGGCAGTGTTTCCTAAAGTAGGGGTCAGAAGAAAACGATGGATGGAGGACACCAAGCCTCCAACACTGAGAAGAGTCTAATAAAAACTAATTTCAGCCAAACGTACTAAATATTTGTGCCATTTTTAGGTTGATTAACTCTTTAACTTCAACAGATGGCACAGTGAGCTCCGCACAGAGGAAGAGCTGAATGAAGACTGTGACAAGAACCAAACCGGATCAGAACTCTCACCCGTTTCTATGGCTTCAGCTTCACTGGACTTCCACTTTTCTGCAACATCATTTGCTAGGGGATCGTCAGGATTGGGTGCACTTAGTAAAGCCTGGATTGATAGGAGCACTGTACGAATCTGCAGGGCTGGTGACCACTTATCTGAAAAGTTGATTGATTACAACAAAACAAAAAAAATGAATTAAAAATGTGGATTTTTTTTTTTTGCCAAGGTGAAACTAAAAAGTCCCTCACTCTCTTTAAAGACCAAATATAACGGGACATAATCCATGCATGCTTTCCTTTCAGTTTTAAGATGTACAAAGGAAAGAATCATGTATTTTAAGGTAAAACGAAGTATGTTCTGTGTTAGAGTTCACAGAAAGATCTGGCTTACCTTTCAAAATGTCCAGACATATTCTTCCCAGCTTGTCCACGTTGGGATGATATATTTTGGTCATAAAACGTACTTTAGGAGCTGCCATGGGATATTCCTCTGGTAAAAAGAGTTCAAGCTTAAATGTGCCTCCCTCGAAAGGAGAGTCTTGAGGTCCAGCGATGACGACGTGAAAGTAGCGGGCGTTGCCCTCATCTGGCTCGGCCTTGATGCCAGGAACTGGCTCTGCGAGCAAGCGCTGAGTTTCCTGATGAAAAGGAAAAAAAAATCATTTACTGAAAACAAGAATGATTAGTGAAGAGATAGAGATGTTTAGATTTGAGAATCAAGTTGTTTTTACAGTTTTAACAAGGTAAGAGTGGGGCATCAATGTCATGAGGCCAACACAGCCTAATTAAGCAGCCAACCAACCATTAACGCTCAAACCTTTAACCAATTTAGATTAACCAGTGTACTTACAGTAGAATGAATCTGTTTTCCTTTTAAACTCCTCACAGAAAGGCCCAAGCTAAGATTAAATTGGGAAACCTTACTAATCACTGAACCATCTGACCAGTCTCTGCAGTTCACTGGATAGATTTACTGGATTGTTTTCAGGCAGAACATTTTAGAGGTGACACAAAACCAGTCAGCAAAACTAAAAATTGATTTTTTTTTTTTTAAAGTAGATACCACACTGTCAGACAGCCAAGGCAACAGATTTGAATTCCTGCTTTTTTTCTTCTTTTATAAACCAGGCAAAACAAGCGTTTGGAACCACTGTGGTGAGACTAATTGTTTTGTTTTTTAAGTTGAGCGTTCAGCTTTCAGCATGTTTGTGTTCTTAGAGGCAGTGGTGATGCTGTTTGTGCATGAAGAGAGCAAACAGTGAGCGTAACGCTGAGGTAGGCGCCGCGTTCTGCTTCAGTGCGTTTGTGCTGTGTGGACATGGTGGATCCTTACTGCACCAAACTGAGCGCAGCACGACGGCGAGCTTTACTTCTGTGTTATAATAAGACAACTTTTGGGCCCAGCACCCAAATGCCCCGACATCTTCGATCCAAGAGAATTGCACCAACACACAGCTGTTTGTGGGTTTATATTCAGGTGACTGTGAGCTCATTACTCTGAGGTTCTGCAGAATCAAGTTGATACGAGTTGTGTGAGCTTCAGCCCGGCGCTCCAACATGAAAATAGACGCTCATCTTGCTCTTAGTCCGAAGCAGACCTAGAAGTTGTTGTATCGGTGCACCTCCTGAACAATATTAAACTCTTCTTACTTCAAGGACAAGATGAACCTGTGTGTGCCACTTTAAGCCGCTGCTACACACTTCTTCCTCTTCATCGCTAAATGTGAATCCAGGGTTTTCTTCTGACAGATGCATCCTGCTTTAAAAGACTGCAGCTGGAAAAACTTCCTTAATATCTTTCAGGTCTTGCAGCAAAACAGGGGAAAACGTAGATGTGATTTGTGTTTGTGGACCCCTCTCCCTGCTTTATCCTATCAGCACTACCCACACCGCGTCCTACCTGAAAGGAATAATAACTAAACACCTTCTTAGTTTTAAGAAATATCTATAATGAACGAGTACTGTCAAAAGGACCACAAGCATATTGATAAAGAAAGTGAATTTAGCTATTGAGATTAAAACGGCACATTATCTATAAAAACTTGTTTTTAAACAAGAGTCTGCTGGAGCCAGAAGTCGTCACTGGATGTACTGCAGTTTAATACTGTTTAATCCAACAGAGGGGGACTTTTTATTTGGACATATCTGAGAACCAGCTGAACATTTTGCCCAGTTTAATGCAATATAAAGTACTATAGTTCAATAAGTAATGTGGGTGACTAGCCAGTTCTTTTTGTGCACATCCAAAACAAAATGTTCCTCTTTAAATAGCAAAAAATCTTCCTAATTTACCTTTAAATCAAAGTTTTCTAACAGGTATGTCTTCAGAAATAATCCTATCTTATAAACCTTATAATTTTCTTAAAAACTGACTATTTATTTCTGCTGGGAAATCCAATCATATAATGTTAGGCATCATTCTGAAGCTCGGTGATTCCCCCTTTTTAAATATACGGCTGGATTTCCTGATGGCCTCACTCCAGACCAATAAAAATCAAGTTTTCAAATCAGCACTTGTAAACAAATCTAGCTTGTTGCTAAGTGATAAATCACCATATTTCAACAAATCAATGTCTCATTTTGAAGCTTTTGAGATGGAAAATTTGAAAAAAATACACTTAATATTGAAAAAAATCCTAATTTTGACAGAAGGAGTCACAAATATATTCCAGTACATTTAAAATACGTTGATGTTGGAAATATCCTCTGACTGTAGCAGGTAAAAATTTATTGAGTTCATTGGAAAGACTGAAAACTGATCAGAAGTACAAATAATAAGTTTCCATTAATTTTTGCTCCAACAACAAAAACATCACCCTAAAGGTAGAATAATTGCTCCTGAAGAAGCTGTGGTGTTTTCACTGGAGAACAGTAGGAAAGCAGAGTCATTGACCACCACAGGAGACCAGTGCTTCCAGTAGTTAAACCACTCCAGCAAGCTTACAACATACTGCAGGCTTTTACTATGAAAAAAAAGGATCTGATTTGATTTGTGTTCTGCATGAAAAGCCTAAAATGTAACTACATTAACCAAGAAAATGACAAACTCACTTGGTGAACGGCAATGTTTTTAAATACTCACGGTTTAGTGTATTGTGAAATTATCTGATTATTTTTATGGTCTGAAAAATTGATAGTGGCAGTTTGAAAACGTATCCATCTACAACATGATTATATAATATATATAATATAATAATAACAGTTACATTCAATGAACATCTCTACTTTGTGTTTTTGTCACCCCTTTTCCTTCGTCCAACTGGGAGTGAGATTCCTGAAATGTTTCAGATAACCCACAGACAAAACCATGCAGTGAAAACACAGACAGGAGAGGGGCTCCCAGTCCCAGTCTCACGCTCTGAGGGCTCAACAGCTCGGACCACTAAGTACTGATCCCAGCTCCGCCCCCCGCCGTCTTTTCCCACAAACTCCAGGCTGTGGATTCACTTCCCTACACACCTGGGAAACCTTTGCGACTCATCTTACTAAAAAAAAAATTACTTCAATTTAAAAAATATTTACAAAAAAAAAATACAAAATATGCTAGAAAAAAAAAACCTAATAAATGGTGTGGCCCTAAACACATAAATAGAAATAACAGTGCTACGCTCTAGAGCACACCACAGTAGTTTCCTCCAAGTAAAACAGTTCTGGTTGGCTGGAGCTTTTCTGCACGGACTTGCGTATTCTCTGGGTGTTTCAAATATAAACTTATTAGGGTTAACTGTGACTCTGTAAAGGCTGTTGATCTAAAATTATACGTGAATGAGCTTCTCTCTGTTAGCCTGATTATAGCAAAGACCAGGGAGAACTTAATCTGTTATCCAACATCAACTTTACAGAACATCTTGGGTGTAGAAAATATCCCAACACGACATGTGGCGTTCTATGCAAGCACACTATTAACATATACAGACATAAAACTTAGTGATACCCATAAATATACATTTGCTATGAGACTACAAGTGTTGTGTTTAAAAAGTACACCAATCAGCAATCACATTACAACCACCTGCCTAATAATTGAGTAGATATCATTGTACCAGACAAGACGGGGACAAAAACATCTGGCAGTGTCCACGTGCATCTGGTACTGATTGTGACGGAGTGTCTGTGTGGACTGGTCTATAATGGCTCATTGCACATATACACACCTTCTTGGCTCTGTGACTGCCTATACAGCCAGCTTAGAGGGCCATCAGTGATGGATAAGTGCCAAAATGGACTGACCTGTACCAAACGCCAGCAACTATATGAATTTCTTCCAGGCGGGATGCCTGGATGTGCTTAAACAAACCTAACTACCCCCTTCAAGTTAGATAACTAATTTTGGGGCCAATGCAGCAGATGTCTGTACTGAAATTCATTTATGTTCAGGCGTTTAAAAAATCGTGAGCATTTTACCCCAAAGTGACACATAAAAACTTGTGAATGCTTTCGTAACTTGCAGACTTGATTACTGCGATGCTGTTTTAGCTGGGTGACCTAATAGCTCCCTAAAAATCTTCTTATTGAGTCATAACACTGCGTCACAAGTTCTGACAGGAGCTTCAAACAGGAAACGCATTTCTCCTATTTTAGGCTCATTACGTTGTCAAGTTCAGAATTCAATTTAAAGCCCTTATCATATCTCATATTTTGATTTTCTGGCCCCCTCTGCTCTGGAATCAACTTCTTTTCTGGGTTTGTGACACAGACACACTCCCTGCTTTTAAAACAAAGGTTAAAACATACCTCTTTGAAACAGCTTAGTTCGCATCTTATGTATTTTTATAATCAACTTTACTTTATTGCCTGTGTATACTCGTTTTATTGCGTTTTTATCTTTAATATGCTTGTTTGATTTTATTTATTCCCAACCTTTCTGTTCTTCACTTTTTGTATTTACTTATTTTACCTCATTAACTCTATTAGTAATATATGCATGCATGCATGTATAAATGTGTGTATAGTATTTTAAAATCCTCTTGAATCATTTTAAATTGTCGCGTTTCAATGCCTGTTTTTATGTCCGGCTCTGGTTTGTTCAGAATTTCGAGCCTTGCCTGTGTTTGAAAAGTGAATATAAATAAAGTTCATAAATAAAGTTGATACATATTTTGGCCTAAGCGTTCATTAACTTTAATAAATGTCCTCCAATAGCCATGAAATGGATGAAAAGTGTTCACGGGGTACAAATTAAGAACTGCAGGAGACATTTTATTTGAATTCAGGTGTTTCAAATCCTTCCATGGCCACAGGTGTATAAAATCAAGCACCTAGGCATGCAGACTGCTTCTGCAAACATTTGTCAAAGAACGGGTCGCTCTCAGGAGCTCAGTGAATTCCAGCGTGGTACCGTGATAGGATGCTACCTGTGCAGTAAGCCCAGCTGTGAAATTTCCGATACTAATATTCCACAGTCAACTGTTAGTGGAATTATATCAAAGTGGAAGCGATTGGGAACGACAGCAACTCGGCCATGTAAAACCACAGAGTGGGCTCAGTGGATGCTGAAGCTAATAGTGCACAGAGGTCACCAACGTTCTGCAGAGTCAACAGCTACAGACCTCCAAACTTCATGTGGCCTTCAGATTAGCTCAAGAACAGTGTGTAGAGAGCTTCATGGAATGGGTGTCTATAAGCAAGCAGCTGCATCCAAGCCTTACATCACCAAGTGCAAAGTGTCGGATGCAGTGGTGTAAAGCCTGCTGCCACTGGACTCTAGATCAGTGGAGACGTGTCCTCTGGAGGGACGAATCAAGTGTTAAGTTTGGTGGAGGGGGGTTGTTTTTCAGGAGTTGGGCTCGGCCGCTTAGTTCCAGTGAAAGGAACTCTTAATGCTTCAGCTTACTGAGACATTTTGGACAATTTCATTCAACAGTAGGGGGATGGCCCCTTCCTGTTCCAATATGACTGAGCACCAGCGCACAAAGCAAGGTCCAAAAAGACATGGACGAGTGAGTTTGGTGTGTTAGAACTTGACTGGCCTCTACCCAATAGATCACCTTTGGGATGAATTGGAGTGAAAACAGTGAGCCAGGCCTTCTGTCCAACATCAGTGTCTGACCTCACAAATGAGCTTCTGTGAGAAACACACTCCTTAACCTTGTGGAAAACCTTCCCAGAAGCTGTTATAGCTGCAAAGGGCGGGTCAACATCATATTAAACCCTGTGGATTAAGAACGGCAGGTCACTCAAGTTCATAGGAGTGTGAAGGGAGGTGAGTGAATACTTTTGGCAATATAGTGTATCTGGAGTTACTTGGGTTACAGGACGGCGTCAGCTTGCTAACTGTCTAATTCAAATTCAAAGCTAACCAACTAGCCGAGGTTAGCACAGTTAGCTAACAGAGTTGGCACCAAAAACCTCACATGGCAAAGCGACTCTGCTTGAAAAGTACATTTGGAAAAAAATGAACCAGGCGCACAGCACGTCTATCGGCTATTTTCCCACTGCGCTGCGGTTTCCCTGAGCTAACCCGTGTCTCGAAGTATCCGGACCTAAAAGAGAAGCGGAAGTTACTTTATCAAACTGTTAGCCAGCCGAGGGCTAACGTTAGCACACCAAACTGTTCACCGGGCAGAGCGGGGCAGATTTAAAGTACGAACTCGTTATTTTTTTACCTCTGCAGAAGAGCTGCGCTTCTGTTATGGATCACAAACACGTACCTTAATGATCCTGCGGGGCAGTCCTGCCATTTTGTCTTTGAATGCGGGCTTTTAGCTCTCGGCGGCTTCTCTCTGTCGTTGGCATTGACAGCAAACACACGACTTCCGGCTTCGCTGCGTCATCACCGCGTGCTCCCTGCGGAGGCTATAACTGCTGACAATCAGCTCCATCAGAGAGGTGAAGATCTGGGTTAAAGTAAAAAAATATATATAGTAGTTCATACATTTATTGGCTCTAGCAAATGATTTGTTGACTTAAAGATAACTAATAAAGACCTGATAGAATGTCACAGAACAAGTGCAGAAAATATTTATATTAAAGGTATTTTATCATTTCTAATCTGTTCTTTATGCCTTATAATCATATTTAGGCAGCTTATATTTTATGCCTATACATTCCCCCTTTACTGATTTATCTCCATGCATTTTAAAACTCCTGTAACATCACAGAATAAGAAGTCAACCCCACTTCATTATTGCTCCAGATCAACAGATCTCCAAGTTTTCTGTGAGTAGTTTGACGTTTGTTTGCCTTTTTAAATTCTGACTGCTTTACCCCACTCATTTTCATCCCAAATCCTGTATCTGACCGACCGTGGCAGCCTGCAGTGTGAGCTAAAGAATCAGGAAACTGGACAAACGGAGAATAGAACGTTACCTACAGCAGATGAGCAGTATATGATGGTCAGAAACCAGCACAGGGCCTGAGAGATGTCTCATCTTTTAGCTGATTATCTACTCCATGGCAAGTTTTCAACAGCTCTTTGGAAATCACCTTTTAGGTGCTAAAATACTGTTTTGCATCCATCAAATTGTGTTACCTTTGGTATTTTTCTTCAGTTCAACTAAAGAAATTGTGTATTTGTGACAGGCCACTGCAACAGATCCTATTTAAACTCGATTCTTTGTATTTCACATCACAGCATTTTTATTAAATATATTTAAATTTCTCATTCGAGTTAAGAACTAATAGGAATTTCCTGGCAAGAGCCACATTAATTCTCGTGTTTTCTTTATCAGGTCACATCTAAGAGAGCAACTTTGTCTCATGCAACGGTGCAACCTTTCACTTCTAAGATGGTAACTGGGCTGTTTTTGTCATTTCCATTTGGATTTGTTCCGCACTTGGTGGATTTTCAGACCTCTCTCACCCGTTTCAGACAAAGCAAACGTGAGTTAGTCTTAACATCCCCAAAGGTCAACAAGTCTGCACAGTTCAGCAGCGTTTGCCTTTTTCCTTCTTTTTGTTTTACACACACAGGTTGAACAGCAGCCACAGACTGGAGGGAAGCTTCGGAGCTCCTCCTCCTCCCACCATTTCTGAATGGACAAAGTTTTTTTGTTCCACTGGGAGCCGGTTACATTAACGGTGCTGCGAACCCACAGCGACTTCATTCACAGATCTGAGCACAAAACGAGTCCAGCATGCAACTTCTGTCCCAACTCAGCTCAACAGGTGGGTTTAATATATTTGAAACTGCTGTTGCTTTAAAAATATTAACCTGTTTGCTGCTTTTGGTGTAGATTTCTGTTGTTTTATGGTCCTATCAGAGTTCTGTGGACTATTTCATTGTGATACCGTTTTGTTTTCCAGTGCAGCTCCACATATAAGGCCGGAACATGAAAGCAACATGTTACTGAAGGGGGTTAAAATGCTGGTTTATAAAAATTGCTTTCAGCTTCTCGTATTTGTTATCAGGTATAAAACATGATCCTGCAACTATTCTCGTCCTTTACAACAAGTGCAAACTTTAAATTCATTAAATTAAAGTACTGAAATATCTTTGCACATCTCTTAAATATTATTTGGGACTTGATTTTGAAAAATGATTTTTTTTTTATGTGTTTTGTTTTGGTCTGATTATGTTGCACTCCTT
>JAOXNZ010000012.1:17737399-17748170 GCA_028566095.1 Kryptolebias brasiliensis | reverse complement strand
AACACTTTTATCAGGTTGCTTCACAATCAGGAGAACGTACAAGAGATAAATAATACCCTAAAAATAGCAACAAATACTCATAAAGCAATAAAACAATCAAATGATCTAAACTAATAAAAGTTCATTTAAACTTGAATCACATCTTGAGCTGCTTGTGAAATAAACAAATAAAGTATGTTATAAATTACTGCTGTTTGAGAATATTAATAAATGAATCATTTCTTACTGAACTCAGGACGACTTATTTATTCTTCCTTCATGGACAAATTTAAACGGGTTCGGGATAATCCACAAACAAGTGTCGGCTTTTAAAACTCCTCTAATCTAATCCAGAAACACATTTATGTCCGATAATAAACGACAATCCGCTTGAAAACGAGGTAAAAGTTTGGGCACATCTGCTTGGTTCAAAATGGTGCTTCTACAGGGTTTTAGGGCATTTTGTGTTTGTTGGAGAACTAATCAAATCAGTTTAGTTACTTTTGTAGGAAATCGTGACAGCGTCTAATCTCCTGACGTGATTTTGATTTAGTTTTTCACACTTTTTGACGACAAAACAAACAATAAAAAGATTAGGCAGATTGCACTGTAACCTGGGTTTCTGCTACTGTTTGTTGCTTGTTAAACTGAAGCGATAAACTAGTTTACCTTGTTTAAGTAAAACTCCAAAATTTTACCTTGTCCCATATAAAATTAATGAAATACCTGCTGGACAGAAATACCCTTTGTGTCCCACGTTTCAGGACATTTTTGTCCTGCAGAATACATTTATTAAATGCAATACAGGCAGTTTTGATAGAAAATAAATGTTTGAAAGTACATGTATCAAATTAAATGATAAAAAAATGCAGAAAGGCAAAGGCGGGCTACGAAATTATCGCCTGTGTATCTCATGAACCTCTGGATGAATTTTAATGAAACGTTCAGGAAATAATTGTTGGATGAACATCTACAGCTGATTGCCCTTTGGAGTCAACCCTATTCAAGATGGCCGCCACCGCTAACTGGCCTTAAAACCACACAAAATGGCTACAACTCAGCCAGCCGTACAGATATTGATCTAAAATTTAGCATGGCAGTAGCTGAGATTGAGCCTCAACACGTGTTCTGAGCGCTAATAGGTCGTTTAAAAGTTTGTGACCTAAATATCCATTACCAAATCAGCAAAGACTGGATTCCTAATCCCCCCCAGTTTGCCAGATTATGCAGGATTACAGGGTTATAAAGACGGCAGGTGAATGAACGGACGTCGGGTCGTAAACAGATACTTTACCCAACTTCTACAACGCTTTATCTCTGACTCACATGTTCATTAACCTGGACGCTCACTCAGTACCTGAACGAGCAGCTGCTGCACCTGGACGTAAATACACACACGTAAACACACACACACACCTTACCTTCTCACTGCTAACAAACAAGGTTGACACCAGCAGTGAATCCTTTCGGCAGCAGGCGATAAAATGACTTTAATCCCAGCCCCACTAATATAATCTTGAGCATGTTTTGGTCGTTTTGTGTTTCAGACGTTGCGCCGGCTGAAGAAGAACAGAGCAGTTCTGCGGCTCTGAGCGCCTTGATGACCACACCTTTACCTGCTGGTGTTTCGTTGAACATGGGGATGCCCAGGAAGCGCAAGGGCAGCACTGACAACCAGTTGAGTGTCACTGATGTTTTCTTTAATCCAAACGTTTTGAAAAATTAAAATCTAGAGACTTTAAACGGAAGTAATTGTTTCTTCTTCCCAGGGATTCTAATTTGGCTGCAATCAATGATGGAGATCTGGAGGACGACCTGAACAGGTGCTAACAACAATGTTTTCCTGTTTTTTATTTTTCTGTACTACTTCCGTCAACATGGCGCTTATTTTACCCACTGGTATATGAAAACGTTCAGCTCGATCAGACATCAAGCGCTGGGACTTTTGTTTTTTTATTTTTAACTTTTATACTTTTCAAAATGTTTTAGCTTAACAAAATATCTAGGTTAAAATACATCGAGATCTTTTCAGTTCCTTCAAAATCATCGTTCTCTTTGAAATCTATTCTATCAGAATAGTTTCTTTATTTTTGGCTTCTTATGCTAATTTTAGCTTTCAGCTACTATTCTGCTACTTTTAGCTATTAGCTAGCCTTTTAATACTTTTAGGTTTTAGCTTGGGTTTTGCTAATTTTGACAAGCATTTTCCATCTTTTATCTTTATCTTTGGCTATCCTTTTGCTACTTACCTTTTTGCTATTTTTGGCTAACTTTTTGCTATTAGCATTGAATTAGCCTTTTGATACTTTTAACTTATAAGTGGCATTTTGCTACTTGGAGCTAGTGTTTTGCTAAGTTTATCTAGCCTTTTGCTACTTTTAGCTTTCAGCTTACATTTTGCAACTTTACTAGCATTTTTAGCTAGTGTCTTGCTTCTTTTAGCATTTTTCTAACCTTTCGGTACTTCTAGCTTTTAGCTAGTCCTTTGCTACGTTTAGTTTTTAGCTAACCTTTTGTTACTTTTCACTATCATTTGCTACTTTTAGCTTTGCTGTTTTTAGCTTTTTAGCTAGTGTTTTAGCTTTTGGTTGCTGGTTTGCTACTTTTAGTTAGCATTTGGCTCCTTTTAGCTTCAACTACTCCATCATTCAGCTCTCAGGGTTCATTTTTAATTTTCTGAAGAACAAAACGTTTCTTCTCTTAAACAGCCTCTGAACTTGTGGCTCTGAAGAAGAAACTAATCAGTCTTTTACTTTTCCTTCTTTTCTTTCCCAGGTCAGATGGAGAGGACCAACACGCCAAAAAAAACTGCTTCAGGTAGACTTTCTTTTATTAAAAAAATCACTTATTTTCTGTGGTTTTAAATACTCCATCTGTCCCTGGTCCAGTTTAAGCCAGAGTATATTTTGATGTGTTTTTCTGCCTCTGCAGGGAGCCGCACAGCAAAATAGAAAAAAGGAGACGAGATAAAATGAACAAACTCATCGACAAGCTCTCAGCCATGATACCGACATGTAACCCCATGTCCCGCAAACTGGACAAACTCACGGTGCTCCGACTGGCCGTGCAGCACCTAAAATCTCTCAAAGGTGCCAAATCCAAACGCCGACTGGCTGGCGCTCAGATTTTAATCTCCACCAGGACAGACTAAAACACTGTAAGAACTCTGTTGAATTATCTGTCTCCTGAACTAGACTGATACCAGCCTTGTTTCCAGGTTCAGCGAGCGCCTTTTCTGAAACGAGCTACAAGCCGTCATTCCTTCCTGAGGAGGAGCTGAGACACTTAGTCCTCAAGGTAAACGGCAGAAACCAGTTTTCTATTAAAAGATTTTATTGGAGGACGTCACCTGTCAGTCTCTTGAAGATGTGTTAAACTCATAAATCAGAAGCAGAACTAGAGTGCATTATTTCCTGATTCTAGAGGAAGTGTCCTGCTTCCGCTTTATGATATTTAAATGTTCAGCATGTTTCTTTATGTTTTACCCTTTGATTACAATTTACAAAAAATAATTTCTGTTACAGTCTTTGTTTGAAATTTAAAAAGTGCTCGATGGCTTTGTGTTTTTTTTTTTATCACATCGGCTCTTCCCTTGTCGTGCAGGCTGCAGATGGGTTCCTGTTTGTTGTAGACTGCGATCGTGGGAAAATAGTGTTTGTCTCTGAGTCCATCTCGAAGATATTAAATTATAGCCGGGTAACATTTTTTTTATTTTTATCACAGAATTGTGTGAAAACCTCAGGCACACCAGATGGCTTATGTTAAATTTGGCCTCATTGTCAGTAAACTGGATCCTCAAGGCGTGGGTGGTTCCAAAGGAACAAGTTTAATTTAGTAGATTTAAGAAATGCAAAATTATTATTTTATGCATAATTATTATAAAGTAATTCATAGACTCAAGCTCTCTAGAATAAAACACATTGATAGACTGTTTATAAACTCAGAAACTGACTCAGTTTCTGCTGTGCTCCGTAGGCAACACTTCATGTAAAAAGATTTATTCTGTAAAGTTAAACATACTTGGTTAATATAGATGTAAGCAGGAGTTGCTGGATGTTTTAAACATGTATTTTTCTCCTCATTGGGGCTTTGTGGAAGTCAGCCTGGTGAGCTGTTTGGTTTTTTTTAGGCGGAGCTGATTGGACAGAGCCTGTTTGATTACATCCACCCTAAGGATATGGGCAAAGTGAAGGAGCAGCTGTCAGCTTCTGAATTACACCCTCGTGAACGGCTAATAGATGCTAAAAGTAAAGCATTTATTTTTGTCTTTGCGTGCCCGTATGTGTGTGTGTGTGTGTAGGAGTGTGCGGGTAAACCTAACCCTCCCTGTGTCTTCAGCTGGCGTGCAGGTCCAAGCCGACCTTCCTGTCGGCGCGTCCCGGTTGTGTTCAGGCGCACGTCGCTCTTTCTTTTGTCGCATGAAATACAACAAAATGCCCGTGAAAGTGGAGGAGAAGGAATACCAGGCCAACTCCTCCAAAAAGAAAGGTGAAACACAAACAACCTCCAGATAACTACCCCTGAATTTCTAAATAATAGCTATCTTTAAGTGAACATATGTATATATTTGTGTGTGTGTGTGTGTACTCTGTGATATGGCTGAATGGGCTTTTGGTCTGTTTCTGATTAGAGCCACAGAAGTACTGCACAGTCCACTGCACGGGCTACATGCGCAGCTGGCCCACCAGTCAGATGGCGTCGGACGGGAAGGGGGAAGCCGACAAGCAGGATAGCTCGTTCTTCAGCTGCCTGGTGGCGGTGGGGCGCGTCCACTCTCACTCAGCTCCTCAAGTTAATGGCGAGGTCCGAGTTAAAGCCACGGAGTTCATCACACGCTACACCATGGACGGCAAATTCACCTTTGTCGATCAAAGGTATCAGTAACTGGATGGGGAGGAGTCAATGTTTGTTTTTGTTTGAATCATGGAGGTGGTTGGTTGAGTCTAGTTTGTTTCTACAAGAAACTGTTGCAAATGGATACAGAAGAAGTGATTAGCTTATGCCTTGTCCACACAGATACCTTGTTTTTCCACAACAATCTGTTTATTTGTCATTTCTAAAAATATTCTCAGAAACATGGCATCAAATCTAGGACTTTTCATCCTCATGGAATCTTAGAAAATTACAGAAAATGGTGCAGTAACTATGCCAGGCCTGTGTGAGGCGCTGCAACGCCGCCAGATAAACCAAAAAAACAGAAACAAGCGCAAGATCAAAACTGTAAAACTAGATACAGTGAGGGACGGTTGGAGGGAAGGGTTTTCGTCACCGTGTTGAAAGCACATCAGGCTAAATTAATTATACACACGTATCTGTCTTTTTTTAACAAGTGTCTGATTATTGTTGTATCATCTGTCACTCTTAGGGTTGTTAGTTAGGTAAGAGGTGGGACTATCACATCATTGTCTGAAAAAGTTGTTTTGGTGGTCTACATGAAAAACACGAGGGAAGCGTTTCAAGATGCTTCTCTCTGTAACCCGGTTTCAAAACATACTGTTTGAGGACTCCTAAAACGCCGTTTCGGTGTGGACTCAAGCCTAAAACAATAAAAAAAAACTTTAGTATTAAAAAAAAATGACGTTCCCGTGTGGACAACAAAATGACTCCCATCAAATTACTGTAACTTCTAATGAAGTACCAAACATTCAGTTTATATCTTCTTGGAATTCATTAGTTTCAGTTAGGAAGCTGAATGATTGTAGTTATTTAGTAAAACTACATTATGTGCTCTCAAATAGGACGCACGTCTTATTTGAGACTGAAATCTGTTGATTTGTCCTTATTAGAACGTAAAACAATACCTTTCACTCCATTTAGGAACTGCTTTTTTAAACTGAAAAAGGCAGAAACATGAATTACTTTCATTATTCTTTGTTATGATGAACTTTATAATTGACTTAATTTAGACTTGGGGCACTAAGAAACAGTTTTGATGGTATTAATGTAGAAAAGAAAAACCTCTTTTCTTCGCAGAGCAACAACCGTTCTAGGTTACCTTCCACAAGAACTGCTTGGGACCTCGTGTTATGAGTACTTCCATCAAGATGACTTACTCCATTTAGCTGATAAACATCGAAAAGGTAAATTGTTTCTTATTGGACTCCTGTCGTTTTTGTTTTTTCGTTTAAAGCCTTTTACAGCGACTACAGTTATGATTCGTTTGTTTTAACTGCAGTCTTTGTCTTATTTTCCAATGTTTCTTCTAACTTTTTGTCTGTTTTTTTTCCTCTCCTAGTTCTGCGAAGTAGAGAGAAAATTGAAACGAACTGCTATAAATTCAAAACAAAATATGGTTCTTTTGTCACTCTGCAAAGTCAGTGGTTTAGTTTTGTAAACCCCTGGAACAAAGAAGTCGAGTACATAGTGTCAACTAACAGAGTTCTATCGTGAGTATATGCTGCCGTGGTTTGTTTACTAAATCTAAATCTTACAAAGTTCATAGACCGATCTGATCTTTCTTAATTATTTTCCTCGTTCCACGTCAAGGCATGACAACAGTCGAACGGGACGAGCAGGAAATAAGCCTGAACCGTCGAGCAAGGCTTTAGAAGGTCAGCTGACAGGTGATGTTCACCTTTCAGGCATGTAGTGTCATCAGTCACAATGCTCGCTGCAAAATAGACATTTTGTAGTAAAATCTAAAAAAAAAAAATAATTTTTTTGATGTTTAGCAAGACACAACATTACACACAACAAAATGCATGAAAGAAGGGATGAAAACAGGACTCCTGACTGATAAAACTCCAGTTAAGTGAGATCCCGTTTTTATTTGTCGACAACTATTTTTATTGCTGTGAGTTTCACTAAAACCCTCCAGAGGAGAGACTCTTTTCTCTGCCTTTTGTGGGTTTGTGTGAACAAAGCTGGGAGGAACATTGTTGTAGAAACTAATCACAGATTAGTAGTTTGACACAACGAAGAGCCGGCAGTGGGTGTATTTCAGGTCTGAAAGGGGGGTTTGGCATCTAAAATTTGTATTTTGTTTTTCCTGTTAAGATGGCAAGAAGTCTCTTCCAGTCATACCAGGCATCTCCTCTGCACCTGGAACTATGATCTGTCCTGGAAGCATAGGAACACAGATTGCTAACGAGCTGCTGGATTTCAACAAGTAAGGCATCGCTGCATTTGTTAATAACTGACAGAGTCACGGTGGTTGTATAAATCATCTTTTCATACATTTACACAAATAGAGCTGTTTTTCGCAACATGGTTTCTGGATGTAAAACTTGTGAAAGATGCTGCGTGAGTCAGTATTAAATGAATTTGTTGGTTTCTTTAGGCTGAACTCGTCTCCTCCCAGTGGGAACGTCAGTCCCTTCAGTCTGCCACAGGATAAATCTCCCCAAACTCCTAATCAAACCAGCAACAATGTAAGTTTTTATATGTGCCAGTCAACACAACAAACACCTCCTCGTCCTCACAACTGCTCAGTCCACGTGTCAAACGTTACCAAAATCTTTAAAGGTTGTTGTTTTTCCTGGATGAGCTTTTTCTGTTCCTGCAGTACCACCCAGTGGACACCCCAACATGACGTCTTCACAGAAGCACTTTAGCCAAATAAACATTACCTTAGACTAAAAGAATCCTCTAGTTTTTGTTTGTTACTTCAGCATTTGAAAATATTTAGTTTTGCAGCAGATAAATGGTAAGAAAGGTTTGTAATATTACAGATTTTACACTAATGCAGGAAAGATTTATTTAAAACTTGGATATTTGCAGTTTTATGTACCTCATGATTGGATTACGGTTCAGAAGGCTGTGATGTAATTATAAAACAATTATTGATGCATTTAGATTATCCAGAAATTTAAGACTTGTTTTACATGAACACTGATTTATGTTTTCATGCCTAATACAGTGTTCACAAAAAAACAAATGTCAAAAAACCCAATTAATCAGACTGCTGATCAACAGTTAGCATAAATGCTAACTTATCATTGAACATGCCACAGAAGCGCTAACGAGATTAGCATCGTGTTTATCACTGGAAAGCAAATGTTTTAAAGTCATTACTAAAGACAGCCACATTATGATAACTTCAACTGTTATTTTAAGACGTATTTCTTAATGTTCAGCAAAGAAAACATACGTCTTTACAGCAACATGTTTCTACTACTGGATCTACGGTAACTCTACTGGGACAATTGGCACCGTGCAGAAACTACTCTGCTAACTCTCTGAAAGTGGGAGCACAGATTAACGTTAAAACTGATTTTTGACATTTAAAAAATTAATTAATGACTTTCCATGTCTGTGATGCATCTAAAAATAGATTTTACCTCCCACCACTATTCCATTATCAAGCTGCTATCGCACCCAAGTTGGTTATAGTTCAGCTGAGACCTGGTTATTATACGAGCCGCGTATCACATCCTGTGAGGTTAGAAAACACCCATTATAATATGCCACACTGCAGATTGTGAAGTTTCGGGTACATTTTACTTGATGTTTGTCACGCAACGCAGACTTACGGTGAGTGGTGCTGTGACTCACTGACTCACATCAAGCTTGAGCGCTTTGCAATGTCATTACATTTGAGATACAACTTCCTGTTTCGTGGCACGACTGCGATTTTAAAATTAACTATGAGGCAATAAAGTATTTTCTACCCCTCGAATTCAATAATGCACTTCTTGGTCAGTAATTCATATGTGATTCTTACTAATGCAGCAGAAGAAACTAGTCCTCTTGTGTATAGTTATCATTCAGTGTTCTGAAAACTGAGGCTCGCTTTATACAAGGTAACACTTGTTCACGCTAAATTTTTGTCTCAGACTCTCTAAATTTGATCTTCTTTGGACCCAAGACTCCTTTGTAGCTTTGCGTTAAGTTGATTTGATTTAAATGTTGATCTATATTCTTTAAATCTTTTGCAAAGAGCTCAGACATGTTTCCAGCTGGCATTTTACAGTTTATTTTTTGATGATCCTTTTCTGAAACTTCTCTAAGAACAGTTTTGTTTGTTTTTTTTTCTTTGATGTTGAGCCATAATGTGAAGCAATCCTAACTTTATGTGCTGAGTAATGTCACTGGAGGTTTATCACCAAACAATTTATTCTTTGGATTGTTTTACCCCTTCAGTATTAAAGTCTGACGTGCTGATTTAAGAAAGGCTCCTTTCTTTTGGTCTCTAGGTGCCAAATGGAGAAACATCCGACATGGAAATTCCAGGAAAGTCGAGCTCAGAGAGCGAGCCTCAAGGAGCTTCGTTCTCAGGAGGAGACTCGCTTATTGGTACTCCAGATGCTGTTAATAGGCTTTTGTGTACACCTTGTATAATTACTTCTCTGTTATAAATGCCTCACATTTTGTTCTGTTTCCTTACATCAGGGGAGAATCCACCGCTGGACTTGGAGAGTGTCGTCGGACCCGGCCTCAACAGTCTTAGCAACGACGAAGCAGCCATGGCGGTGATCCTGAGCCTGCTGGAGACGGACGCAAACCTGGAAGAAGCTGTAGACTTTGAAGAGATGCACTGGTCTTTGTAGGGTCTGTTTTTTACAGCTGCAGAGAAACATTTGGGACCTCAAAATGCTAACTTCAGAAGGCAGCATATTTTTTTTTTTTTTGTTTTTTTTAAGAGACGTTTTAAGTTATTTGTTCCCCATTCAAACATAAGCTGTGTAGTGTTTTGGTGGCTGCTCTAAAAAGATCAGGACTGGTGACAATGTGGGACACCTCAATAGAAGGAGGATGTGCCTCTGAAGCCTTACAGCAGTTTGTCTGTCCTGAAACACTGTTCCTCACTACGTTCTCCAAACACTTCTGCCTCACAAGGTAGAAGAGTCAACAGACTATGATAAAGTAGGATTTACTCCCTCTTTTTTTTCTCTTCCTCTTCATCTAAGAGTAGAAATGCAAACCAGACAAGTCTGACTTGATAGGAAAGCTGAAATTTCCCTTGGTACTGTGTGATTAATTTAATTAAAATAAAGTTTGAGGAAGAGAGCCTGGCCCATCTCTGCAATGCCTCAGGATCCGAACCGTAAGTACGGAGTAAACAACAGCAGACCGCACTTCCTAACCTCTACGTTTGACAGTCAAATACGATGATCTGCTCGGAGAGCTTCTCTTGTCAGTATCTGAAGGTGTTTCGTCGTAACCGCCCTGTAAACCTCTTCTGTTGTGCACTGACCCAAACGAGCTGTAAATGCGTGGCATTGCTGCAAACGTGCGTTCAGGCCATATGTGTCTTAAAGGGATGGTTTGCACAGGAAGCCCTGGATTTTATTGGCTCTGGCTTCAAACATGTAACTTGTTGGCATAAGACGTTGTTATATATTTAGGAGGAAGCTGTTCAGTAACTCCTATGGATTTGTGAGCAACACAGAATGAAGCAAAAAAAACTAATTAAAAAGTGCTTCAGAAGGGCTGAAAGTGTTGATGGTAGAAGAGGTAACTCAGGAAGTTTTACATACTTTCCTACCTTCTGTACATTATTGATTTGTGCTGTCACCTGCTTGTTATTCTTGCTTTCTAGTTTAGCAGGTAAACCATCACCTGACATGTTTCCAGTTATTTTTCATGTTTTATGTGTTTATTTTGGAGCATCATGTTCACATTTATCAGGAGATTGTCCTATGCAGAACTGTCATTCCATGAAATCTAAATTTAAGTGTGTTTGTTAATAACGTCTGTATGTTGTGGTTTGTGCATGACTCCTGAAGTTATAAGAACCTTTACTGACTTGTCTTATTTAACTTGGAGTCCCTGGACTTTATGGATCCTGTCTTTGTTTACCTCATGTAGTTCTGACTTGGTATTGCTTAGAATTGCACAGTTTAGCTTTTAG
>JAOXNZ010000012.1:17724928-17737173 GCA_028566095.1 Kryptolebias brasiliensis | reverse complement strand
AGTTGTCTGTAATTTCCTGCTTTTAAACATGTTGGCACAGATCAAGCATTCCTCCACAGTTAGTCTGAGAAAATAATAAAGTAATACTAAAATATAGATGAATTTATTGTGTGATTAAGCACAAATTACCAGTCAGTGTGTTGTTTTAAAACTTATTCTAGATCCTGGGGACTGCCATGTACCCATTTAATTGTAAGTGTTGCGCACAGAGCTGGAAAGCTAAAGATCTTTGTCAGAAAAGTTGAACACTTTAAACACCTGAACATCACATGGAGCAGTTTCAGTTTGTGTCGGTATCTCAGGCCACGATTCAGTCACGTCTCAAGGACTTCAGTAAGAAAAAGCAGTCGTGAATCATGAAGAATACTGTCTTAAAATGCTTGACTTATGAGGAGCCAGTTGATGGAGCAGCAGAACCCACAGGAACCCTCCTGCTTTGTGTCCGAAGTGCCTTTGAACGTTCCTGCTCGGACACACGACGGACCTGTGGGGTTCTTTCTCCAACGGAGGGCTAACATGGATTAACTTGAAGCCCTAAAGGCATACAGTGCTGATCCTAAATGTTCAGAGATGAAACAGAAGCTGAACACGCTGGCTTCAGTTCTCACTACCTATAAACCAAACATGCAGAGCTCTGGAGTCGAACCATAAATGCAGGAAAAGTCAATTTTGTACAATTGTTTTTGTTTGTTGTTGTGCTTCTTCTTCCATCTTGGCACTGTTTTAGCTGTTATTTCCCCAGAAAGCTAATATATTTCCCACACATCGTTTCTTTCTTTTTGTCTTTTATTTGAAATAATAAAGTAGTTTTTGTAAGACAGGAACCTTTGTGGTGTTTACACATGCATCTTTTTGTGTTTTTTCATTTCCACATCAGTTGAATCAATAGAGGATGAACCCTACCTTTATGGGTTATTTTGAGCAGTTTCAGTCATGTTTGAATTTCAGGCTACAAAGGAAACTTTATTTCCTTAAAAGTTTGTTGCTGTTGCCATCAACGTGAATGGGTTGTCTCTCCAGGTTGTCGAGTTGCTACTAATTACAGATTTCCTGAACTTTCAGCAAGAATTCTAGGAATATTTTTATGAAGCTGTATTTGGTCCAATCGGAAATAAAGTAAAAACATTTTGTGAATCATTTCCCCAGTTTTGGTCCTTTGTTTAGATTTGGCTCGTTTGAGATGATTTGATAAGGCAGAGGTTGGTGTAATTAGGAAGAAATGGATTATTCTGGAGTTTGTTGTGTATTTAACATGTTCATGTAAGAGAGGAGAGTTTTACAAATAGTTCAGGAAAGATTTTTATTTTTCGCTAATAAATTTAAACAAAACTAATGACACACTGCTCATGAAGCGAGTTATTAGAGTAGAATGGTGTAGAAAAGTGTGCCAATTTCTTTAAATTTAGGTTTTCTGACTTCCTCTCTGTTGTGTTAGAGGCCGATTCTCCCTGTGGATCCACCTCCTTACACAAAGAGATGGATCTTCTGCAGATGTTTCTGCATCCAAGAATGAGTCATAATAATGGGGTATAAGCAATGAAATACTCAACAAGCATGAATGGGTTTTATTAGTTATTTATGACAAAAATGTGTTAATAAATGTGCTTTGTTTCCCCTTCAGGATGGAGGGGTTGATTTCAGAGAAGCCATCAGCTGAATTTATTAAAAATGACTTATTAAAACAACACTTACTGCATCCATGTGACTAAAAACCCCACATCAGAGCTTCATGGCTGAACCTTTGAATTGATTCTGATATCTTACCTAAGAAAACTGATCATAATAGAAACTTGAAAAACACATTTCTTTTACCAGCTGGGATAAAAACCATTTTTATTTGAAAACTAAAAATTGAATAAACACGAGAGGTTATTTTATCTCCACTTGATGTCGCTTGAACATAAACTTTATCTTTTTTTTCCAGACTTGGATCAGAATGCTCCCTTCTCGTTCCAGGACAAAAACACGGTAAATTCCATCAATGTTTGATTTGAACAAACGTAAGTCTCTAAACCGTTGCGCTTGAAAGTAACTTTTGACTACGCTCATCCTGTAGAAGTTAAAATAAATATCTAAAAACAAATGTATCAACAAACAAGCGATAGTTGGTGTTGTTGAGTGAGTAACACGAAGCGATTCGCTTTCAAGGCAACTTTTTTATTTCCCAGCCTACAGCGAACGCCACACGAGTTCCTGCTCCAATCCAGGCTGGAGGAGGGCGGGGCCTTCCTGCCGTGACGTCCCGACTTTTCCGACCCGCCGCGTCACGTCGACATCATGGCGTAGCGATGCGGAGGGACGTGGAGCCGAGCTGGTGGGCACGAAGAAGTTCCGAAACTATTCATGTGGAGTTTTAAGTCCGTATTAAGGGACACAAACCAACGGAAAACCCGATTTATTCGAGCCGAGTAACGGTAAGAAACACCGTTGTTTTGTTTTTAATGTGGCGGCTGTGATTTATTTTTTAAACGTAAATATTTTCTATGTCTCGCGCGCATGAATGCGCTCATTTATTTTACGTAGTAACGTCAACGGCTATTTTTTTTTAGCTTTTAACGATGAAAATCGAGTCTGGAGGGGTTCGGGGGTCACTTTTTAAGGGTATTTTTTCCTCTCTAAGTTACCCTTGAGCGGTTAGTTAACACTTCTGAGTCATGATTTTGTTTTTAGCTCAATGAGAACGAGTTGATAAGCTGTAATGTCGTTGTTCCGACGCAAAAAAAGACAACTTTGTGACCGCTGCATCACCGGATATGTGGTCACTTGTTCCCAGTGAAAACGCCTGAAGGCACTTTCTGTTCATAGACTAAAACAAACTGCATGTTGTCTTCAAATCAGAGTGGGCCACATTTTTTCCAGAGGGCCATTTTATGCTTTTAGAGCCATACGTAAGCACAGTATAGTATAGTATAATATCTCTATATAACACCACATCATCTGCTAAAATGCACAAAGTGGAGGGATTGCTTTGTGTAGCCTGTAGAAGATGTAGTTCACGTTTATGCACAGTTTTAGATGATAAGCTTGTAGCATAGTGTTTGGGTGAAACACCCCAACATTCCCTTTTTATAATAAGCAAACTGCTTGTGAACTTAACACTTGTGAGAATTGATTTGTTTTAAAAAGGAGCAACATTTGGAGTCATTACGAAAGCCTGTTACAAACCTGACAAAGAAAAGTTTAGTCCTGTTTTAGGTAAAAACATAGACCAGGCTTTCTGTTGTAAAGCCAGTATATAAGTAACAATAGAGTCAATAAAATAATATCTTGCATTCATTTATTTTAAGTTTTGTTTTGGTTTGAAGACGTCGAGGGCCAGATTGACATCGTTAAAGGGCCACTTCCTTGGCCCTCGAGCCATATTTTTCCCACTTGTGCTTTAAATTTTGTGTGTTGAAGTGACTCATATCGTGAAGTTTACTGTCTGGAAATTATGTGAAACTTGATCAGTTGTATTGTTCCCAAATCGACCTCGAAAACGAGACCAAATGCTTTTGAGAACAACAGAACCGTCTGTGATTCTCAGTGTGATAACTTCACTGCGAAGTTTCTCATTTTGCGTCAGCCACATTTGGAGGAAATCTCCCAGGGTTCTCGTAGCTTCCTCCAGCCTTAAATGCATCGAACCGCAAGGAATTCACAGAGGAGGAATGCTCAAAAATGCTCCAAAACAAACTCCAGATTTGGTGAAACAACTGCATGGAAAGCTTGTAATTTGTGCCACATGTGCACAGTTCAGTGGCGCATCTCGCTGCACTTGCAGTGACCTCAAAGATGAGCCCTTTTCAGTTTTAATCGAGTAAAGAAACAGTTTGTGTGTCAGATGAAAAGAATGTGTGCAGCTGTCCAACATAAACTGAACTCTTCTCTGAACTTGTGCATTCACGCAGGAAAGATTTTGTTACATTAAGCTTTATTATTTCAACCACCTAATTCTCATTTTGGGCGCTCACATTGCGTAGCATTTCTAATATGAAGGATTCCTCACTTTTATGTTTTTATCTTCTTTTGCCGCAGGCCTTGTTATTTGGAGTTGCCTTGGAGTTTGAAAATAGCTTCTGGTTATTCTGAAGCAGCGCCCCACGGGCGTCTGAATACCCAAACCCTGTTTACACAGAGTAAATCATAAGAGACAGCCAGTGAACTGGTTAAATGCCTTTAAGGATTGTGTGCTGAATAGCTGATGACTGTTTCCTATTTGAGGTGAAACACGATGATGTATTTTAGTCAGAGTTTAGTTTTTCTCAGGGAATCACTGTGGAGGTGAAACTGAGCCATGAGTCAATACACAGAAAGTGTCATTATATGGAAACATCTACTCTGTCATGTTCTTGGAAATCATTATGGGAGTAAAAATAGAAAGAGAGAAAGAAAAAAGTTGCATGATTTATGCTTGGTTTGTAAGTTCCTCCACCACCACAGTAACTCAGGCTGTTAAAGTCAGCTGCAGTGTGACTCTGAACTCCCCTCTTTGTTCCCTTTGAGACTCCAGACCCCAGGACTTTTACGAGGAACCTTTACATTTGTGTACGAGGAATTGCTGGACTTCGTACTCCAGAAATGTTTGCAGTCTGGGTAGATCTTCCAGTGAAGATGATCTCTGATGGTATCCCTAAAGTGTTGTAGGATTTTAAAGTGGTCACTGTGCTCCACTCTCCCTCTGCCAAGACCATTAAAAAAATATCTGGACTGTGATCTTGAGCACCACCAAAATTTTATCACTTGTTTATTGTGACAGCAACAACATTTCCTGTAAAATTAATCAAAATCCGTTCATCAGCTTTTAGATAATCTTGCTAACCAACACTATCGAAGACAACCTCCTTGACAGAGATTATTTAACAGGATTAAAAGGATTATTTCCTGTTATAAAACTCTGATTTAAAGGTAGATTAGATGCTGTTTTAGTTACTGGGATTGCTAGATGTTGTCTTTATGGACTCATTTTTATTCAAATCTCAATTATGATAAAAATCAATATTTCATTATGGCTCATTTTGCCAGCAGGGGTCACATCTTTTGTTTTGAAAACAGGCAGGTGGTGTTGTAAGCATCCTCTAACTTAGACAAAACAGCCCAATATGATGAAGAAAGGCGCCCTCTTTGCGTTTAACTCTTGGTGTCAGTAATACTCATGGAAAAGCAGACATTGTTTCCATTGCAGGTGCTTGAGATTTTGGAGAGGTCTCCTTTGATAACAAACCCGCAAAGACTAAACAACCTTCAACAACAAGCAGTTTGTAAAACTGTGCCCCTTCTTAAAATTCTTTAGCGAATAAAAATTGAACTTACCATATTTGATTATGTACTTGTAATGATTTTTGCAGCAGCTGTGAGTTTTTATCAGCTGCTCAGTTCATCCGCCTGGTCAATAAGAACAATAAATGTTCCTGGGAACGGTAATGTTCACTTTTTCGAATATCGCCCAACACGTGACAAACAATTGATCTCTTAATCAAGAAAGCAGTCAGGAGTTTCAGACCTAAAAGGCATTACGGCCTTTCTTCTGGAAAGCCACCTTGTCTGCATGTGAGACAGCCCTCCTGTGTTTACATATGACTAACGCAGCGTATGAGCTGTCCACCCCTCTGTAATTAGATATTCTTTGACCTCGGCTTTGGGTCCATCCTTGAGGACGAAGCCTTTGAAACTCTCATTCAGGTACTTTTTATTTGTGTGTAGCAGTGACTGACACATGGACAGCACGTTTGAAAGCTGCGTGCCTGGACCTGGACCTGCTGCGTTTGAAGTGTGTTTGCTGAAAGCCAAGTGTTAACTCCGCTAGTGTTTGCTCTTCCGCGGCGAGAGAAAAAAAAAAACTGACTCAGTTTCAAGATGCCCTGCAGGCCTTCATTCCTCCATTTAGAGTCACAACAAACTCTGCTTTTGTTCAGCTGCTGGATCCGTGATATTCTGCTCAGGGAGTGTCTTCAATGACAGCAGTTTATTTTATATTTCTCAGCTGACATGGAGTAATATTTATGAAATATTTTTTTAAAGTATTGCACTCAAAGTATAGGTTGGAGATGACTCTCAGCTACTACCGCACCAAATCTTAGCTTGGTATCTGTAACTGACTGAGTTATTGTTGTGTTTGCTAAGGTTGCTTAACTGTGGCGGCCATCTTCCTTCAAAAGTTAATCACTTGTAGATGTTCTTCGAATGATTGCTTTCTTAGGGGTTAATTTAAATCCGCCCACAGGTTCATGAGATATTTTGCTAATATTACAGACAAACGAACGCAGACGCACTCACACAGACAAAAACATTTCTCAGATTTGCAGCCAAAAGGTGACATTCAAAAGCCTTGATAATCTAAAATAAGACAAACAAATGATCAGAACGTCCACAATATAATTCCTAACGTCCATCTTGGTTTATTTACATAATCTGAGTCTATCTTTAAATGTCCTGCCTGTGTACCTCTAAAAGAATGTGGAAGAAGCAGCTGCTGTAGGCATCCTGGGAGAAGCATTTTTACCAACATTAGGAGTTTTATTGTTGGAAACCGCTCAGCAGTTACCCCGGCACGCTGGTTCTCTGTCTGCTGCATGTTGTGACGAAGCTTGTGTTTCACTGCACGCTTATTTTACACATAATGGAAAGTGTGACCACAGAAATGCTGAAATAACTGTGCTGGGTCTGTGGGTGGTTTCCATAAAGTTTGAAAAAAAAAATGGTTCCTGGGCACTCCCAGGACTTGAGCCAGCCGAATAAAAGGAAGGTGGTTTATGGATGTTTGTGTGCACGGATATACAGAAAAATGAAAGGTTCACAAAAAAACTGGGCTGCTGTCACATTTGTTTCCTGAACTGAAATGCTAAAATAGATCTTCATGTGGCTCCAAAGTGTCCTGCTGACACAGCATTACTCTCACAAAAACATGTGCAATTTATTCTGCATCAACTTTTTTATTTAAGCTTTTCTGTCACTGGCTAGTTTTTAATCTGCCTTAGTAAAGTTATTTTATCTGTTGAGATGTAATCCATAGACCAGCCTTGTTTTGGTTTTACAGCAGACCTGATATTTTACCAACCAGACTTCTTTTCTTAGAATTGAGAGGTTGTAAAACAGCCTAACTCCAGGGTGGGAAACATTTTTAGTTAAAAATATGCTGAGCACCAAGGTTTCTGCTCTGTGACTGCTTCGCTAAATTTGTAGATCCTCACATCACATAACAGCAGCTGCAGGAATTAGTTTTGTTTTTTTGAAAACAGACAAAAACCCTAAACTATTCAGTTTATGGGTACTTTTTGACAGATTAAACACAGTGATGAATTTCAGTTTCTGTTTGGAGCAGTTTGTTACTTTAAATGCCTTCTGTGTTCATTACTTTTAAAGGTTTATAAGCGACTGAAGATGATGTCTGATGCCAGCGACATGTTGGCTGCTGCCTTGGAGCAGATGGACGGCATAATAGCAGGTAAAGTCCGCCTGCAGCGTTAAACATCAGCTCTTTTTTGTCTTATTTTAAGTGATAAAATCACTAAAAGTAGTTGTGTTACAAACCACACAGTAGCAAAGTCCCTAATCAAAATGATCTTAATGGTTTTTAATTTCTTAGACAAATCTCATGTGATGCTCCATCTGTAGCTGTAACTCTGCTCAGTTTGGTTGAGTGGTTTTAATATTTATAAATCTTTTTCTGCGTACAAATGTTCAATATAATTTTCTTTAATAGAGAATTAAATGTTGAACTTGTGTTTTATTGGAGTTATATGATAGAAGGAGTTTAGTAAATAGAAATGAAGATTCTTTTTAGTTACATTTTATATTAAATTGTTGTTGGGCACACTTTAAACCCAGTTTCATATAAACCAAAAACAATTATCCATTGCTCCTTTTGACAGAAGAAAGAAAAAATATGATCATGTCTCACCTGTACTGGCCTCTGTGCGCTGGCTTCCTGTCCATTACAGGATTCAGTTTTGTTTTTTTTAAATGTTACTCTTGTTTTTTTAAAACGTTTACTGGTTTGGTACCACCTTACCTGGCTGAACCTCTGCACATTTTCACTCCAACCAGCCAGTTGCCGGATGCTCTCGGATCTAAACTCAAAACCAGACGTGATTTTTTTTTCTCTAATCTGTGGAACAGCCTTCCTTTGATCATTAAAGCTGCTCAGACTGTTGATCATTGTAAATCTACGCTGAAAACTCATTTTGTTTCCACTGGCTTTTAGTTCTGGTTGAGCAGGACAACTTGGCTTTTATTGTACAAGTTTAATAGATGTATTTATTTGTTTTTAACTATTATTTGACTATGTTTTAATGTTTTATTGCTGATCATTTACCCTGTAAAGCCCTTTGATTAACTATGGTTGTTTTCAAATGAGCTATAGAAACACACACAGTGTGATTTAAGTTTTCCACTTTCAGTCACTCTTCTTGCCTCGTTGCTTCAGGCTCAAAGGCGTTGGACTACTCCAATGGTTTGTTTGACTGTCAGTCGCCCACATCCCCTTTCATGGGTAGTTTGCGGGCGCTCCACCTTTTGGAAGACCTGAGGGGTGTCCTGGAAATGATGGAAACAGAGGAAAGGGAAAGTTTACGCTGCCAGATCCCCGACTCTACAGCTGAGAGTCTGGTCGAGTGGCTCCATGGGAACCTGGTAAGAGTCTCATGTATAAAAAGATACACATTTGCTGTGTTAGACTTATAGATCTCTAAGGAGTGAGTGGGATTCATGATCACAGGATTAGTTCAAGATGTTTGTTAACAAAGATCATAAAGTTGTCACTCTGACCCCCTTTGTGACAAATCAGTTCCGTTATGAATGAACTTTAAAACCTTATGTGTGCACAGCTGCTTTAGCAAACAAATCCTGTGTCCAAGTGTGTACAACTGATTTGTTTGTTGAGGGAAAACCTGATTGTCTTGTTCCCTGGGAATGAAAGCTGATCTGATGATGTCTGTGGCAGAGCAGTAAGGAACATGCTGACTTCTTGGGAATCGGAGCGTTGTTTGGGAGCGTGATGGGCTGCAGGCCATACAGAGATTTTGTGCAATGATGTAACTCGCTCTCTGCACAGCTGTCTGAATGGGATCTTTCTCTTTGTTTGCCATGTAAGGTTTTGTTTATGCAGAGTAGGGCAGTGTAGCCAGTCACGCTTGGATTTAAAAAAAAAAAAAAAATCATATGAGATTATTACATGACACATTAACCCTAGAGACTTTTACTCCTTGCTCCTCAAAGGGTCTGATGCACTTCCTTTTGTGATCTTTGTGTCTCATCTTTATTTATTTTTTTCTGCAGTCCAATGGGCACATCTCTCTAAGTGGAGGTGACCACTACCAAGAAAGACTGTCAAGACTTGAAAGCGATAAAGAGTCTCTGGTGCTTCAGGTAATCTTCAAATAACTTGCCATAATGACCCAGGTCTCTTATCTATGTCTGTACTAATAAACCAACTGTTTTTTTTAAACCAAATGTGAACAGCTGCCTTGTAATTGCTTGAGTGCACCTTAATATGATTTAGAGTATCGCACAACCAGGCAGAATTGGCTTGCAGTAATAGTGGTGGTAAATTGATTTGTAGTTAAGTACAACCAGTGGCTAAAACAAGGTAACTAATCTCCTTTTTCGACCTCATATCTGAACCAGTTCAAAGTTCTTTAAACTTCTAAACCTTTATTCTTTTCTAAATTAAACCGGTTAGATGCTGCCCTGACTACTGATTGTAAATGTGACGTCACGGTTCTTTAGCTGGTCTGATTGGTCTTTGTGAGCCCACACCAAGCCCTTTGTGTAAGAAGTTCTTTATTTTGAACCAGCAAAGACCTGGTGCTACTGTGGCGCCAGGTTTTCTGGCCTAACGATTGTAGTTTAGTGGTAAAACCAGTAAGAACTGATTCTACATTAGACACTTGGTTTAAACCATTCATCTGTTATTTTCTAGACTTTTCCTCTGTGGTTGTCTTTGTTTAGGAAAGACGTACAACACCAGTTGTGTTTTTCCTCCACTCTGTTCATTTTATGTCTAGTGAGTCTCCAGATTGATTGGCTTTTATGATGTTGCACCACACAAATTGTTCCATCTAGAATAAACTTTATTTATTCTCATAAATATTCTCATGTTCACATCTGCAAACTGACTTTTTATGTCATTGCTCCATCCAAAATGGTTGCTTTACATTTGATCTGAACTCACCGTGACGCCCTGGTCCTGCGCAGGTGAGTGTGCTGACCGACCAGGTGGAGGCTCAAGGAGAGAAGATCCGTGATTTGGACTTGTGTTTGGATGAGCACAGAGAGAAACTCAACTCGACTGAGGCGATGTTGCAACAGGTGTGTGTTTTGTTTTTTTGTTTGTTTGTTTTTATTTATAAGGCCAGAGTTAAACTCAGCACGTAAGAACTAAATTATAGTGAAAAGTATGAGTGTCGTGTTGGCATCGGAGGAGTTTATACGCTCTTTTTGTTTTTGTAAGTCTTTGAAAAACTCCTGACTAGTTTCTGTTTATATACTCAAAATACTTTACCTATTGTTAATGTTGTTTACTCTGAAAATACTGATGATTTAGCTGCCTCAAGACGTTTTTAACCCAGATTTTCACAGTCTTTAGCATTTATGTAGAAATTTCAGTTTAAGGAAGCACAGAAAGGTTTTAACTAATGTGCGAGGGACCAAGCTGGTTAAGCATGACGACACAGTGGTAGTTTTCAAAGAAAATGGGTGTTATTTCTCAAAAACAACAAACTCAAAACAACTATTTCAGGGCCCTTAAAAGAGGTCAAATGAAGAAACTGAACTCAAGCCATGATTGTGATTTAACATTACACAACCTCAAAGTAACTGATCTGACAAAATAAACTGACCTCCCACACAACAAACAAAGAGGACTTAAATACTGGCTGATCAGACCAAACTGACACCCCTGGGAGAAGGGAAGGGAAGGGAAACATCTGCTTACAAATTTAACAAAAAAACTAAACACACAATTTCAGAATTAACTTAAATATACTAATAATTACACATAAAATTAACTAAATAAGCAAATCACAAAGCAAAAGAACTGATGCAAGAATTAAAATAAGTGACCCAATAGTCTTCCCCCATGGTGGAGCTCTACATGGTATCACCCAATCAACACTTGTTGGATCAGAGTATGCCAGCCAGAGTTCATCTTTCTGTCCTCCATGGTTTCAGCAGCAAAACACGACAAATATTAAGAGATGTTTGACAGATTTAGATACACAAAAGTTAACTAAATGTGCGCTACAATTAGAACCATCTTATCTTTGTGCCGCAGTGAATGTGATATGTATATGAAAAGGAAAGCTCAAAGTGAAAAGGTGTTGGTGCATGGGGTTACCGACTGTGTGGCTGCAGGTGTAACTATCACATAATGCAAGAAAAACCCTAAATTTAAAAAAGAGATTAGGGTGGCAGTCTTTTGAATAAATTCAATAACCCTGATACTATATTTAATACAAATACTTATAAGCAAATTATCCCAATCCATTCATTAGCTGTGATTGTCTTCAGATTCTGTTTAGTTTAGGATGAAGCGCTTGAATGTCGAAGCTGTTAACAGGTTTGCTGCACGATTCGGTGACTTTGGTCCTAAGATAAATTCCCTCCAGGACAGTGTTTTTATTTTTGCCTTTGTTTATCGTTGCAGGAGCTTCTGTGCCGAGCGGCGCTGGAGACCCAGAAGCTGGAACTGATGTCTGAAGTGTCCAACCTCAAGCTGAAACTCAACTCTATGGAAAAGGACAGACCGGACTTCGATGACAGATTTAGGGACAGCGATGTGAGATGCTTATTTTTGTTGTCTGTGTGAAAGAGTGTTTCTGTTGTTGTTTATCATCCCAGCACCTCAGAATTAGCCGAAGAACCCATGGGAGATCTGCCTGGAGTGACTCCTGCAGTTATAGATTGAAGCCGTCATGGTGCGGAGCAGCTTAATTTTGTCTGATTTAACCTTGTTTGAATTTGCTGCTTTTTGGTCAAAGGCTTTATAAAGAATAAACACTTGTTTACAGTGGGGCAAAAAAGCATTTAGTCAGCCACTGATTGTGCAAGTTCTCCTACTTAGAAAGATGAGAGAAGTCGTAATTTTCATCATAGGTACACTTCAACTATGAGAGACAAAATGAGGGGGAAAAAATCCAGGAAATCACATTGTAGGATTTTTAAAGAATTTATTTGTAAATTATGATGGAAAATAAGTATTTGGTCAGTAACAAAAGTTCAACTCAATACTTTGTAACATAACCTTTGTTGGCAATGACAGAGGTCAA
>JAOXNZ010000012.1:17705301-17723279 GCA_028566095.1 Kryptolebias brasiliensis | reverse complement strand
GCCAGTTTAATGGTCCCTTTTTTTTTTTTACAAAGAATTCACTAAATTTGTACAACAGTGTTTAATTAAAAATGTGCAAATAGAAACCACTTCCTTAGATTCAGCAAACACATTTTTCAAACCACAGGTATGTCTTAATTTTGGGTTTTTGTCAAGAGTAAGGTGTTTTTCCCCCTCCTTTTTACACTTGCTTCTCTAAATATTTTCTGTGTACTCTGCTCTGTTCACCTAAACGTGTTTTATTTTTTAATTTTCCTGACGTAACGGACTTGCCTTGACCCTCCAAGACATTCGGGAGTGCCACCCTCCTCACGCACATATAACTTTTCAAACAGGTGTGCCTCTTTATGCCACGTCTACACCTGAGAATCTTTGTGTTGTGGTTCGTTTGTGTTGTTGGGTTGACGGGGTGGGGGGAGGTGAAGTGTCTGCTCTCACTGTCGTCCTCTGTTGGACAGGAGGAGCTAGCCTTACTCAGGAGGCAGCTGGAGGGCAAAGATGGAGAAATGAGGAGGCTGCATGACGAGACAGGCTTCCGATCCATCGCCATGAGCAGTGCAGATTCTCTGGAGAGAGGTGGGGAAAAGCAGCCAATCATGAGCCTCACTGAAGCTGAGCACGCCCAGAGTTTAATATCTCTAATAACACGTGATCATTTTCTAAGGCTACATGGTTTTTGTGTCATAATTTTTGTCCTGTTTAGTTTCTCATCCAGATGAAACGTTAAGAAAGAGGCTGAAAGAAAAACGTAAGGGGGGTTTTTCTGCTTTTGATCATCACAGCATTCACCCCAGCCCGTTTGCATGAACGAGCATGAGCCATCTGAACTCTGCTTGTCCATTATTACTCATTGAAGTGCTCATAACCGACCACAGCACCACATCCCAGATAAACTGTTCAACTCTGCTTTTTTTTTTCTCTTTTAGATCCCCTGTCACTGTGTTTTTAATGTCCAGCTTAAAACGGCAACAAGAACCGTTTGTTCCATGTATTCAGCAGGAATGAGGAATGATGTGATGTTATAACCATTCATGCTGCTCACTCATTCATGTTCTCCAACAAAAATAACCACCTGCACACCTCAGTGACTTCTCAAAGTTCTCTAAACCTGTCCCTTTTGACACCACAAAGTGTGTCTTTCTAGCCTGTTCTGTTGTCCATTTTGTTGTTGTCTCTTTGTTGTGAGAGTTGTCTTCATCTTTGTTTGTCCCCGTCACTTTTATCATATGATTTTGAGTGTATAGAACAGTTTCATTTTTCATTTTCTGCACACACTCCTCCAGCAGGACCCCTGTATACATAGTGAATATATTTAATGTATACATTTAAGGACACACTTATGAGGCTGAGTTAGTCAATTACCACATGCATTTGTTTTCCTTTCAAAAACAGCTAAAATGACTAAAAAAAGGTCAACAATTGCGACTTCCATGGAAGAGTGGTTTGGGATGGAGAGGTCAGATAAGGTGGATGTATTGATATTTATTCCTGCTCAGATTTGTTGAGTAAAATATGCGAAGCACAGACGGGTTGAGTTGAAACGGTAAACTGACCGGTCCAGAAGAAGTTTCTCATGTGTTTGAATGCAGAGCTCTGTCTTTATGGCGCTCCATAGTTGTCTTACTCCTTATTTCTCTTTTCTTTTCCGTTTAGCAGCAGATTCGCTCTTATGTTTCTTCTCCATGATTCTGTAATTTTAATTTACCTACACAGACCAGAGCCAGGCTAATGTAGGTCAGTCACATGACTCCGTCTTTGGCGGATTCAGCCAAGTGCTTTGTTTACATTGAGCGCATACCCGCATTTCAGAGTTGCGTATCAGTTTATCTGGAAATAAACTGAAGTAAACTCTTTCAAATCGCACCGGCTGCTATAGTTCCGGATGAGCTTTTTTATGTTTTATTTTATTGTTTGCAATGAGCACCTTTTAATATTTTACTTTAAAATCAGTTTTAGATTTATGCAAATCAGCAGTGTTTTTTGTTAGACATTATTTAGATCAGCAGGCATTTCTGCATTTCCACAACAAGCCCGATTGATAACACTTTCAAAGTAAATATCTGTGTTATCCACCTCTTTGTTTGGTGGATTGCCACCAAACAAAGATTTATATCAGCTTTTATTTTTTAAGTGATTTTCATATTATCTTTCTCAAAACTGAAAATACATGAATGATGTTTTTAGTACAAACAAGAACCAAGTAATTGGTATTAGTTTTGAAGTCATAATGAACCTGAGTGGAAATGTTTAGAGATAAGATTATTATTATTATTGCCGTGGTGGATTTTTTACACAACCTTGTGTTGGAGTGTGTGTTCTGAAAAGTGAAAATGTTCTAACAAAGTTTGAAGAGGTGAATTGCTTCCTTACACAAATATAACACGTTTGGAATGACCGTAATCCTGCAGCCTGTTTGGATTAAATTTATTCACGTTGCCGTCTTCATTCTGCGTTTATATTCATCCCTACATTTTATCCTTTGTGCTCGTGAAGCTTTGCACTTCATCACCCAAAATCATTTTGTCTTCACTAGATGTGGAAGTGCAAAGGATGAAAAAGGCGGTTGAGTCGTTAATGGCAGCAAATGAAGAAAAGGTATGTTTTAAGAGTCACGTTCACTCACATTATTCAAATTTCTTCCCGTAAAGTCGACCCTCTTTTTTTTAAACTATTGTTTTTTTTTCTTTGCAGGATCGTAAGATCGAGGAGTTAAAGCAGTCGCTTCTGTGGTACAAGAAAGTTCAAAACATGGTGGTGTCGGCGCAGGGAAAGAAAGGTGAGACCAAATCAACAAAATGATCATTTTTAACACGTAAATCTGGACTGAAAAACATCTTTTAACCAAAAATGATGTTATGCACATGGTGGCCATCCCCCCCCCCCCTTTATAATTTGTGCTTTATTTTTGTTTTATTTATTATTCACCTCAGAGAAAATAAAAGATAACGAGCGTGTTGAGAGTCCCGCTGACAGATTCGGCGCAGACCTGTCCTCCTACCTCAGCTCTGTGGAATCTGAGAAACAGGAAGTTACAGATGTTGAACAAGTAAAAATAAAGAAGCCAGATGAGGTTTGTAAAATAAAATATAATGTGTGTGTGAGGTGGGGTCAAACATTTTTGGATTTGTTCGGTTTTTATGATAAAATAAAAAGATAAATCTTTAAAATATGGCTAAGTAGTTGGTAAATGCATATTCTCTTGTGTGCTTTTTACTTCTTTTCAAACATTCAAACTCGTAAAGACCTTCGCAATTTTTAAGTAAGTTTTAAAACGTTTGTCATCCCTTTAAAAGAATTAGCCACTCTCTCATCTTGAGTATTTCCTGATATATAGACTGTTTTAACCTTTTAAGGCATTTTTTTTATATTTTAAAGATTTAATGTGTTTTTATTCTCATCCTGCTCCACGCTCAGGTGGAAAGTCTCAGTGGACAGAGTGAGGATCCTTCGCTCACACCCAGCCCTTCTGATCCAGAACAAGTTTCTGAGCTTGCACCGACAGATGTGGAGAGGTGAAATACAAAACATTACATCCCGCACGTGCTACTTTATTTCAAGTTAGTCTCCAGTAAATCATTAGTCTTACAGCTCCTTTGATTTTTAGATGCGCTGTAACACTTCTCAATCTCTTTTACATGAATAAATAAAATGAAGTAAATACATTTCTCAACGCCAAACTAATCTGTAGGTGTTTTTAAAGGGTTTCAGTCAGGGTGACGACACCAGCTGGCACATTCAGTGTGCAAATTATACCACATATTTGACGACAACATGTCACTGCCTCACAAAGTTTCCCGTCACACTCCAACCATTGTATTCACCACAAATACAGCAGTGTCTCTTCAGCAGTATAAGGCGTCGAATTGTGCTCTCGTGACAGGAAGTCAGACCATTTGTGGCAGAGTTCTGCTATTTACAAATGCAGATCTGCTCACCATAATCACACACTTAAAATATTGATTGTGATGGTCTAATTACAATGTTTTATTCATACTTTATAATGCTTTTTTGAAATCATCTAAAAAAGGCGTACGTTTTACAACTACACTGCCAGAAGCGAACACTGGAATGTTACGGTTTGTCATTTCAGAAGCGAAGACGCAACTAAAACTGATAACCATTTAGAAGAAAGCAAGAATGAGAAGGTAAGGAGGAGAAGAGGCTAATTAATTCAGGGGAATTATGGATTCTGTGTATGACCAATGTGTGTTTTTTTTTTTCTCAGTGTATAGATGAAAAGAACAGTAAGATGAGTGAGAAGCCACCTTTGAATCCTTCGGCCATCTTGCCTTCCTCCACGGATGATGACAGCTTCGGCTCAAGAAAGGTTCGCTCGTCTTTTGGAAAGGGCTTCTTTAAGATCCGTGGAGGCAAGAAGACGTCCAACAGCCCTAACCTCGGTACGTAACCTCGTGTTATGTGCTTCAAAAGGCAAACTGATGGGATCCTCACCATGTTGAGAGATTTTCCTGGAGTTTTTTTTCCACCAGTTGATTTTTTTTTACTCTTAAAAGCCACACCCATGGAGTTTATTACATGTACCAAGATTATAATTTGCAGCCCACATAAACTGTGGTTCTTATTTAATTATGGAAGTCTGTTTCCATGACACTGTATGACCTTTGTCCCGTCTATGTCCTGTTTTTGTTTGTTTCTGTCCCCTCTCTTGATTCTGTTAGTGTTTCATTCATAATTTCTGCCCTCTTGTCTTGTTCTCTCTTTGTTGGACCCGGTCGTGTGTTGTGTGCCTTTTTGTAAACACGTGAAGACCGCAGCAGGAGTGCAAGTGCGCCTATGCTAGGTACAGTAAAGACAGTAGGGTTGTTGTAGTTCTCAAACAAAAGCGAAAGAAACTACTCACTTTTTGTGCACTTTTTGCTTTTCTTTGCTCTCTCCTTCTTTAAATCGATTGTTTCTTTTAGTTTATAATGTTTCAGTATCTGAGTGCTTTAACACCCACAACCTCATCACTATTCTTTGCTCGACAAACAGACCCTGTGCTCTGTGTATGTTGATACGCCTGTGTCTTTGCATGTTTTAAAGTGCTTTTTTTTTTTGTCAGTCAAACACAAGTCTTTCTAAAGATCCAGATTGTTTAAGAAAAGCTTTTATTTGGATCTTGAAGACCTCCCCATAAAAATATAAAATTCAAGCTCAATGTTGACAAAGTTGGGAGGTTGTGTTAAATGTAAATAAACAGAACGGGATGATTTGAAAATCTCATAAACCCATATGTTATTCACAATGGAACATAGTAAATATATAAAATGCTTAAACTAATTCTACTATTTGTTCGGACAGGCTCGTGTTTCCCTCTGTGAAGCATCTCTTCTTCTTTTAACATCAGTCTGTAAACATCCAGGACCTGAGGAGAGCAGCTGCTGGAGGTTTTGGAGGGAATATTGTCCCATTCTTGTCTGATGGAGGAGTCTAGCTGCTCAACAGTCTTTACTGGACTATTTGTTTCATGATGCATCAAATGGTTTCAGTTGTTGAGAGGTCTGGACTGCAGGCAGGTCAGTTCAGCACCTGGACTCTTTTACTCTGAAGCCCTGCTGCTGTAATGGAAGCAGAATGCAGATTAGCATCGTCTTGCTGAAATTCGCAAGGCTTTCCCTGAAAGACCTCATCTAGATGGAGCAGATGTTCTAAAACCTTCATATACTTTTCTGCATTGATGGTGCCTTTCCAGATGTGTAAGCTACCTATGCCAGAGGCACTAATGCACCCCCATACCATAAGAGAGGCAGACTTTTGAACAGGCTCCTCTTTAGTATGGAGGATGTGGCGCCTGTGGTTTGACAGAACCTTCGAACAGTTTTCCTTTTTCCTCGGCCCATTTTAAAGGAGCTTTGGCCCAGAGAAGACAGCAGCGTTTCTGGATGGAGTTCACATCTGGCTCCTTCTGTGCAGAATCCAACCTGTTCTTATTGCGGTGCCGCCTGAGGCCCTGAAGATCTCAGGCATCCATATTTGTCTTTCTTACTTGTTCTTTGAGCAGAGATTTCTTTTGCCGATATTGTGATAACTGTGGATGATGAGATATTAAAAGTTTTCAATTGAGGAACATTATTCTAAAATTGTTCCACTATTTTTAGATGCAGTTTATTGCAGACTGGTGAACCTCTGCCCATCTTTATTACTGAGAGTTTCAGCCTCTCTAAAATGCTCTTGTTATACCCAGTCCTCTTACTGACCTGAACCTAATCAGTTACAGAAAGCTCCTCCAGCTGTTTCTTATTCATGCCACTTACTTTTACAGCCTTTTGTTGCCCCATCAACTTTTTTAAGATGTGTTGCTACCATTAAATAAAGAAATTAGCTTATTTTTTCCTTTAAAAAGATATGATTCTTAGTAAACATATCAAGTGTATAAGCTATGTTTCATTGTGAATAAGTCTCAGATTCTGTTTTTAATTACGTTACACAAGGTTCCAACTTTGTCAGGATTGGGATTGTAAAGCAACTACTAAAAAAAACCTCTTTTTCTTTTTCCCCAATATGAGTCAGACATCAGCGTGTCTGATGCATGCGTATTAGAGAGCCTTTTGCTTTTAACGCCTACTGCCTTGACCCCTCAGTCTGTACGTGTCCCGGAGCGGTCATGTCTCCTTCACAGTATTTTCCGGAGCGCCGCGCTGCCTCTGTTCTACAGCTGCGTCTCCACCAATCAATGTGTGTCTTTCACACTGACACTCATGAAGCTGCTGTGTGGGCATTTTGTTTGTGCAGCTGAAACAGAGCGGCAGGGCACCGACCATTTGGATCTGGCTGGGCTGCCACAGAGGTCGCCTAACAGTGACAGCACACACACACTTCCCACAACCCTGGAAAGCAGGAAAAAATCTAAAGGAATAAAAAAATTATTTGGGAAGTGAGTAAAATTGTATTTAAAATCTTTCACCTTTGGTCTGAAGAAATGATCCTTCGACAAATTATTACTGTGGAGATTGTTTAACATCTAATCTTAAATGTGTATTTTAAGGCTCAAAAGAAGTCAGTCTACCACATTCAATCTAGACGATAACTTGCCGGAGGGAGACTTTAAGCGGGGTGGAGTTCGAGCCACAGCAGGACCCAGACTGGGTTGGTCTCGTGACCTCCAACGAGTCAACAAGTGAGTCTGTGCATTCAGCATGAATAATGAACATCAGAGTGTGGTTTCCTTGTTTTGAATCTGTTGTACAGTGACTTTTAGACATAATGAAAAGGGTTTGACAGGAGCAGCCTTTGTAGGAACAAAAAAAAAAAAGCTGGCTCACAATGAATATGATGTCCATTTAAGACCTTTTAATGCTGCTACAGGGATGTACCTGCAGGCATCACGTGAGCCTTCCCGTTTTATTTTTCTCAGTGACGTGGATGCTCCGTTTGCACGTTGGTCAAAGGATCAGGTTTGTGACTGGCTGCAGGAGCAGGGTCTGGGCCTTTACGTGAACCTGGCTCGAGTGTGGATCTCATCCGGACAGACTCTGCTGCAGGCGTCACAACAAGACCTTGAGAAGGTGAGGGTTTACAAATTTATGCAACAAGTTGGCAGACAAAGGTTTCTCACGTTGAACCTGTTTGCATGACTGTTGTTGGTGGTTATATCACGTGTGTGTATGTGTGTGTGGGGACGTTTAGGAGCTGGGTATCAAACACCCGCTGCACAGAAAGAAGCTACAGCTGGCTCTGCAGGCCCTCGGTTCAGAGGAGGATGACAATAAAGGGAAGTTGGACTACAACTGGGTGACAAGTGAGTATCTGCTATCGAGTTAACAATAATTTATGATCATTTTAAAATGCTTTAATAACGTCCAGCTTTCTTCTTATATTCGTTTGTCACGATGTTCTCATCATCTCAGGGTGGTTGGATGATATCGGCCTCCCTCAGTATAAAACCCAGTTTGATGAGGGCAGAGTGGATGGTCGCATGCTGCACTACATGACAGTGGTGAGTGTTTCCTTACAGACCAGATGGACGAGTAGCTCTGACATCTTTATCTCTTTCTCACGTTGAAGTCCTTGTATTCACAGTCTGATGAGAAGGCCGGATTTCTCAGCTGCCTGCCTGCGTTTTGTTTTGATTCACAGCTAATATTTAGTCCCAGCTTTCTAATAGTTTTTGGTTCTTTGGCTGCTCTGTCCTTCAGGATGATCTGCTCTCTCTGAAAGTGGGGAGCGTCCTTCATCACCTCAGTATCAAGAGAGCGATTCAGGTTCTCCGACTAAACAACTACGACCCCAACTGTTTGCGTCGCAGGCCGTCCGACGAGGTACGTTCCCATTTAAGGTTCTTTGGTTCTCAGGTGAAGTTAAGACACAGCTGCAGGTATGAAAACAATCTGTTTATTCTGTTACAATAAAATATTAGAACAGGATGTCTAGTTTCTATAGCAGCTACAGTAACTCCAGTAATGATCATAACATTATGACCACCTGGCATCTAATGAGTAAGATTAAACAGCACAGACCAGTTTTTGCTCCTCATGTTCATCACAGAGTCTTTGCTGTGGCTGAAAACCAGCTTTTCTTTCTTGGACTGCTTTTGGTTGTTTGGATTTGAGAACAAAGAAATGAAACAAAAGTCTATTTCCCACCTGATCAGAGACATTCCTCTTATCGTGTTCAGATCAGTTTAATCAACCGTCTAAAACCCAAATGTTTTTGTTTAACTTAAACCAGTGGTGTCCAGTCTTGCTCTTCAGCAGGTCTTCAAGTTCTGCAGAAGCCTGTTATTCACTCATTTATTCATATCAGGTGTGTGACAGCAGAGAAACACCTAAAACATGCACGATAGTGGCCCTCCAGGACCAGGATTGGACACCACTGACTTAAATCATTCTACTTGAAACTTTCTTTTGTTTTTTGGTTTCTGAAAAAGACTAGAAACATGAAATTTAAACCATTGGAGAGGTCAAACCTTTAGACTGTATGTTACTGATTTTCCTTTGATGTTTATCAGTATTTTTTTTTTTAATTGTATGTTTTGATGAGGCATTGGATAAAAAGAAATGATTTAACTTAAAGTAAAAAGCTTATTGATTCTGGAGAAGGTTCTGTTTTCCACTGTAGCTCCTTTAAATGAACTTAAAGACGTTTGCACCCCAGTGACGTTGTCTGCCGTTTTGGGAGTTTTTATAACAGTTCAGTTTCTAACTGCTTGTAGACATGATTAATCAGAGTCTGTTCTCTCTGCATGTCCTGTCTGTAGAACAACATCTCACCTGCAGAGATTTCCCAGTGGACCAATCACAGGGTGATGGAGTGGCTTCGATCTGCGGACCTCGCTGAATACGCTCCCAACCTGAGAGGCAGCGGCGTCCACGGAGGCCTCATGGTGGGAGAGGAGTTTTTTGGTTTGTTTTCCTGTGAAAATATCCTCCACCTTAAGCGGATCAGCTCCTAAAACGTTCAGGTTTCTGTTCAGGTTCTGGAGCCGCGGTTCAACGTGGAGACCATGGCTCTGCTGCTGAACATCCCCCCCAACAAGACTCTGCTGCGCCGCCACCTGGCGACACACTTCAGTCTGCTGATTGGCTCAGAGGCTCAGCAGCTCAAACAGGACTGCCTCGAAAACCCGGACTACACTTTGCTTACAGCCACGACAAAAGTCAAGGTAATCCGTCACTTCCTGCCATGTTTGTTCTCAGATATGAAGATGATGGCTGAACAGCTCAATGTTAGATTTTAGACATGAATGCTGGGGGCCGAATGAAGTTGTTGAAGGAGCCGAAACTGAGTTGTTGAAGTTAAAATGAGCAGAACGAAAGCTGAAACAAATCATGACACGAGCTAAAAGAAGCAGAACAGTAGATAAAAGTAAAAATGAGCAAAACAGTGGCTTAAAGCTAAATGATTCAAAGTTTCATGAAGACAATTTTAGAGAACAATGTTTTGAAGGAACTGAAGAGATCTCAACATGTTTCTATGAGGATTTGTTTGTAAATAAAGTTTAAAAATTCAAAGAGTCTAAAAGTTACAAACACTGATTGAGTCGAATGTTTTGGTATAGAGGTTTATCACTAACAAAACGGTTTCTAATCGTTGACGTTTAGATATTTTTTTTAATTATTTGGTAAAATGTTTGGAAACCTTGAGAACATGTTCTTTGTTCTGTCGCTCCATGAAATATAAATACGTATTTTTATTTCTTTTTACGATACCAGCCGAGGAAACTGTCGTTTGGTAACTTCAGCAGCCTGAGGAAGAAGAAGCAGGACGAGAACGAGGAGTACGTGTGTCCGATGGACGTGGAGATGCCAAAGGGACGAAGCTTCCAGAAAGGCTTTGAGCTCCAGATCTACGAGGACGACCTGGACAGGCTGGAACAGGTGACCCACAGGACGTCTTCTGAAGGAGAACTTCATCTCACAGGAATATCTTGGATACAGGATTTGTTGCATGGATAATGATTTTTTTATTTGGTAAACCTTCAGTTTAAGTTGAGCGTCTCTTTGTCCAGATGGAGGACTCTGAGGGGACGGTGAGACAGATCGGAGCTTTCTCCGAGGGAATTCAGAACCTCACGGTAAGAATAAGACAATCGGTGCTGATCCATCTAAGAGCTTCCTGTTCTGATCCATATGTTTCCCTCTTTCTCCAGAGCATGCTGAAAGACGATGAGTTCTTCAAAGAGATGTCAAACTCGCCCGACCCCAGCGTCACCGACGAGGAGTCCAACCCGTGAGACCGTTGGCCTCAGAACCGGTCCTGCTGTGAATCGAGACTCTGCCTCCCACATTTCCTTTAAGTGTTCACGTTTAAAAAAAGAGCCAAGAGTATTAGAGTTTGTGTTTTCAGTTTGAGCCTTCAGTCTTACGTTAGAGGGAACATTTAGGACAACACCACTGTTCGCCCGCCAGCTGGTTTCTGGAAACCTTTTGTTAAATAGAGACGCTGTTCTGATTCTGAGTGTCAACCAGCAGGAAGACGCCAATATAGATTTAATATATATCTTTTACACTGTGGAGATATCTGAAGAAAGGCATGGACTTCCCAGGACTTTATAGAAGAGATATGCTGAGTTTCTTCTTTATTATTATTATTATTATTTAGTTTAACTCCAGAACAGCTGCTATGTTTTTCTACATGACTAAACCTGGCTGATTAAACAATAATGGTTTTATATTTTTATCCCTTTATGAAGATTTTCACTTGTACTCCTGCTTTTGCACATATACGTCGTTCACAATAAAAACATAATGAGTATCGTTGCATGATGTCAAAATTCAACATATTTTTACTAAAGTTTGTGGTTTTTCTTTAATCCTAGAAGGATTTTTGGAAACCTGTTGGCTTGCAGTTATATTTTTAAGAAAACGTGTCAGACTGAGATAAAATAATGTGAGTTGTTTTTTTTTTTTTTTAAAGGAAGTAAATGTGCTGTAATTCAACTCTTGACCATATCTCTAAAAAAATGGTTGTTTTGAAACTCTTATATGATTAAGATCAATAAAGTAATTTAAGTCAAACTTGTTTTTTTTTTTTGTTTTTTTTAATGATGAACTAAGTTTAGAAACTATGTGGACAGAAAGTTGAAAATATTTACTTTGTGCCTGATGTAAAAGTTCTGCCTTTAATGGGAAACATTTGTTTTATTTACTTTTTCTTTTAATCCTCTTGTTCACTTCTTTTCCTTCACATAAAGATTCATTCCTGATGACGGGTTACTTTAAGCCTCTTGAAGAGATTGTTTCCAGGTGGCAGGTGATAAATATCGTGTTTTGAGGGTTATTGATTACAGATTGTGACATTTCAGTGGACTTATCGAAGGCTCGCCCCACTAAAGACGGAGTTGGAATAATTTAAATGTCTGTCTGCGTCTCAATGATTTAAGTGCTTTGATTCTGTAATCCTGATGTAAAGTTTAACAGACGTTTCATTCAGACTTCAGGACTTGTTTTTCCACATTTGACCTCAAGTTTATTGTGTTTTATTCTGTGGACGTGGGTTAAAATCCTGGAACAGAGCGCCCCCTGGTGGTCAAACCCCAGCCGTCTCCACGTCCCGATCGACTCCATCCAACTCCACCAGGACATGAAGAGCTGGGTGGAGACAGGACTCAGAAAAAAACACTTGAGTGGGTGTTTTGTTGAAGTCCGAAGGCTTTCTGGGATCATGGCTGCGAGGTGAGTAATCTGAAAATGAAGTTCCTGTTTTTAAGTTTTAGATCAGATTATTGACAGGAAACTTGGTTTATGTGTGAAACACAGACTCTGTGGACACCTGCTCCTTGCAGTCTTCCTCTATGGACTGGATGCATCCAGGTACGGCGGTATAAGTACATTTTTGTGTGTATTTGTATGAGTATTTGTCAGATTTGTGTGCTTGGCTCTGTCAGTACCAGGCCAGCTGTAAACCAGGAGTTATCCAGCCTTTTCAACGAGCTCTGGAGGTTGGACGAGAACCGAATGAAGCCTGGGACAGACTACAACGTCTCCGTTCAGGTGAGGGGCCCTTTTTCCCTTCTTTGGGTGACGCTTGCTTGTTTACTTTTCTCACAGTCCTGGTGACTGACCTGTCCAGGGCAGAGCAGGGTTCGTGAGCCCCGGCAGCGTTGTGGTGCAGGATCACGCCTCTCTGCCTCTGTTCTCCAACGTTGACGAGAACAAACTGAGGAACTCCACCACCTTCTCCCGTGAGTGTCAGAGTGGTCCACGGGGCACAGCGTTTGTCTTCTTTTGATGTAATGTACGGAGACGTTTGTCCCGTCAGGCTTCATGAAGCTCCTGGACAACTATGAGCGGCCTACAGGCGTCGCAGAGGGAGTCACCACAGAGGAGCTGACAGAAATCAGTCTTTTCCTGGATGCTGTTTTGGAGACTCAAGTCATGAAGGTGTGTTTGACAGGTTGCAACATATTAACTCCTGTTTGTGTTGCGGGCGTCTGCTTACTTTTTACTTAAATGTCCTAAACTTCCCAGAGGAGCACAAAACTCAGCTTTGTTGCTCCTCAGTTTCTGTTTTTCATGAATTTTGCAGCCTAAACCTGCAGCTGGACTTCAGAGAGGGGTTGGAGGGAGATTAGTCTTTTCTCCTCCTCCTCTCCTCTGCAGAAACCACAGAAACACTTTCTGATGTTTGAGGGGAAAACAGTAAAACAGCTGGAACATCTGTGTGCAGCTGTGGAATGTGGACTTGGCCTCAGCGCTCTCCCCCCATAAAGAGGGTCACTGGAAAAATGTGGACTTTGTGTTCTTGTTGCTTTTGTTGGTGGGGAAAAAAAGGCTTTTTATCTCCTGATAGTTAGAGATTTTAGCTTTTTTTTTAAACCCTTCAGAATCTCAAAACATAATTAGATGAGAAACATAAAGTGTGATAAAATGGTTACTTTTAAGGGCTTGTTTTCAGCATAACGCTGTTTTATTTAAGAACGTCCACTACAGTAAAATTAAGTTTGATCTTAAGATTTAAGTCTTTTACACAGAAGCAGAATAAATCGCAGCTTATATTTCAACTTGTCTGATAAAAAAAGAAAAGGTTAAATGTTTCAGCTTGTCAGCGAAGAGTTCAACATTAATTTCTGCTTATTTTAACACAACTGAAGTGACTTCCTGAGTGTTGTTCAGCACCGCCGGGTGTCCTGAGCTCTGATGCTTGTTGTCCCTCCTCAGCGAGCTCATCAGTACCTGGTGAGCAAAGGATGGTCCAACTCCAACCTGAGGCTGTTCAAGAACCAGCTCAACCTCATCTGGTTCCAGCTTTACCACCGGCAGAGAAACACCGGGTGAGTCACCAGCTCTGCCAGAATCTGAGCCCCCGTTTGACGTTATAATAAAAAGAGGAAACATCTTGGAAATCACTGGAATAATCAGTCATGATGATGATGATGAGTCTTTCTAACCTGAAACACCTTTTTGTTCTTTATCGTCTGTTCGGACACAGATTCTGGCAGAGGTGCCAGAATACGGAAACTCTGTGCTGAATGGAGAGGATATAATCTAAACAGATTGTGTGTCTGTGCTGTTAGCTTAAAGATGCAAAGCAAAATATTATTGTTTTCATTGATGATTTTGGGGGATCTGTTTTTATATCGTGAATTCACATGCTACCAAAACAAAAGTAGTTTGCAAGAATAAAGTAGGCATCTGTTTACAGTTCTGTAATCAGGAAGGTGTGTTCTTCATGTCCAGAGCTTTAAGTGGTGTGTAACAATTACAACAAAACACATTTTTTACAGTATAAATGAGAAACGGGTTTACAAAGACACAAACTGCCCTGGTTTTTCAGCTGACGCCCTCGGTTTGTTGATATGAAAACATGCGAGAACAAGAGAAGCATTTCTGCTTTTTTAACTTTTGAGATTTGCTCTGTTGAAGTCGATGTGCAACACTTCAAGATCTGCCTGCTGCTGATTAACGTTTGCAGTCACCCCCCGTTCATGATGGCTGCCAGAACTAACGACACAAAAATGGCTGTAACCCAGACAAATTTAAAGACATTGAGCTAAAATGTGGTAGCAGCTGAGAATCATTCCTGACATGTACTCACTAATAGATCTTGCAGTTTCACATGAGATCATAATGAAATCTGCAAGGTTTAACCAAAACAGCTCTAACTTGGTCTCTTCTCGTCTTAAGATGAGCTTGGTGTGAAACTCTACCATGAAAGGCTGCGGGTGACAAGCATTCCTTTTTATTTATCCGTCGTCCTGTGAAATTAGTGACTTGTGTTGTTTGTGGGTCAGCCTGGACTCCTGCGGGTTCGAACACGTCTTTGTTGGTGAAACAAGATCTGGAACGGAGATAATCGGCTTTCACAACTGGGTTCAGTTCTACCTGCAGGAAAAGGACAGCCACCTGGACTACAAAGGATACAAGGCCAGGGACAATGACTTGGTAAGTCTGACAGGTGGGAACAGGTGCTTTTCTTTCAGCGCCAGCTGGTTTTACGTCTCGCCTCTGCTTCCCTTCCTACAGCCCGATCATGACGACCACGTCCTGAACCTGCAGTTCAGCTGGCACGGCGTGGTGAAGCCCGTCGGCAGCGCCTTTATCGGGACCAGCCCAGAGTTCGAGATGGCCGTGTTCACCGTCCTCTTCCTCATGAGCACAGAGAGGAGCACCACGGTGCTGGTGAACATCGACCAGTGTCAGATGGAGCTGGTGGTCTTCAGGCAGGGGCGCTCGCTTGGGACGGCGTACCCCAAACTGCTCAGCAGCAACGGCAGACATGTCCGGCAGCACGCACACTGAATGCACAGAGTGACCCACGCCTTTGTTTGAGCTCAAATACGAAACAAATACTTCTAATAAAATAGCTTTATCATCACTTACCTGTAACGCTGTTCAAATTGTAAGATGTTGAAAAAATCTGTTCTAAGAATAAAACTAAAACTGTAATAATTCATGATTTTCCGATGTTTTTATGTCAAAATAAAAGTAATTAAGTTGCCCTTTTTTTGTTCAGACACTGACTTCTGTTTCTACCTTTTTTGTTTTGTTTTTCTGTGAATTTTCTGATGTCCAAGCTCATAACTTCGTTCTGAACTCTTTTTTTTAGTCGATCTGCATGTTTTCTGTTTATAAATTCCTCATTTTAATTTGTACTTGGTGCAAATTTAAATTCAGTCGATGTTTCCTGTTCATTCAACAGCAGAATGATTTCATTATTTGGACATTAAACAATTCATATTTTGAGTTTATAGTTTTACTTTTTTAATAAAGTTTTACTTTATTAAAAAACAAAATCCCATTAGTTACAATATAATGTTTTAGGTAGGCTGATTCAGCCTTCACACTGTTGTTTTCCTGTTTTTTATTTTTCTGTGTTTTGCAGTCTTTACTTCTGCATACTTTATGCTATTTTAACCATTTAGGAAACAGGTGCTGTGATTTTTGATTTTTGTAACTTTTATACTTTTAAAAACACTGAATTAGTACCCCGCCTCTCACCTAATGACCGCTGGAAATGTCCACCAGATGAACTGCATGGAAAAGTAGCTAAAGAAAGATGGATGGAAAATATTTATCTTTATTTACAAATATTTTTTATACAATACATAGACATCTTTTTATCTCCTTTAATAACCTCATTTTATTTTAAATTTGGCTCATTTGCTCTAATTTTGTCGTCTTTTGCTACTTTTAACGTTTAGCTTAAGTTTTGCTACTTTTAGCTGGCTTTTCTGCCATGTTTATTTAACATTTTGTTGCTTTTCACTAGCATTTTACTTATTTTAGCTTCTGTTTTGCTACTTTAAGTTACTGTTTTGTTGCTTTTATCTAGTTTTTTTTTTTTTTTTACTACTTTTGGCTTAGCTAGCCTATTGCTTTTAGCTACCATTTGCTATCATTTAGGTACTTTTAGCTCGTGGTTTGTTGCTACTGGCATTTTTCTACTTCTGGCTTTCATTTAACGTTTTGCTTCTGTTACTGTTTTACTTAATTTAGAAAGATTTTTAGTATGTGTTCAGCTCCTTTTAGCTTCAACAAATCAGCAGTCGTTCAGCTCACGCTGCATTTTTGCAGAAACCTTTTTTTTAATTTTAGCTCAAAGGCCATGAGTAGCAGTTACCTTTAGTCAACACCAGGGGGCAGACCTTCCACAGCAGTGCGCTGAGACTACCGGAAAATAAAAAAAGGAGGAAGAATTTTCTTTAAGCGGAACGGCTTCTTCAGTTCCGCCCTACTTGTGGGGGGACGTTTTACCATGAAGCACCCAGTCGGGACGCATGTTGCGGACACTTCCTGCGCTCTGTATCAACACTAACGTTATTTATTTTTGTATATGTTTACCGCTGAACCGCAGCGTTAGCAATGGAGGTGCTGGGAGGAGAGTTTGGAGACCTGTCCGCTCAGGAGCTCGCGGCTCCTGTCAACACTGTGGCGGTGAGTTCGAGGGAAATGGGACAGAAGAGTTTTTACTCCACGAGAGTCGGCGGAACCGTCACCTCCGAGGCTAAAGCTGCAGTTTGTTGTGGTTTGACTGGAAGAAAGAAGCCACGTTAATTAGGAGCTTTAAATCAGCTTTTCAATAAAATGAGTGCGAGACAAATAAAGTTAGCTGTTTTTTTGAGAGAAAATTGACTTGTTTCTCTTTTTGACAGGAAAAATGGAAGTTGTTACCAGCTTTCCTGAAGGTAACACAATCCTTATCTTTATATTCTCTGATGTACAGTTTTCTCATCCTATATGTGTTAGTTAATATCTATATATTATCTGTTTTATGTGACTGGTATAAATTTTAAATTAAAATTCACCACTGGACGTGATTTTAGAGTTGTTTTCATCTGTAGCCCTCATTTTAATACCACTTCAGCCCACACAATTCAGTCTAAATCGCCTAATTTATAGTTATAAAGTATTGTGAATATGAGAAATAAAAAACACATTAAGTCTGTGAGTTGTGTTGAGGTTCAACAGAGCACAAATTAAAGACAAACTGTTTTTAGTCATCAAGAATGTGATTATAATCAGTGTGTCATAAACATTCAATTGTTTTTGTTTTGGTGCTAATAGAGAAGCTATTTTTTTATTAAAAATTATTTAGCCAAATATGTATTTTACAGATGAATTGTGGTTTTCTCAAATAGGTCATTTCAGCATGTTATTGTTTGATAAAATGGTCAAACAATTCAAACTTTATAGGGTGATCACTGCCAACATAATGCACCCGGGAAGGAGGTTGTTGGTGCAATTTATTAGTTTTAAAATCAGAGTAATTTAGCATCATTTTAAGTATTATATTTTGTCAGGTTAGCAAACAGAATGTCCCCTAATTTAGACTACATGCGTGTGTTGATGCTGAGTTTTGTTTGGATATTTGTCTATAAAATTTAGGGAAGCTGTGTTCGGATGAAGACCTCAGATTTATTTGTGAACTGTGTTGAAATCCAAGGCACGATTTTGATTAAAAGTCTCAAACTGTGGCTTTCAAACCACGAGCTAACTCGTATTAGACGCCTGTGGGTTGTTTTGATGTGTTTGTAGATGTTTATTTACCCCCCAAAAGGTCAACAAACGATTACATTTTCTTTTACCAAAATGCTCTTT